>JAZKJV010003332.1:0-700962 GCA_037367405.1 Ottelia alismoides | reverse complement strand
TAAAGTAGAACCTAAGCGCTGGGTCCAGAGTGAGCATCCATGTATTCCCTGTCCCTTCCTGGTCTATAGAGGGGAGTTTGAATTCCCCCGGGGGGTCCAGACCAGGTAGAATAGAATTCCTTAGTATGCCATGGGTTAGCAGTTGAAGTCTTTGTCTCTGCTTAAAGAATAGTTGCCCAGCCAATTGCACTAGCCCCTCGACATTCCAGTGGGATCCGTGCCCCTTCGAGTATTTACTGTATTGAATATCGTGACTCTTTGCCTACCCCTAAGTTGTCGTTTCCTATAGATAAGTAGAAGTCTCTATGAAAGCTAGCAGCAACCCCCCAGACCCCCTTTCCCTCAAACTATCATCAATCTGATCAGCTCTTGCATCACAAAGGTCTCCTACTCCTTTCTCATTAACGGCTCATCTCATGGGAGAATTTCTCCCTCTAATGGCCTGGGGTTGCCCCTGGTCTCCATTTTTCTTTATATTTTGAGCTTAATCGCCTCCTCCTCAAAAGCCTGAATTCCGCTTGCATTGAGGGCATGAAGTTAGCTAGAACAACCCCTCCAATCTCCATCCGCTGACTCTACTGGTTGGGAAAGCTTCTCCCCGTGAATCTAGGGTACTAGGCAGACTCCTTGATTACTATTGTAATTATTAAGGACAAAAGGTGAACTATAGCAAATCCTCCATGATTTTGAGTCCCCAATCGCCTAATATATCTATTTATATAAGGAAATGCTCACTATTTCTGGAATCTCCAATGGAGATCTTTATTTGTCCTATTGAGAATGCTAGACTAAAGACCTTAATCGCGCCTGATTCAAGACAAATTCAAAACTTCATCAAAAAATGAAGATAAATGCCTTATCCCAAGCTGGGAGAACAATCTTGGTCAAATCCTCTTTAGCTTCCATATCAACATACCGCATTCTAGCTGGTCCACATGACCCCAAAAATCTTTCCTACTCTCTTGAGAAAGCTGCCAAGGATTTCTTGCAAGCCAAATGTTCTCCTGAACATTCAACCTTTTGAAAAGACATATATATGTGCTATCAAAGCCTGACTCTTTAAAGGAGGGTAAAAAATGGTCAGTCGACCATGGCGAGATGACTGGATTAGGGAGATCTCCTATTCTGCCTAGGACCTTCTCTTGTACCTTCTATGGTGTTGGAGCATATCAGAGATGAGACTAACTCTTGAAATGCTGATCTCAGACATCTTTTCGTAGACGCTTTCCTCCCATTGCAAATTACAAAGATTCATCGATGTTGGGGATAGAACTACACCTAATGATATGGAAGCCCAACAAAAAAGTTTTATTTTCGGTCGACATCCACCTACCACCCACTAGATAATCTCTCTCTCTTGGATCTTGATCAGAATCAATCGCAAGATATGATTCTGTTCCTCAAAAGAATCTGGTCGGCCCAAACCCCCAAAAAAGGGAAAACCTATGAGTTGTTTTCACTCGTCAGCATGAGCTTTCAAAGACCGATGCTTCTACTCCAACTATTTATTCGCTTCCATTTTCTCGGTGAGGGGGGTAGGGGGGGAAGCAAGCTTGGAAGTTATCTACTAATAAACTCAAGTGCTTAGGAAAATACCAATAGCTAGTTAGTTTTCAATCCCTAAGGTTTGATCTCTTTAAGGGAATAGGTTGCAGGCAAGTGTCGAAGTAGGGCCTAGGTAAAGGTCAAGAGGGGAGACTCCAGTCTCGAGCTACAGGGGAGTTGACGAAGAGGTCAAAGCAGTATAGGCACAGAGGCTAGGACTTTGTACACAGTGTAGGACATAGTTGATGTGATGACAGAGGTAGCGAAGGAAGTTGTGTAAGGTGCAGTATGGGTGGTACCGACTGGATTTCTCATTATGTTCCTAAGCCGCCCATCACTTAAGAGGGGAAAGAGGGGAAGTGCGAAGGCTCACTTTTATTCTCCTCATTCTTTAACAATTATAAAAAATGTAAAGCTTTTTATCTACACTACATCTTACATCTCTTTCCAATTAAGAAAAAGGTCAGAGCGAGAAGTGATCCCAAAGGCAAAGCGATCTCGTACTAACATTAAGAAAGAGAACTTTCTCGTAAGCTGGTGCGTGCAAGTGAAAGCTTAGAGGTTCACGTAGTCAGCCTGAGCAGGGAAGCGAGAGGTTTACGTAGTTGATGCTTTTATGTAATATATATCGCGTTGCACATCTTCATATTTAGAAATATAGTATCGATGATTCCCTAGGATAGAATGAAGTGTATAGATAGTCTCAAGTGCGAGCCATGCTTATAGCAAGCAGATCGGAAAATCATCCCCTGCGTATATATATGACGCACTTTGCCCTCTTTCCTTCGCATAGCTGGTCTAGGGGTGGGCGGATGAGTATATCTGACTTTCGACATTCTATGCTGGATCTAGCCTCCTTTTGACACAAGTCATTACTACTCCTTTACCCAACGGTCTATTTATCTGCCTAGACCTTAAAATGAACTGAGAGATTCCTTCTTCTCATCTAGATATATAATATGAGAGGGGCTAAGACATCAATGAGGCTAGGAAAGGTAGGTGGGAGAGTTTCTAGGCTAGTTGCTACTCAGCGCGTCTGCCTATCTTTGCATGGTGGAATTCTTCCTCAAATCAATCAGTCAGTGACTTTTCCCTAAGCCCATACGGCTAAATAGTCCTACCTAAAAAAAGATCCCTAACTATCTCGAAACTCACTCTCAAGTCATTTTGACTCATAGATCGACCTTCCTCTGGAAAAAAAGTCTAGGTTTCAGCCATTTTGATGTCACAGACCCTAAAGAAGTCCTTTCCCGATTCGTCTAGCCTAGACTGACTTCTACATCAACTAGAAAGGGAGCCGCCGGGGCGCTTATTGGAACTAGTGAAGTATGGATGCGAGAGAATTCACAGTATCGAGAAAGTAGCTCTCTAACTCCTCTATCATAATGGTTCGTAGCGGGCTAGGATGAATTAGCTAAGGAATTGACTAGGCTTTTATATATAGGCTACACTGTTGAGAATAGATATATTTAATGCATTCTTCTATATTAGTAGTAAATATCTTCTTGTACCATGGCTGTTACTGATTCCATTCTTTCGGCTGGCTATAGCTTTCTTTCTTAAGTGGACTCTGACGTGGTACTCTTTTTTTGGTGAAGTTCGTTGACTATCTGTTATCATAGCCATAATCATTAGTTCAGGTTCACGGCACCAGAGGCTCCTTTCTCTTAGACTGAGATCAATAGGGGCAGGTCGAAGTTGAAGCCTCTTACCTTCCAGAAAGAAAGAACAGACCGGGCTCTCACGATATAGAATTCCATGGCCGAAGCGAGGTTTTTCAACGAGAATGGCATGACTGCGACTGAAGTACCCTCAAGATACTTCTTTCCCGTTCTCCAAAGCGAATAAATAGTTGGAGTGAGAGGGCATTAGAAGGCCTGTAGTTGGCACCAGGTCTTTCATGGCATCACACGGATTCTTTGATTTGATAAGAGAAAAGAGCAAAACCAATCGAGTATTGGCCTTGGAACTTTGAGCAGGGCCTTCTCCTTCCGGCGGGTTCGAGGATGAGGACTGCTTTTGAAGAGCTATGAGATCGAGTGATGCAGACAAAGGGAGGTTGTGCTTCCTAGTTGATGGGCGACTAGACATGATGGCCTCGTCACCTACTGCTAGTCCCTGTGGCAAGACAGAGTCTAAGGCTCAGCATTTCCTATAGTTCTAACTCATGTCTGTGTTCTGGCTAATTGATAACGGCATGGACGACTTTTTTTTCATTGTGGACAACCGGGAGTAGAGATCCTCAGTCTGGGGCAGAAAGTGGAGGGTTCCTGTTCCCGGCACACATCTCTGGCAGTAGCTCTATCTATAGGGTCCGGAGGACGATTTCAAGACTATATATTCAGCCTCTGTGTCTTAGATATATAGCTTACTTGTCAACCCAAATGACAGATGATCAACGGGTCAACCATGAGAAGGGTAGCTACGACTTTGATGCAGCTTCTGAAAGAGAATATCGAAGATTCCCCGGACGATGTTGTAATCTTTCTCAAATGGGTAGAAAGGGCGATCGAAGACTACTATATATTTGATATTTGCCAGCTTATATACTACTTGGACGACTTGAGGTCAAGATAGACCTTTCCCAAGCTTGCGAGGCTTGAAAAGATCATTTCCGTTAGGACTATTTTCTTGCAATTTAGGAGAGCTCCTTCCCTAAGACTCTATGAAGGTCAAATCCACACCAGAGACCTCAGACAATGATAGAGACAGCTGCTCCCCCAAGGGTCCCTCCTCTTTGTCTCTGAGTTGAAGCCATATACTACTGATAACACAATCTTCTCCTCATTAAGTAATGAAACTATGATACATTGAGCAGAACTAGTCAAAATCATCCCCACCAATTCAAACTATAGGCAATCATGAACCCAAACTATTAGCAAACCCAACGCGTCGAGTGTTGATAGTCGTTAATCATTTCCCAATTGCCAGGAGCCACGCATATTCGACCTTGGCCTTTCCCTATTACCTCTAGTTGTAGATTTCTAATCTGTCTACTTACAGCCCCCCCTACGACCCCCCATCCTTAGTACCCCTGGTATCCAAATAGACTAATACCATGCCTGCTAAAGCAGGAGTTAGTGGTGCGGATGTCCTGCATTAGAACTCCTGTATTCATTCTAGAATGTTGCCGGAACTGAGTCGCACTACCTTTAGCCTTACGCTCCAGCTAACCAACTAGTTTTGGTCGGGAACCTGTAAACTCGTGCTATGATTTGGCCTTGACTCACTTCTCAATCAAAAATCCTTTCGTCTAAAGTAGGTTCTTGATTGGAGGAAAGAAGGATCTCTAGACAGGTTTCTGGTACACCATGATCCCCCAAGGGATAGGCGGGGGCTTTGGGTGAATCCACTCCCATGAGCTTCGTAGAGTAAGGAGACCCTCCATGTCTGGTGCCCCCACCCACTGATCTGGATGAACCCCCTTTGGCTAGGCTCGTTCCAAAGAGGGCCCATGTAGGGTCTGGGACATCTCCTTCCTGCCCACTGTCGATCCTTCTTTCCCTGATCGAGACCTTGCTATCGATGCCCTATCCTTACCAGACTAGTTGATCCCACTCTCTCTGTCTCGCTACTCTCACTCTCCTGACTTTGCCCAAAAGAAGAGGATGAATAAGACCCATGCTGATCACCAGGATAGATAGAAACCATCTTTCATCTGATCTTTCTGATTAATAAATATATCGCGTGGCGATGTTTCGAGGTTATTATATGAAAGTCTAGTCGCGGGGGGAGGGAAGGGGCAAAGGGGCATTGGGGGGGTCTTCCTTCAATTGTCATTTAGAGGGCGAGAAAGAAATGGGGGGAGTAAACTAGGTGACTTTAATGCCCGACTTCTTCTATAATCTACTAGAAATAAAGGCTTTCGTCATACTATATATTATCCTCCAAAGGGGGGTCGGAGTCCACACCAACCCTCTCAATCCAGGGGGATTCGGGAAAAGATGGAATAAGAAGACGTGTTTCCAGAACAAAGAGGAAGGGAATTGAGAAGGGGGAGTTAGCAAAGTTGGACTAGATTGGAATGGGCATAGAAAGATGTATTGATGTACCAGATCGGCTAATGCTCCCAGGTTGATGCAACGTATTCCACCAGTTGACTGGAAACTTGATTATTGGTATATCGATCGGTCCAACAAAGATTGAAATAGGAGCCGGTTCGATATGAAGCTTTTGAAAACACAGTGCGCCCAGGTAAATAAGGAACAAGATGAATACAGAGGTCCCACGAGCATCCCACACCCGAAAGGTACCCCACATGGATCTTCCCCGAAAGACCCCAGTCACTAAGGTCAACAATGTAGAAAAAGCACCAATTTTTGTAATGGTTCTAGAAGAGCGAAGAAAAGGGGATGTTTTGGTAATAGGAACAAGAAAGAGTTTATAGCCATTGTGATATAAACTTGTATACTCATCCGAGCCGTAGGAACATATACATACAGAATATGAGAATTTTCACCTTGCTGAAGATCTGGTGGTGCTACCCAAAGACTTGAATAAATAGCCATCGCAGTTAAGAAGAACCGAGATCCAATGATCATTTGCGCGGGGATTCTGGTCTTTGGCATAAAGAAAGAAGGTTGTAATAACGAAAGGGACATGTGATCAGTCTACATGGAGCAAAAAAGACATGGATGTATATTCAATACGCAATCTGACGTCTCCCACTTCCATAGGAGAGGGGACCCGAGTTTTCGCTCCGCTTGTGCATGGCACTCCCGCTCCGCGACAGGCATATGGGTAGCAAGAGGGGAGGGCAAACTCTCTATCTAGACCCTTGCCTGTGTCGAAGCATATTCTCATAAACTTAGGATAATTATCAAAAGTCGCTCTTTCCTGTCACAAAGAAAGTAGACTCGTAAACACCTTTCACTTGAGGTCTCGGGCCTCTTTTAATTTCTTTCAAAGACGTGCATTCTGCTAATATATTAAACAACAATATATAGAAGGGAAGTTTTCTTAAGTAGCCTTGCTGAGACAGGGGGAATCCTTAACTATAACAAGCTGTAGGCCCATATCAAAGCTACGAGGCTCAACTCTCTGCTCAGATTACGGGGGCTCGTTCTGTCTATAGAGTGAAGCTCAGGGAGGGGATGAAGAAGGCTCACATAATAGGCAAGCAACGATCATGCACATTCTTTTTTTTTGGAAAAACCCTCCGTAACTCTTTAGATGAGGTTGTCAAATTGGGTCCCTTGCAGATGGATGAGATTAGACTTTTGGTGGACTCACACTCCCAAAGATCATAGTACTCCTGCGCACCCTCCCTGGATTACCGGCAATATTGAGGACTATTAGAGTAGAACAGTAGTAGTAGTAGGATGAGTCTGGGATCACATATATTGACTGCCGCATCCGTTCGGTCCAGTTCGCTCCTGGACACTCATTTGTGGCGGAGGTAGATGCCAACTCTGCACTTTCACAAATTATGATTGGATTTTTCGTACTACTAACAGAAACATTCTCGTATTCGGAAATGACATGTATAAGAAAGATACGTCACTGTATATTATATAGGAAAGTCTCTTATTATATACACTTCTCAGATTGATCAAGCATTGAATGCCTGGTTCTTTCTCTATTACCAGGAACTTTCTACTACTTGAGTCGAGGCCCTGAGAAATTTCTGATGATGAGGCGAAGATAGATCTCTTCCCCCAAAAGACAAAGAAAGCTAGGAATGGAGGGAATGAAAGAGTGGATTCTTGCCATCTCTCATATATAAGGAAATCAACCCTTATATATCGCGATATGACGCCAATCAAGCTAGTCAAATATGGGACTATGAAAGGAATAACAGACTATCTGTTTTCTATTTCCGAAAGGGCGAGGTAAATGAGAGAATGAAAAGCAATCGACCACGGCTCTTTCAGACTCGACATCTATAGTAGATTGGGAAAAAAGAAGATCTCTTTGAGGTTGAGCTAGTCCCCAGTAAATTATCTCGAGGACTCGCCGACGGCTCTAACCTCTCTTGATCCTGGCATACTGCGCCACTCTGAAGAGGCTCCCGGAATGAGGAAAAAGAGCTTTAAGGCTGAAATGACTACTTGGTTACTTAATCAATTCCTCTTTGGTTACTTAAAAAAGCTCTCTGTTGACTTATTTTCTACTTATGCCAGACTATTAGGATAGGACTTAGAATTCTCAAGTAGGGCCCTCTGGGCAAGGTCTCTTTGAGGTGCAAGCCCCAGTCCAGAGCGGTACGGGGAGGTAGGCCTCGCAAGGCAAGGACATGAGGAAGTAGGCATCCTCAGGGTCTGACAACATTGCCAAAGTCTATTACCTGAGAGTCGCTCCTTCAACTGTCCCTCAAAGACTGGGAGGGGAAGGTCGGATAAAGAAGAAAGATCACTACTCCGTTTAAATCCACTTTCAAATATCTAATGTTGGACGATTAGGGTGATTGAGACCTCATGATATCTGGTTTCTCTTCCTGTGAAACCGTCCGAGAACAAGATGTCACAGAGACTTTTTTTATAGTCTTATCAGGAACATCAGAAATGCAAGGGAGGGGCGCTACTAGGCCTGAACCTTGACGACCTCACTGACAACCAACTGACGTTGTGGGTAACCTCACGCACTGACTTCTCTGTGTCTGCTGCTCCATTAGTAGTTCTTTAGGCTCCAGTCCTGTGTTTAAGATTTGCTTGATCCCCACGGAAGCTCCTTCCCTTGCGGGCCTACCACTACTCGAATTTCTTGATGCTCATATCGCACGGCTCCAAGGCAGCAACACGCCTCTTTATAAGACCTACTACCTCCAAAGGCAGAGGAAAAGACGGACGGGACTACTATTACCTGAATGACATTATACTCGTCGTGGTCTCTATCTCTGAAGGACGCTCAAGCATCAACTTCTGTGGAACTCTTTATGTACACAAATGGAGATAGAGATGCATGATCAGTAGAGGGATTTGCTGCTCATACTTAGTTTGACAATGGGGCTACATCACCTTAGGCTTGGCATTTTTCCGGACAGATATTTGATTAAGTTTCTTTTTCGCATCACAATTGGGTCGAGAGCCGAAGAGACTAGAGACATATTTGATAGCCGACACTGGAGGGTAGTGACTCCTTGCACAGTATCTGTACGAGGGCTGTGTGGTTCAGATTGGTGGTTACGAGCTGTGTGCCGATCTCTTAGTCCTCGAGATATGAGACTTTCGACGTGGACGGGAGAATTGTCCAGACAGAAAAGACAGCTGGGAAAATGAACCAGAAATTCGCATGCAGAGGGGAGCAAACATAGAATAGAATAGATGATTAGTGGGTGCTAGTATTTCTTTAAGTAAGGTCCTATGTGTGAAAAGGGACATAGGCAGATGTTGATATAATAAATCAATGTCATCCCGTGATATACTATACTATATCTGCAGCAATCAGCCCTGGGGGTTTTCTTTCTTCCCAACTATCATATCAAATATTCGTAATATTTGAGAGAAAGTCAAAGTATGAGGTCTTGTCTATGAAAGAAGATTGAACTACTGGTCATCAACGGTAAGCTCTCTGCAGTACTGACTCTTGGAGTGTCCTCTAGCGGGTTTCAATGGAAGGTAGTGACGGTTCACTTTCGATTCCCTTCGATGTCGAGTAGCGACTGAGATTATAGAATTGCCTTTCACCTTTATCGCGCGCTCTACTCTTAACCATTCTTCAACTTCTTAGGTCTAATTCTCAGGGCCGAACCTCGTGGCCCTTATATACTAGGAGCCGAGCTTGTTCTATAAATGGTCAGAGAAGCATACTATACTGGTAGGGTTGCTGACATAGGATATCACAGGCTGAGAAAGCGAACTTAGACTGAGACCATGGGAAGAGAGAAAACAGGTAGAAGAAGAGGCGAGATCGCAACGTGATAACTATAATAACGCGATAGTAGGTGAAGTAGTGGGCTTTTCATCATATATATCTGGTCTTTCAAGCCCTCGAAAATCAGGCTGCCTATCTAAGCCGAGTAGATATGTATAAAAGTCATCGTTATGGTCTCGTAGCGAATTCCAGGTGGAGGTGAGAGGGCTAGCTGAGCAAGAGAGTAGGAGCCTCCACTCCTAAAGATATATGCTTCGTTCACCTCTGATGCAAGCAGTTCTCCCATTCCCCAAGAATCGAGGTAGTCGGCCTCCCCTGGAATGAATAATACTGAGGATGCATCCTCTCCCTCGGTCTCACCTTATGCCACTTTCTCCTACTAGCTACTTACTTCTTGACTTGAAGCAGGGGCATTCTCCAGCTTTTCGGATAGTGAACTTAGCGCAGGAATCTTGGCAGGCCTGGCTATCTAGTTGACTCAAAGCATTGCCAACTATCTGATACTTCCCCTCTCCACTCTTCTCTCAGCTCGCCTCAGCGCCACTGACCTCTCCTCACCTTATCCTTCGGGTCGTACTACCTCTAGAATATGTAGTCTTTTCCGGGTATTTAGTTAATAGTAGAGTGCTTTTTGATAGATCTGCTCTTCAGATGAAAGGTGCACGGTGACGTAGCGAAAATCTACCCTTGTTAATGTTGTCTGATTGACTAGTGCGTTGCAGTCGGATGAATCCGCGTCGATCAAAAATTAACCGCACAAATCGATTAAATCGACGAATGAATATATGCGCGGTTTTATGTCTATTTAGCCTGGGCAAGCCCCAGGGTCGACTCAAGGAGGCAAAGGAACAACTCGGGATCAAGTTAGATGAATTAGATTGCGGTTTTTCCAAATGGAAATTTTTTTAATGTTTTATGCAATAAAAATGCAGATGCACAAATGCAGTTAAATAAGGTTAATACGAAAATCAACAACTTAGCCAAAATTAATTTTAATATGAAATTAATCCAAAATGACCAAATTGTATTTTTTCTATAAACCTAATCCAATAGTGAATGCAAATGTATTTTTTTTGGAATTTTTTTGGTTAAAAATGCACAAATGAAAAATGCAAACTTTTTTGGGGTTTTTATGCAATTTTTGGTGCAAATGATATGCAAAAATTATGAAAAAATTACTGAAAGATAAAACTAATGAAATGAAGCTACATTAATATTTTTGGAATATTCTGACACTTTATGATATTTTTATGAATTTTTTACTGAAAATAGAGCAACTGCAAGTATTTAATTCCTAATAAATCCACGAAATAAAATAATCTAACAAGCTACTTATCTCAAATAGATATTTCAATCTGTAATCCATGAGAGTTGAAATTTCTTAAAAAAATCTTATTCGTGGAATTAACTAAAAATCAACTACAGAAATTTCTCTATAAATTATTTTATGCACAAGACAACTCCTAATTGATGAAACTTGGATAGTAATTAAAGCACACTTAAAGGCATCATCTATAATATTTTGGCATTTTTTTGGAGCAATAAATGATTATATAGAAATTTCATAGCATAAATGGACAAAGTATCATTGATTTTTTATGTCTGAATTTTAATAAATTGTCAAGTGCTCACAAAAATGTAAATAAATAGTCAAGAGATAAGAAAATAGTTGATAATCAACGTGCTATTTTTCATTGAATAAAAAGATGCTAAATGACTGTCTAAATTAATATTCAAAGGCATGGGTGTCTTTGCAATACTGAAATTGAAAGGAACAAACTGAAACTAAGCACAGGAATACATTTGCAAATGAATAAACATGCAAGGGTGCTAGTGCAATTTTCACAAAAGATATTAAATAAAAAGTAGACCTCTTTCTTCCTTCCCACGCAGGGCACTGGAGGCGGCTAGGGCTCTTGGAGGGGCGACGACCGTCGATGGTACGAGGGCGGCGCACGGAGGTGCAGTGCAGCGCAGCGGCCACGCGGCGCGCTGGGCGCGGTGGCGCTTGCGGTGGTGTCGTGCTGGAGGAGTGCCGCGGTGGCGCGCCTAGGCGGAGAAGGGGGACCGCGTGGGAGGGCGACGCGCTCGTGGGAGGGCAATGGTGCGATGGTGGTCGGGGAGGCACACGGGGGCGTGCTGTTGCGGTGCTGCGCCTCACGGAGAGCGGTGATGGAGGAGTGCGCCTCCGCAGCTTGTCCTGTCCATGCGGAGGGGGGCGGTTGGGCACCGGGCGGCTTGGCCTGTACACGCGGTGGAGGCGCGGTGAAGAGGGCCTAGTAGCTGGAGGTGGCCTACGCGCGGGCGGTCTGGAGGAGTGCGCCTCCACAGGGCAGAGGTTGCTTACGGCCGGCAGCAACGGCGGGGGAGGTGCAGGTGGCGCAGCGAGCCTGGACGGTGGCGCTGGGGCACGCACGCGGAGGCTGGCAGGAGGGGGGTGCCCAGCTCCCTGAGGCGGGGTGGAGGAGACGGGTGCGCTCCAGGAGCTGGTGGTTGTCGTGGTGGAGTGCCGGAGCGGCGTGGGCAGATGGCGGGGCTGGCGGCGCAGCCGGTTGACGTGCGGGGCGCCTGGCGGGCGGTGGCCGGTGATGGAGAAGGCGTAGGATGGTCGTCCAAAGCTGCTACCCCTGGATTTTTTTTTGGCAAAATTTTTTTTTGTATTTGTTTTGTAAACATGAAAAAATGTGCAATGAATGTTTGGTGGTGATGGTGATTGAAGGTGGTGTTTGTGGTTTTTGTGTAATGATTTGTGTGGTGAAAAATGAGATGATGTTTGTGTGATGAACCAGATGATGATGTGGTGATGGGATAAAAAATGGAGTGGTTTTTATGTGAATGTGATGATGATAGTGGAGGTTATGGTTAATGATGTTTTTGATTGTGATGAAGAATATGGAGAACATGAAGGAAAAATTTGTTAGATATAAATAAAATGACAAGGAAAAGAAGAAGAGTACTTACCTGTGGTTCGCCGAAAGTGAAGCCACGTCGTGCGGCTTCCGTCGTCGCCTTGAGGAGATGGCGGTTGCTCCGAAGCTTGAGCGAGTCCGATTGGAATCTCGCTACGCGACAATGGTGAAGCCGCGGATCTCGCCTGAAAGCTTGTCGTCGCTCAACTTGTTTCCTTTAGCTGTCACCTGTAGGTTGAAGGGGCTCGACCTCTCTTCTATCGAATCGGCGGATGGTTAGAAATGGTGGAGGAGATGTGAATATAAAGAAGGGGAGGAAGTTGGAGAAGAGAAGGAGAGAGTGGAGAGAATGGTGGAGGAAGTGGGGTTAGTGTGGCTTGGAGTAAGGAATAAGAAAGGAGAAGAGGTAAAAAGGGAAATAAATAATATAATATATGTAAAATAAGTAGGCTACTAAAAATACAAATAATTAAAATAATAATAATAAAATAATAAAATCCGAAAATAATAAAAAAATAAATCCGAAAATAATAAAATAAATTCGAAAATAATAAAATAAATGGGTGACATGTGGCGGCTCTAGGAGCTGCCACATGTCGCGCCTAGAAAATTCAAAGATTAAATGTAAAGAAAATAAAAAATTAAATAACAAAAGGGATTAAATCAAAAAGTGGTCAACACGAAAGTTACTCATCTTGATGAGATATACAACTTTTGTGAAGGGCTGAAAATCAAATGAAATCATCTGTACAAAGTGTATTTTTGGGTGGTACCTTATAGATATAAAATACCACATTTTTCCTTTTATAATTTTTTTTGTCATTTTTTAAAGAGAGAAAAATCAAAAAAATAGAAAAAATATGAGAAAAATATTTACAACTTAATCTATTTTTTTGGATTTTTAATAATGAAGAAAATAAAATGATAAAATACAGGGGCAAAACAGTCAATTTGTACAATATACAAAAGGGACCCAAAATCCAAGTTTTGCATACGAACTCCGATTTTAATGAAATTGGTATTGTTTCGAAGGTCTTTGAATGTATATAACTTTAAAAGTGAGTAGACCTAATTCAGAGGTTGTATGAGAGAGATATGTGCATTTTAAAGTCTACGGTCTTCAATTGGGTTTGGGGTTTTATTGGGTAATTTTACAAGTTAGTATTTTTTTGATATTTTTTCTTTATTAGTGTTAGTCATATATGTTGGACATGCGAGCCCACGGCGAGCCATTATGCAATAAATGTTATTGCACGTATCATTCCCTGATCTGAAAAGAAGAATAAATAATTTGCATAATAGGTCCCTCTGTACAATTAGGGTTATGTACCATGGCCATCTTAATGATCATACAGCTGTTGATTCATTAAATGAATCATAGAGACTGGTGCTTGGATGAATATCTAATGGGTTAGATAGAGGACTCATCAAGCACCGTCAAATGATTATTAAGAGATGATCTCCAGCCTGAGTAGGAGATGGCAATCCTTTCTCACATAGGCTGATATCTGACCGACCTCTTGATGCAGGTCCTCTGCATGGGAATAGTGATTCGGAGGTGTCAGATTAGTTAAGTCAATGGGTTGACTTAGCGAGATCGATATAACCTAAGTCCTATGTTGAATACTGTCACAACATAGGCACACATCCTCTTACTAGAGACAGATGTGTTACTATATGTCTGAGTGTGTACATTTGGCAGACCATTAGGTTGATGACCTAATCAAGGTCTATACACCGGCGAGCTGGTGTGCATATAAGGGCATATGAGTAATACGATCTCTCAAAGGGATCATACAGGTTCACTTATGAACCGGAAGACATGAGCTCACTCATGAGGTATTGGGACCGATCAAATTCCATGCATGGTCGTCGTGCTTTGGAAGCATGACAAGAATTTGAAGGTATGATATATGCTTTGGGAAAGCATATGATCGATACCAAATCCCAATGACCAAGATTGAGAAACTTGGTGATCAAACCCTGAAGAAGACAGTATAAAATAGATCTTCATCTTCAGGTTGATCATTGGACTTCCAGTATGCAGGATGTGCAGGTATTGGGAATACCTGAGGGTGATGTGATCATAAACGATTGTATAACCATGATGCTTCCAGTTCGAGGGAGTGATGAAACAGGTCTGGATTTTAGTGACTCCTCTCAGTAGAGAAGTAACTTGATCTTAGTCCAAATGTTGGACATTGATCTGAATGTGATTCAGATGCAATGAGAAGATTAAGTATACGGACTTGATTTAATCAAGCATCCATGAGAGGTCCGTTAGATCTGGATTTGAGATGAGATCTCAACATCCAAGTCACTATACGTGGAACAATACAATCGCCCTGTACTTATCTCCAAGTATCTACGGAGAAGGCGCATTATTCTTGAAGGAGTTCAAGAATAATTCCTGTGATGAATTTAGTATCCAAGCAAGAAGATTTTGATGATTAAGTGAGATTTAATTATCAAAGTATAATATGAATAAGATTCATATTATGAGAATGTATCCAAGATAATTAAATGAGATTTAATTATCAAGTACAATATGAATAAGATTCATATTGTGAGAATGATTATCTAAGATAATTAAATGGGATTTAATTATCAAGGATTAAGAGAATGTGGATAACACTATCGATGATATATATGTGTATTATAAATATGATTTATAATATACATATATAAGAGAGAGAATCAATGTGAATAGCATTTGTTAATTAATAATGTGGATTAGATTCACATTTATTAATTAATTGGAAATGCAATTTACTAACTAGTTTGGGTTGTGAATATGATTCACATAATATTCAATGGCATGATTGAAATATTCACAAAATTAATTGGGAATTAATTTGGTGAATATTAATTAAGGAATAATAAGATAAATAAAAAAGGAGCCAAAATTAACCACCATTCATAGGTGGCGTCACCCATGAATTGTTCATGGGTGACACCCCCCTTTTTTAGGGAGGTTGGTTGACTCTATTTTATTTATCATATCATTTCTTAATTAGTTTATGTTAAATTAAATTATGTCGATAATGTTGCAACATTTTTTGATTTAAAAATAATGTTGTTGGTTTTAACCAACAACAATCATAGCCATTGATTTAGCATGGACCAAGCATAGCCCTTGGATCCATGAGTCCCATGGATTGAGATCCATTGGACCCTAATCTAGTATAAAAGGAGGGCTAGGGTAGCCTTTTCCAAAACACAACATTCCTGAGTTGAAGAACTCTATTCTCTCTCCCTCTCATTCTCGTGCTCTCTCTCTTTCTCTCCATAGGGTGGCCGACCACCATTGTTGAGAAAGGAGAGAAGTTCTCGCCTTCGCCTTCGACGACTCGAGGATCTCCTTCTTCTTCGTGGCTACTTGCTGTAGAGGAAGACGACAGATTTCGCTTGACGAAATCAGGGGATCTATTGCTTGGATCTTCATCGAGGATTGCGGGAGGGACGCGACTCATCATCGTGCCCGCAAGTGTGTTCTTCGTGGATCGGACTTGAGACAGGAGGATCTCTTGTTTGGGATCTCGCGATCACAACCACGCTTCAAAGGTATTCCTTATACTTTGTGGTTTGATGAAACGATCCGAGAAGTGTTCTCGTGATCATGTGGTTTCATCTTTAAAGTTAAAATTTTAATTTCCGCTGCATCTAGCATCTAGTACGACTAGTTGCTCCGATTGCATACGATGCGATCGACATGCTTCCGTGATGCGCTTAAGGATTCTCAATATCCTTCAAGTGGTATCAGAGCCAGGTTGAATAAGGGTTTGGATATGATCCATGGACCTTAGACGATTTGGTTCTTGAAAGGGTTGCGAAATTTTTACTGCATTTCAATTTTCGCACCTCTGTCTAATTGAATTTTTCTGTACTGTTTAAAATGTTTAAACACGAAATTTTCAATTGGATTTTGTTCTCCATTAAACAAGGAAACCATAGGACTTGAGTTTACTAAATTTGGACTTTATTTGCTCAAGATATGGCTTTTTGAATATGACTATATTCACTGTTGCGGGAACTGCGGATTTAAACGTGATTAATGAGATAATTGCGGTTTTAATCCGCCTCGAAATGCATGAATTATTACTTGGGTTCTTCAATAAATCAAATAGGCAATCTTTGGAAACTGAGTTTGCAATTTTTGGATTTAAATTGATCAAGATAAGTTAATTTTAGTGATTGGGGGTCACTGCTGGAAATTAACATTTTTGATCTTGAACCTTGTGATATGTCATTCAATTATCATGATGAAAATTAATTGTTAATTTTGTGGAATAATTAGTGATAAATATTTGTGAAATATTTAAAGAAATAATTATTTCATTGAATGACACTTGCCTAAACCATAATGATAAGATAGTTGATCTTGATCATTGGTTAACTTTGAAATCATCAACAAACATTGTTTTCATGCAAAACCCTTGGTCATCCTACAATAGTTGTAGGACAATTTTTTTCATGCAAAACCCTAGGACATCCTACAATAGTTGTAGGACAACTTTTACATGAAAAACCTCTTGCTTGAATAGGATTGGGGATTTGTTTAGCAAATCTTCTTATAATATAATCAAAAATGTTTTGATCTATATTATATGGTATAATTTCGGTTGAAAGACCGATGAGCATCTCAAAGTACATGATGATCTATCTGGCATTATCCTTTTCTGAGGTGGATATGGTGTCTAGTCGGAGATCGCTGGGGTAGCGGGTTGCAACGTATGTGGTCCGTTCCACTCTCGTCGGTACTGGCCATGACAGCGGGTAGGGATTGGATAATGCCGGAGAAATCAAAGTGTATTTCTAATTATTAAAAATCAAAATAATACGTACTTTGAGATTATACCTACTATTCAAGTAAAATTCAAAGTTTGTTGATTAATAATAGGATTAATAATTGATTTAATGTGATTAAATTAATTATATCCTATGAAACACTCTATTATGAATAGATGTGTATTTCCCTTGGAAGAATTAATTATGTGAATATGATTCACGATAATTAATTACAAAATTTGAATACGAGGTGGAGGATCACATAAGTGACATCCATGGTCTCGCGTCAAGGCGAAGGGTTTCCGTCGTCAGGGATTGTATGTAGGAGACGCCTGTCCGAAGTGACAGCTCCTGTATGCAAGCACATCTGGATCGGGCTCTTTGCTTCTCGAAAGAGTAAGGCCGTATGCGTAGTGACCCCAATATCGAGTCCTCATATTATTAGGGCGATATTGGATTGCGCATAGCGAGTTCTAATCTTGTTGACGGTTGGTTCAATTAGCAACGCGTCAACATCACCTTAGGGGTGTTGGGCCCGTGTGTTAAAGACCGAATTGGGAAATGCAAGTTGGACTTGCAAGGCGGAATGTGTTCCCGCTTCTTTTTATCAGAGTCGTAGGTTCTCATATTATTGGGATGTGACATTGATAGGAAAGGAGATCCCAGATCTTGCTTGAGATATAGCGGTAAGTATATCTCTTACTTTGAAAGATGATTAGGGAATAATCTTTCATAGTAGACATAACAAGACAAATTTGATTTAAAATTCCTAAATCAAAGTAAAATATGTATATATTATATATACCCTTATGCAAATTATTCATTTCAGATAATCCTTCATTAAACCGACTCAATGTTATACTCAATAATAACCAGTAAAATATCATGGATTGGACTCACGATCCAAATATTGTACTTGCAATTGGACACATAATGTATGTGGTTGCAATGTGCAAGTTTCCTCAACATAATGAGGAGTGACAATTAAATAAGACAATAAGACATCACTTTAGCATTTGTATGTCTCTGTAGTCTTGATCTTTCATCGAGTGTACTTTAGAAGTGACATGTCGATGGTGATCGTAATTGTCAAATAATCCTTAAAAAAATCTAAGAAGATGTTCTGGCATACATATGTGCTCTAAACATTTAATCATGAATGACATGGTTCTCTGCATTATGCAGAATGGTGGCTTGAAAGAGATGATGTATTCAAAATATTTGAATACCTACCTGAACCAATGTTTTAGGAGTCTAGATGGATGTAGACATGACGAGTGTCATCATTCTACTGTCTATACTCTAGTCATTCATGAAGCTTCATAATATTCATATTGTATGAATTTAATGAAGCATGTATAAATGTTGAAATGCTCTTACATTAAATTCTTTTGAATTTAACATGAGAGATCCTTAGTCTTGAACAATGGTTGTTTATAGATGAAGAGAGCACAGTGGAAGCGTGGGTCGGACCCATGTGAGAAGGAAAGTCAAAGAGTTGATTGTACTTCTGTGACTTCCATATGACATCCAAAGAGTTGGATGAATGCCTATACTGCAATAACTTGATGTGTTGATAGTATGACTATCAAGTCTGTCTAGAATCCTTAGAGAAGGACTCAGATAGTGCATCATAATAATCTATATCTACATTTGATCATTGAAATTGACTTGCTTATTTGATAAGATAAAGTCTGATAATTGTATCTCAATCTTCTAACAACACTTGCAATGTGTTGCACATGTTTTAGAAGACTGGAAAAATTTGATCTTAAGGTTTATAATTATCCACATAGACATTGATGCAATTGTTGCAACAATCTCTGTTGGATTGATATACTTCTTAATTTCAGTGGGAGAGCCTTAGTCTTAGAGAATGTCTCTATGACCTATAGATATTAGAATACACTCATTGTTTGTTTCTAAATGTTGGAAATAAACATGAATTCTGGAATAAACCTATCATAAAGAGTTATGATGGATATATTTCAGATAATAATCTAGCATCTGGTGGACTCTACTAAATTAGAAATTTAATGAATGGTTCATTAAGATTTCTAATATTGAAAGTTAAACCTTATAAGATCAATAGGAGGATAAAGATCATTTGACAATGAATTAGCATCAAGTTTTGGACGTATGTCTGCTGATGAGATCAATAGGCTAGTAAGATATGAAACTTTAGAATGTCTAAAATTTCAAATCTTACATACTTGTGAATATTGTATTCAAAGTAAAATGTCCAATACACCCTTCTTTTTTGGGAAAGGTGTAAGATGTCAAGGTATTCGAGATCTCATACATATTGATGTATGTGAATCATCTATATCATAGTGAACATTGTGGATATGTGATATCTATTGATGATCATGTATGATATGAGATTTCTTCTATTCACCTGAGGAACCTTTGAAATGTTCAAAGATTTCGTAATTTTGGTTTAGAACCAAAGTTTGAAGAAAGATTAAATGAATTTGATCTAACCAAGGTAGCAAGTACCTATTAGATAAATTCAAAGAATATCTTATGGAGATATGAATATCATTTCTATCTCAATCCTCCTGACACACCTAAACTCAATGGAGTTGTAGGAAGATACAATTAGATCATGTGTAACATGATTTGATCAATGATGAATTTTAGCATAATTATCACTTTGTTTCTAGGTATATATATGTAGTAGAGACTACAATATATATATCCTTAATAAGGTTCCATGCATGTAAGCTGGAATCTAGCACTTGAGAGTGCTACTTCATTAGGAAAATAAAGGATGGTATTGGATACCTACTTTATGACCTTGAGATTCTTAAAATATCTCATCTTTGAGATTATGATTCTTATAGGATGACTCTCTTGAGAATCAAGATGAAAATTAAGTAAGGGAACTCATTTAATCTTGAGAAGATAATGAGGCTCCAGAAATCGGAAACTGAAAGGGACAATTAAAGATGAAACACTAATACCTCTTCAAATGAGTTTGAGGATGTATTCCTTGTGTCAGTTAAGTCTGACAATGATCGGACTTCATGTGATGAAGCTCCTGAGGATCATAACATGGAAAGATGGATTTTAGCAATAAAGGTCTAAGGTAGACTTTATATACAAGTGTTGTATATGGACCCTCGAGGATCCACCTATAAGGGTTAGACCCATTAAGGTGTAAATGGATCTTCAATAGAAAGAGGGAAACTGATGAGAAGGTAGAGACCTTCAAAGCACGGTTCGTAGCCATGAGCTACACACTGAAGAGAAGACATCGATTGCGATGTGGCTTGTTTTTCAGTGATCATGCTTAAACCCATCAGAATATCGCTAACCCTAGCTACACAATTTGACTATGACATCTTCAAGATGTGAGTCAAGATTGTATTCCTCTATGAATACCTCTTTGAGGATATTCACATGAAGTAGCCCCAGGGCTTCATGGTTGAGGAATGCAAGATGTGCTGGCTAAAGAACTCCATCTTTGGACTCAAATAAGCTTCTTGTAGTTGGAACGTAAGATTTGATGAAATTATAATTGTTATGATTTCAAATAGAATCTTGATGAACCATGTGAAGCTTAGTGGGAGTGCCATTGTGTTCATCGTGCTAAATGTAGATAATATCCTAATCATTTGGAATGATATTAGGATGATTATAAGCGTTTTGTGATCTGGCTATTCCATACCTTGAGATATGATCTCAAAGATGCCTCTTAGATCTTAGTTCTGAAGGTGTTCAGAAGCGAAGAAAAGAGGGTATTGGGACTGTCACATTTGTAGTACACCTTGGACATGTTCCATTTTCTGGAAATTCCAAGAAAGGCTTTCTTACCTTTAAGATTTGGTACTGACCTATCTAAAGGGATAGCACCTCAAAGAGTTGAGGAAGTGAATGCTAAAACTGGTTGCCCTTTTGTGCATCAGTTATGAAAAGCTGAAAGTATGCTAGATGTGTACAAAAGCCAGATATCTGCCATGCAGTGGGAGCAGTAAACCGATACTAATCCTGCTATGGAAATAAAACACTTAATTGCAGTAATAACAATATCTTCAAAGATGATAAGGCTTTGGAGATAGTGATCTCGAAGTCTTATCTTCAAGAAATTAAGACTTTTAGATGGAGATCTAAAAGGTCTTAATTGCGAATACCTTAGGAGATAGAGATCTCCAGGGATAAGGGTATTCTAATAAGGATAATAGAAATTACATGCTGGTTATAATAATATTTCTTTGAGTTGTAGTGTCAAGGATACTATGACTGACAAGATTGAGTATTAGTTGCATTAGATGCAACATTCGCATTAGATGCGAGCACTGTTACTGGGGATATGCAAGTGCCGTAAAAGGACTTGGCGTAGTCTCGCGGGAACAGAGTGACTGATCAGCTTACCTAGCTATTTTCTAAATAGCCTATGATTGTCACATGAGTGTGGGTTTAAATGATTAGCCCAATAATGGCTCTTTGGGCTAGTGGGAGATTGTTGGACATGCGAGCCCACGGCGAGCCATTATGCAATAAATGTTATTGCACGTATCATTCCCTGATCTGAAAAGAAGAATAAATAATTTGCATAATAGGTCCCTCTGTACAATTAGGGTTATGTGCCATGGCCATCTTAATGATCATACAGCTGTTGATTCATTAAATGAATCATAGAGGCTGGTGCTTGGATTAATATCTAATGGGTTAGATAGAGGACTCATCAAGCACCGTCAAATGATTATTAAGAGATGATCTCCAGCCTGAGTACGAGATGACAATCCTTTCTCACATAGGTTGATATCTGACCGACCTCTTGATGCAGGTCCTCTGCATGGGAATAGTGATTCGGAGGTGTCAGATTAGTTAAGTCAATGGGTTGACTTAGCGAGATCGAGATAACCTAAGTCCTATGTTGAATACTGTCACAGCATAGGCACACATCCTCTGACTAGAGACAGATGTGTTACTATATGTCTGAGTGTGTACATTTGGCAGACCATTAGGTTGATGACCTAATCAAGGTCTATACACCGGCGAGATGGTGTGCATATAAGGGCATATGAGTAATACGATCTCTCAAAGGGATCATAAAGGTTCACTTATGAACCGGAAGACATGAGCTCACTCATGAGGTATTGGGACCGATCAAATTCCATGCATGGTCGTCGTGCTTTGGAAGCATGACAAGAATTTGAAGGTATGATATATGCTTTGGGAAAGCATATGATCGATACCAAATCCCAATGACCAAGATTGAGAAACTTGGTGATCAAACCCTGAAGAAGACAGTATAAAATAGATCTTCATCTTCAGGTTGATCATTGGTCTTCCAGTATGCAGGATGTCCAGGTATTGGGAATACCTGAGGGTGATGTGATCATAAACGATTGTATAACCATGATGCTTCCAGTCCGAGGGAGTGATGAAACAGGTCTGGATTTTAGTGACTCCTCTCAGTAGAGAAGTAACTTGATCTTAGTCCAAATGTTGGACATTGATCTGAATGTGATTCAGATGCAATGAGAAGATTAAGTATACGGACTTGATTTAATCAAGCATCAATGAGAGGTCCGTTAGATCTGGATTTGAGATGAGATCTCAACATCCAAGTCACTATACGTGGAATAATACAATCGCCCTGTCCTTATCTCCAAGTATCTACGGAGAAGGCGCATTATTCTTGAAGGAGTTCAAGAATAATTCCTGTGATGAATTTAGTATCCAAGCAAGAAGATTTTGATGATTAAGTGAGATTTAATTATCAAAGTATAATATGAATAAGATTCATATTATGAGATTGTATCCCAGATAATTAAATGAGATTTAATTATCAAGTACAATATGAATAAGATTCATATTGTGAGAATGATTATCTAAGATAATTAAATGGGATTTAATTATCAAGGATTAAGAGAATGTGGATAACACTATCCATGATATATCTGTGTATTATAAATATGATTTATAATATACATATATAAGAGAGAGAATCAATGTGAATAGCATTTGTTAATTAATAATGTGGATTAGATTCACATTTATTAATTAATTGGAAATGCAATTTACTAACTAGTTTGGGTTGTGAATATGATTCACATAATATTCAATGGCATGATTGAAATATTCACAAAATTAATTGGGAATTAATTTGGTGAATATTAATTAAGGAATAATAAGATAAATAAAAAAGGAGCCAAAATTAACCACCATTCATAGGTGGCGTCACCCATGAATTGTTCATGGGTGACGCCCCCCTTTTTTAGGGAGGTTGGTTGACTCCATTTTATTTATCATATCATTTCTTAATTAGTTTATGTTAAATTAAATTATGTTGATAATGTTGCAACATTTTTTGATTTAAAATTAATGTTGTTGGTTTTAACCAACAACAATCATAGCCATTGATTTAGCATGGACCAAGCATAGCCCTTGGATCCATGAGTCCCATGGATTGAGATCCATTGGACCCTAAACTAGTATAAAAGGAGGGCTAGGGTAGCCTTTTCCAAAACACAACATTCCTGAGTTGAAGAACTCTATTCTCTCTCCCTCTCATTCTCGTGCTCTCTCTCTTTCTCTCCATAGGGTGGCCGACCACCATTGTTGAGAAAGGAGAGAAGTTCTCGCCTTTGCCTTCGACGACTCGAGGATCTCCTTCTTCTTCGTGGCTACTTGCTGTAGAGGAAGACGACGGATTTCGCTTGACGAAATCAGGGGATCTATTGCTTGGATCTTCATCGAGGATTGCGGGAGGGACGCGACTCATCATCGTGCCCGCAAGTGCGTTCTTCGTGGATCGGACTTGAGACAGGAGGATCTCTTGTTTGGGATCTCGCGATCACAACCACGCTTCAAAGGTATTCCTTATACTTTGTGGTTTGATGAAACGATCCGAGAAGTGTTCTCGTGATCATGTGGTTTCATCTTTAAAGTTAAAATTTTAATTTCCGTTGCATCTAGCATCTAGTACGACTAGTTGCTCCGATTGCATACGATGCGATAGACACGCTTCCGTGATGCGCTTAAGGATTCTCAACATCCTTCAATATATACACTATAGAGTTGGTTTTATTGGATTCGGAGTTAGTATGAAATATATACAAATAGGTCAAATATGGTGAATATTTACAAGTGAATTGGGCTTCTTATTTTACGCAAATATGAATGCTAAAATGCAGATATTATGCTTACATGCATGAATGCTAATTATGCAATATAAGAAGAAATATGCATCTATTTACTCGGGAACAAAGCTCTATTTTCAACTTTTAGAGTCATGAATCACAGATACATCACACGGTAGATGAAAACGAGCGGTAAATTAATAACTAGTGTGGGTGAAAGAGTCTTCAGGCGCAAGGTGCGTCATTAAAGGGGTCTGCTCTGTAGGTCTGATCTCACCTCTACCTCACTCTCCTTTTTTACGTAATAAGCTTGCTCGAGCTCGCCAATATCAATAAAGAGTCTCTATCTATTCTATTCTATGACACACGATATAAAGAAATTGGAAAGAAAACAAACTAGATATATAGTAGGAAGGCGAAAGAGACTTTCCCTTGTCCTGCGAAACGACCCGTATGTAGACATGCTCTTTCTTAGGAGTCAGGCTAATATTCATATCTAGTGGAAATCATCTGCGGTGGAAGTCCCTTCTTTTCCATTTTCTATTGGTAATATAAATAGCTCGCGATTGAGATTATAGAATCGATAGCCCAAGATCAAGCGAGGAGTCTCGTTGGGGCGACAGTTCTTTGCTCAGATAGCGATGGGAGCGACAATCCTCTGCTCAGATAGTCAGTAATGAGAGAGAGTTCTTTGGTCTCTTGTGGTCCCTTTCTTTCTCACCTGCTAGGAGTCTCAGCTTCCTTTCTAACTTGCCATTGTATTGAGGTTATATTCTCTTCCTTTTCCTTTTGAGAGTGAGACCAACGTAACTATAAGGCGTCCTTCCTCTCCAACTCTATGACGAGTCCAAAAGCACTTGCCTCCATCTTCTCCGTGACCTCCGAATATATATATATATAATAGGGGCTCATCTCTGGCACCTCCTTTGGAAGGTGGGGAACTAACCTTTCATGTTAAATATAACTATATATATAATACTCGAAATACTAGAAAACCTAGTTCTATTTAGGCGATTCCCAGATGGTGATAGAACTCAGGCTTATTACTATATATCTAGAATCTTTTTGAAATTCCATTTGTACCTTAGGAGAATTTGAGGTCAGGAATCCTCTACTCTTAACCGATGTCTCAAGTGAACCCTGGACCACTAGGACATCCAAGAGGGGAAAGTACCAGTATCCACTCCTGAAACTAAGCTTAGGAGGAAAGGAAGTGAACTCTTAAGACTTTCCAAGCCCTAACTGGTATCTATTCCTTTCCTTAGACTAAGAGGAGAAGCAATTTCCAGAAGTCCTACTCCTTGACTTGACTAAGAGTGAGTCAGAGGAGAAGAAGAGATTCCGGGTCTTCGAGGGAATTAGTTATAGAGGATTAGAAGTGCAGGATATATTAGGGCTTGACTATTTGCAGAATTGGAAAAGAGCCATTCGTCAAGCTGCGTCATATATAGTTGCGGGGGAAAGACCTGAAAGGAGAGGAAAGGAATTGTTGAACTTAGTAGTACTGAGGAAGGGAATTCTTCACTCCTGAATCTGCGGGGGACTGGCTCGCCCCACATTGCTTAACTCAACTGGCTGAACTCTCTCTATTATATATAAGGTGAAACGAAAAAGAAGTCAACCACAACCGGCTATAAGCCCCCTCACTTAGCAAAGACATTAATTGCCTAGTTTCCACTCCTCCGCTCCGGGGCCAGCTAACTCGATATAACTCTGCTACTCACTGGGTTCCAAGCTACCGCAGTGTTTACACGACAATGACCAGTCACAACACACCATTTCGTGGCACTTATGCCTCTTTCCCAGGCCAAAACTCAACAACTAGCCAAGAGAATGAGAATGGTTCCGGGTTGCCACCAATTTCTCCAATCATTTCAGTAGTACCCTCAACTATATCTCATAAGCCCGGTCATACCCCCCTCTTTGTTCTTACTCCGGGGGATAGCGCTATCTATGCCTCTTGGTTGACGCTTTGAACAAGCGGGAACTTGGAGATTCTCGTCCTAAAAGTGATGATTCTTTTCCCACTATACATCCCCTCTCGCTTCACTCTCTTCCCGGGAGCAATCTAGTTCGAATTCATACGAGGTCCTCTGTTATACTCAATTCCCTCGAGCTAATCTGAGGCTCTATACGAGCCGTACCTCAGGATTCTTCTGGCAAGATAGTAGGATTTCGCAAGGCAGACCAATTGGAGAACTACTTATCTTAGAGCAGCAGCAAGGGCTTGGTAGTCGACAGGTCATCCCCCATAAGCGAGTTCGGGAGGGAGGTCACCACTAGACTACTATAGGGCCATCTGTGGGAAGGTAAGAAAAGCATGCTAGTATGGTTTATCGACTATTCCCCGAATATTTAGTTGCGGTAGCGAAGCAAGAGGCTAAGAAAAGCTGATTCCAGGCTTCCGGCCTGATGGTATACAATAGTATTTCTTCGTGGAGGTTTGGGATATAAGAATGGGTGGCCGCTCGACAAAGGTTAGTAGCTTGAGGCCTTGAGGCACAATACTACTTTGGGGCTGAACACTGGTGGGAGATCGGCCTCTGAAAGTTCTTGCCCAGGATAAGAAGCAGAAGAGTAGAAGCTGCAAAGCGGGTTAAGATTCTCAATTGATTTATATCCTACCACAAGGTCGACTCTAATGCTAGGCGGCGGTTAGACAGACGTCATATACCTAGGGATCGATAGTCTGCTGCTCAAACTAGATCAAACTCTCAACAACTAATTACACAAAAAGCTGGGAAGATCAAGTGTCTGACATTGCTTAAAAGACTTTGCTGCTGATTTTACTTTCCGACCACCTTCAGACCCAACAACCCGAACTCATGATTAGCTACCCTCACTCGGATCTCATGATTAGCTAGCCTACCTCAGATCCATATGATCTTAAAGGGGCGATTTCCACTCTTCCAAGCACAAACTTAAAGGACCCGGAAAAGCTTTCAGAGGTCTAGAGCGAGTAGGGACGAGAACAGACTTAAAGTGTGTACTGCTATTGACCTGACCTACCTAGGTGTGGTGAGAAGTACGTGTGATCAACCTGCCCGAATAAGGTGAGACTGAGGTCGAAAGTGAGGAAAAAAGAGCCGGGTTCTTTATCTTGATGGCCTCACGACTATATATTCGTAGCAGGGGACCTCAGGGCTTATGGATCTGACTTCTTTAGGAAGCTTAGAGCATTTTTGTTTAGAAGCTCGTGACTCGGCCTTTTAATGACGTCTCCCTAGCCTTGTGAGCCGAAAGGGCTTTTAACTAGTGGGGCAGACTATTAGTTGTTAAGCAAAGACGAGGGAAAGAGCGTTCAGACGACAAAATTAGTCACAGGATTTTTTCGTATAAGTATATAAAATCAAGGAAAGTCTATACTAGGATAATCAGGAAGAGGAGAGGGAAATAAGACCTATCCGCATTCACAAGCTACGAGCTCTAGATATATAATTGCGGGAGGCGAGGTTGACCATTCGTGACAAACTCACCAGAAAAGTCATCCCGTCAATCAAGGAAAGGAGTGATCTCAAGGCGAATCCCGGGCCGTGTTGAGGAGCAAGAATGGATGAATCCCGTGGATAGGTACGACCCGAAGCTAGGAGCTCAGGATGTGTGCGGAAGACTAGTGTAGGACTGGAAATCTCATATACTGACCATCCTTCTTCGAATTCCCCTAGAATATGTTACTACTAGACGGGTTTTTGACTATATAATTTCTCATTCTCAAACAGCTTTCCCGCGGAGCAGGTCGAGCTACAAGGCTCCGGGAATCCTGCTATAGTGGATAAGTAGTGGTATGGATGACCAAGAAAGGAAAAGGAAAAATCATAACAAGCAAGCAAGGCAAGAAAGTATACATCAGTGAATTCGGCAGTGAATCGACGCGAGTCAACCAACTCACTCATTCTATTCTAAAGCCATACTGAGGTCTGTTTTCTTAGTAGGGGAAAGCGCTAGGAGTCAGAGTTCACGACAGACAAGGGAGAAGGACTGGAAAGACCAACATTTCCTTGCTTTGAAAGCTGCTTATTTATATTATATAGTTAGTAGGCAGTTCCACAAGATAACCATTCATCCCCTATTGTTTCACCCTTGTCTTTTGAGAAAGGCCCGAAAATTAGAGAATCCAAGATAAATATTGTCGTCCAACTAGTATATAAGTGAGCTCTGTCAAAACCCTTGTCTTAGAAGAGATGACTTAGTTTGCAGGCTAGTACGGTGGGTTTCTCAAGTAGCCCTTTCTCGGGGCTAAATAAATCATCTAGGCGGACCCTCAGGCAAAGTATAGACTCGGACTCGATTCCCGCCAGTATGGTGACAGACAAAGACAACTTAGCGTACTGATAAAGGAGAAGTTTCTACGCATATAAATATGCCATAATATAAATAGTGGTCCGCAACGACTGCATATATTTAGGCTAGGGCACCCACCTGGAAGAATGATGACCTAGTCCGCTCAGAAACCCTCTCCCTGCCCCTTATGTTGATTGCTTCTCACTATGCCACAAGATATTCATATAATCACGATAGGTCTCTGTGCCCTAGTACCTAGAGGAGGGGAGGACCCGACTAGGATAGGCTCGCACGTCGGAAAGCTCTTGATTGGAAGCTTAGCTCCCTGGTTCTAGCTGACTAGATCGGAAGGATCATTTCAGTATCCTGCTTACTTACCAATTTGGGGAATAGCTTAAATACATCTGACTTTAGCGGTAATAATCTACCTTTCTTTCTAAGAACTCCTACACCTACGCATTCTTCCTCTCCCCAAAAAGCAACTGCCTTCTCTTCGAGTCATTTAGCTAGCATCGATTTCGGAACCTATGTCATACTCTTGATTAGGATTAGGCTAGGCGCCTGAGCCCAAGGTCAGCAGTTCAGAATAAGATAATCGATGTGAGGATTGTTGTCATTTATGAAGAACCCAGCAAACCCGCGAGTGATATATAAGTTCTTTTATTTTGATAAGGCAACACATAATATTATGAAAACTTTGATATCAAAAAAGAGTTATTATAGTAGTCTTAGTGCCGGGCTGAGACAACTTGCTTTTCATTCCATTAATTTCGAAAATCAAGTACAAGATCGACCGCTTGTGAGGCTTGAAAATAGATGAATAGGAGAGAAAGCTCCTTCCCTAAGACTATTTGAAGGAGGGAAGAGCGATGGTCAAATCCTCATAGCCTAGATTCCTTCTCGCGGAAGAGACCGAAGCCTTTTATAGAGGGTTCCTGTCAGAAGCTGGCTAACTGAGGTCAGGATGGAGGTCTAAGCATCGAAGGGTGAGAGTGTACGAAGGTGGTGAAGCCGTGAGAAAGATAGTAGAAATGAGAGAGACTATCAAGCCAGGTCGGCGAGAAGGGGGATGGACAGATGCGCTTCTTCTGTGAGAAAGATGGGAAAAAGCAAGACTAACACTGCTAGCATTCCAAGGGACGACTGCCACCCTCACGGGGACTATGGATTCTTTGTACGACAAGCATTGTTTCCGTGAGAGTTCCTGGTGCTATTCTAGCTGGGTAACGCGATAGTCCCGCTTGATTGAGGACTCTTGCTTTTAGTGCTTGCTTTCCCGGTAGACGTCATTAAAAGTGAAGAAGTGCTTTCCAGGGGGAAGAGTGAAAGGGAATCCGCTTTTCGTCCTAATATAATCAATAGTTAGTGAAGCTAGCGGGAAAGAGAAGCAAGTGAGAATCAAAGCTACTAGACTATCGAATAGAAATAATATGTTGATTTACCGATTAACCTCTCTCTTTCCCCTGCCTACGCTTCCTGTCTTGCCTCAAAGCTCGCCCGCGCATCCATGTGAAAAAGCAAGCATGTCAGCTGCCAGTTTCAAAGACAACCCAGTACCCGCCGATAATTCAACATGCAGCCCAGAACCCATAGCTATAGAGGGATCGCGCATCTTTCAAGAGAGATGAACAGGATGGGGTGAGAACAGAAGCATAGGATTGCAAGTGAGAGGTCATGAACATCTGACTCCAGGTGTATGGATGAGTTTCCAGTTCTACTATGAAAGCCGTAGGCTGAGCCATCAGGACCCTCAGGCCAATCGGGCTTAACCTCAGCTGAGTTTAGGGTTATCAGAGTAGTATGGATGGATGTCTAGTATAGGGCCAGTGGATGTGCAAGTTCCTGAGGAAAAAAAGCGGTTTCTAGCAAGCAAGCAAGAAGCGAGTGATCCCCAGTTTCAAGCAAAGCTCTTAGGGAACAAAAACCATTCTCAATGACGCAGAAATGGGGCAGTGGGGCGGATCAAAGCGGCTACATCTCCTTTCCATTCAAGAGTTCTATTCTATGAAAAATCTCTATAAAATGGCAAAGAGGGGAAAGACCTTCACCAACCTCTTCGCGATATATAATAGGCGGCAGACATCTTCTTCCCTGACCTTCGCATCCTCTTTGAGAAGAAGACCGACTACCATCTATCTTTCTAGGCAGAAGATCCGCAACCTGGCTTGAGTCCACTAGGTAGCCTGGCCTGACCTGACATAGGAAAATCTAACTCGCTCTCACCCGCCTCCTCTCCTATCAGCTTCTTCAGAGGTCTCTTTGTCCTCTTATATAATTACTAGTTAAATGTATCTCCGCAGGAATGGAAGATGCTTGGACTATTCTCGAAAAAAGCTATCTTCTGAATTCTTTGATGTTTTGGTACTGTGCGCGGATGTGTGACCTTTGGCTATATAATCATGCTCCTCTCTTGAGAGGAATCTCGAGGATTCACTGCACGTTGATGTCTACTTCCCTTTTCCTCTAAAAGAATGAGGGAGATCTGAGCTGCGTGCTGACATATAAGTTCTGAGACTAGCCATAATTTGACATCCCCGCGCCACTATATATCTGTATTCTAGATCTGAATACTTTTCAAAACCTCAAAAGCTTCTCTCCCTAGGGTGGGCTCAGTTGCAAGGTCTCATCCGCTTAGAGATGGATGTGGTTTTCCAGTGGGGTCCTTTCTGCCCTCTTTTTCTCTGGCAAAGTAAGCAGTTATCTCTCCTTTAAGTCAAGTTATGGGAAGCAGTAGATCAAATACGTGAAAGGTGAATAAACTGAAGGGTGTCTTTCTTGTAAGAGACTTCGCAACTTGAGGTAGACCTCGACTCCCCTCTCGAAGGTTTTTACGGAAGGGCTCCTTCTTTTCTTTTGAAGTTGGGTGGTGCGAGCTTCCCCACTCAAACATGATAATTAAGGGTCTAGTCTAGTCCACCATCAAGAATCCACTTGATCCCGATGTGAAGCCGGTCATGATCTATTTATAGCCCTGAGGGTTTGCTCTGAAGCTATAATGAATGTAAGGAAGGAGGAGCAATAGATACATCTTCTCATTCCCGGTCTCGCCATGAAAAATGGACTAGCTAAAGAAACTACATAGTTCCCCGCTATATATCTAAGGCGTTGAGCCAAGTCGAGTCCTACTATATATCTAGATATCTCAGGCAGTGAGGCTAATCAACACCCTTCCTTCATCCTCGTCTTCGTTGACAGAGACTACTCGTACTTGTAGGATTATCGTGATTTTTTTCCTTTTTCCGTCAGGCCCCAATATATAGAACTATATGACGCTGCTGCAAATCGAGGCCCTTCTCTCTTCCGCCTTTTCCTATTCAGGTCGGCTAAGACAAACGTCTTTCAGTTCTTCCTTTGCCCCTCAGCCCTGCCCGCTCTGGCAAGAGGGAAATCCTAGACTCAAATGCCAACTCTAAGGCCATTACAGACTAACTACTTCCCAATGTACATATATATCCTATACTTGAAGGCAGAAAGCAAGGGCCCAGATAGACTTCCCTTATCTTGTAGCACCTCCCTCGAGTCCTTCCCTGGAAAGCTGTTGTTGATGACGGGTCTTCGATGTTATTAGTTCAAACCTGGGAAACTACTGTGAAGGAGGGAAGAGGGTCTTAGTGGGCACGTCGACCACTGCCTTCATCCCTTGATGATGATGGAGTTAGTTATCTTATCTACTTTCCTGAGGGTCTAATATATAACCGGGAAGATTGCTTTTCTCGATAATAGTCCAAGAGCAAGCCAAGCACCATCGCCTTACCTAGTCTCGAAGCGATTGAGTGTACGTGCTTTTGCAGGCCAATGCGGAAGCGAGAGAGATGTCTTTCCCATGTAGTTATATGTTGTTCCCCTCCCAGTGAGAGTCCAGTAGGTAGTGTGAGTGAGTTGTCATTTCCGTCCTTTCTCCTTGTCCGCAAACTCTTATGCCTAGCTCCCTCGCCCATTAGTAACTGACCTTTGGTTGGTACGGTTCCCAGGAGGTGATTGAGGACGAGCTGCATGAGGCGGGCAATCTCGTTGCTGAGTCTTCAAGTGGCTACCTGAACCTTTCCTCATCCGGCAACTTGAGGACTAGCCCTAGCCTAGCACTCACTGAGCTTGTCTCTTCCAAGCCCAGAGAAGAGGCCATTCCTGAGGTTGCTACTCTTCTTGCTTACTCCTATTCGTGGGTTGAGAGTCAGAGTAGATATATATTGCTTTCGAGATCCTCTTTGATGACCACTTCAGCCCGAGTCTCACTCATACTCGAGAGCACAAGCACACAGGTTGGCCAAAGGAAATGGGGGAGCATTGGATATATGTATGTCCTATACATACTCTTATTTGTATTATAGATAGTCCGAGAATCCGCAGTAAGTCCTGCTTTCCCTCAGTCGGGAGGGGAAATAATGCATGCGTTGGGCTACCCTAAGCCTATGCCCCCAGATCTAATTGCTTCGTTCTCTTCTCCTTTGAGTTTAGTCATCAGGGTCGAATTGCCCCTGCGTCTCATCCGTAGTTGTAATTTCGTCACCCTGGTCGAACCGTCAGGCTTGCTTGGTGGATCCATCCAGTCTTTTCTCTCTCCCAGTGTTGCGGTCCAACTGCATCCAATCTCCCAAATTTTTATAGTATTAGATATCAGATTAGAGGTCACCTTAACAACGACATACTTGAAAAAGCATGTCACTTTTCACCCCGTACGTAGTTCTTCAACCGCGCAGAGGCGGATCTTTCACTTGAAATGCGAAGGTCCCAGCGGCTTTTGATTAGTATTTGTTCTTAACTCGAAAGGTGTGGGGATGAAGTCGCTATTTGTTCGTCTACTTAGCCTAGGTGCTTTCTTATAGACAACTCCTACGACTGTGGATTCTTGTAAAATCACCAATACACCCTGGGGATGGATTACAGATGGCTTTTACAAGAAACAAGACAACTTTATAGATAGAGGGACCTAGGATTTCTCTGTTGATAGAACGTCAGCTTTTTCAGGTCAGTAGCCTCTGATACTCGTCGATTCGTTTACCGTTAACAAATGAGTAGTTTCCCAAACAGGAGGGCTTTCATCTTCCAGCAACCCTCACGGGGGCTGTTTATTTCTTTTCCCATCCCCGACCCTCACTGGGACGACAGTGGATGATTTGCCCTGGAACCAAAGCCTCTTTACCCTGGTTGTTTGCCCCAGGCAAGCTGGGATGAGTGAACCATACTGACTATTGGCTGACCAGACCTTTGTTGCTGAGGAGAGAAGTCTTCCCAGACCATGAGAGGAGAAAGAAAGCACTCCGTACCATGCTCCTATTATATATTGCGGCTTGCCTATCCACAAATACAAGGGGATGTGATGCGAAAAGAAGACCAGCTTGGACCCACCGGGAACTCAAAGCAACCAACTAGTAGAAAAGGCCTTGCCGACTGCCATGCTTTCTTTCGACAGGATGCAGCTCCCGAGAATGAGTAAAAGAACTTAGTGATACGAAAAGAGATCATCAACTGACTCTCCAGCCTGCCAGTCCAAAACCAATTATTCAGTTAGAATCATCAACTGCTTTCGATTAGATTAAACCAGGTTTGATAACTATATCCATCTCATATCACCATCCCCGGCAATTACGGGCATTTCAAAATGCAAACTATTAACAATTAACACAATTTCCAAGCTATAATATCAACTCAAAATTCGGGAAGGAGATGAATGCGGTAGTGTCAAAGGGTTGGAGCTAGGAGTTCAGAAGGGGTAGGCTTCAAAGATGAAAGGTGGGACGATCCTGCAGGAAAGGCTGGCTTATGATTGCAAAGCTGAGAGGAAGAAGAATAGAATGTTAAATAATAATCACGTCTGATTCCCTTACTTATGAAAAATCAATAAAGAAGATGGTACTATAGGAGGCTGGGAAACAATGAGTGTTAGAGACTTTTAGAACATTCTAATACAACTTTCTCGTGATGCTCACCTGACGGCCTTCCCGAAAGTCTATCAGGAGAATGCGATCGACTCTAAAGTCTTAGATGAAGTGCTGAGCCCAGAAGCTAAGTCAGACTCAAGGAGATATGGATATAAAGATCATGTTCTAGTCCCAGCTCAACTACTACAGTTGAAAGTCCAGATCTCATCTCATCCTTTCTCGGGAATTCATCATGTTCTTCTGGGTTAGGATTTAGTCAACCGTTGATGTTTAATTAGCTCTTTGAAGAGTCTCCCCACAACTACAACGCGATAGTAGCGGGGGAAGAGTCAACTTCCCCGATCCCCTGAGGCAAGGGGAACTCACTATCTATCTATTTCTCATCCGCTTTCCTTGCCTTTCTGAAGCCTAACTGGGGAACTGAACCTTTGAGATCTAAAATACATATAAAACGGAAGAAACTATATAAAAGGGAAAAGAGAGGTGCCTTATTCTCATTAAGCTGCTCTAGTTGCTGCTTGGCCTTCCTGAAGGGGTAGGAAAGAGGAAGCTTGGAACAAAAGAAAGCATGCCATTTCCACTTTCCCGATGGTCCTTGTTGTACCCTACAGTCGAGGTTTCAAAGGGCTGGCGGATTGCTTCTCCCTTTCCTGGAGCGAGTAATTAATATAGAAGAGAGGGGGAGGGCCTGGGTTATTTATTTCACAATCTCTTTCCTCAGCCCCTGCTCACTTCCACTTCATTCGCTCCTATCTCGCACCTCCTATAGTTAGTCTGCTCATTCCCTTCCTAGCGCAGATGTAATAGATTAGTCATTCTTCCGATGCAAGCCAGTAGACTAGGTCATCGACTCACCAGGATCAATCTAGAAAAGATGTTGCGTAGACAAAGACATGCTAAAATCCTGACCCTGACCCACCTACCTCGTATCCTAGCTGGGTGGTTCTATCAGAAGAAAATCTATCAGGATATTCATCTCGCAACGTAGACAAACATGCCTCCTCACTACGCTACGTACTCTACCTACAAGGTCCAAGGCCTATACTCGCTTGCGTAGACAAGTTCCAGCTCCCAAATATATAGTTCATGTTCCGAAATGGAGCGTGAACTGGCGGACTGAGGGTGTGATAAGCAAAGCATATAACTCAATTACACACCATCGAACTTCCCAGTCAACGTATGTGAGTGAGGCCCCTCTCTTATTAAATATTCAAGTAGTACGTAGGGGGTTGAAGATGGAATTATATTGCTTGGAAAGACCTCAGGGTAGAACTCAAACTACGAACAGGAAGGTCCATTTCTATTGTTGCAGCAGCCTCATAAGGCCCATCTTTTGTAGATGATAGTAATATGTAACTTTATTGGGAAAATATTGTATATAATGTAAGCTCTTTAATTAATGCCTCAGCTGTCTATTCACCGTGGGCAGTCAAATGCCTTTTCATTATTCACGGACTTTGAAAGGATAAAGGTGCTATGATCCTCTTCTGAAACCTCACTATGTGAGTGCTGATGTCACCACGTCACTATAGGGCCGTCTCTTCCCTTCTTGTCTACTACAGTGACTCGCTCAACCTTACATAGCACCCCCTTTCTATCTAGTTCCTGCTCCTATGCCTCTTCCTCCTGTCCCTTTGGAGTCCTATCTCGCCACACAGGAGTCACCGAGTCGGTTTTGGGATCCCCCGCGTATATATATCTGGGGCAGTCTACCTCACGATTACATCAATCGCCAGCTGAGTCTGAGGTTAGGTCTGAGGAGCATGTTCTCGACTCTGTGGATGCAGGTGAGGTTGGTGGCGAGGTCTAGGGTCTGAGCAGCGTACATCTGACCCGCTGGATGCAGGTGAAAATTCAGGTGATGAGGGGAAGATGTTGATACTGATAGTGATTTGCTTTTTCCATTGCCAAGAGAAAGGGGCAGAGGACATGCGAGAGTATTTACAGTACCATGCATCCTAGACTCTTCTATATATTCACTATGTCTCCTTCGCACTTCTTCATTTCATGATAGGCTCCAGCATTCTTTCTGGATTTTTGACTTTGAAGATAGGGATTTTCGACTTTCCAGCTTGGGATTTGATAAGCTAAAGCATTGTCCGCGCAGAGTCTATTATATTAGAGGCCACCCTGGAACTACTTGATCCGAAATGGCCTCAGGCCATGGAGGATGAGATGTCCACATTATAGGCACGGGGTACTTGGGAGCTAGCTGATGCTTCTGTTGTGGGATGTAAATGGCACTGTCAACGTGTTGATGGCTCTGTGGAGCGCTATAAGGCACGATCGCATAGCCAAGGGATAGACGGAGATGTACATGACTTCACCTTTTCACCCGTGGCACGTATGGCTACTATTAACATGCTCATCTCAGTGGTAATAGAAAAATGCCGAGAAGTCTGATATTACAACTTCCGGGATTCATTCTCCGCAATTATTCAAATCATCAATCCCAAAACCCACTCTCCAACATTGACCTTCGGACTAATTGCGATAAGGTCCTATTTAGCAAATACCTCAGAAAGAGTCTAGTCTCTTTTTTTTGAAATGAATTTCTATCACATTTGAGAAAGCCTTCCTCTTATGGATAAGCCCGAGCGAAATGGCGGTAGCGGAGTTAGAGACTGGACTCTCGGTCCCGAGCTCACGTAGTGTGCGAAGGGGTTAGAAGAAAAGAACAAGGCTGAAGCTTGGATCCTGATTGACTTTGTATTCTCTTCTAATAACCATTCATCCCTTAAGCTTTGATCTTTATGTTTGTGTTGCTTGGGAAAGTCTATCATCAGTATGCCTGAGTAGTCCTACGTTAAGGTTAGTGTAGTGAAGGGACTCTTGGGGGAGAGGCCCGAACGTCACGGCATCGCGTGTGGTTCTTTGTGTTAGCCTTGCACCTCCGGGGGCCGGTCTATCAGTAACCTGGCACTAGCGATTAGATTATATATTATAGGCTACAGAAATGGTTGCCTCACACACCCCTCCCACCCACACGATGGGCTCGAGCGGCCAAAAAAATGGCAAGCAAATAGAGAGCCCCAACTATATATATATTCGGGTCTTGCTTTGAGCTTTGAGTGCCTGCGAAATGAGTTTCGTCATTGTTTTCGCCGTCGCGAATTCGCCTCTTTAATTCCCCCCTGGTTAGAAGATGAAGTCAACGACTCCACTCCTCTGCAGACTACGGGTCTCCTCAAGAGGAGTCCGCTCTTCTCGAAGTGAGAGAATTGCATGTAAATACCGGTATGGGCTTATAATTTAATTGGTTGAAACGTACAGCTCATAACGGTGATATTGTAGGTTCGAGCCCTACTAAGCCTAGCTCCCCTTATTTAAAGGTCAGTCGAAGTCCCCGCCACCCACCCTGCGGATCTCAATGACACGACAGCACCTGAAACCACACTGCTGCTGCTACCCTTCGAGCACGCTCCCTACGCTTACCACTCACCTACGCGACTCACAAAGCAAATGTCAATACCTATATAAATAAGTCCGAAGCGAAGAAAACTACATAAAGAAAGTCTTTGCAAAGCTTTTATTATATTAAATACATTGATATTAGTAGGTATTATGTATTTTCTCTGGGCCTGCTCGCTGTTTTCACTCGGTTGGGGTTGATTCAACGAAGACCTACTTGATGGCTTATAGGGCTCGTGATCCTTGCTCCCTGAAGAAAGGCCAGATTCTCCAGTTCCTAATCTACCCCCCCGGGATAGCCCCCCCATACATATAGAGGCTACTGGGGACTGGGTTTCATCAAGACTGAGGCAGGGGGATAAGGACGGCTTCTTGCGGTGAGAGGAATTTATTCAACCGGAGAACCTAGTGGGGCTATCCAATTCACTCTGACATCGGAGAGTCGATCCACTCTTGGGATGATGAACGTGGAGAAGACCCCCTCAGGAGTGGTTTGCTTGTAGTCGGCTAGAAGACAAGTATGAAACACGATCAACCCCTCTCTCATCAAAGGACAAGAGAGCTTCTTCGCCCCTTGAACCGAACTACCAATTGAGCATACCCTTCTTCCTCTCCCGAGTGATGTGGGCCGCTGTCAGGTGAGGTGGTCTCCGACCTATAAAGGTAGTTGCGGGGGAGCCACGGGAGTCCCAAGGATTCACAGGTCTTCGACTTATGGCTTTTTTTTGTTTGGCGGACACAATCCCGACCGATAACCATGGAGAGTTGCGACTTGCGACTCCCAATGTGTTAAGACATTATTTTCACACACTTAGTGTAAAGACAATGTGACTATTGATAATGGGAGGTGAACCGCAAGCTGACGGAAGCAATAAAGAAGAACCCGAGTAGGGAGTGAAGCTGACCTACTTTTATTTCTCTTGATATCTAGTTCGCCCTCTCACCATCTATAGAGTAGGTGTATGGATATCCCCCTCTCCCCCTGACCCAATTATTCAGTTAGAATCAGCCCTGACTGAGAAGAAGCTATTCTACTTCCCATGGGACTCCCGAGTTTGATGCCACTTTCCACTTCCCTCTTGAGCCTCCGATCAACTAGGCTTGATATTACTGTTTTCCCGCTCACTTCTTTGCGAAAGGAGCGAGTCAGCTCAAAGAAATTGTGTAGTTTATGAAACTATAGTGGGTTCTCTCAGGGTTATGAGACGAGCCCCATTGAAAGAGCCTTACTTTCATATTACTTCCCTTAGAGGGGCTAGATAGATAGCTGAAAGTCCTAATCAATGACAACAAAGAAGTCGAGCGGGTAGCTTAGATTGAGAGATGCTCCTCGACGCCTGGAAGATAAAGAAAGCCTTTCTATCTAGTTCATGCTTTCCAGCTAGACGCACGGTTCCCTCAACTTCCAGCGAACTTCTATTCGATCGACTTCCTACTATATATGATGGAGGACTTGAAGATTATAGGCCCGGGGATCAGTCACTTCGTGTTATTTATTACGCGACAGAAAACACGGAAAGACTGCCCTAACCTATATCTCCTCATTCCCATCTGCACTAGCGGCTTTTTAGGAATATATACAAGCTTTTCATATCCCGGTAAACTCGTAGCAAGAAAGGTGCTTTAGAAGGGTTCAGATTCTCCGGCTAATATCAGAAAAGCACACTTGGAAATTGGCGGCTCTTTCCTGGTCGGCTATAGGCGGCCCGCTTTTACTGGCATTCGACCTCTGTCAAAGAAAGCCCATCAACCATATATCTTAATTGAGCCCTAAGCCTATGTCAACCACCGACGGATGTCTGTGAGCACATAGGTACGAGCAGAAGTGAGGTTGAAGACCAACTGGGGAAAAGAGCAAGCAAAGAAAGGAGTGCATTGCAAGCCAACTATCCTAATTGCCTATTATATCTTTTTAGTGAATTTCGTGAGCTCAAATCCAAATGAAATAAGTAGGCTCCTCTTCACCCTAGCCTGAAAGTGAGATCCGGCTAAGTAAGCCTCTTCTAATATTGCGACAACGGTCCCCCCCTATGGACCCTAGAACTCGCTCGCAAGGATTCGTATCGCCTTAAGTGACGCTCGTTTCGTTCCATCACTCCACTGCCTTCCTTTAGTTAGTAGTCAGGTCGCTCAGTCTCTATAAAGCGCCACCCTATTGTGGGCCTTGTGTGTGTCGGTAGATTCATTCAGTCGAGCGAGGACTAAGGCTAGCCTCTAGAAAGATGACAGAGATAGGTGTGGTGGACTGACAACTATTATATTCTCAAAAAATCCTTCCGTTTCCGCTTTCTGCCTCGGCACCTCTTTACCTCAACTCGCTCCTTTGATAGACTGGAGACAGACCTTAGCTCTTTGAGACCTCATCGAAGCTGAGAACTAGACTACTTTCTTTTCAAGGACCTCGAAGACTGCTTATCCACTTGATCTCCATATCCACTTCTTAGGTACCTCCGTCAGCTCCTGCTTTGTTTATTGAATCCACTCAGCCTCTTTCTAGTTGAGCTGCTGTTGACCTGCCTCTTCCAGCCTTGTAGTAGTGACCGACAGATTATGATCCCTATAAGTATCCTCGCGCTCTACACTACCTGTGAAGTCTAGAACTCTGGAGAGCATCGATGAATAAGAGTATATCACTGCGGATCCACTGCCACTATCAAGAGACCTAGGAGAAATGAATGGAGAGTATGACACCGCTTGACTACCTTTTCCTTTTTCCAGTTCTACATACCTCTTCCTTGCTGAGGCTCCGAGGCTGTCGGAAGCTGAGGCACCATCTATCGTCTCTGCTGTCTTTTCGCAATTCCTAGCTCTCTTTCTCGAAGGCATAGCCCTCCGTTTGATATAACCACCAATTATATATTCTGCATCTACCCTCCTCTCATTCACCTCCACTGAGGAACTACCTTTGATTCGCATCTGACCTCTTCTCAGCTGGCATCTCCCCCCTTCTTCGACAATCGGATGAGCCCTCCTTTATGCTTGAGCTCCAAGCCAGGTTCAATACTCAAACTTTTCCCTCACGGATTTTTTTTAATTGACATTCGAATCTGTTGATCCTTGACCACTAACTTTTGCTCTCAGATCCGCTTCTTCATAGACTCATTCCCCTCCGCTTCTTTCTGAGTGGAAGTAAAGGATTTCGCGGAAGTTAGGGAGTACAGATATCAAATGCTTTCCGCAAATGCTTAACTAGTCCTTCTTGGTTTCAGACACCAGAAGTCTTCATGCTCAAAACCTATATAGTCTTATTAGTTTAGGATCATCAAAAACCGTTTAGGAATTTCTCATCATCGAGCACGCCATATACTACCTAAGTTGGTTTGCTCACTTTTGAGCTTTGACCTTGCTTCTTGCACCCCTACGTGAATCATACCTACGCTTAGCCGCAGGATCAGGATAGTTGACCAGATATGGCTATAACCTTATGGTTCGTGCGCACACCGTCTTTCTTCTGAAACAGCGCTTGTGGACTAATTGCCCACCCGAGTTCGTTACGTTAGTACAGTATAACTCGACTCGTATACATAACTTAGCCTTTCGCTAGCGTAAAACACTAGTTCTCAATTCTGATTCTTTGACACCACTCTCGCTGTTTGATGCTTACAGCCGAAGGAAAGCGTCGCGGTTCCCAGGCCTGGAGTGACTGACCTCATTAGGAAGCAAGTACCTGTCCTTTGGCTTCATGCTTGGTGGAGAAGGCTTGATATCTATTTCACGACCTATTAGAAGTAGAAGGCAGTCCGGAAGTTCTTCCCATGATGAGGGATTAGCCGATAAGGCAGACTGTCCTTAGAGTGAGAGTGCGTCCGTCCTGGGGATTTCCCTTCAGCTTTTCAGATCATATAGCTAGTTATTTTCTTATCCTTTGAGTCTAGTTCATGGGTGGGATGAATCCTAGTGAGGCCTGAGATTAGACTTCGTGGTCGGAGGATCCAGTTAACGGAGAAGACTCTCCTTCCTGATAGTTCATCCTCGGAGGTAGCGAGTCTCAAGCGGACTCGAGCATATTCGAAAATCTAGTTCTTTTTGTTATTTTTTTTATTTTCCTCAAGCTAGCGGCACGTGCAACTACTCCTGACCTCTCAGAGACTAAGGTCTCACTTACTGCGTAAACCTGAAAGCCACTGATGACTAGGCGCATGATTTCAACCCTCAGATGCAGTGAGAATGCGTTGATTTGTCTGACTAATAGCCTGAAATGCGTAAGAGATATTTGAAGAACCATCCGAGGACAGCGTAATGTATAGTTCCTCAGCTATGCTTCTCTCGCTTATCTGCGGCCATGGGATCGGATAGTCTAGTCTAACTCAGAGGCTCACTAAGTATAAAGAAAGACAGAGAGTATGCCTTTCAAAGTCCTATATTTGATTAGCTTGAATAATATAGTTAGTAGTTGTGTAGGTTGGATATATCCTTTTCCGATCCTTTCTCTACTTCTTTACGAGAGGTGTCCCTAGTTGCGTGTTTTTTGGAGTATATCCATGATAATCTATTTCTTTCTGATCGGTAAATCTTTGTTTTAAACTTAGTAAGGTTATGTTCTCACTCCTCCAGAATCTTATAGTAGTAGTTTGGCCCCCTTATCAATAGTCAAATCTTTGATTTATTCATTCCATTATTTTCTCTAGGTTCTTCATTTGATCCTGCTTACTTTTCTTTCATAGTTGAAGTATGACTTTCTCTCTCACCTAGGGGGAAGATCATGTCTTTTGCTTACTTCTTATCTTTCTCATTTTTTTCTCTGTGAGAACTCTTTTCGAGAGTAGTGCGTCTATCAATGTGTGTAAGGGGTCATCGTCTAATCTCTTTAAGGCATGGTAGGGCTAATTGTAAATGTTATGTAAATCTGGATATTCTAGTTACCTGAATCTCTATAATGAAATACAAGCAAAACCACCCAACACTTACCTCTTCAGTTGGATGGACACTGCCCCTCACTCTTTGGAAGACGAAACTATGTCTTTGGGTAGGGAATGAGGATAGAAAATCCTATAGCTCTATTACGCCCTCCAACTGTCATGTAAGGCCCCGTATGGCAGCAGAGGCTAGCATATCCGAGGTCAAGCTAGGGTGCAGGCTTTTTGCTAGCAGGGTAGATGAGGGAGTTTCATAAGTTTGATCTGAACTCAGGTAATAGTGAAGGTCCGTTAATATTCTAATAATTGTTAATAGTAGATGCCTTATATATCTTGATAGTTTTGAAAAGCAAGGGTTAGACGGATGAGATTTGGCTCTATCTTTGCTATCCCCTAACTGAGGAACACTGCGAGCTTATAGTGATGTTGGGTTCCAAGCAGATTGAATTATTTAAACTATATAAACAGGGTTCCTACACCTATAGAAAATGGAAGCCAATAGCCTATCTAAGTGTCCGGGCCGAGGCATAAATACTGGCAATTTTCTTTATATTCTCAATTCTAGGTATGATCCTGACCATTGAGCAAGGTATGGGAGTCATCCTCACATGGACTATCCATTCTTTTCCGATCCCAGCCACTTTCCTTAATAATTAGCATCTAGACTTCTCTTTTCCACACCTTCGACTGACCTCTCTGATACCACAACGTCATTTTCCTGGTCAAGACATGCATATCTTCCAAGCACTTACCTCGCAGTTCGACAGGCTAAGAGTGACGTACGGCTGTAGCTCGACCGGAGAGGCAGGGGTGTGTGCGCTTATTCTCTTCTGACGCAATCAATCGACATCTCGAAGGCTCAGGTGGACGGATTCTGGAGCTCATAGTCCCAGTCCTTGACGAGGTTAGAGACTCGACTGCATCGTTAATTATGCTGCTAGGACGAGCATTTCTGACCACTTCTTACCTTCCCGAAGAAGCCTAGCATAGTCGCCCACCCCTCTGGCTATGGCCGGGCTAGGAAGTTGAAGCCAGGTTGTCTCCCTGGACTAGCTCCTTCTTTTAATTCTCACCAAAAGAGTGCATTTCTGACTTTACTTTCCTCAACTGGTCTCCACACCAACCCTTTTTTAATATAGTTTCTAGTTGGATGATTTAAGTCAAGTCAGAAACGCGACTGGAATCCGCACTATCCTAGGAAGCATCCTTCCCCCTAGCTCCAACTAGATATCTCGGACTCTCCTTCAAGGCAGGCATGAGGTCAGTAAGAAAGAGGAGGGATGATTGATGAACTGTCTTAGCTAGTGGAACAAGCTTTTATATACTAGTTGGAAGTCCTCAACTCGAGGAACTCGAAGTCCTTTCCCAATCTATATACTAGTCGGAAGAGACCATCTTTCTATTCTGATCTGGGTCTAGGAATTCCCTGACCAGAACTCAACTCGATAAAGGCATTTCTATATTAGCCTTATTTTCAGGGTAAATGAGGGTGCCTCGATGCACGTAGAGATGCATCACGTAAGGTCGCTCTTTCCTGCTTTCCCACTTCCAGCCTAGAGTCCTCCAAGAGTTGTCCCCAAAACTATATATAAAATGGATAAGTGGGTTTATTTGATTAATTGCACCGAAATCCCATACCCTTATCTCTATTAGAGTAGAGGGCTATCTTCCTTCCTTCGAAGAGGAAAGAGATGTTGGCCTCACAGTATACGTTGTTTTGTATCACTCCTTCCCAAGGGACAAGGGCCTTGCTCTTTACTATGCCTGGAAATCTCAGAAATCTACTATCTCAACAGTCTTTTTCCTCATGTTAATATATATCTGGTCTTTAAAGCTCGGAGAAGTGCGAGCGTAGGCCTTAGAGACTTAAAATGCAAGCGAGAAAGCCCCTAAAGTGATTGCACCTCATAGGGAAAAGTGGAGCATGGGAAACTTCAAAGCTATTAGAAAACAAAAATCAAAGGCCGTTTTACATTATATTCGAAAGTCTAGTAATGGAAAAAAGGACTGGTATGATTCTTATCTATCTTAGATGGGGATTTCCCTCCCCATTCATCGAGCGAGGACTTGCCTGGTGGGTAGCTTGACCCTGAACTTAAATGGCTGGACTGGAAAGGGGGGAAAGGTTCGGGTAAAGAGGGAAGAGGACTAGATATTTGGGGCAGTGATAATCGCCCCGCACCCTATGTTAACTTAGTCAAGTTAATGTCCAAATTAAGTTAAAGTCGTTCGTTGAAGTCGGATACGAGAGGGCTAATCAAAAACCACTTTGATCAGATTTGAGTCAATTTCAAGCGGTGATTTTTTTTACTTGGTGAAGTCCAAGGTCGAACTCAGGGAGGCATCTATCTCCTTAGGTGAATTTTAGCAAAGATCAAGTGTGGATTTTTAGGAAATTATTTTTTTGCTCTTTTTCGGTTTTCTATGCAGGACACATGTAATATCAAGCCAATTTGAAGTTAAATCAATTTAAGATTATCAAATGAAGTCCAAAAATTATGAAAATTGGCCAGATGATGGATTATGATGAAACTAAGTTACCCTAATTTTTTGGAAATTTTTAGACACTAAATGAATTTACAGTGAATTAAACATGCAGACAGGGTGATTTTCATTAATTTATTTTTAATAAATAACAAATTACATCTTTTTCAGAAAATAAAATTATCTTAGAGAGTTTTAATGATAAGTAATCTAGTAAAAATTACATACTTTATTTCAATGTGAAATGAATTTATTAAAATTAAAATAAGAAAATCACTAAACAATTTATTCAGGCCTCGATATGTGTGCAAATGACATGAAATTTTTATGCAATGTTAGGTTCACTATCCTAGAGCTACTGTGAATTTTTGAGGATTTTTGGAATAGAATTTAAAAGGTCTCACTGGGCAAAATATTACACAAATCAACCAATTAATTCATTTAAAAATCTACTGTAATTACAAAAATATGACATGTGGCACAATAGATAGAGGACAAGTTTCTAAACAAAATGCAACTTTTAGAATTTAAAAATGATGTAAAATGCGACCTAGGGATGCGTGCAAACACAGGGGTGTATTTGCAATACAAGAAAATAAAATTACATAAATCAAATATGCTGATAGGGACTTAAATGCAATTACCTATAATGTAGGGGAAAGATGTGCAAATTCTCCACAAGGCAAATGTTCCTCACGTGGGGTCTGCTTCACAAGGACCTTTTTGCAAATATGAAAAGCTTCCAGGCCCTCGGTGCAAAATTCCCAGGACGCACGTGCTCCTCACGTGGTCGGCCTAGGCTGGGATGGCTTCGAAGGCTCGGGGCTCGGCTCGGATGCTTCTGGAGGTTCGGTTGGAGGCTCGGCTAGCCTCGGGTGGTCCGAGCCTAGGTTCGGGGAAGAGGCTCGGACCAAGGGATGCGTGGCACGCTACGGACCCTTGGATCAAGCTCGATCCAACGGATGGCGGTGAAGACTCGTGGCGAGATCTCAGGCTGTCAGATCTAAGTTGATCCAACGGCTCCTGGCTCACGATGGAGAGGGCGACGTGGCTGACTGACGGCCGCTGGATCAGATGATATATCCAACGACTCTCGGCTACTGCAGAGGTGGGACACGTAGCTCACTAAGCATCGTTAGATCTGGAGGGATCCAACGGCACCAGTGAGGGTTGGCGGAGTGGCGACGTGGCGCAACTTCGACCGTTCGATCGAGGTGATCAAACGGCAGCTGGGGCTTCTCCTTCAACGGGCCTCTGCCGCGTGCGGAGCAGATGGTGGAGCTTCGGTGACAGGGCCTTTGCTCCGCCCTTCCCAACCGGTGTTGATGACACTCTCCGAGGCCTCAGAGGTATCCCAGCAGAAGCACGGCGATGTGGCGAAGGAGACGGTGGTCTCAGGAGCTGGAGAAGGCCGTCGGAGGTTGCTGGCGACGAAGCTCAAGGACGCCTCCGACGAAGATCCGATCAGTGACAAAAGAAGTACCTGCAAGGGTTAGAGGAGTAGCCTAAGCTCGGGCGTGCACTTGTGGAGTTGTGAGTGTGGTCGGCGAGGCCTGTAGAGTAATAGAGATGGGTCGGCAATGGTGCTCCGGCCAAGTGGCGGAGCTGGATTCGATGGACGGTGAAGTGCGTCGTCGGTGGGCGTAAAGGTGACCGCGAAGATGAGAGCTCCGACGCGGAGCTCGGCAGAGTGGAATAGAGGCGAGAAGGTGGACGTGGACGACGAATAAAATGCGATAAAACGAAGCAAAAAATAAGATGAAGATCAATCGGGGATGGAGGTGTTCACCTGGGGTTTGGAGCTCGAGTTTGAGTTCCAGATCGTCGCTCGAAGGGGCGGTGGGTCCTTGAGCTCAAGCAGCGGCTCGGCGGAGGAGGGTTGCGACTCGGCGGTGGCCGAGGATCTCGCCGGAGAAGACGATCGTCTTTGCTCGAGGAAACTTGCAATTATTGTCACCAATCGGAAGCTCCGAGCTCGGAGCGTCTCTCAGGGGTGGAAGATAGGGGTAACGATGGCCGAAGGGCGAGTATTTATAGGTCGAAGGTTTCGGCTAGGATGATGATGGAGCGATGTTTAAGGAGTTCGTGGGACGTCGCTCGAGGTCGACGGGGGTAGTGGAGTGGCTGGCGTGGATGAGGGATGAGTGGGGTTCATCGTGGAGGTGGGGGTGCTCGTCGACGGTGGAAGGAGCACAGCTGAGAATAGGAAGGTCTTTTAATTAGTCTTGTTTTAAAGGTCTTTTAATGTGTATTATTCTAAAAGTGATTAGGCTTATTTTGGAGTTTGTTTGAGGGAGTTATGGGTATTTTATGGTCAAGGGGTTCTAGGGATTTATTGGCTAATTTACAAGGGGGGTTTCTGGCTTTCTTCCCTATATTATTATTTAAGGAGTACATATTATAAGGAAGGGGTTATTTTGATAAGTGGATATTTTACAAGGGATTTTGGCTTCTTATTTAGATGCAAATTGAATGCTAAAATGCACGTATTATGTATGCATGCATGAATGCTATTTATGCATTATAAAGGGAAATATGCCTCTATTTACTCAGGAACAAGGCTCTATTTTTAACTTTTGGAGTGATGAATCACATATTCATCAACCTCCTATACTTAAACCTTGCTCGTCCCCGAGCAACTAAATGAAATGCAAGAGTGAAATGATTTTGGGTTCCATACCAAGGTCATGAACAAAAGTTAAAAATGGAGCTTGACTCAACCTTTGGATTAATTGTGTGGCGGAACCTTATTTGAATCCGATCTTAAGACCTAACAGACTTCAAGTTCCACAAGTCTTCTATTCAAGACGCCTCAATAGTCAGGTCAGAACAATTCCTCAAACGCAAATTTCTGATGACTATGATTCTTACTTGTACTGTGTAAGTGAGATGTAACTCTCCACATCAGAAATGGCTCGGAACCAGCCTCGTCTAACAAGGTAAGTCAATAACCCGGTCCAGTAACTCTTTCCTCGAGGAGTGGGGTATTCCCTTCTAAGTTCAAGTGCGACCAACTCAAGAGGAGGGGGTAGAGAAATGAATGGACGGTAGCCAGTGTAGCTACCTATCCTGGGATGCCTGACCAGTGTAGCCAAGTCATCCAGCTGCATTTCTTTACTAATATACAGACTTCGACAGGTATTTTATTTTCTCTTGGACCTGTTTGATTTTTTTGGAGTTTTTGCATTTTTTTTCAACAATGTGCAGCATATACATCAGGAGTTTTTCCTCTTGAGTCAGTAGACTATCCCTCTTTTGAAGCATTATTGCAACCCACAACATCCCGTCCTTAGATGTCAACACCACCAGACCGTGTTGAGATGCACTACCCTCCCTAGAGGAGGACGGATGTTTCCACCCGTGTGCTACTCCAAGCTAAAGGATTCTACCTCCTCATCACCTCATCAAATGAAGAGCTACGTGCATAGTGCTTTTCCAAGTTAGGTCACTGTCTTTAAGAATCTTGCGTATGGACGAGATATTCTACTTAGACTAATCAAGATGACATGTGAACATAGACTTGCGGACTCGAAGATTTAAGTCACTTGACCTGAGAAATCTTACCTCCAGTTCCTATAAGGTTCCTCTGAAATTAGGTGGATTAAGGTCAAATCAAGTCCATCCTCAATATCTACTCATAACTTGGTTCAGAACCCACTAACTTTTCACTTTGCATATGCAAAGTATGCCGATGAGATGAGATGTCATGCTATGAAGATGAATGAAAATGCAAGACTCTTTTTCCTTTTAGATGCAAAGATGATATGCAAGAGTAAATAAGAAGCCTATTTTAGTTCATTTTTTTCAATTTTTACCCACCCATAATTATTGTAAAATATATACAAAAGTACGCGAAAGTACGAGCTATGGGTAAAGTATATAGGTAATCTATACACGCCCCCTATACTTAGCGTGTGCTATGTCCTCAGAGCACGAAGAGTGAGGAAAAATACATAGCTCGTGCTAAGTATAAGAGAGCTAAAGAGAAAAGAAAATGAATAGAAATCGATCGGCCCCCCTATACTTAGGCTCTGGCAGCTGATGAATCCATGATTCATTAACTTCTATGTCGCATTTTGTCTTAAAACCCTTAACAAATACATGTAAATATTCATTAATTCTCATCTTTTAACAATATACCATTCATGTGTAAATATTCACTTTTAACCACTAAATTCATGTAAATAAATAAAGAACAAGAAAAGAAACAAAAAGGCAGATTGAATATATGTATATATACAATATGACTTAAATATAAATATAGCTGTAAGATATATTTATAGCCCAACCCCCGAGACCAAGTCAGCATGGATTGGTCGACAAACCAATATGTAGGGGGAGATAAGGAAAGAAAACATAAAAAAATAATTTAATACACACATACACACCTTTCACTATTTATGAAATAAATACAAAACTTCAAAGAATTTTAATTAGTCCATATGAATATATTTTTCACCAAACTCTTCTCCTAATTATTCCTAAAAATGTATATAAAAATATAAAAATAAGTTAAAAAATAATACCCTGTATATATGCCAAGACAGTTTGCAAATTGTCAAAATCTCAACTTCCGAACATCAAAACTTCCTCATACGAACTCTAATTTCATCTACTCACCTTTAAAGTTCATAAAATAATATTCTCTAATTAATAAAGGTGGTTTCATCGAATTCGGAGTCCGTTTGCAAAAAGTCGGTTTTGGGACCAAAAGACAACGGGGTTTCTAGGCTATTTATTTTCTGTAACGCACATTATTTATCATTTTCTTAATTTTATAAATTTTAAATTATTTCATGATCTTGTAGTTTCACCATAAATTATTTCATGATTTTTGGAGACTATTTATTATTTTAATAAAATCAAAAAAACCCCAAAATATAGGTATAAATGACCTACTTAGATACTAACCTTATTTATTAAAATATACAAATTAACTTATTAAAATCTATAAAAATTCGTATAAGCCTTATTTAATATTCTAATAATTAAGAAATTATAAAATTAATTTTTACTTATTTATTTATCAAATTAAAAATCTAAAACCTATTTATAAATACATATTTATTAATATAATATTTATTTTTTAAATAATATTTATTATTTATTAAAAGTAATTAGTCCATAAATTAGAGAATTAATTTATCTACACTTTTTGTATTTACACTTATTTAAAATAACGTAATTTACTATTTTATACCTAATTTATAAAACTAATTTCACCACTGGGCCAACCAGGTGCTGACACTTGTCAGCACCTGGGGCCTTCTTCCCCAAGAATTTGTTCTGCCGGACTCTGCTCGACCGACCGATTTCAACTAATTTCCCCGCACGACTCTCGAACCTTCCAACCAATCCACTCCGTCGATCCTTTCCTCCAACAACCTACTCCATCGCTGGCCATCGATCTGAGCGTGGAGCCCACGAAATTCCTCCTATTTAAAGCCCTCAAGTCGCCATAGCCAAACCAACTCTCCAACTAACCAGAGCCCCAGCTTCAGGTGATCCGATCCCCAACCTTCCAAGCCTCGTCCCGGTCGTCCTAAGGTAGTGACAGCACCGTGCTCGACCCAGCGAAGAGGAGGAACCATCGGAGGAGGTTCCAAGGCTGAGCCCAGCCTTGCATCGCCGCGCTTCGCCGCGTTTCGCTCCGGTCAAAGGTCGCCGTCGAGCACTTGTACAGGTAATAAACCTTGACATTTCACAGGCCTCTTCCTCCATTTCCTTTGTTTTTCTCCTCGATTTGTGTGCGTCGATTAGCGACGCTAATCGCTTCCTTAGGTAGTTTAATCCTTAAGCTTAGACGCTCAACTGATTCCACCATTCGAACGTTTTCAAATTCGTTTCAAATTGCGATTCAAATCCACCGTCGTTTTCACACATCTCATAAGTTCTACTGGAAATCTGATTTTTCTCATATTTGAGCTTGCGGTTTCATCACATTTCGAGCCGATTCTTCACGAATCGAGCATACACATCCTTCAATTGCAGGTCAGGCGTCATCGTGAGCTATTTCTCAGCATCTGGGAGCCTTCGATCTTCATCCAACACCACCTCCAAAGATTGGACGCCAGAACAGAACCACCTCCAGGGAGCTGAGACCGTCGACTTCATCACCGCGCTACTGCTTCTCGGAGCAGCTCCAGCCACTGCTCTTCCGCAGGCGAGCTCGAGGGTTGGTGCCGCCACCCCTCTGGCCCCGCCGGCGTGCCCAAGCCTTAGCCGGTTGATCGTAAAAATTCCGAGAAGAAGCACCACTGCCGAGCTGCGCAACGAACTTCAAGAACAGAGGAAGAGAAGGTGCGCGACACGTGGCATCCGCAGAGCCCTCCGATCGACGCCTTGAACTTCTAATCTCAACCGCTGAAGGTGAAACGGTGGAAAAATTGATTACTAAACCCAACAGGTCTCCAGAATTTCACCCCGCCTCACAGATTTTCACTAATTACATTTAGGTCCCTCCGTAGGGACCTAAATGTAAAGTTTTGTATATTTTGTTTTCAGAACAATCCCTAAGAAACTTTTTTGAGAACTTTTTAAGTAGTTTCTTTTGCGCTTATGCCCCTGGGCTGTAGGGGTTATTTTGACCTCGTGTGACTTCGTTTTTGGATGATTTCTTGAGGGTAGTTATGCAACTACCACAACTACTTAGTATAAAGTTTTCGTGGGATTTTGACGAGTTTTAGTCGTGTTTTGATTTCTTCGAAATTCGTCTTGTTTTGCTTTGTTTTCTTGAGTTGTTCGAGCTCGCGGCTCGACCCCGATCACCATACTATAGTATCACCTATCTAGTATCCACCTATTATATAATAAGTAAATCTTTTTTGAAAAATATCCCTTTTTGAAAATTAAATAAAAATTGGAAAATAATAAAATCAAATAAAAATAATCAAAATAAAAACAAATAAAAAAAGGGTTTCTTTCACTTGATCACTTAGAGAAGATTAAAAAATAAAACTACGAAGATATAAAATCGAAAGAATTTATTCTTCCTCCTTGAGTTCGACCCAGGAACACTTGCTTGGTTAAATATTAGTGACGGTTTTCCGAAAGAAAACCGAAATTGTTTGATAGGTTTAAAAATCGAATTTGTTTCGCGGCTTTTTGCTACATCGACCACTTTCATCAATAAAAAGCCGCGAAACCGATTTCTAGCCTCATCAGCAGCCTAAGTGTAGAAGAAAGTCAAAGAGTGTGGCGGACGAGGTCAAGAAGAGAAGTGGATGAATATACAATGCGGGCATCGGTCCCCCCTATACTTAGGATAAGGTCACCCTAAGTAAAGAACAGAAGTGAGTATGAGGACCAATGTGATCTGGAGAATGTACAGTAAACCGACTCAGGTGACCCCTCCCCCCTATACTTAAGATCTGGTTATCCAAGATAGTGATCTAATGAGGTGGGGATGGGTTACTAGAGTCGCGTGGGATAGAGGATATGATGTACATGAAGAATGGTATATACAGATGAGTCGGTCTGAATCTTTCGAGATGGTGCGGATGGCTGGAGCTCACTGCTGCAAGGTCTCATACGCAGCTCGAGGTGTATCTGCTGAATCTATCTCGCGCATGAATACAATCTCCTCAACATGGACTAACTGCTCATTGGATTCGACGAAGTGCTTCAACAGCTGTCCATTCACTAGGAATGTCGGTGCGTCATCTGCGAGATCTGAGATCTCGACACATCCACTATCATGCACCGTACGGACTACAAATGGGCCCGTCCACTTAGACATCAACTTGCCTTGGAAAATATTCAGCCTAGCATTAAACAACCATACCTTCTGTCCAGGAACAAAGGTCTTTCGTCTGATATATCTTTCATGCCAATGCTACACCTTGTCCTTGTACACCAAACTGTTGTCGTATGCGCGGTTTCTGACTTCCACAAGCTCATTCAGATCCATGTCTCTTTTCTTCTGCCCAAGATGCGTGTTCCAGTTGACCTTTTTAATTGCCCATTCTGATTTGTGCACTAACTCTACGGGCAAATGGCACGGCTTTCCGAATACCATTCGGAATGGGGAGGTGCCTAACAGTGTCTTGTAAGCCGTCCTATAAGCCCAGAGGACTTGATCCAAGATCTGAGACCAGTCCTTCCTGTCCGGGCGGACAAGCTTTTGCAACATGGTTTTCACTTCCTGATTCGACACCTCAGCCATACCATTGGTTTGTGGATGGTAAGGGATAGCGACACTGTGTTCAATGCAGTAGTCCTTTAGGAGTTTCTTCACCTCCCGATTCACAAAGTGGCTACCCCCGTCAGATATCATCATTTTGGGGATCCCGAACCTAGAGATTATGTGTTCTTTAATGAATTTACAAACAGTCCTGATGTCTGCGGCTCGGGTCGGTATAGCCTCCACCCATCTGGATAGATAGTCCACCGCAAGAAGGATATATTCGAACCTGTGGCTAACAGGGAATGGGCCCATGAAATCGATGCCCCATGCGTCAAAGACATCACAAATGATGACTGGCTGCATTGACATCTCATCCTTGGAACCTATGGTTCCTCCCATTCTCTGGCATACTGGGAACGACTTTGCGAAGGCGGTGGCATCGCGAAACAGAGTCGGCCAGTAGAAGCCACACTGAAGTACCTTCCATGCGGTCCTCTTCCCGGAGTGGTGTCCTCCTGCCTCTAAGCTGTGGCATAAAGAAAGGACACTCTGGTATTCCTCCTGAGGAATACATCGTCTCCAGACACAATCCGATCCTTCGAAGAAAAGGATCGGATCCTCCCAATGGTAGTGTCTAGTGTCCTACTTTAGTCGGTCGATTTGGCTCTTGGGCCAATCTTCATGAACTTTCTTGGAGACAAGATAATTCACGATATTGGCGTACCGTGGGAGTGAGTCAATAACAAAAATCGTCTCGTCAGGGAAGGAGTCTCGAATTGGTGAATCCTCAGAAGTATTAAGATCTTCGAGACGAGAGAGATGATCGGCCACTACGTTCTTCTTTCCAAGTTTATCACGGATGTCCAAGTCAAACTCCTGGATAAGTAAAATCCATCGAAGAAGACGCGCCTTCGCGTCCTTCTTCTCCATCAAGTATCGTAGTGTCGTGTGGTCAGTGAACACAGTTACCTTGGATCCAATTAGGTGAGATCTGAATTTGTTCAAGGCAAACACTACCGCAAGCATTTCCTTTTCCGTAACTGTATAGTTACGCTGAGCGGTGTCAAGCACTTTGCTTGCGTAGTGAATTGCGAACGGGACGCCATCTCTTCTTTGTCCTAACACAGCCCCAACAGCATAGTCTGAGGCGTCCTTCATGATCTCAAAAGGAAGAGGCCAATCTGGGGCTTGTAGGATGGGTGCGTCCATAATCATTGCTTGTAAAAGCTTAAAGGCCTCAAGACATTTGTGATCAACAATAAACTCCATGTCTTTGCCTAAAATCTCATTTAGCGGTCGGGCAATCTTAGAAAACTCCTTAATGAATCTTCGATAAAATCCAACACGCCAGAGGAACGACCGCAACTGTTTAACGTTTGTTGGTGGCTGGAGTCGTCTGATCACATCCACCTTGGTAGGGTCAACCTCCATTCCTCTTTAGAGATGACGTGCCCCAACACTATGCCCTCCGTTACTATGAAGTGACTTTTCTCACAGGAGAGCACCAGATTAACCTCACAACATCTTTTTAGGACTCGGTCCAGATTCCTAAGACAGGAATCGAAGGAATCGCCATGGACCGAGAAGTCATCCATGAAGACTTCCAGGAATTTGCCGACCATCTCGGCGAATACAGCAATCATGCACCTTTGGAAAGTGTTTGGAGCATTGCATAACCCAAAAGGCATGCGCCTGAAAGCATAGGTACCAAAGGGGCATGTGAATGTGGTCTTTTCCTGGTCCTTCGGAGCTATAGCTAATTGATTGTAGCCCGAGAACCCATCTAAGAAGCAGAAGAACTCTTTCCCCGCTAGTCTCTATAAGATCTGGTCAATGAATGGCAGGGGAAAATGATCCTTCTTCGTCGCGGCATTCAAGCGTCTGTAATCCACACAGACACGCCACGACGTGGGCACTCTCGTCACAATCTCCTCTCCGTCCTCGTTGGTGGTCATCTGAATTCCCGACTTTTTCGGGACAACATGAATTGGGGCCACCCACTTAGAGTCGGAAATTGGGTAAATGAAACCCGCGTTGCACTATTTTTCTATCTCCTTCTTCACGACCTCTCGTAAATTTGGATTCAAACGATGTTTGAATTCACGAGAGGGTTTGGATTCATTCTCCAAGTAAATATGGTGCGAACACAGAGCGGGATTTATCCCGTGGAGATCGGAAATGCTCCAGCCTAACGCCTTGCGGTTTTTCTCCAGGATCTCTAGCAAGCGAGAATCCTGCTCCTCGGTCAGTCGCGAACTGATGATGACCGGAAATTTCTTGTCCTGACCCACAAGGAAGGCGTATTTTAAGGTTGTGGGTAAGGGTTTGAGCTCAAGAATAATGTGATCGTCTAAGAAGTCTGGCTCAATCTGATCTGGTTCTGTATCGGAAGTGGCTGGATCGTTCTCTGATAGCTGCCACCAAGTTCGGCTCTGGAGTCGGATCGTCAAAAGTATCCATGCAATCGGCAAAAGCCACGTCTGACTCGTCATCCTCATCTTCCGATTGTCCTAAAGAGGGGAGGACAGACAGGACCAACTGGGCCTCTATGTCATCGAAGATGTAGGGCGATGCAGGTTCGGAGCTGTACTCGTCTCTGAGGACCTCGCAAACTGATTCATGCACTGGATCATCTCCAGAAGGGAGGGACTCATTTGTGCTGGTTGGGTTCTGTATCCATGGCCCAACTGTGTCTACATGATCGCAGTCTGTTCCGGTAGAAGAGTACTCGGTGCTGGATTCTGAATCCGGTCTCTGCCATCTTGTCTGCTTCATTTCGAGTTCCTCATCTCCGCCTGGAGTTTGGAACTGAATCTTCCCGATCTTATAATCAAATAAGGCCCATGCTGTTCTGAGGAAGGGCCTACCTATAATGATCTGGGAGTCTCTCCAATTACGAGGGGTTTCCATATCCATGACAGTGAAGTCCACCATGTATTCTTGCCCCTCGACTTTGATCACAATGTTCCTCAATTCTCCTTGGGACCTCTTGGTTGATTTATCAACAAACTGTAGAAGGGCTCTAGATTTCCAAAGTGGTCCGAGATTAAGCCGCTCATAGAGGGCTGTAGGCATTAGATTGATGGAGGAACCATTGTCCAGGAGAGTGCGTGCAAACGCGATGTCATCAACATGACTCACTACATAATGCGCACCCATGTCTCTTCGTTTCCTTGGAAACGAGTTCTTTATTGCACAAGTCGTGGCTACTGATAAAACGTGTTTCTCAACACAGCTTTTGGTCTTCCTGCTAACCCTACTAGGTGTGCATCTCACTTTAAGGTATTTTTGGAATGCAGGGGTCATCTCCACGTACTTGTCAAAGGGGATTGTGACCTTGATGTGTTTATTGTAGAACTCTGCCATCTCAGGTTCATCTTTTTGGATTTTTTTGGTTTTCTTCTTTACACCCTTGAGAGCTCGGGGGAAAGGGATTATTGATTCCAACTCATGTTCAGAAACTGAAAGATTTTCATTAACTTCGGGAACTGAGTTCTTTACATGACTCTGACTCTGAAACAAATAAGGACTCTAACTCTGACTGAAATGAAAATGCTGAGGTGAAACCGGTGATGCTTCTTCCGCGACTGTTGGACGATCCTCCTCAGATGGAGGTGCGGGCTCTTCATCTGTTTCGTCGGACTCCATGCGGATGCGGGACTGCTGCTTCGAGGATCAGATGTCCTCTTCTTCTACCGGCGATGGTGGTGGTGATGCTCCTCCTCTTCTTCCAAGTTCTCCTCAGGTAGATACTCGAAGGCTCCTTCCTTTTGTGCCCGTGCCTGATCAGGTATGGTCACGGTCCTTCCGCTCCTGAGGGACATATGATTTACATTATCGTACGAAAGGATCTCATGTTCAGATAAATAATTATCTGAATAATATACCTTATCTCGAGGTCGGTTCTGGCCATGATGTAAGCTGTTTGGGTTGGCCTGAACTTGTGCGGGAATTGGGGTCTTTGGCGCCATCTGTTGGTCCTGGGTACGAGAGACTCGATTTATTTCAGTTCTCATGTCCAGGTAGTCATTCTGCATCTGTTGGACCCTATCAGATAGGGTCTGGATCGCAAAGGTGAGAGACTCCAATTTGGTGGGCTGGGCGTGCTGCGGTGCGGACGAGGCTCGGTATTGGCCCTGCTGGCCATGCCGATACTGCTGCTGCTGGTGGGACGGTGCTGGGCCCTGCTGATATGTGCACTGCTGCTGCTGAGGCTGGTACACTTGCTCTGGCCTGGACTGAAAGCACGGTGCGGGAATGGAGCTGGTTGCTTGGTAAGCAGGGGAAGGTCGGTGAGGCTGACCATTCCCCATCCCCGATTGTCTACTGACGGGGTCGGGCTGTACCACAGCCCGTTAATCTCGAACACCTATGGAGGGTCCTCATATCCGATCTCTGCTTGTGGGGGTGCATGCTGGTCCTGCTGGGTGTAAGTCTGATCCTCCACCCAGCCACTGTGAGGCCCCGGTGCCTACTCATGCACAAGATGGACTCGATGCACAGGTGCAGGTGGTCCAGAAGGGGCAGGTAGCTTCATCTTGGCTACCTTCTCAGTGATTTCCTCTACTTGCTTTGGTAGACGCGAGAGAGACTCAAGGTCAGTGACCCTCTTGTGGATCTGCTCGACCATGGTAAGCTTGTCGGCAATCATCCCCATGCTGGGGATGAGGTCCTCGGTCAGATCTGCTACAGTCCTTCGGGTTGTCTCATTGGATAGGATTGAGGGAGACAACGTATAGGCCCTGGTGGCCTGTGACTTGCCAGTTTCCGCCATCTGTTCCAAGATCTTCCATACAGCGTGCTCGTTTTTATTCAAATAGCTTCCTCCACAGGCGGCACTGACTAACCCCTGCATCTCCGGGGTTAGACCACAGAACAAGGTCTGGACTAAGATCACCTTTGAAATGCCACGGCAGGGGCATTTCTGCACTAAATCATTGAACCTATCCCAAGCGTCATGGAAAGGTTCACTGGGTCCTTGAGAGAATCTGACGATCTTCGTTCTCATTTGATTAGTCCTACTGAGAGGGTAGAACTTTTTCAGGAAGAGGTCCTTGAACTGCATCTAGGTAGTACATATCACCCCTAAGTTCTTCAGCCAATGAGTAGCCTTATCTCCTAAGGCAAAAGGGGTGGCCTTCAGTCAAATATAATCTTGGCCAACATTGGGATGGATAAGATTGTTGCACACCAGCTCGAAGTCATGGAGGAAAGTGTACAGTTCTTCATTTATGTTTCCGTTGAACTTCGGAAGCAAACTAAGGAAGTGGGGCTTCAGCTCAAATGCCTGGGCAGGAACCGCTGGTGCTAACCAATTCTGAATCTCGTTCTCCGCTGGGTTGTAGGTATCGACCATTGGTCGGTCGATTCCTCCTGCTACTATAATCTGTCCCATCAGCGCCGTGAGATCTGCATTCTTCTGTTCGGCTTCGGCAAGACGAGCAAGAATCTGTCGTATTTGTTCCTCATCCGGTGGCATCTTTGGCGGCATCTTGTCCTCTAGCCCTGGGTGGGAAATAAGATCGGTGTCAGAGGACAAATCAAGGAAGGGATTACTGAGGCAATGGTCTTCCTCGGTAATCTCGGAGGAGATGAAAGGGTTGGTTTGATAGTAACCACCCTGGGGGATAGGGAACCAGGACTCAAGAGGGTCATGAGTCCTGGGTGGTCCAAGGTGCGCTTGGGCTGATGAAGATGAGTTACTTGGGGGACTCATAGAGAGATCGGTGAATAAAGAGTCGAGATCTCCCCAGTTGCTCATCTTGATATGGCGAGAAGAAGATAGGATTTTACTCCTACCTGAAGCAAACAATCAATCCAAGACCCTGGGTTCACACTCAACACAGTGAAGGACTCGAAATCGAGTCCAATTAATCTTGTGGTTTTTAAGTGTGATTTTCAAGCAAAAATAGCAAGGATTACGCGGCCTATAGGGAAGTCGGCTCAGAGCCGGATGTGTCTTCCCTGTTTAACCTGTCGCCTAAGATACCGCCGGTCCTTCCTTTCTTCGCTCCTATCCCAAGTCGATGGATTCAATGACCACACCCCTATCTACCTGCAAGCAGGCGGAGGTTGACGAGGCCGGAACTTCACCCCAGGGGGTTACTGGCAACTTGTCGCAAAGTACCGCAATTTCGCCCCTATCTACTTGAGACAGGCGGAGGCTACTTGGTACTAGTCAATGAATATGAAATTATTCGACTTATGATATATGCTAGAATCAGTCAGAACGTGATATGGAAGGCGAGGATTTGGGCTCTACCTTAAGGTGTTCACAACACTCAAGTACCCTCACTCAGCCTGAAAACAAGGTCGGGGATTAATCTCACGCAAACAATTTTCAAATTTTATTCCTTTTTTTTGGTCAATAATGTTTAGCAGTCCCGGTTTTATGTTAGGTTCTCACTGATTAAGTCCAACCACACATCACGCCTATCGAACAGTCCCAATTTCCGTTTAATTAAATGTGATAAAATTAGAGGGGGAAATCGAGAAAAGCCAATGCAAGTTAAAATAATGATGTTATGCTGAGTTCAGGAGACTTACAGTGATCCGTTCGCTTTTTTTTTGCAGGATGCAAAACAGAATTGAAAAACTTATCTAAATGCAAATGAAGGCGATGAAAGCCGCTCCTAGACAAGCAGTTCTATTAGCGTGAAGAACCGGTTATTTTGGCTAAGTCCTGCGGTCTAAGTATGTCTTTTAAGTGAGTTGTGTGGTCCTAATGATTACAAGCACAAGCAATTTCTAGATTGGCTCGGGAAGCCGCTAGTGCAAGCTAAGTTACATTCATCCACACAACACACGGGGACACAGTTCCACTATACTTACACGCGCGAGATCCCAAATGGGAACCGTTGGAAAAATGCGAAAAATAAAAAAAATGAAAATTACAAAGCCTCTTTTCACTCAATGAATTTAAAATGCTAGATCCTCGAAGCGTCGTCGACTCCTCGCATTCCTCGTACAAAAACAAATTGAGGTCAGAGAGTGACACAAAAATAAAATAATGTAAAGAAATAAAGGAGAGAAAAAATAAATTACAAGAAAACCGGGGTCAGACTACCTGGGGAAAGAAAATCAAACACTCGGAATTTGACTAAAAATTAACCTAAGTCGTGCCTCCCCGGCAACGGCGCCATTCTGATAACCGCCCCACACCCTATGTTAACTCGGTCAAGTTAATGTCCAAATTAAGTTAAAGTCGTTCGTTGCAGTCGGATACGAGAGGGCTAATCAAAAACCACTTTAATCAGATTTGAGTCAATTTCAAGCGGTGATTTTTTTTTACTTGGTGAAGTCCAAGGTCGAACTCAGGGAGGCATCTGTCTCTAGAGGTGAATTTTAGCAAAGATCAAGTGTGGATTTTCGGGAAATTAATTTTTTGGTCTTTTTCTGTTTTCTATGCAGGACACATGCAATATCAAGCCAATTTAAAGTCAAATCAATTTAAGATTATCAAATGAAGTCCAAAAATTATGAAAATTGGCCAAATGATGGATTATGATGAAACTAAGCTACCCTAATTTTTTGGAAATTTTTAGACACTAAATGAATTTACAGTGAATTAAACATGCAGACAGGGTGATTTTCTCTAATTTATTTTTAATAAATAACAAATCACATCTTTTTCAGAAAATAAAATTATCCTAGAGAGTTTTAATGATAAGGAATCTAGGAAAATTTACAAACTTTAATTTCAATGAGAAATGAATTTATTACAATTAAACTAAGAAAATGACTAAACAATTTATTCAGGCCTCGATATGTGTGCAAATGACATGAAATTTTTATGCAATGTTAGGTTCACTATCCTAGAGCTACTCTGAATTTTTGAGGATTTTTGGAATCACAGAAAATTAATTAGAATTTAAAAGGTCTCACTGGGCAAAATATTACACAAATCAACCAATTATTTCATTTAAAAATCTACTGTAATTACAAAAATATGACACGTAGTACAATAGATAGAGGACAAGTTTCTCAACAAAATGCAACTTTTGGAATTTAAAAATGATGTAAAATCGATCTATGGATGCGTGCAAACACAGGGGCGTATTTGCAATACAAGAAAATAAAAATACATAAAACAAATATGCTGACAGGGTTTTAAATGCAATTACCTATAATGCAGGGGAAATATGTGCAAATTCTCCACAGGGCACGTGTTCCTCACGTGGGGACTGCTTCACAGGGACCTTTTTGCAAATATGAAAAGCTTCCAGGGCCTCGGTGCAAAATTCCTAGGCCGTACGTGCTCCTCACGTGGTCGGCTTAGGCTCGGATGGCTTCGGAGGCTCGGTGCTCGGCTCGGATGCTCCAGGAGGTTCGGTTGGAGGCTCGGCTAGCCTTGGGTGGTCCGAGTCTAGGTTCGGGGAAGAGGCTCGGACCAAGAGATGCGTGGCACGCTGCGGACCCTTGGATCAAGCCCGATCCAACGGATGGCGGTGAAGACTCGTGGCAAGATCTCAGGCCATCAGATCTAAGTTGATCCAACAGCTCCTAGCTCGCGATGGAGAGGGCGACGTGACTGACTGACGGCCGCTGGATCAGATGATATATCCAACGGCTCTCGGCTGCTGTAGAGGTGGGACACAGGGCTCACTAAGCGTCGTTAGATCTGGAGGGATCCAACGGCACCTGTGAGGGTTGGCGGAGTGGCGACGTGGTGCGACTTCGACCGTTCGATCGAGGTGATCGAACGACAGCTGTGGCTTCTCCTTCAACGGGCCTCCGCCTCCTGCGGAGGAGATGGTGGAGCTCCGGCGACTGGGCCTTTGCTCCGCCCTTCCCTACCGGTGTCGATGACGCTCTCCGAGGCCTCGTAGGTATCCCAGCAGAAGCACGGTGATGTGGCGAAGGAGACGGTGGTCTCAGGAGCTGGAGAAGGCCGTCGGAGGTTGCTGGCGATGAAGCTCGAGGACGACTCCGGCGAAGCTCCGATCAGTGACAAAAGAAGTACCTGCAAGGGTTAGAGGAGTAGCCGATGCTCGGCCGTGCACTTGTGGAGTTGTGAGTATGGTCGGCGAGGCCTGTAGAGTAATAGAGATGGGTCGGCGATGGTGCTCCGGCCAAGTGGCAGAGCTGGATTCGATGGACGGTGAAGTGCGTCGTCGGCGGGCGTAAAGGTGACCACGAAGATGAGAGCTCCGATGCGGAGCTTGGCAGAGTGGAATAGAGGCGAGAAGGTGGACGTGGACGACGAATAAAATGCGAGAAAACGAAGCAAAAAATAAGATGAAGATCAATCGGTGATGGAGGTGCTCACCTGGGGTTTGGAGCTCGAGTTTGAGCTCCAGATCGTCGCTCGAAGGGGCGGTGGGTCCCTGAGCTCAAGCAGCGGCTCGACAGAGGAGGGCTGCGACTTAGCGGTGGCCGAGGATCTCGCCGGAGAAGACGATCATCTTCGCTCGAGGAAACTTGCAATTACTGTCACCAATCGGAAGCTCCGAGCTCGGAGTGTCTCTCAGGGGTGGCGGAAAGGTGCGACGATGGCCGGAGGGCGAGTATTTATAGGTCGAAGGTTTCGGCCAGGCTGATGATAAAGCGATGTTTAAGGAGTTCGTGGGACGTCGCTCGAGGTCGAGGGGGGTAGTGGAGTGGCTGGCGAGGATGAGGGATGAGTGGGGGTCATCGTGGAGGTGGTGGTGCTCGTCGACGGTGGAAGGAGCACGGCTGAGAATAGGAAGGGGCTGCCCCTCCCGCAAGGCGGAGAACGTGGGAGAGAGGGGCTCCCGAGGTGGAAGACGAAGTCTCCAGCGTTGGATCTTGTGATCCAACGGTGGTGATCGAGGCGTAATGGAGCGGCTGGATGAAGATCTGGACGTGGTGATCTGAGCGTCGTGAAGCGGCACGTGGCGCAACGGGGGCGAGGCATGAGCAGACGGATGTGATGAGCGTAGGGCGCTTTATCGAGCGGTTCAGATGCCTGCGGAGCTAACAGCTCAGATGGAAGAGCTGAGGCGTGATCTGATGGCGTAGAGTGCGACGCGTGTCGCGCTGTGGGAGAGGCGCGCACGGGTGGTTCAAATGAATCATTGGAGATGATCAAATGGCGGTTATTTGGGGCGCACGTGGAGGGCCTTTGGCCATTGGATCAGCAAGACCATCCAACGACTGAGAAGCATGGCGGCCTGGGCAAGGGAGCGGGCCGCGTGGCGCAACCAGAGGGCGCCACGTGGCCTGCTGTGGTTGGCTGGATAAAGAAATAAGGGTAGAGAGAAGAGGGGGCCGAATTTGGAAAAACTTAAAACATGAAAGTTGTAGATCTCAATGAGATCGACAAGTTTCATGTTGACCAAAGACGAAAATGAGGTCAAATATGATACATAAATACAAAGATACAAATATACATACATGTAGTATACAAAGAGGCCCAAAAACCCAACGTTCTTATACGAGCTCCAAATTGGATGAAATTAGTCTTGTTTTAAAGGTCTTTTAATGTGTATTATTATAAAAGTGAGTAGACCTATTTTGGAGTTTGTATGAGGGAGTTATGGGTATTTTATGGTCTAGGGGTTCTAGGGCTTTATTGGCTAATTTACAAGGGCGGATTCTAGCTTTCTTCCCTATATTATTATTTAAGGAGTACATATTATAAGGAAGGGGTTATTTTGATAAGTGGATATTTTACAAGGGATTTTGGCATCTTATTTAGATGCAAATTGAATGCTAAAATGCATGTATTATGTATGCATGCATGAATGCTATTTATGCATTATAAAGAGAAATATGCCTCTATTTACTCGGGAACAAGGCTGTATTTTTAAACTTTTGGCGTAATGAATCACAGATTCATCAGGCAGTCAGAAAGGTGAGCTTGCTCCTATGATGCAATCTTTCCCAGGTCTGACTACTACACTACCTCCCTCTTTCAGAGGGCTCTGGAAACCCGCTTCTTCCTGTATATATCTCTCGCGTTATCGAGCGAGTTTGAAAGTGCCCTTAGATCAAGCGAATTCAAGCAACCTGGGATTATGGCTCTCATCAACCGGGTTCCCTAACAACTTCTTCCCAGTGGACTCTCTTCCTACCCATCTGAAAGTCAAAATCTTGGTATTGCAGGGGGACAGTCAACTTAGTAGTTCCAAATAGATTTTCGTGGCGGGTCTGGTAAATCGCGATTAGTTATATACATATATGGGGCATCGCCTTCAATAAAAGCCAGAGAATAGAATCAATAATGAAGATGAGAATGAAGGCAGTTGGTGACAAAATGATCATGAGCTGAATATATGGGGATTTTTTGATTGGCGCAACGACGATATAGACTCTCAGAAATCTCAGCTTCCTTTTGACTTTAAAAGTTTGAAAAAGTTGCCCCTATACTCTGACCTTTATCCCATGCGGCAGTGGGGATTTGAATACGAATTTGGTGCCTTTTCCCTTTCTTCTGTTCTAGGATCCATATTTCCTTCTGATCCATCACTCTCTTATAATGAGAAGTGGTAAACAAATCATTTTTGTGCTTAATGGCTTTGCAAAAAAATACAGAAAACCAAAGACATAATAGAAGAGAATTTCTCTCTCCAAAAATGAGTAAAAAATGAACAAGAGGAAGGTTCTCTTTTTCTTTCTCAAAAGTCTTAGAAGACTCCCTCTCTGGTCTCTTTCTGTGTGGAAAGTTCACATGCAAGCTTCGTAGCTATTGTAGACCCTGTTCGTCTGGAAATAGCTTTGCCATGCTCATTTTGATATCTTCAGTAAGTGCCCCATCAAAGTCCTGTTTTCCCCCTTTTTCAGTTTGAATGAGATTAGTTTCTCGGGCCAAGTCCTTCTTTAAAAGAAAATAGCTCAATATTTGGTAAAAAGAAGAAGAAACATCCAAGGTGATGGGAAGTCTTTCTATCACGTTCCTCAGTATTATAACCATCGATCGTGAATAACTGACCAAGAAATTGGTATGGGTTCCTAGCCCCCGAAGAAAGCTCCAATACGTTGTCCATACTTTGATCTTCCCCCTCATGATACCATTTTTTTTGCGGCTTGGAAATTTTTGGTAATGCATGGCTGTGGAATAAAAAACTACATTCTTGCGCATATCAAAAAGGTCATCATGGTCGGTTAATCTATGGTCCCATGGGGGACAAATAGAATTAGAGTTCGTACTAGATCTCCCTCCTCAAAAGTCAAAAGACCTGATCTATGTATTTTCCCCGAGGCAAAAAGAATTCATAGCCCTCGTAGGCGGAAGCGTTATCAATGAGAAACTGCTCGTAGCAGGCTCTTCTAATTCGATTATCGAGGATATTAACGAGCTAATCAAATTCGTATATATTCGAAACACTGGCCAACTCCTCCCTGACTTTTTCGCGTGTCCTTGACATTAGCAAGGAAAGAAGTCATGAGAAGACCCAATGACATCAATTTCTCTTGCTTTGTCTGAAGCAAATCCATCATCTCGCTATTAATTTGCAGAGGCTGATTCTGAATGAAGGTCAGAACCTCACATATATAAAAGCATTTTTCTTTTTTTTCAAAAAAAACTGAAAAGTCATCCTCCTTCCCCTTGCAATGAATCATTGTTTCCCAATGTTGGCTTAAGTAACCTCCATTCAAATCGTGCAGACTCAGTGGAATTTGATGTAGGACTTCTTTCAAAGTAGACTCCTTGATTTACCAAGGCTTAGTGGGACAAATCATAGGAAGATCCCTCTTCAGAGGCAAACGACCCACGTCAAAATGGAATGAAATGCCTTCATTTTCCTTCATTCAACAAGAATTGAAGTACGTAGGAAGCGAGTGTAATATAGGTAGTTCTCGATTTCTTCATTCTACCCCTGGATTCTGAATTTTGTCGACATTAAAATGGATCCCAGAACTTAGCTTTTCTATGATGAAAGAAGCTTGGACCCCGGTTCAGTTTTAAATAGGATGGAAAATAGAAGACAAAGTGAAGATGGCAATGGCTTCCAATGCAAAAGGGCACATCTTCATCAAAACCTTATCCTCTTCAGAACCCTCTTCTATCAGAGAGAGGGCTTCAGTCTGCCTCTCCTTTTTTCCCATGATTAGCTTCACTAGCTAAGGAAGAATCATGTTTTCACATCACAGGAATGGAGGCACGTATTCGACTTGAACTAGAAAAAAGAAAGGTGAATGAAAAACCAAAGGTCATCCCATTTGCTCACATACTCCTGGGAAGACATAACAAAAGAGTCGAATAAATCAAGAATGTGGAATTCGGATCTCCTATGTCCCTCCCTTGGGATCTAACCTAGACCGGTACCCCATATGCCTTTCCTCCCCTAGTCCCAATGCTTGCACAAGGGCTGGATAAAGCAACCTGATCCAAGGGCTTCCACTTGGGAAGGAAAGTGCCTTCTATTTATATTGAAGACGTCATTCTATTCGCGGCTGAAGCTTCACCAGGAAGGCTACCCCAAGACCCCTGCTGCGGGGATGCATTCTTCCATGGTACCCTTGCCAGAGAGAAAGAGGAGAACAACTAGCGTCAAGCAAGATCAAGGCAAAGCGTAGAGGGGACGAGGAGTAGCGATAGCATAGAGGAGGTCAAGGACCCGAAGCCGAGGGACGAGCTGTACTTGAGAATAGTCAGAGGGACGAGGAGTAGCGTAAGAGAATCCGAGGTCAAAGGTCAAGAGGTCAAAGATGCTAGGACTCGATAAAAAGGTGAAAGGAAAAATGGAAGAGGAAGCGGAGAATCAAAAGGTAACAAGTAGGTCTGTCTTGCTGTCTGTGTACAACAACTCTTCTGAACCAAGCGAGTCGCGGTCGAGCAGAGAACGAATAGGAAGAAGTCAGATGGAGTTATGTTGTCTTCCTCTAATCTACTATATATAATTGGACAAGATCAACCCAGAATCACTCTATTCATTGTCTTGTTTTTCTGTAGATCATGCAAATCAAAAGTTGTTTTGACACATCACAGCGCCCAGATAGGAGGTAGTTGAGAACATCATAGATATCCCTGCGGTCGATTTACCTGCCTCAATTCCTATAATTACTAGGACTTGCTTCCATTTCCATAGTGTTCATATATCCTTTCTGATTTCTGATATGAAAGAGGGCTAGGGTTGTAGTCGAGGTGTGGGAGTCTTCGTGGAGGCATCAGGCTACGAAAGGTAGGTGGGAGAGTTTCTAGGCTAGTTGGTTGGCTCGACGTCTACGTCTAGGCTGGAGCTACTAGTGGCTTAGCTGGGTACGGGAATAGCTTCTTCAAAAAAGAAGTATGAGATTATTTGACTTGGCACTAAGACAAAGAGAGCCCTAAGCACTATCTTTACCCAGACTCGGGAATTCGGAAAGAGCCCTAACTATCCAAGAAGACACTCGAAACTCACTCGCACTAGGAATGATCATAGTGAGACCTTTGACCCTCTGGCGATTTCAAGCTAGGGATCCATGGTTTCGCCTTATCTAATGCTCAGAACTAGCCTGGACTTCGAGAAGTGCTCAGCTAAATGGGAGGGCTTTCGCATCTCGAAAGCACTATATTGATCGGTCAAATATCTGGAAATTAGTTATAAGCGAATTAGGCAGTTATCAGAGGGGGTGAACGGTGGGGTCGAAAGTAGACATCAAGTGGAAGTATTTTCCTGCGTCAAGAAGAGCGAGAACCTAAGAGAAAATGAAGAGCTCAAAAAAACACAAAAGCCTCGAGATCATAGACGGACTCAGACCGAGCGAGTCCCCTTTGTTATATAGGGACTTCGAGTAGACTTGCTTATTCCTCGCTCTCAGAGCCTTCGAGAGGCTTTGGTCTAGCTTCGCATCCCTTTCCTCTCCCTTCTCGGGAGGATTTGGTCTAGATTTGCAGCTAAGAATTAAGCTGAGTCGGATGCACCCGCACAGAATAGAAGGACTTGTCTTTATAGCCCCCCGCTGTATCAATCCCCTTTCACTACATATGGAGCAGAGCACATTGACCACTTGATGAAGATAGAGGCCGACTGTTCTTGGAAATGAGCTTAGTCAGGAGAAAGATCGAGTTAGGGCATAGTAGACATTCCCTATACCCCCTCTTTGAGAGTCCGTATCTATTCGATAGATTTCTGAGGAAGATTTGATGGATTTTCCGACGCGGCTAGGTCTTGGCCAGCTTGACTTACTAAGGTAATTTCCCGAGAAGTCGATAAGTGAGCCTAGGGTGAAGAGAAATACCTGATGGACCTCCGTCAATGGATTCCCTAAGGGTCGGAGGTAGGCGGGAAGCGAACTGTAGGGAGCATCAAAATGAGATGTGGAGAAGTAGTAGGAGAGAAGAAGAAGGTAGATCAAGAAACCAACATATAGAGAGACTTGGAAAATGGAAGGTCGACCTCACCCCGCTTTTTTCGCTAGTTAGTTTGAGCCATATGTATCTACTTAGAAAATGAAAAGAGTACGTCTATACGGGTGCAAATGGCTAGTCCCATGTTCGGGCTTTAGGAAACAGAGCCCCTATCCGTATCTCCAATTATAGCCCCTCTTCGTTAATCTTTCTTAGTTGCAATTTTGTAGTCTACTACTCTTTGCCGCCTCTACCCTCTCTGCAAAGCCCATAAGTGGCCTTTCATTGGTAGATTTACCCGGCCGTCTATTCCCGCTACTCCTATTTGTCGAGATAGGATTAGCCCAGGGAAGCCCTGGGTCTTTGGTTTCGGCTTTGACCCTAAGCATCTTCTTTTCTTTCTTCCATCTTATATAAAAGGGAATTGACGTGGAAAGACTTAAGGGCCCAGTGATTTAGTTATCTTCCTCTAGACGTGCCTATTCCGGAGCATATCTGTGTCTCGAAGGCCTCACTTCGGCGGAAGGCAAGACGGACAAGAGCAAAACCAAACAAATGAAGCATAGCATATGAGGCTCGAAGAGAAGATCCAATAGGACTAGACCGAATAGCTAGCGAGTGGTTCGCCCTCAGCTTGGGGGCTAGTTCTTAGGGCAGGAACCTACCTGACCTAGAAAGCTGCAGTTGATGTAGCCGCTTCAATGAGAGGATCCTTGTTCCGCTCTCAGTGAGCGGGGGTGTCGATGTGACCGGAGTCGAGCGAGTCAACGAGGTAGTTAGGGTCGGACTCTCATGAGAGAAAGGGAAGAGCATCAGACTTTTTGGTCTGTTCTTAGAGCGCTGATTGAGCGGTAAGAAAGGGAGCTTCATGATATATATGCGGGAAAAGAAGCCACCCGAAGTCCCTAGGAAGTGTCACGGGGCGACCATAGGATGGAGCTTGCGGAACTACACTATCAGAGCGGAGCTAGGCGAAGACATACATGGGGCTCTCAGAAGAAAAAGAATGCAGTTCGGAGCAAGTACCGAAGAGGTAATAAATAAGACAAAGTGATCATCATTCTCAACGGCAGGGAGAGTAAGACCGGAAGGTAGTTGGGTCTTCTATATAAGAAAAGCGGATATGAAACGTCTTAGAGAGTCCTCTCTCTCCGCTACTATTCTTTCCCCGGAGGGACATTCTACGTACGGGAAAGATGAGTAGGATTCTAGTTGACGTTAATATTCTGACTTTGAAAGAGAATAGTACTGGGAACTGAGCTCCGAGTCTGATTTAATGATTGACAAGGATGTGAGGCGAGGGGGAGGTGATAGACGAAGAGGGGTAGTCAGGTGGTTACGACATACAGGTTAGTATGTGAGAGAAAATACTGCACTTCTGTAGTATGCATGTGCCCTTATACTTCATTATATATTGAGATATTCTTCGAACAACCTGGAAAGCCCTTATATACTAGTCTTTCAAAGACTGACTACGCTCCCACTTCCACACTGCCCTTTGTGGGAAATCCTGGTGCAAGAAAGACCACATCAGAAATGCTACGCGTATTTTCGCATATAGCTTGTGCTTCGCATATATCTTGTCTTCCCTCAATGTATCTCTACTCTTGAACTGTGACCTGAGGTCTCTCTCTTGCTGGGCTTGACTATCAGCCCAAAATGTACGATGATACCAGTCTTCAAATCAGCTTAGTCTGCTCCTCGAGTCACTTCTATAGGACTTCGCACCCAGACATCTTATCAAGGAAAGCCTCCTCCTTTCCTTTAGCGATTGAAGGACCAGGGTGAGATATAGTAGACATAGGAGTCAGAACTGGCTGAGAGGACGAAGGACTATAGGAATCGTCTTTCGCCGGACTTGATATAGTTTTCTTGGCTTTTGACGCTCACTTTCAAAACCGGTCTAGAATGGACTCCTGTGCGTCCATCTCACCACACACTGCCCATATCATGTTAATAGAGGAAGACAACCCCAAAGCATAGGCTTTTTCATGAGATCCCTAGCCTTTTCATAGACGACGTCATTCCTATCCGAACTTCTCACTTCGCAAGGACAATCTCATAGCCAGGAATCCACTATGAAATCAAAAGGCTCCTACCCATTACTTATATATCTATTTTCTCAAATCTCAGCGCCCAACAGAAAAAGTTAGAAGTGGAATACAGGGACAAGGTTTCTAGGCTGGAATTATTTAGACTATATAAAAGGGGTAGAGAGTGCGAGCCTAGTTGACGAAGCGAGCGTAGACGTGCGTTGGAAGGTGGTGACAGAGGTCAAAAGGAAAAGAGATCGGGAGTATTCTGATGACGATTGGCTTTTTTTCCGAAACTCGCTCTTCTCCTTAGTTCCTTTTCCTTCTCTGAATCCCTCGCTGGATGTTACCTAGGATGGAGGGATCCGTGATTCAAATGGGTCTTCTTGCCAAGCTTTACAATTTCTTTGATATTATAGCTAAGGCTATTTCCCTAAGCACTTCTAGAGGGTGCTGGAGTTCGAAGAAATCCGTCTACCTTCTGGAAAGCTCAAGTTAAGGGATTGGGCAGAACTCAACAATCTTGCATGGAGCGAGCAAGCCTAGTTGACAAAGCGAGATCAGACATTCTTAGCCGCATGATGAGATGAAGAGGAAAGATTTGATACATGGAAGGTATCTTTTTACAATAAGGGAGAAAAGGTATAAATAGAGATGTTGAGAGAATCACACACTTCCAGTTGACGCATCAACAACTAGTTTAGATGTTCTGAGTTCCTTAGCCACCTGTGATTTCATGGATGAGGTTCCTCTTGCTGACCTTGAGAGGTACCAGGTAGAGACCCATGATATCCTAGCAGAGGATGTGTCCAAGACTATAGTCGGTAATTCTTCTGATGGTACTCTATATTTTAGCATGTATCATGAGCAGATGGAGCAGACACCTAATGATTTTATTGCATATATTTCAGATTTTGAGATTTTACATGACTCCCCCACTTCAGATAAGATAGAGATTGATTTTCATTTTTTGAGTTATTTTCATGTAGTCATTCTGAGGTTGAGCATTATAGAGAGTCAGATGATGTTTTAGAGATCTTCTGCAGTCCAACTCTAGAGCATATTGAGATGTTAGATAACCACAATGCAAACACATCTACCACTAGCACATCCCCGATTACACAGATAGATGCTCTGTGTAACCTACGATTCTTTAATCAACACTTAATATAAATAAATAGATTCTAAATGATACTAAAGAGGCTCGTGTCCCTGAGTTCGACCTTGGGCTTGCCCAAGTAAAATATAGATTTGACCATTTGATTTGATTGTTAATTTAATTAAATGATCGTTGATCGATTCAATTTAGTCCGACTGCAATGACATTGGATGTGTTAATTTCACACTATAAAAGGGCTGAATTTCAGGTTTATCAATGGTGCGAACACAAATCTTGACCAATCCCATAGAGATCTAAAATATTCCATCCTATGGACTCACGATTTCCCTCGAGAACCTCTAGCAAGCGAGATTCCTAATAGTCAGTCAACTGCAAACTGTTGATGACTGGAAACATTTGGGGGGCAACCGCATGGAAGGCACACTTCAGTGTTGAGGGTAAATTCATAAGCTCAAGTGGGGTCTGAATCTGCTATGTGACAACCTCTGTAACTTCACTGGTAGAATATATATGATCTGCAGTATGCGTATTGCCCACCTTGGATACTGTAGGCTCAGCATGTAAAATCTCAGGAAGGTTTGCAATGAATGATCTTTGCTGAGAAAGGGATGGTTCATCATGATGTTTAGAATTCTCAACAAAAATCTCAAAAATCTCAGCTGGAGGTATCTCATCAGTAATCTCAGGAAAAGAATGTATCTCAAGAATCTTAGAATGTGCCTTCGAAAACTCAGAATGATCCTAAGAAAATTGATCATACAATCCATCAACTGAAAACTCGGAATGAACAAAAGGGGAGAAAAATCAACTGTGCTTTCTAGGTGTTCCTTTTAGGAGAGGAATTCCTAGGTGTCAATGTAATATGTGAAAAGGTTTGTATCTCAAAACTCAGCAAGAAAATGACAGTCCTCATAATCTGATGTAATTGTCTCTCTCCAATCTGCTGATGTTGGTGGCGGTGATGGCTTCTGATCTGAAATCGTCTCTATTTTAACCTTATCACTGTGGGAGTGAAAGGTTATCTCTCCAATCCTATATTCAAGTATCACTTCGGTTGTTCAAATGAAAGGCCTATCAAGTATGATTGGGGTATGGAGTAACAGTGCTGAGGTATCCATATCCTTAACAAAAAAATCAACTGCGAAACTTATTACTTGCATCATTACGATAACGTCCTTAAGAATACCCCTCGTCTTCTTGATCGATCCATCAACAAACTGAAAGATCATCTTGGTGGATCTAAGAGGCCGCAATCCAAACTCAGTGAGTTGAGAGGATGGCATGAGATTAATGGAGGATCTGCTATCGAGAAGAGTACGGTCAAACTCTTGATAAAAGATATGGCAACAGATGTGAGGAGCTCCCTTATCTTTCTTTCTAGGTGGGAGATTGCTGATGGCATGAAATGTGGCCATTGTTAAGATGTGCTTTTCTGTTTTCTTTCATCTGCTCTGCTTTGGTTGACGCTTTTGAGTACATGCCTCTTTCATTCCCTTTTTGATTGTCGGTATGTACTCCATGTCTTTAGGAGTGGCATCTCTTAAAAGATGTTCTGAAGTATCTCTACCACTCGAGGATCAGAAGTGTGGTTTTTAATTTTTGGATTTTTTTAGTTTTATTCAAAGCTGAAGGAAATGGAACAGAATCAGAAGAAGCATCGTACTGTTCATTTCTTTTATTAAAATAAGAATTATCATGTACATTTGGACAACATGAATAAGTATTTGCAAAGGTATCTAATATAGGAGTATAAGAAATAAAGGGAAAAACAGGACAAGTTGCTTGGTCTGCTGGGCGCATGTGATCTGCACATGAGCTCTGGACCTATTTGCAATATGGAGAAATCAGTTGGGCATCAATGTAAAATTCCTAGACCGCACGTGAAGAACACCTTGGCTGGGGATTGGCTAGCGGCTCGGGCTCGATTAAGGCTCGAGAAAGCTTCAGCTAGGCTCGGGGTGAGGCTTTGGCTCGATGCAGGCTCGGTGTTAGCTTGGGAGATCTAAACCTGGAGGTCTGGTGCTGAAGCTAGGAGCTGGTGACATGGCTGCTATGGACCGTCAGATCTCGAGGATCCAACGATCTCTGTACCGTAAACTGGAGGATGCACGGTTGAAGGATCACCATTGGAGAAACACTAGGAGTGCCATCCAACGGCATCTGGGCATTCCGGATCTTCGATCTCCGCTGCGAAGAGGCAGCACTGATGAGCCTCCAGTGATATTGTTGAAGCTCTGCTGCTCCATCAAAGATGAAACGAAGCTCGAGATCTACTTATGGAATGTCTACAACCTTCGTAATAGCACGACGAGCAAGCTGGTCGGCTTGGAGGAAGATGGAGATGTTCCTACACCGGAGGTACCTCCCGCAAAAGATGCTCTGACTATAGCTCCGACCATTGAGATGAGTACCTGCAAGGTTAGTTTACATAGCTGAAGCGACAATGGACAAGGCGTGGTGAATGAAGCAGAAGCCTAATGGAGCGAAGAGGATGGAGGCTTGGTCCTCTTCTCCGGCGAGCTCGGAGAAGAGTTGGGTTGAAATAGCAGAGGTCACAGAGGGAAGAAAAGGTGATCTAAAGGTTGCGTGAAAACGGAGGAGGAGAGATGAAACTCGGGCAACGATCAATGGATGATGAAAATTGCCAGGAAGACCTATTTAATTACAAGAAGATCAAAGAAAATGCAAGGAGAACGGAGGAAGCTTAAATGAGAATGTGGCGGAGCGGAGCCTGGGCTAGAGCTTCTTGTAGAACCTCAGGGTCTTCGCACATCGAGGGCGGTCGATCCTAGGAGCTCGAGTGGGGCAGAACCGTCGCAATGCAGCCATGAAAGGTGGCGGGTCTCACCGGGGGTGATGGTCGTCATCGCTCGATCCTAGCACCTCCCCCTATCATGGGGATGTAGAGGAGGGCTGGGCCCCACAACTAATGGTGGACATCGATGAATCAAGGCGAAGATGGAGTATTTATCGAGGCGAGGTGGCGGTTCCGGTAATGGGGGTGAGGTTTGAATAAATATTATGGAGCGAGGGAGAGGGAGTTATGGAGAGCACAGACTCGCGTGAGGATGGCGGAGATTCGGGCTCCATCGTGGGGTGATCGGATTGTGGAGAAGATGACGGGAGACGCGGGGGAAATGGAAAGGGTGAAGTGGTCTCGCGAGGTGGGATATGTGGGAGAGGAGGTCTCCGGAGGTTGATAACGGCTTCTTGGTCGTTGGATCTAGTGATCCAATGGTAGAGAGATAGGTACGCATATGAGGCTCAGATTAAATCGGAGAGGCGCAATCGAAAGGCTCAGGAGGCGCAACGTAGTGCAAGGAGGACGTGGTGCTTGCGGACGGATGAGATTTGATCTAGGTTTGATTGGATGGTCGATGATCAAGCAAAGAGGAGCGGCTCGAATGATGGCATCTGGAAGTGATCGTATGGTGTTGGAGCTTCATACATGGCACAAGGAGAAGAAGGTGCTCATGGACATATGGCTTCTGAAGGATGATCAGGTAGTTGATATCAGAGGCAGGAAGAATGGTGGAGATCTGAAGGGAGAGAGAGTAATCCAACAACGGATAGAGAGGGGAGCATGGCGTGTAAGGAACCGGGTCGCATGGCGCAACCAGAATGCGCCACATGGCCAAATCGGATAATTTAGAGAGAAAAAGTGAAATAAGAAGGAGAAGGAGGCCGATTTTAAAAAATCAAAACATGAAAGTTGTAGATCTCGATGAGATCTACAAGTTTCATGTTAACCAAAAACGAAGAAGAGGTCAAACAAAGTGAAATATTTTTGTGAGCGTTTTTAAGGGTAAAAACACTACGATTTTTAATTTTGATTTTTTTGTGTTTTTAATTTATTCTAGGGGTCTGATAATTACAAGGATTAATCTGGTTCTTATTGACACCTAGTCTAAGCTAGGTGGTTAATTTCTGCGAATTAAGAGCATGAAACTTGGTTTCATCAACCCCCTATCCTTAAACTATGCCCGTCCCCAAGCATTACAAAAATGAATGAGCTGGATTAACCCCCTTGTGCATGTGCGTTCATGATCTGATATGTTCAAGTCCTCTCAATTTTAGAGAATCGAAATCTCAAAGTTCAACCCAGACTTTATCAAGAGGCATCCAATTCCTCTAATTTTCCAGACTCTCTCTTGTATACATATAAACTAAGGATATGAAATTAAGTGTTGACCACGAACACGAGAGTAGAGTCAAAACATCACCCAAGATCCTGATCCAAGAAATTCTCCTAAGGACCCAATCCTCAACTCTAGGGAATAAACCTAATATTTCGTTCAATCCACCGTCTCTTTAGTTGTCAGACTTATAAGTGTAGGTGGCAGGCCAGTTGATGGAGGGTTGTAGGATTGTGTCATTTCTTCTCTCCCACTCATTGGAACAAGTATCCTCTCAAGTGCCTTATTACAGAACACATATTTTTTGGTGTTGATCAGTGTGTCCATAAGAAAAGTTGGAGCCGTCCGCACTTGTTTTCCTGGGAATACACCGGGGTGAGCCTTTTTTTGAGTACTTATCGTACTTTCCACACCCAGACTTGTAGCATTTACGATGCAGAGCCCTTTTTTGGTGCAAGCCCGACTCCTGGTCCTAATAGCGGTGGTCCAAGTGGACACTTTGAAAATTGTTGGGAGCGCTCGCCTTTGGTGGAAGCTCTTCGATAATTTACTTTCCGGAATGAGAGCTTAATTTTCAACACTGATTTTTCTTTGATTTGTAATAATTTTGGCTAGCTCCACTTCTTTTACCAAGAGTTGGCGCACACTGATCAACATTTTTTTATTCACACCCTGGCGCTTATGTCAAAATCAAGAGATTAACATAAGAACCAAGTTCTCATACTGGCTAAAATGCTGACACTCAGGTTTCATGAAGCCTTCAAAGATTTTATCCCTTCCTTGAGCATCATTAGATCAAATCCAGACTCGAATCCCTCATACCAGTCCCTCAAGTTAAATGTCAACTCATCTCATCGAAACTGCAGCCGTGCATGTGATGTGTTGATCATAATCTTAAGGTAGGAGACTAAGCATGCAATATAGGATGTGAATCTATAAATCTAAAGAGATGTGGATGATTAAGTCTAAGATCCTAATGGCTAAGGCTGGTTAACCTAAAATCTCAAGACCTCATAAACCGACTGTTCTCGAACATCTCTGATCCTGTGTGGAAGTGAAAATGTAGGGGAATTAATCCAACTCCTTCAACAATTTTTTTTGAAATCAATTGAAGACTCTTAGAGACATCATGATTGCCTAAACTAAAATGATTAGATGCATCTGCATCTAGCCATTATAGGAGTAAGTACAGGCCGGATCCTGCTGCTTGAGGACGGAGCCTTACGTGATGTCCTCTAAACCACCTACTCTGCTAAGGGCGAACCCTCACTGAACGTGGCTACTTATTTGGATTTAGCAATCAATTTGACTCTTAAAGTATTTTTGAAATTTTCATTTTTTATTGGTTTTTGATTAAAGGTTAGAACATAGGTTAAACTCAACTTTCCTTGAAATCGAGAAAATAATTTTCCAAACCATGTCACACAAATAAAGATATTCCAAATATTTTTCAAAAGATTTTTCAAAATAAGAAACTTATTTTTCAAATCACTTTCAATAATTTTTATTTGAAAATAATGTAACATAATATCGAAAAATCTTGAAATCAATTTTGTCCTCGTAGTTCAAAAGACTGTACTTTAGCCCAAAAAGATTTAAATTTTTCAAATTTTTCAAAATATAGCTAAAGTACATATACTGTATATACGGTATACCCCCCTATACTTAAACAATGTTATGTCCTCACAGCACTAGATGATACAAGGTCATAGGTCTATTTAAGTCTAGAAGAATATATGGGAACTGATGTGGGCTCCCTCAAAACTTAGGTTAGAAATAACCTAAGTATCGAGGCAAGGAAAGATGAGTAGAAAAATCACGGGGACTCAGGTCCCCCCTATACTTAGGCTGAGAGTAGCCTAGGTATAAAGATTAATAATTGATGTTGGGGGAGACCTGAAGTGAACGAAGAAGTCAGATGGATATACAAATGAGCGGATGAATCTTTGGTGATTAATGGAGTACCTAAGGTCTAAGGGACGGTGTCGAAGCAACCAAGGCTCAAACAAGCATGCAAAAACTCTTTGATTTCACCAACTCACACGTGAAACCAACAAATGTTGGTTGATTATCTTGTTGATTTTATTGGTGAGTAAAATCATTCTAGTTTACATGGGAAAAATGTCAAATAAAACCATCTACGTGAACACGGGTTTTGCTCTCCCAAAACAAGAGTTTACTCCATTTTAGGTTGACTTGCAATTATCAGTCGCAATTTATTTTGCTTAAGGTTATCATGATTAAAAGTGAACACATAAACCAAGCAATCATCGTGTACCGCTCATTACCATTTTCCATTAACCTAGGTGATCAAGCGAGGAAGGAAAGTCAAGAAAAAACCATGCAGTCGAGAAAATCATGATCTAGGCTACTCGAGAAAACATGCATCGCCTTGAGCAAGAAGCGTGAAAACTCCGACAGAATTGAAAACCAAAATCATATGTATGCAAGTTGATGAAAAACCACATTTAACATGCTTCTATTAGCGGGGAAGAATATCTTTTAATTTGGCTAAGTGAAGCGATGTTTATGTGTGTCTTTAATTAAAGTGTGTCCTACCTACGAGAAAGCACGTAAAATAAAAATGTGAAAGAAGCTCGAAGAGCCGCGTGCCTGGTCCTAGGTCGATACTCAAGTGGGGATGATCCCCACACAACCACATATAAGTCGTTCATTTCCAAGCATGGGTCTTCGATTGAAGACCGATGTAAAGACGATTATTACATGCATATGAAATGGAATAAAATGCGAGATATTTTTTTTCGATTCCTCTCCAAAATTTCTGATGCAACTCCTTACAGCGGGAAAACACCTGCTCCTGGCCTCCTTGAACATCAAGAGACCTGACACAAAAGCAAACATTATATATCAAATAGAAAGAAATTTTTAATCATACAAGACAACATGAACAAATTGACCTACGAATAGAAAACACTTAATTAAATAACTAAAAATCCAAACAAGACAAAAGATGAGTCGTGTCCCCAGCAACAACGCCATTTGATAAACCCAAAATTCAACCCTTTATAGTGTGGAATTAACACTTCCAATGTCATTCCAGTCGGACTAAATTGGATCGATCAAAGACCATTTAATTAAATTAATAATCAAATAAAATGGTCGAATTTATATTTTACTTGGGCAAGCCCAAGGTCGAACTCAGGGACACGTGCCTCTTTAGTATCATTTAGACTTTATTTATTTATATTAGTGTTGATTAAAGAATCATAGGTCAAAGAATGCATGGAGACACATTTCATAAATAAACATGAACAATGCATTTTTTTATAATTTTGAGCATGCAAAGAAATGCAACATGAATATGCCCTAATTATCAAAATACTTGAGCCATTTAATCACGAGTCAAATCAGGTTCAATTCATGAAACTAGTCACATTGATGTAAAAAATAAGGCATGTGAAGCATTATAATAAAGACACTTAGCTATTAAAATAATAAATCAAAATTCATAGTGTCAAATATGAAATATAAGCATACCATCAAGAAGATAATGAAACGAGCTTCAAAACGAGACCAAAATCAACTGAAACGGAGATACGGTGCTCAAGATATTCACAAATGAAGTCAAGGGCATAAATGTAAGAAAACATAAAAGAAAAATAGCAAATAGGTCCCTGGAAGGACTAAAATGCAAATAAAATAAAGTGCAGGACCTTTCCTATAAATAACCCACACACGTTGGGGCATTTTTATAATTTTTAAAACCAGCAGGGTATGAGTGCAAAATACCCCAGAGTGCAAGTGGTCTGCATGTGAGCTCGGGACCTATTTGTAATATGGAGAAATCGGTGGGGCATCAATGTAAAATTCCCAAACCGCACGTGAAAAACACTTGGGCTGAGGCTCGGCTTGCGGCTCGGGCTCGGATGAGGCTTGAGAAAGCTTCGGCTAGGCTCGGGGTAAGGCTTTGGCTCGATGCAGGCTCGGTGTCATCTCAGGAGATCCGAACCTAGAGGTCTGGTGCTGAATCTAGGAGTTGGTGACGTGGCTGCATATGGACCGTCAGATCTCGAGGATCCAATGGTACATGTACCATAAGACGGAGGATGCACGACTGAAGGATCACTGTTGGATAAACACCAGGAGTGCCATCTAACGGCATCTGGATGTTCTGGATCTTCGATCTCCGCCGTAAAGAGGCGGCGCTGATGAGTCTCCGGCGAGATGGTTGAAGCTCCATCTCTCCCTCACAGGTGCAACGAAGCTTGAGATCTACTTCTGGAATGTCTACAACCTTCGTAATAGCACGACCAGCAAGTTGGCCAGCCTTGAGGAGGATGGAGATGTTCCTACACCAGAGGTACCTCCTGCAAAAGATGCACCAACCACAGCTCCAACCATTGAGACGAGTACCTACAAGGTTAGTTTACGTAGCCGAAGCGACAATAGACAAGGCGTGGTGAATGAAGTGGAAGCCTAACGGAGCGAAGAGGATGGAGGCTTGGACCTCTTCTCCGGCGAGCTCAGAGAAGAGTTGGGTCGAAATGGTAGAGGTCACAGAGGGAAGAAAAGGTGATCTAAAGGTTGCATGAAAACGGAGGTGGAGAGATGAAACTCGGGCGGTGATCAATGGTTGATGATAATTGCTGGGAAGACCTAATTAATTACAAGAATATCAAAGAAAATGTAAGGAGAACGGAGGAAGCTTACCTGAGAATGCGGTGGAGCGGAGCCTGGGCTTGATCTTCTTGGAGAAGCGCAGTGTCTTCGCACGTCGAGGGCGGCCGATCCTCAGAGCCTGAGCAGGGCAGAGCCGTCGCAACACAGCCATGAAAGGTGGAGGATCTCACCGCGGCTGATGGTCATCATCACTCGATCCTAGCACCTCTCCCTGTCACGGGGAGGTGGAGGAGGGCTGGGCCTCGCCCCTCGTAAATGTGTACATCGGTGAACGAAGGCGGAGACAGAGTATTTATCAAGGTGAGGTGGCGGTTCCAGTAATGGGGGTGAGGTTTGTGTGGAGATTATGGAGTGAGGGAGAGGAAGTTATGGAGAGCGTGGACTTGCACGAGGATGGTGGAGATTTGGGCTCCAACACGAGGTGCTCGGATAGTGGAGAAGATGATTGGAGATGCGGTGGAAATGGGAAGGGCAAAGTGGTCTGGCGAGGTGGGAGACATTGGCGAGAAGGTCTCCAGAGGTTGACGATAGATTCTTGGCTGCTGGATCTAGTGATCCAACGGCGGAGAGATAGGCACGCGTATGCATCTCGGATTAAATCAGAGAGGCGCAATCAAAAGTCTCAGGAGGCACCACATGGCGTAAGGAGGATGCGGTGCTTACGGACGGATGAGATTTGATCTGGGTTTGATCAGATGGTCGATGATCCAGCGGAGAGGAGCGGCTGGGATGAAGGCGACTGGAAGCGATCGTATGGTGTTGGAGCTTGATACGTGGAACAAGGAGAAGAAGGTGATCATGGATGGTTCAGATGGCTTCTGAAGGATGGCGGGTGGTTGATATCAGAGGCGGGAAGAATGGTGGAGATCTGAAGGGAGAGAGAGTGATCAAAGGGCGAAGAGAGAGGGGCCCATGGCGCGCAAGGAACCAGGTTGTGTGGCGCAACCAGAATGTGCCACGTGGCCTAATCAGATTATTTAAAGAGAAAAAGCGAAATAAGAAGGATAAGGAGGCCGATTTTGGAAAAACTCAAAACATGAAAGTTGTAGATCTCGATGATATCTACAAATGTTGACCAAAAACGGAGAAGAGATCAAACAAGTGAGAAATATTTTTGAGAGTGTTTTTAAGTGTAAAACACTACGATTTTCAATTTTATTGTTTGTTTGTATTTTTTATTTATTCCAGGGGTTACATAATTACAATGATTAATATGGTTCTTATTGACACCTAGTCTAATCTAAGGGGTTAATTTTTGCAAATTAAGAGCATGAAACTGGGTTTCATCAACCATATATACGTAGAGGATAACAACAAACCATCCCATGAGTGTCAGCACCTCTAAATACAAATATCTAGGGTGTTGTCATGAAGGAGATGCAGAATTGGGGTGATGCTAGCTTTATCTATCCCATTTCGGAATCCAAGTGGGTCAGCCTGGTGGATGTTGTCCCAAAGAAATATGGAATTACTATTGTGAAGAATGGTTGTGGTGGGGAGATTCTAACATGTGTACCCACTTCTTGGCGTTCTTCCCACTTCATGGTGTGTTTGCGTAGATTTCCAACACCTGAATTTAACTGCCAAGAAAGATCACTTTCCACTGCCCTTTATTGATCAGATTATTGAGAGGTTGGCAGGGAAAGATTTCTTTTGTTTCTTCCATGGGTACTTGAGATATAACTAGGTTGCAATCACTCCAGAGGATCCGGAGAAAACTACTTTCACTTGTTCATTTTGTTATGCCTTTAGATAGATGCCCTTTGGATTGTGTATTGCCCCCTACATTCTAAAGATGTATGTTGGCCATTTTTGCGGAGATGGTAGGTAGTTTTCTTAATTTCATCATGGATGATTTCTTGGTGTACGGGGATAGTTTCGACTTATGTCTTAATCATTTAGACCAAGTACTTCAGCGTTGTTGCGAGGTAAACTTAGTGCTCTCATGGGACAAGAGTCACTTTATTGTGACTAATGGAATTGCATTGGGCCATGTCATCTCAAAACATAGTATGGAGATTGACTCAACTAAGATTGATGTGATCTCCAAGTTAGAGCCACCACATAATTTGAGGCAGTTGAGGTCGTTCCTTGGACACATTGGATTTTATAGGCATTTTATTAATGAATTTAGCAAGATCGTCAGGTCTTTGACTGAGCTTCTATGCAAGGAGAGTGAGTTTATAGTTGATGAGAAAGTCCTCCTTGCATTCCACGAAATGAAAGACATGGTTACTAGAGCTTCTGTTCTATAGACACCAGATTGGTCTCTCCCCTTTGCGATCATGACGGGCGCGCCAGACTTGGATGTTGGAGCTATTTTAGGGCATAGTAGGGATGGGATATCGTTTTCCATACACTATGCTAGCAAGACTCTATATGAAGCACAACGTAATTATACAGTTGCAGTGAAGGAGATGGTAGCAGTGGTGTTTACTTTAGAGAAGTTCATGTCATACATACTTGGGTCACATGTCATTGTTTACATGGATCACATTGTCATATGGTACAAACAGGCAAAGAAAGATGCCAAACATCGCCTTGTCAGATGGATCCTTCTTCTTTAGGAGTTTGATTTAGATATTCGAGATAAACCCGGAGTCGAACATGTTGTGGCAGATTTCCTTTCACGTATCACAGATGCAGAGTCCTCTGAGAAGTCAATACTACTAATTTCAATGTCCTTTCCAGATGAGACCATTTTGTCTGTGGCCTCACTCCATGGTATGCAAATGTTGTGAACTATATTATCTCCAAGAAAGATTCACAAGATTGGACCAAGCATAAGGTAGATAGATTTTTGTCTAAAGACTAATTTTTACCAGTGCGAGGAACCTACTTGTTTAATGAGGGTGTGGATTGTATCTGGAGAAGGTGCATTCCTCAGGAGGAATACATCAGTGTGCTTCAGCATTGTCACAAACTAGAGTCAACATCATTTGGGGAAGTGCATGACAGCTAAGGTTCCACAAAATGGCCTATGGTGGACATCTCTACTTAAGAATACTACAAATAGGTTCGAGGTTGTACTGATTGTCAGAAAATGGGAGGAACCGTCAGTTCCAAAATATCATGTTGCAGAGATAGATCCAGATTTCAGATGTTTTCGATACTTGGGGCATATACTTCATGGTCCCATTTCCTACCAATTACGGATATCAGTACATCCTTCTTGTCAAGGATTATGTTAGTCATTTGGTGGAGGCAATCCCCACCCAAGCCACTTATAGTCGTACGATATGTTCCTTTCTCAAGGACAATATTATTACGCAGTTCAAGATTCCCAAGATACTCAATTCAGATGGGGAGCCATTTTATTAATAAAGAGGTCAACAAGCTTGTGAAGGAGTAGACCATTGAGAATAGAGTTGTGTCTCCTTACCACCAACAAACTAATGGCTTGGTTGTGATTTCAAATAGGGATGTAAAGACTATATTTCAGAAACTTGTATGTCCATATAGGAAGGAATGGTCCAAGATGCTTGACTCAGTTCTATGGCTTATTGGACGATGTACAAGTTTCCATTGGATATGTCTCCCTACAGATTGGTTTATGGAAAGCCTTGCCACTTGCTAGTTGAATGAATACACAAATCTTTATGGGTACTCCGTGTATGCAATTCAGACTGTGAGAAAGCAGGCAAGAGTAGGAAAGTGGACTTGAATAGATTGCTGGAATTACAGGATTTTGCCTATGATAATTCACTCATGTATAAGGAGAAAGTCAAATGTTGGCATGATAGATACATCAGAAGAAAGATCTTCTCATTTAATTAGAAAGTATGGTTGTTTGATGCGAAATTGAAGTTGTTTCTCGATAAATTAAAAAGTAAATGGTCAGGACCATTAATTGTTAGAGCTGTGCATGATAATGGTTGTATTATCATATATGGGTTGCCATCTGACGCACAACCATTTATTGTGAATGCATAGTTGTTGAAGCCATATCTAGATCATGATACATTCTTGTCCATGGTTAATTCCAACTATGAAGTATCAGACGATGATTCATTGACTTCTTATGCGTCTGATACCTAAGCTTATATTCTCTTGCATATATACTTTCTTTTTGTTATTTCTTCTTCCATTTCTATCGTTCACCACTTTTCCATTTGTGTGCACTATACTTAGGATGTACTTTATCCTAAGTATGGGAGGATGTGAATGACTTGAGTTTTCCATTTCAGTTATGTTTCATCGCTCCTGTTATTGCTTATACTTTGTGATCCTTTACCCTAAGTATAAGGGGAAGATGTCGTTCATGATGTCTTCTTTTGCATTTTTATTTCTTTTAATTTTCTTCTGATCTCTCAATTGTCCTTCAACTTGTTGATATTCTTTTCCTCGACTAAGGGATCTTTTTATAGGGGAGTACAAGTCAAGTCGTTGAGTTTGTTCATTCTTTTTCTGAGTTCTCCACGTCTGTATAGTCTTCTATACTTAGGATTATTCGATCCTAAGTATAGGGGGATTACCGATTTCTCTTCTTTTCTTTTTACTTCATGAAACATTGTATAGATTCTTTTTATAAGCTTTTGTAAAACCGTTTGTAAAAATGTTTGTAAAAATTTTTGTAAAATTATTTTTGTACATTTTTTTGTAAAATAATTTGTAAAATTTTTTGATAGTAAAATGATTTGTAATATATTTTGTATATTGTACAAAATGTTTGTAAAAAAATTGAAAATAAAATGATTGCAAAAATATGTTAGTAAAATTGTTTGTAAAATGATCTCTAAAATGTTTGTAAAATAGTTTGTAAAAATCTTTATAAAATATTTTCTAAATTGTTTGTAAACTCTTTTGTAAAATGATCTAAAAAGGTTTATAATTTTTTTCAAATTATTTTGTCACGTGGGATATAAAGTATGGGATATATTTGTTTGCTTGAAAATCTATGTGTTTATAAAAAGCTGTAATTACTTCTATAAAATTCATTGTTGTATAAAATACTCTTATAAAATTTCTTTATAAAAGTTGTAAATAAAATCTTGTATAAAACTGTATAACCCTTATTTCTATACTTGTATAAAATCCTTGTAAATATATGCATAATCCTTACTAATCGATATAAATACATTTAATCTATTAACCCTTTTCTTTTTCTCAAAAAAAAATAATTAAAATGTTTAAAATCCATAACATTTTGCAAAACTTTTTGAAAAAGTTCTTTTATTTTCTTTTAAAAAAAGTGTTTTGTAAATATTTCTTGCATCTGCATTTTTCAGAATGATATTGGCATTTAAACTAGTTTGGAATAAAATCGAAGAATGGAGCTTGCTTATGATCTTAATCCACTAAACTTCAGAGGAACCTTATAGGAACTGGAGTTAGGACTTTTCAAGTCTAGAGGCCTAATTCTTTGAGTTTATAGGGCTATGTTCACATGTCATCTTAATTGGTCTAATTAGAATATTTAACAACAAGCGCATGACCCTTTTATAAAATGGCTTAACTTGGACAAGCATTCTACACACTCGGTACATATGAGGTGGTAGGAGGTTGAGTCCTTTAGCTTGGGGAAATGTGTGAGTGGAAACGTTCGCAGTCACAATAAGTGACCAATGTGCCATAACATAGTTTAGTAGCTGTTGATTTGGCTACACGAGTCAAGATCAAAGGACATGTGGCTACACTGGCCACAATCCATTCTCTTCTCTACCCTCTCTTCTTGAGCTGGTTGTACTTGAACTTAGAAGGGAATACCCCGCTCCTCAAGGAAAGAGCAGCTAGACCGGGGAGTTAGAGTTACCTTGTTAAAGGAGGTTGTTGCGTTATCATTTCTAAAGTGGGGTGGTATATTTCACTTACACAGTACAAGTAAAGATTCACACTCGTAAGAGTTGCATATATAGTCTTGTTCTAAACTGACTATTGACACAACCTGAACATAGAGTTGTGGAACTTGAGGGTTGTTGAGTCTTAAATCCTATTCCCAATAAGGTTCTACCAAACTAATAGTCCAATGGTCTTCCCAAGCTTCATACTTTGATTTTAAAAGATAAGTTTAATAATCAATATTGTTCTACATTCTTTATTTTACCTTTATTCTATTTCTTTTTCTTTTAGTTACTTATTCTTCAAATATGTGTTTGGTAAGGGACTAGCAAAGGTAAAGCATAGTGGGATGGGTAACTGCATTTCATCATCTTTATTCAGTTATTTTAGCTTAAAATCCCTTATAAAACACCTACAAATATTAATAAATCTCTCATTTTACTGATCCTCATTCTTGTGTAAGTATATATTTGTCACTATTTTAACCTAAAATAAATAAACAAAGAAATAATGGAGAAATAAAGAAAACAAAAGATTGTATATATGTAATAGATACAGGTTGACTCTGACCCCGAGAGTAGGTCAAGACCTAACCTAATAGACTAGGAATAAAGTAGGGGGAGATAAGGCCTAGATATAAGAAATCAAATTCCACTCTTGTACATTCATCACTTGTATATCATTGTATATAATACATATTACTTACACTATTTTATTAATAACCAAATTCATCTCAAATAAAAATATTTCCTTCTTGAAACTTATATATAAAAATATTTTGTAAATAAAAAAAATCTTTGCAAGAAGAACCCTTATACATTGTGTTAATAACAACACCCTAAAAAGTCACAAATCTCAACTTGTCAGATCAATATCTTCTCCACCAAAACTCAAAATTAACCAAACTCACTTTCATTGTACTCAAAATTAAATAATCCTTAAAATGGAAGTGGTTTCACAAAAATCGGATTTAAGATGTGAAATGTGGATTTTTAGGGTACTATTGTATATGTATATTATTTGCATATAATTTGCATATTTATTTCCTTTTTATTTTCTACGTATTTTATTTTTAATTATTTGTAAATATTGTATTTGACTTATATAAAATACAAATAAAAATCACAAAATCAAAAATATACAAAAATAAAATCATGTACTTATTGTATATATATATATATATATCACTACATATATTGTACAATATTAATATCCATTTACCCTAATAAATTATATCATAAAATGGAAAATATATTGTTAAAATCCTTGTAAAATATTGTAAATTAATATATTGTAAAATGATATGTATATTTGTAAAAAAAATAGAGTAAAAACTATGGTGTTGTATATATTGTCATATATACCAATAAATAACCCATTTTATATATTTATACCATTGCATATATTTTATTTATTTAATTAAAACTCGTGATAAATAAATTAATTAAATTATTAACATTTTCTCCTTACATTATTTTTTATTTTAAATTATTTCCTCTCTTATTTTCATTTATTTTCATTTTCCACTTTTTCATCATGTAGTAGATTTTGGCTTCTAGCATCGAGCGCTCTCATTAGTTGTAGGTTTGCTGACCTGGGAAATCTACCCATTCAATGCACCTTCCCGCATTTCCTGCTTCCCAGTCGTCCTATGATTTTTCCTGCTTGCATCGGTCATTAACTTGCCTCTATTCCTTCTCCTATTTTTAGCCTTAATACTTGACTCTATCACCAACTCATCATATCCGTCGATTTCACCTCGATTCGCTCCCTTTTTGAATTTCAAAGCTTGCTAGACCGAATCCTTGTTTATACGTGCCATCCACCACCTTCATGGCTGATTCATTTCCGACCCTCAACGTCGTCGATATCGAGTCCGGTTGAGAGCCTTGTTAGACAGCAAGGCCACCTAAATGACTAGGAGAGTGACATAAAGTAGGAAGAGGCGTAATCCACTTCATCGCCGTAGCTCCGTCGCCTTGTTCTGACTCTTTCTTCTATGCATCATATCGAGGATATTTCTTTACTCCACTCAACCGTAGGACCTAGGTTAATTTCTTTTTTATTTTTAAATTTAATTTTAAAATTTTAATCAGTTAATTAGCTAGATCAGGTTCTCCACCATCTACCTCTGATCGGCTCGATCAGAGGTCGCCCGATCACCTTTCACCATTCCGACCACATCCTCACACTCACAGCATTATTCTTTGTCCCCTCACACAAGTTGAACACCTCCATATCATTGTGAATCTGGAGTTTGGTTTCTTTCTCGTTCGCATTCGCTGGAGACACTCATTCCTCCTCACTTTTCCTTGTTTTTCTGCTAATAAATCTGTTGGACAGCTTCCTCCGAGCAGTGAAACTCATTGCATGTCTTTAGAGCTCATCTGGCAGTGAAGAGTAGATTTTGGAGGTTCACCTAGAGCTGAACATCTTTCAATCTCTAGAACTTCCTTGAGCCATTGTCGCCCGTCCTCGTGCCATCTGGATGATGCTGAATAGTTGCAGGAGCGAGCCTAGACCCTCAGGAGACGATCTCGGTGAAGATCGAGTGAGATTTCCTCGATTTAACCTCACTAAAGCAACCCTTCATGGTTGTTATTCCAGACCCATCAAGATACACGCAATCAAGAACTACTCCAGATTCACTCTTGACCGTCAGATTTGTCCCAAAAGTCGGCCATGGATCAATCCCTTCATATTAGATCCATGTCATCAACGCACTTTCATCCTCCGGCTTTCGATGAGAGATTATATTCAGATACTTCGTCTGATGTGCCACGTGGAACGGTATACAAATTTCACACTAACCTCTACTTTTTTTACTTTTGCAAATAAGTCCTTTTGGGACACATGTCAATCAGTTGTTCATTGAATTTTTTCATAAATAACCTCCTTGTTTACTTTATTCTCATTTTGGTCCTTTTTGAACTAAAACGCATGCATAGCACTTGAGTATTTGTGAAAATTGCAATAAAAATCTACAAGTTTATGTGTTATCATTTGAACCCTGTAACTTGAGTATGCATTGATGTCCATGCCACTACAACGCATGTGAACTAGCACATGCTTTTTTGGGAAGATTGCATGATTAGTCCCCACACTTTCTTTTTTGTTAATCATTTGGTAACATAAATAACTTACTTTACATTCTAGACCATGTGCATCTGCATATTATTTTGATTTTTAATTTAATAAATAGAGAAAGTTCATTCACAATTCCATAAAAATCATTTTAGATTCCTACTAATTCATTCTTCCATCCATAATTTTTATTTTACATTTTGATCATTTTTCTTATTTTTAATGAATCAAAAACTCCAAAAATATTCACTGTCACCATTAAAAGGTCTGTAAAAAATATAAAACCTTTTTGGAAATTTCTGAAAAAAATAGTGTGTGTGTGTGTATGTGTTTGTTTTATTTATTTTCTGGCCAAATTTCATTTTCTATTAACTTATAAAAACTAAAAAAATAGCAAAGTTCAAAAAATATTTGAAAATTCATTTTAGATCACAGAAAATCCTAAAAACCTTACAAAAATGCTTTTTGGAAAATTGTAAAATAATCTTTCTCATTGTGCATGTTTCCCTAATTTTTCGTTCTCAACTTCTATATTAAAAATTAAAAAACATTCGCATTATTTTATGTTTGCGTTATTTCCTATTTTTAATTATTTTGAAAATCATAAAAAATCTAGATCTGGAAAAAATCACTAAAATAGTAAAAATACCAAAAACACAAATAATTTTATTTTAATTTTCTGTATATTTTTTCTCTATTTTAAAAATAAAAAGTTACTACTCCCTCTTTTTTTATTTCTTTTTCCTTATTTTTATTTTCTTTTGTTTTCAAAAATTCGAAACATTGCAAAATACAAAATTTTCATAAAAATTTTAAATTAGAAAAGCATGAAAAATATATAAATTAAAAACACATAAAAAATTAAAAAGAATAAAATTCCACTAAAACCAAGTATAATGTGCATAGAATTCCTCTTTTCTATCTTTGATTTTTGATTTAATGAATAACCCTCTGGATTTTTGTATCCTCCTTGAGTTCGATCATGTAGGTAAATAAATAGCAAGTCACAGTCTTCTTGCTGACACTCATTTCTTTGCTTGTTTGCTTGAGCGATAGAAATAATTAAAATTTTTGTTTGATGCTTTTTTGGGTTGCGACGACATTTTCACCTTGTGAATAATTCCATTAAAAAACACCGAAAAGTAGCGATTAAATAGGTTCCTGCCTCCTTCTCTCAACACAGTGTCTCCACTCTCAACTCATCCTGGACTCGAAACTGATCTCTAATATGTGCGTTAATATGTCGAAGTGTGTCTAGAATCCTTGTTCTAATATACGTAGTTGGATCCTATCTCTCATCAACATGTATCCATTCAACTACTTTCTCCTCAACAGCTTGCTCATTGACTGGTGCATTCCCTCTTACCATGATGTCTTTCGAATCCATTGGGAAGGAAAAGGTCTCATAAGCACTTAGGGAAAAATGTGCATGAGAAATAGAAAAAAAACTGAGGTGAGGGTCTACCTCGACTGAAGGGTTGGGAGGCGAGAGAGTTTGGTTCTGACTCACCTCATGACTAAGTGGGACCGACTTTGGAAGATGGTCATCTCGAGTCTATGAAGATGTATGTGAGATGGTGGAAGATCGAAGGCTCATGGAGTCTGAGCATAAAATCTGTCTAAACGTGTCGAGAGGATACTGATATGGAATGCGATGTCAAAATCAGAGAAGACTGTGAAGGCGTATAAGACGTTGAATACGCACACCCTACAAACAAACACAATACAAACCTCAATTCACCAACTCCACATAGTGGAGAACATAAGATTTCGGTCTTTTATCTTTTCAATTTTAGGTAGGTGATTAATCAGTTAATTAAGTAGATTCACAGGTGGTATCGCCTTATCGCCCAGCGTACATCCTCACAATCCCCCAAACAGTGGAACCATCTGCCCATGCTATCGGTTTATATCAGGACCAAGTGAAAAAGAAAGTGTGAGATGGAGTACATCAAAATGACTCTCAAAGGTCAGAGGCAAGTTCTTGGAGCTGCGACCAAGTATCAAAGAGTGATACACAGGTACTTAGGGCACAAGTCCATGGATTTTTGACTCTACCCTTAGGGCTACGTGTCACAACCCGTCCCGCTAACCGGAACGTGCCGCGACAGAGATCTTTCTTTTCCTTTAATTTTTTTTTCCTCAAGTAAACATGTGGCAATCTCAAAAACATAATATCTTTGTATTTCAAGTTTACAACACCAAGAAGTGCATTACACAAGTTCTATCTATTACAACTTCTCACAAAATAACACAGACAGTACAAAAACTACGAAAAGCAAAAGACACCTCCTCCAAGTGTATTAGCGGTCCTTTCCCCTGCTAGTCGTGATTCTACTGATCTGTACATAATTATAATATAAAGGGATGAGTCTAAACCCATTTAGGAGCTTAGACCCAGTGAAAGGATCTCAAGCTTTTTACATATAGCTAAAAATCTGAAATATGAGCATCATGACAAGAAACTTATGCTGAATACTGTGAAATAACTTTAAAGAGAATTTATAACAGAAATTACATATAACAACATGCTAGTTTTTCAATTGAAAACTGAAATTACTTCAAAAGCAGATAAACTGAAACATAATCATCACTATCAAGCTGTTTGTACTAATCACCACTGTGGCTAATTTATTGACTCATGAACGCTGAAACAAAGCTAAGTCATACGCGTAGACGGTCCCAAAGACCAAAAACACCCTGCATACGGCCCAAAGCCTATATGTATACAGAATGCGGACCCAAAGTCCTCTTGATACCATATCTAATGGTTTGCCATATCTAATGGCGGTTTCAGGGTCATATCTAATGACATCACCATATCTAATGGCTAGTTCACGAATTGTATAAAAGAGCTACTGTGGTGCTTATTTTCTGATTCTGATTCTTTTCTTGTCACTAATAAACCGTAAACTTGCTATTTCATGCTCATAACAACTAATTCAAGAACATAAGACAATCTTGACAAAGCATGCATATTCTGATAACTAGAACTTGTTAAGAACTTGAAAACCGATCCATTATACATAGTAACCGTGCAAAACATATTCTTCACATAAAAACTCATATATAAATAGTGAAACTTTATGTCTCGTTTTCCATCAAGAACAAAATGCATAAAAACATGCTATCATGATAAAACACCTGAAACGACGTCCGAAATACGTTCTAAAGCCCTGATTTCATCTTAACAGTATGTTACTTGTAATTCATGCATAAAAACTTTAGAAAACACGATTTCATACTAACTATTCAAACCACGCATAAAAGCTAAAGACTAGTGCTTTAAAATAGCGCTTGAGAATCCCTCACCTGAACGCAATCTAACTTGAGTCCAAATCGCCTTCTTTAGTGAAATCCCCCCTATAGCCGTCTTAGATTGAATACTACGGCTTGGTGCGGACAGAACTTCGTTACGGCTTCAAAAATGCTCTCGACCACCGACAAGGCTTCGCCGTGGCTCCTCTCGTGCTCCTCCCGCAACTTCGGCGGCCTTGCGGCTCTATGGTGGAGAGTTGGGCGTGGGATGAAGTGAGGAGGAGTATGGGGGGTCATGGGTATTTATAGGCCTCTACCCCCTTTACATGTGTGACATGTGTCAGCATGTAAGGGAGGTTCCATGACACATGTTGTTTTTTAACCATGTATGCAGACACATGGCCTGCCACATGTCTTATTCATGAGAAAACTTGTTGCCCAAGTAAGGGGCTAGGCTTATCCACGAGATAACTTGTTGCCCAAGCAAGGTTTGGCTTATCCATGAGATAACTTGTTGCCCAAGCAAGGTTTGACTTCACCATGACACGTACTAGTCTTAGGATGATGACACATGGCACTAATGAGTTTTTGACACTTGTCCTGACTATATAACGACACGTGTCCCATGATTTCCTCTCCATGTGTCCTACTTTTGCTAATGACGCTTAATTATCACTAACGACGGGTAATTAGCACTAATCATGCTTAATTAGTCTTAATGATGTGATTATAGCTAATGAGTATAAATCTATGCTAATGATGCTTAATTATCACTAATGACGGGTGATTAGCACTAATCATGCTTAATTAGTCTTAATGATGTGATTATGGCTAATGAGTGTAAATCTATGCTAATGACGCTTAATTATCACTAATGACGGGTAATTAGCACTAACCATGCTTAATTAGTCTTAATGATGTGATTATTGCTAATGAGGGTAAATCTATGCTAATGATGCTTAATTATCACTAATGACGGGTAATTAGCACTAGTCATGCTTAATTAGTCTGGATGATGTGATTATGGCTAATGAGTATAAATCTATAATATTATGCGCATTATGCAAGCAGTGGCTTCTACTACTTATAAGGTACTACCTAAAATCCAGATTAGTAGATGTGGTACTATGTTTTGAGGTGCTACAAAATTCAGAGAACCTTTTGAAGTCCATTTATACAAGATGGTCTCTGATATAAACACAAGTTTCAATGATATCATTGCATCAAGGCGAATCTATTGACTATGGTATCTGTAAAGTGTGAACATTATTAATCCAATATTTCCTTGAAACAACACTTGATAACATTCAAAGGCATAGTGTACAAAACGGATATTACACTACGTCCCCACACACTATGTGTGGAGTTTAGTACCTGCAACAATGAAGGGTTTGCTCTCCCAATGCAATTAGGTCCATTTTCTTGGGTTAAAAATAAAAAAGATAATTTTTTATTTTTAAGGTTTTCACTTCTTTTGGATATTTTAAAGAATGTTTATCGAGAGTTTTATTTCCATTATTTTTGAAAATTACATCTCGCGGAGGGGGAAATCAAAGAATGCGGCGTAAAACGATGATGCATGCAGGGATACAAACCATACCTTACTCTAGCTCTCTATATGCAATATGATCCGTGCAGAAATGTAAACCTAAGCTAATGCATGAAAAAGTTGTAAAAATTGTGTCTTAAACCAATTGCTCTAGCGTAAGAACATATTACTTTTTCAAATCAATGAATTACGCCTAAGTGTGGATTAGGGTATTGGGTTTTACGTTAAACATCTAGTCAAACATGCATTCACCCCTAGATTTTCATGAAATCCAATGAAATAAAGAAAATCAGTTGGTAAACCAAACACCGCGATGATGTCTCCTAAGCACACCAGAACTTAGCAAAACAGACCTCGAAATAAAAAGTCTAAGTCCAGTCTACAAGTCAGGATGTCCTTAATGGATGTCTTGCTACAGAAATATAAACGGACAAGTGCCCCTTCCTCTCTCACCAAAAGCAAAAACATTGGCAAATGTCCTGAACTCTTAAAAAACAAAAAAATATAATTATCTCTAAAAAAATGAAGAAAAACTTCTAACATAATCGTGCTGCTCCTCTACAACCGGCTCGTAGAAGATTGAGTTGATCTCTGCTCTCTCAACTTGTTTGGCTTCTAAGAAAATCAGCTAATCATATAGGCACTGCAACACGAGTTACAATAGACAAGATAATAAAAGAAAAGAGAAGAGAAGAAAAAATAAAAAAATTAATGAAAAATCAGAAGATAAAAAGAGAATCAAAAGCTCAGAAATTCAAACAAACAAAAACCGTAAAAAAAACAATAAAACAAATATCAAGAAAGAATAAAACACATAAAAGTTGATAAGAAGAAAAGAAAACAAGATAAAATAAAACTAAAAAATCGAAAAGAATCAAACACTGAAAAATCGAGAAAAAACAAGAAAACCAATGAATAAATCACAAAATATGTAGCAACTCAAAAATGAAGTGCGGCTACGCTTCCCTAACAATGGCACCATTTTGATAAGTGAGATTTGCCTTGCTGTTAAAATGATGCCAGTTGTAGAACCATTGAGACAAAGATATCTATCAAACAAACTAGAACAAATACGGGAGAGAGAAAGAGAAAGTAGAAATAAGCAGGTCCTCTCCTAAATTTTTGTGTGAGAAAATATTTTTGTAATTTTTTATTTCTTTTCTTCTTCTGAGAAAATCTTTTTTGTCAGTTTTAGTTTTGATATTTTTATTTGATTATCAATTTTCTAATTTTTACTTAATTTTTCAAAGTGATATTTTTCAAACAAAGGTGGTCTAAAATAAAATAATATGAGGTATGAAAATATAGAATGATACTATACAGTAGATCAATGAAAATAACTTAAGCAGCAGGCTCGGAAAACAACAGAAATAAAACCAAAATGTAGTCAGAAGTCGAATAGTAAAAATCTCAAATAAATCACGATTAATATATTGTAAGTTTAGCTAAAAATAAAATCATCGAAGAATGTTATCAAAAATAGTGTCCATAAATGTTCAACATAAACCTACAATGTCCAAAGGTTCAATGTGTACAAAATATAAAAGAAATAAAAGGTTCTTTCTAATAGTTCCCTTGTAAGGGACCTATTTGTAATAAAAAAATTCTAGAACATCTACTTAGGTCCTCACGTGGGGACCTAAATGCAATATTTAAAAACTCATGGGCACGTTGAGATTTCGGAGATTGGCGGGGCTTCTTTGATATTTTCCATTGGTTCACAATTTTACGGTTGGGATTAGAAAGCTTTGATGCGATCTGGACCACTCGATGAAGACACATGTCATACAACTGTAGCACGGATGTTCTTCACGTGTTCTCCCCTAATTTGAGCAAGCGACAGTGATGAATCTTGGACTCCTCGATATTCGATGGTGGCGTAGTTCTCCGGCAAGGCCAGAAGGGGGTCGCATCCCCCTTTGAGATCCCCAATAGTAGGAGATGATCGGATATGGGCAACCAAAGCCAAGCGGGTCACCTAGGGTTTGGTCCAAGTGAAGATGAATTGTTGCTCGATTGATCAAAGAGGCGATGAAGATAGCTCCTAATGGGTAAAGATGAAGCCCCAGATTCTATGAACGCCAGCAATTGAAGATCTAATGCTCGATTCGAAGAGGAATCGATTGCAAGTATATGGGGTTTCAATCCAAATATTTGGTTCCAAACAAGGGTGATTTGGGAATGAGAATTGGGCCGATTCGAAGACAAATTAAAACGGATTTTGTTTGCGAATGAAAGAATATGATTAGGGTTATGTGATTCTGTAATTATGCAGGTAATTCAACATGAAATTCGATGAAAATTGGATAAAGGAATCACCTTGGAAAAAGAGGGTGTATGACCCTCCTGGTTGTTGCTCGATGGGCCGGTCTTCCTGGAGCTGGACATGGTGCTAGGCGGTGATGTAAGGCTGGGCAAGGCCTAGGAACCTTCCTCTATCAGTTCATCCTCCATGCTAGTCAGCCCATGGGTGTTGTCACCACCGAGATTAGGTAGAGCACGGAGTGAATTGTTCTAGAACTGTAGAGTTCTGGAAGAGTTTGGGAGGACTTAGTTGGTTTCTGCCAAATTTGGTCAACTAAATTAGAAGATTAAAAGAGGGGTAGAGGTTTATCAGATGGTAGATGTTGAAGAGGGAAGGATAATTAGAATGGATAATTTAGATCAAAAAATGGAAGTGAATCAAAATCGGGGAAAATCCATGAAGATGGGTCGTTGGAACAAGATGCCAACTGACCTTCTTGAAGAAGAAGGTTGTGGTGTTGACACGTTTCTGCACCACATTGGCCAATAATTAAATACAATATAAAATAGGTATTAAATATTAACTTATTTAAATAGGTATACAAATAAAAATGTAAATAATTAAATTATCCAAATTATAGCATAATTTATTTTTATAAATAATGTATATTTTATGAAATATAAAGATAATATTAATAAATATATGTATAATATACTTAATAAATTGGTTATTCATTTTAATTCAATAAATTAATAAATAATGTAGTACATTTATATTTTATTAATTAACATAATAATAAACATGTGTTGTATGATTTTTTATGGATTATTATAAATTAATTTATATAGATTAATAAATACAAGTATATTTTCTACAGTTCAAACTCATATATATACTTAGGGTATTTAAATTATTTAAAATATTAAATGATGGTTTTAATTTTTAAATTTTTCCATAGATAAACTACAATATCATGAAAATATTTAAAATTTATATAATCAAATGTTCTATAAATAGTATGTACAAAATAAAATAAATAACCCAGAAACCAATTTAGATTAAGTCCCAAAACCTACTTTTTGCAAATGAAATCCGATTTCAATGAAATCACCTTCATTAATCAAAGAATATTATTTTATAAACTTTAAAGATGATTAAATTGAAATTGAAGTTCATATGAAGAAGTTACGAGGTTCGGAAATTGAGAAATTGACAATTTGAAAACCTGATTTTTTAGCAAATATATAGATTATGATTTTAAATGATTTTCATATTTTTTGTACATTTTTATAAACATAAAGGAAAAGAGTTTGGTGAAAATGTGTTTTAATTAGTTAAAAAGCATTGAAATTTTTGTAAATAATAAATAATTTGGAATTAATGTGTGATGTACAAAATTAATTATTTTTGTTATTTTCTTCTTATATCCCCCTACTTTATTGTATGTTGACCAATCATGTTGTCTTGGTCTTGGGAGTTAGGCTATATAAATATATCTTACACTTATTTTTATATTTGTTAGTCATACTATACATATATACATATTTACAGACTGTGTTCTTATTCTTTTCTTTATTTTTATTCTTTTATCTATTTACATGTTTTTAGTGCATAAAAATGCATTTTTATTCATGAATTGTATTTTTATAAGATGTGAAAATTAAAGCATATTTGCATTTGTTAAGGTTTTAAGAATGCAAAAGAAATGTTAAACAACCATGGATTCATCAGTCACTATGTTCAGCTGCCCTCATGATGGTGCTCTAGATCCCACAACATTGAATGTCTGTTGTGGGCTCATTGAAAGTCATGACCTCCACGTCGGACCCGAGCCCTGAAACTATTCGAAAGACTCAGTTGGTCTTCCACTCTATTGTTGTTGCACGCCCAAGCTACTGGCACGCAATGGGCATTGGGCCTTGAAGTGTCCTGACTATTTACGATGGTAACATGTACGACTTCCGACATGTGATAATCTTCCTCCAGAAGCTACACTACCGCCCACAGGCCTATGACTCTGTGTTTGTGTGAGGGTGGGAAGAGATTGAATGACATCCTACCAAGGCCTGCCCCAAGGTAGGGATGGTTTAAACCTGCTAGTTGGTGGTACCATCATTGTAGAGTGATGGAGATGGTCTCTACGGAATCGAGAGAAGTCCCTGTGTACAACTCTACTAGGTTGTGGGGGAAGTAACTATGACCGACCTCCATGTAACCGGCTCTATGTGGCCTCCCAATTCCGTCTCCTTCATGGGAACCTCCTTGATGGAGGTGAGGTCCAAAATGGAGAGTCTGTCCTGAACCTACTCGCACATCCCTTGGATGAACTTTTACAAGTTCTCCTTTGGGTAAGCTATCATAGAAGGGGAATAGCGAGACAACTCTATATAACAGATAAGGTACTCTTAGCCATCATCAACCCAGCGTCAGCTCGACGAACTCTCTCCTTTGATCCTCTACTCAAAGGTATGGGAAGACAAAACTCATCAAAGAAGACCTCCCAAGTGATGGGCTCGGTCAGGTGATCCTTGGTGGCATTCCACCACTGCTCTGCATACCAAGCAACCGAGTACTCTGTAAAAGATACCCTCATATCCTTGGGTGCTTGTATCATCCCCAGTACCTTTGCCATCTACGCCTTCCATATCTCTACATCGTCAGGGGTGGTGTTACCGAAGAACTATGGTACCATCGCTCGTTGGTATGCTTCATAGGTTCTTTGATGTTTCTACAAAGCATTAGCATACTCTATATGTTCTGCCTCTAGGGAAAGGACATGTTAACACTCTCCTCCCCGTCGTGAGAGGGATGGTAGGAGGGATCACCTTGCTATTGTAGTCTCTACTCTATCGCCTCTTTGCACTGCTATATGATTGATATAGTGAGGAACGAGGAAGTGTTTTTTTACAAAATGATGGAGTTACTAACACCTGGTCTTGAAGGGCATCCGATGCCCGACAAGTCGGATCCAGTAATCATTGTATCGACGCCTCGCACAGTACTTGGATCCATTCACTTCAATTCAGTCAAATCATAATCAAAACCCACTGATGTGTATGTGTTGGGAGATCATTCAAGTGTGTAAGTTATAAAAAAATTTTAACTCTACATGAATTGTGTATAAGGCAAGCAGGTGGAGTGTCGTCCATGGGAGCAAACAGGGATAAATCAGAAAAATGAGACCTGACTTAAAGAATCAAGCATAAAATTATCAATTTTGTAGCCTAATTAAGTTTTTATGTATTTTATAGGTTTTATTTTTTATGATTTTTTTATTTATATCCACCTTGATAGGGTCAACCTCCATTCCCTTCTTAGAGATGACATGGCCCAATATGATACCCTCTTTAACCATAAAATGACCTTTACTCCAAGGAGAGCACCATATTCACCTCTCTACACCTCTGAAGAACTCGATCCAAGTATGCTAAACACGAATCAAATGAATTACCATGGATCGATAAATCATCCATGAAGACCTCCAAGAAATCCCTCACCATTTCGACAAACGCAACAATCATGCATTGTTGAAAGTACTTAGGGCATTGCTAGCCCAAAGGCATGTGCTTGAATGTATATGTGTCGAAAGGACAAGTAAAAGTGTTCTTTTCTTGGTCTTCAGGGGTAATGGATACCTGATTGTAGCCTGAGTACCATCAAGAAAATAAAAGAACTCTTTCTCTACTAGTCTATCCAAAATCTTATCAATAAAAGGTAGGGGAAAGTGATCTTTCTTAGTCATAGCATTTAGATATATGTAATCAACACATACGCACCACGATGTCAGTACCTGTGTCACAATCTCAACTCCCTCGTTGGTGACCAACTGAATTCTTAACTTCTTCGGGACAACATATAGGGGGGTCACCCACTTGGAATCAAAGATTGAGTAAATAAATCCTGCTTCACACCACTTCTCAATCTCTTTCTTAACTACTTCATGTAGATTTGGATTAAGTCTCCTCTAGAACTCATGGGAAGTTCTAGCATTAGCCGCAACAAAAATGTAGTGTGAACAGGGTGTGAGGTTTATGCCCACGAGATTCGATATCGTCTAACCAATTGCCTTGTGGTTCATCTCTAACACTTCAAGCAGCCTCGACTCATGTTCTATAGTCAAATCTTGAACTAATAATGACAATAAATCTATTCTTAGATCCTGCAAGAAAAGAATACTTCAGTGTAAGAGGTAGTGGCTTCAGCTCTGGTAATGTGGCATCATCAATCCAATCAGGTTGAATTGAAGGTGAATCTGATTCCCTGATGCATGGTGGTGATGTTGTCTCTATAGCTTTATCCACCAACTGTACATAACATGGAGTCACATCGCCAAGGAAATATGGTAATCATCCAAAGTCGCATCCGACAAACATCGAACTTCTTTGAGTGTTCCACAATGATAGGAACTGACAAATTTAGAGCAACCTATAAGTCTTCGAAGGAATAGATATAAGATCCATAACTCAAGAAACCTGGCAATGCCTCGCAGACTACATCTCGTATATTGTCCTCTCCAGATGAGAGTGTCTCACTCAATCCTATTGGGTGTTGTTTCCATACCCCAATTGTGCTAACATATGTAATCTACCTCTGATGATGAAGATAAATCTGTGCTTGATTCAGAATCTGGTCGCTGCCATTTCATCTTCTTCATATATAGATCCACTTCACCTCCAGGAGAATAGAACTTCATCATCCCCATTTGATAATCAAAAGAAGCACCAACGGTCCTAACGAAAGGTTGCCCAAGGATGATCAGTGACTCTCTCTAATGATTGGGGATATCCATGTCAAGGACAGTGAAGTCCACTCTATAGTCTTGTAGCTCAATTGAGATGATAGTGTTCTTCATATCACCCTTAGCCTTCTGCATCGATTTATCTGCAAACTGAAGTAGGGCTCGTGATATGTGAAGGGGGTCCAACTTCAGTTTCTCATACAAGGCATAAGGTAAAAGATTGATCGATGAACCAATATCAAGAAGAGTGCGTATAAATACAATGTAATTGATATGACTTACTACATAATGTGCACCCAAGTCTCTTTTCTTTTTGGGTAATTGTTGGTTCTTGAGACAACAAGTAGTGGTTACCTATAAAACATGGGTCTTTACATAACTATTCGACTTCTTCCTACTCAATCTGGTAGGTGTGCATCTCACATTCAAATATTTCTGGAATGTAGGATTAATGACCACATACTCATCAAATGGCACCTTAACCATGATATGTTTACAGAATTATACCATTTCAGGATCATCTTTTTGAGTCTTTTTCATGTTGTGCTTTCCTTCTATAAGAGAATAGGGGAAGGGATAACACAAGTAGAAGTGGAGTGTGAAGAGTAATAATCATAAATAGAAATACACTTTTTATTATGAGAAGCTGAGTTCTTCACAACTGAATCTTTTACATCAAATTTGGAATTTAAAACTGAATCATCTTCTGAAGGTTGGGGAATGGTTGTTGAATGTGCATTCTCCTCAACCGAAGGTGAATGGTCTTCCATAGAATCTTAATCTTCCTCATGATGATGTGGTGATCTCGTACTCTGAATCTTCCTCTCTCTCTTCTCTTGGATGTCTTCGTCTCATGATGAAGATGCTATTAAAGCTACCTAGCCTCGTTGACATTTGAAGTCTCCTCAGGGTGAGCTCTAGAGTCGATCCTCTCCATGCTCTTTGCCCGATCAGGTACGACCACGACCCGTCCGCTCCTGAGGGACATATGATTGACACAATCAAATGAAAATATCTTGTGCTAAGATTTGTGTCAATCTGAGTAGTATACGTGATTAAAAGAATGTTGTTGTTGCTGAGTCTTGTTCAGGCAATTGGGATTGGCCTGAACCTGTGCGGGAATGGATGTAGAAGGAGTAGTACACTCGTCATGTAAACAGGATAGACGGTTGACGTCAATCTGCAAATCATGTAATTCGTTCATGTAGGAATGCAACTCTTCAAAAATCTATCTCTAAAAATGTGTGGGATCAGAACATGAGTTCTACTACTATGAAAAAGGGTAAGAAGAATGTGAAGATTGTCCATGATGGCCATGGAACTGATGTTGGTGGGTAGAATGCTGAATATGAGGTCCCTGCTTGCCTAACCGGTATGTTTGCCGGTGGACATACTGCTGCTACTGCCTTGGTGCCTGTGAATAATGGGCTCTAGAGCTCAGTGGTGCTGGAATATGTGTAGGAGTAAATGATTTGTTGTAGAAGGTATGGGGATGTTGGTAAGAGAAACAATCCCCAGAATTCCCCTGTCTTACTGAGTCATTGCTATACTACACACCATTTACCTCCCACACCTAGGAAGGCTCCTCAGTGACTATCTCTATAGAAGGTGGCTACTGCTGACACGATGGGCAAGAGGTTGATCCTCTACCCATGACTGGAACGGCCCTGACATCTGCTACTCTTGAATATGGTGAACATGGTACACGGGAGCAGCAAATGCAGTCATGACAGGTACCCTCATCTTGGATACGTTTTCAGAAAGCTCCTCCATCTGCTTCGACAGTTTGGATAAGTTGTTGTCCAAGTCATCCATCCGCTCATCGGTCCACTCTCCTACTGTGAGTTTATCTTCTATGATGCCCATATCAAAAGGATCAACTGTAGTCTTCTCTCCCCCTTTTTATAAGAGTGGTATGGGGGTCTCTAACTGTGCTCTACTCATGATCTGCTCTGCTCGTCTCGACCATCCTCTTAAAAACCTTCAAGACGGTGTCCGCACCTCATAAAGTATATCTGCCTCCATAAGTAGCACTAACCAAACCTTGCACCTCAGAGTGTAGACCGAAATAAACTGATTGAACCAGGATGGTAGGCTCAAAGACATGATAAGGACACTACTATAAGAGATATTTGAACCTATCCCATGTACCACAGAAAGCTTCATTGGGAAGTTGGGAGAAACTCGCGATGCGAGAACACATCAATATAGTTCTGCTCAAAGGGTAGAACTTCTTCAAAAAAAATGTCATGGAACTATAAATAGGTAGTTATAACCACCCCCAGGTTCTTCATCCAATAATACACCTTATCTTTCAAGGCAAAAGGAAGGCTTTGAGCCTAATGTAGTCTTGGCTAACCCTAGGATGTCTAAGGTTAGTAAAGACCGACTTAAAGTCCCTAAGAATGCATATGGCTCCTCATGTGCATTCCTGTGAAAATGGGCAACAAACTTAAGAATTACTTCTTCAACTCATATTCTACTTTGGGTTCGACTGGACTCAACCAATTGCTCATTTGGTATTTTCATGGTTGTATGCTGCATCCATTGGTACATATACACCCAACTATAATTGGCCAAGTTGTGCTCTCTAAGTGCTACGTTCTTCTCAAATTCTGCTAACCTATCCATTACTGCATGCATTGGGTCCTCTCGCTCTTCCTTCTCTCAGTTCTGTCTCTTAGGGGACATTGTGAGAGAATCTTCTAAACCTTCATTAATAAAAGGATTGGAGTGATATCTTGACAAAAACATGGAAATCGAATCGATCTCACCAAGGCAATGGTCTTCCTCGGTGAGAAGAGAAGAAAGAAAGGGGTTGGTTGGGATGTAACCTCCCCTAAGAATAAATCATGATACATTGGATCAAAACAAGGGTTATTTCTAATCTAGGAAGATCCATGAGAAGAAGGGGATTGGACCTTAAAAGACATGATATTTGGATAGTTCAAAGATTTGCTAAGTTCGAACAAAATTCTGACCAATTATCCGTCTTCGATTTCAAAAGAATATGAAAATGAGCTATCGATTCTAAAATGAAACCTAATAACTACGATGCACGTAAATGTGTGGAATCAACTCACACAATACAATGCAAACAAATCCCTTTGAATAGATTCACCAACTCAACACATGAAAGCCATAAGAGTTCAGCTTATTAATTATTTTGGCAATTTTAAGTTAGTGATTCAAACAATCTTTTGCAAGCTCACAGGGAGTCTCCTACTACACTCAGTCGAAGTCCTAATAGGTCTTCAATCAATGGACTGATCTGCCTAGGCTTCCATGTTCAATATCACACCCTAAAAGAAACCTATAAGCGTAGGTGACCAAAATGTTTTTCTAAGATCGAAGAAAACCGCTTCCAGCTCCTAAATCTACAAGAGTCAGACCTGAAGACTTAGGGTAGAAGTCTAGGGATTTGGGCTCCAACCTTAGGGATCCGTCCTCATCCACTCTGTATGAGGGTAAGTAGATGCAAACAATGAGGGTTTTACTATCAGTAATACAAGTTTGATTTTATTCCAAATTATTAATGTCAATTTGCATCAATTTAGTCCCAGTTTTAGAGTTGTTTAACACTTCAAATTATGTGACCACAAGTCGTGTAACATTTAGTTCCTTTTCCTTTAATCCTAGGTTGGAAAAAACAAAGGGAGAAAGCGGAAAACGGAATGCAATCATAAATCAATGATGCATGTAATCATTAGGAATACATACAGTGATTTCCAATACTCTCCATGTGGATGCAAGTTTGACTTGTAAATGTTACACTAAAAAACAATTCTATTAGAGATGAATAATCCAATTTAATTTGGCTAGATAGAACGTTGGTTTACGTGCATCTCATGAATCTACTAAGATTTTTGCAATTGTGAATCTTATTAGAACAAATTGGGTGTCCAAAGTTATTAAGTACATCAAGAAATAATGACCAAAGATCTATCTATTTAGCATAGGGCTTGATACAGTTCGCAAAAGATAGTTTGCGAGCTAGACGTGATCTGATACAGTTGGGTATCCGGCCCGAACTACATTCGATAGAGTCGGAGAATTCTAGAGTAATAATTCCCGAAGCGGTTTATACTTTATCTAGTGATGACAAAGATAAGATACTCAATTTTATTAGATAAATTAGAGTATCTGATGGATTCTCCTCTCAAATAAGCAGATGTATAAATCTGGCGGAAAGAAAGATATCAGCATTAAAAAGTCATGATTGTCATGTATTGATGCAAGTTAATTTCCTGTTGGCCATCAGAAGAGTTGTACATCCTAATGTTTTGCAGCCACTAATTGAAATCAACAAGTTTTTTAAAGTCCTGTGTTCGAAGACTTTAGATCCTAAAGTATTGTTTCGACTAGAGACAGATATTGTTATCACTTTATGTAAGCTGGAGCAGCTCTTTCCACCTTAATTTTTTGATATAATGGTACATCTAATTATTCATCTTGCTAGAGAAGCTCGAATATGTGGTCCTATACAGCATCGATGGATGTATCCAATTGAAAGATATCTACGGAAATTAAAGAATATGGTATTTAATAAAGCAGCACCTGAAGGTTGCACTGTCGAGGGATATTTATGTGAAAAATGTATTACATTTTGTGACAGGTATATGGATGATGGCAGGAGTATTAGATTCGATCAGTTCGAACGAAATAATGATGGTGAGTTGTGGATATAAGATCCAAACAAACTTTGAATTTTTCAATAAAATGGACGAGTTATCCTAAAGAGTGTCCATCGCAGTATTTCAGACGATGAAAGAGACCTTATTCATTATTATATTTTGATGCAATTAGATGAGGTTGATTCTTTCTTTGAAGAGTTTCAGTCAACAACCACTAGCAAATCAGACTTTCTTAAATGGTTCAAGGATAATATTGAACTATTAAAAGTTACCAAAGATGAACGATGGAGCATGAATCTCGATATAATCCACAAGAGTCCATACTCAATAGTAGTATCACATTCCGTCTATATCGTTAATGGATTCACATTTCGAAAAAAGTCAATTGATGAAAATAAAGCATCACAGCTTTCTGGAATAATAGTGAAGGTCGATCTTAGTGCTGAAATTGACGGATACTATGACGAAATTATTAATATACTAGAAATCAGTTTTACACATGATGCAAGGTGTGTTCTAATTCATTGCATTTGGTTCGATGTGGGTCGCGTTGGAGTAGGTTACAAGAAGGATAGAAATGGAGTTCTCTTTTTAAAGCAGACAGGTCGGTTACAAACTAATGAGCCGTATGCGCTTGCCAGTCTGGTCGAACAGGTCTTCTATGTTCTAGATAACTCAGTTAGTGGATGGATTATACCCATTAGGACAACACCGAGAGATTTCTTCGATGTTAACGAAGAGGAAGATGCATTAGATAATGACGTTGCATACCAAAATAACTCAAGTATTTTTTTCATGAAGTATTAGACAAGGACGTTGGTACTAGCAACATGAGGTAATGCTAATTTTTATTTTGTGTTCAAAAAATTGAATTTATTCGGATCTATCTAAATGTATTTTTTAAAGTAATCGCGTTTGTATTGCAGAGATGGCTCCTAAACCCTGACATATTCGGGAAGTTCCCGAACCTCCTCAGCAGACACAGGGATGTTCTTCTGATGCAAGCAGTGGCGGTACCCAGAGGCGACTTGGACCGTCTCAGTGTACATTTCTGGATCGTCTCGCACCCGGGCAGACGTTACATGTTCGTATTATTGGTGGAGATGCAGTGGGGGAGAACTCCACGGAGTTTCAGAGCTACCTTAGGCAGGTTGCTCGTGTGCATGTCCCCATCACGACCCATGACTTTCGACAGCTTCCTTATACTGTCAAGGCTGTCATACTTTCCGATTTAGAGATATTCTAAAATAAAAAAAAACGAATTTTTACTATTTTATTATATACTAATTTTTATTATGTTTGTTGTACAAGGCTATCTTTACATGGGAACGAAATGCCCATGTTGATTCACAGATTCTCTCGCATGCCGCTGAGTTGTTGTGCCGATACATGGGACACATAAAGGCGAAGGTAACAAGATATTTATATTTTTATAATGAAAGATTTAAACATTCACGACATTTATTTTTTCGGTTTTAGTATTACAACCCCCAGATTCCATATGAGCAGCTTGTGCAGAATGTCCCACCTGGTGTTACACCAGATCAATTGAGGGAGTTGATCAATTTTTGATCCAGTGAGGAGTTCACGGTATGTATATTTTTTCTTAAATATTTAATTTCAGGCGATTTCTACAAAAAATAGTATGAATCGCTCCAAAGGCTTTAGGTCCACCCACAAGATGGGGAGGAAGAACACCAACCAATTGAAGCATCACTTTGTAAGTATTAAAAAAATTAGAATGATTAATTTTGGAAGAAGAATTTATTATAAGAACTTCTTTTATGTTTTTTTAAGTTGGGGGATAACGAAAGAGAAATGCCCCGCATAGAGGTTTTTGCCAGGTCAAAGAACCGAGATTTAGGAGGAGAAGTGCAGTGGGTTGATGATGCCTACGCACCAATTGATGTAAGTAATATTAATTTTTTATATTATAGAATGCCTAATGTTAATATATTTAAAATATTTAATGTATCTATTCATACATGAAGAAATGATTAGACTCTGCAACACGTCCTCGCTAGATAGCACGGGGACGAGCACTCCCCCTTTGTCCGTCGCTGATGCCTTCCGCCAAGCCACTGGTCAAGAATACAATGGACGCATACGTTGCGGAGGACATGGAGAAACGATCCGTACATGGTATGGAATGGGTGGTGCAAGTGAGTCTCAGGCTTCCTCGCAAGGGAGACAGAGGGAAAGAGAGATGGAGAGGAAGTTGCGCGAGGTTAAGGCAAAGATGTTCGCACATGATAAAGAGATGGCTAAGATGCGTATGGACATGGAGAATGTCATGGCATACATAAGCCGTCTTCAAAGCCAAGCCCTGCCACCTGTAAAACCTGCACAACTCGGCAACGATGAGGAGAGTGATGAGGAGAGCGAGGAAAGTGAAGAATCAGAATAGATTACCATGGATGTAAAATATGTATGTAATAAATTTTAGATTTTTCTTGAACATTTTATTATAATCTTTCTAGTATTGCCTACGATGATGTAGAATTGAAAAACTATTTATTTTTAAATATTATGTTGTTGAATTTTGATTTCTATTAAGTGTCTTATTTGGTTTTGAAGAAGGAGCGTGACAAAAACACCATGAATCTAGTATTTTTTTTGTTGTCAGGGGGTATTGGGGACGGTTGTAACGGTCCCCTAACGTGCTACAGAAATGTCCCATCTATTCAAGATAGCTCACGGGATGCATTTTTGCCTTTCAAAGATTAATGGAGACGGTTGTAACCGTCCCCTATGCTCTTCTGTTGGCGTCGCTATAGACCCCAATGAAGATTGGACCGTTCAAACCGTCTCCTTTAAATACAAAGAGAGATGGTTCCAACTGTCTCGTCTGAATGTTAGGCACTCGCTGTCTCCTTTTGGTGCCTATGGGAACCAAAGGGACGGTTTAAATCATCCCTATCGTTCTTTTGTTGGCGTTTCTATAGCCCGATCTAGCGGGAGGGACGGTTAAGACCGTCCCCTCTGATTCTCAAGAGGGACGGTTTCAGCCATCCCTTCCTCTTCAAAGGACCTAGATGCCTCAAATTTGTGCCAATGAGGGCTAAATGGTACGGTTCCAACCGTCCCTTAAAGCCTTCTGTTGGAGTCACGAAAGGAGCTTTTGACGGAGGGGATGGTCACAACCGTCCCCGTTATTTAACGTAAGCGACTGTTGTGACTCTCGCTTCTGCTTGACATCGATTCCCTGTCGCGGATATCGACTAGTGGGACCTAAAGGGGACGGTTGTAACCGTCCCCACTGGTCTTCTGTGGCCGTCCAGAAATGATGTCCGAGCATTGGGGATGGTTTACACCGTCCCCTAAGCTGCTAGAGTGGGGACGGTTGTAACCGTCCCCACTATTCGTGGTATTAGGTATGGTCGTAACCGTCTCCATTCGTTAACGTTAAAGGTACGGTTCCAACCGTCCCCAATGGTTGATTAAAAAGGACGTTCCTGGTAAGCGTCCCATCTAATTAAATGTGACAGTGGAAGAGGAGATAGTTCTGGGACCGTCCCCTCTGAGCAGAAGGGACGGTTATCACAGCAAAAAGGACGGTTGTTGACCATCCCCTTAGGGCCACCGGCATGTAGGGTCACCACTTAAGTTGACAATCACTCTCAATACCACACACAATAAAATAAATAATGGACTTTTTTACATGAGTGAGATCTCAATCGAGAATCGTTATAACTAGGCAATTAATTACAAATTAATAAACAGATAAATTACACAAATACTACACAAATGTAGCACGACACACTACTACTTAATCTAGCTAAAAAGTCTTCTGAGGACAATTGCTTTGTGGGGTCTTCGGCTGAAGCTCCAAGCTTCTCACTTTGTGACCCTTCAGGCATTGTTGGATTCATGACCCCTACCACAAAAATATTCAAAATGTCACACAATATTCTAAAAATAATTTAACAAGTCAAAGTAGCCAATAATCACAAAAATTACAACAATTAGACAACACAACAAGCACCTTAACTAAGAATACTAAAAATCACAACAATAAAGAATCAACACTAAATAAAATCAAATAATGTCGCATCCCCAGCAATGATGCCATATGATGGAGTGCAAATAGGCAATATTAATTATTACTCATTGTAGTATGGTCGATTCATATTCATACGGAACTGAGTCAAGTATCTCTCCGAAGAGGATTCAGTTTTAATTCTTAACCAGGAAAGTCTAGAGTAGAATACAAGGACGCGAGAAATTATTCAACTTAATTTAATGATAATTAGTAATCTAAGTAATTTTTAGATCCAAAGTTAATAACAACATAAGTACACTGAGAATGAAATGCAAAATTTTCAAAACATTTTTTAAGCATCTATTTAATATGGCAAACAATTATGCAATGAACAAATGAATCTATACAACACAAATAAATTCTCTTGATTATTTCATAAAACACTTGTGATTATGCTTGAATAGATTAATGATAATTGTGTATCAAACATGTCTAAATGAATCTAGGAATAATCCATTTCAATCCAATTAAGAATATCATAAAGACCAAATTCATGCAGTAAAATTAAATGAGTGAATGATAGATAAAATGTATGATTTTATTACATGAATTTAAAGGAATGAATAAACTTTCCAAGAGCACCAATATCATAAACAACGAAGTTATGGTTCACAAGTTATTAATAAAACGGGCCAGGGCATAAGTAAAAAGAAAATACAAACTGTTATCACAAAAAATTCCAAAAGGGACTAAAACATAATTACAGGTAGCTGATAGGAAAAATAGATAAATAAATCAGGCGCTTGAGGGTTTATCTGCAATAATAACTAACTAACAGGTTGTTCTACAATTTCTCAGCACGCACATGCTGGGGATGCATGAGATTCTGACTAAAGTGCAATTACAAGAAGCAATAGGGGTGTTTCTACAAAAGCATCCGAATCACATGCACGAGACACATGAAGGAAAATGACTCGGTGGAAGGCTGGGACGTTACATGTCACCTGGAGATGGCTCGTTGTCTATTCGGACACCCAAACCCGAGGGTATGAAGCAGTGGCTTGGTGGGTGATGTTGTATCTTCTAGTTTGGTGGATCACACCCAAAATGAGGCATCTCGATAAAGCTCCTCCAATAATTCCCAGTCTATCTGAAGGTCGTGGAACCTTCGCAAAAGTTCCACAAAGAAGAATGAGACATAGGGAAGTTGTGAAGAGGACTGACGAAGTGGGTCGATAACGCTTCGTTGGAGATGAAGACTTGGTGACCAGCAAGGGTTAGACAGGAAGCCTACAAACACACAAATCTACTTGGATTGTGGGCTCCTGGCAAGTGAAGGAAACAAGCCCTAATGGGTTCCTAGTATTTGCAGGACCAGGAAAGGATTAGCGTGCACAGATTAATGGAGAAGAGGACAAGATCACATGATTTATATGCGTGAATGATGGATACACAGTAATAGTAGAGATCAATTCAAACGATGATAACGATGAAAATTCATGAACAAAGAAAATATCAAACAATGAGAGAAAATAAGGATTGAGCAACTTACATGGAAATGGAAGAACAAAGATGATGAAATTGAAGAGTAGGGCCTAAAAATTGGAGCAAACAATGCTCTGATCTTTGCTTGACCTCAATGGTCGGTTGTGGAAGCTTGAGCAAACCTCGTGGAAGCTACAACACGTTGGGTATAACATGGATCTCACCGGAGTATTCTTTTCGTCAATGCTTTCGCGCTCTCAATATCTATCATAAAAGGATGCTTGAGGCCGAAGGGTGTCTCACAAAAGGGCGGATGTGGTTAATAGAGGCAGAGGAATGTGTTTTATTGAGGTGGAGGTTTGGAAGTTGGCAGCGAAAGGAGGTGGTTTCAAACACCTATACATGGCGAAAGAGATGTAGATGAGGGGAGTTGAGTAGTTTGTGTAAGTTAGGGAAGTTAGGAGAAGGGATTGGCGATGGAGGTTGGCTACGAAGTTGGTCGGAGAAGATGGGGAAAATGTGGGAATTTAGGGGAAAACAGATACGATGCTTGGGAAGTATGGGGTCTGGAGGTCGAAGATGAAGACTAGTCGTTGGATCGTGAGATTCAACGGCTAAGGAGCGCAAGAGGAGTGGAGTAGATAAAGTTTATTGTAGAAGATCAAGTGGCTAGGATGGCTGCGTAAGCTAACGACTCAGATCAAAAAGAAGTGATCGACAACCAGGAATAAAGTTGAAGAGAAATAAAGATCCACAACGTGGAGGAGCCTGATTGGGCCACGTGGCCCAATCACAAAATTCCAAAATTGAGAAAGTAAAGTAAAATAGAAAAGAAATAGTTAAGAGATGAACTAAAAAATGATGAACATGAAAGTTGTAGATCTCAATGAGAACTACAACTTACATGTAGAAGTCAAAGAGAATATAAGTCATCTATACATAGATAAATATTAAACAAGTAATTAAATCAATGTATAAATTTTCCTCATATTTTCTTTTTTCATTTTTGGGTTTAAAATATATTTTATGTTATAATAATTATGTACAATTTTATTCTATTTATTTATAAATAAATACATGAAAATAATTGCATTATTAGTGTACAATAAGAGTTAATTATTTACAACACACCAATTATTAATTAAAGTTAATTGTCAATAAATCTTGTTGAATTACTTGAGCAAGAGAGATAATTGATTTATTTTATGCTGATAAATTTGGGATTTATCAGCCAGCTCACCTCACGTTACATGTAAGGCATGCCATTTTGCATAGAATCCCTCATGAGTTTAGGTATATACGATTCGTACTGTAATTCGTAAATTAAGCATTATATTTTTGTAAATATTGCAAGAAAGATCTTATTTTTTATTTAAATTGCAAATATACCCCTTCTATGTGGTTATTAAATTTGAGTTTAAGTGGATAATTTGCTCTGATGCCCCTGAAGTTTCTTTAACGTGTTCTTTATTACATTTAAACTTTAATTCAATTACATACAAGTCCTTGCTAGCTTGTATTCTGGATTCCTTATCTTTTATTTTTATTAAATGGTTTAAATGCTCTAAAAATATAATACAATTATCTTGGATGCCTTAAATCATGTAGGTGCATGTTCACATTTTTATTTAGGCATTATTGTGCTTTCCTATTTTCTAAAAATCAAATAAGAGAATTTTATTACCTTTTTACATAAAAATCAAAAAAATATAAAATCAACTTTAAAAATTCCAAAAAAATAGTATTTTCATATTACTATTGTTGGACATGAGAGCCTACGGTGAGCCATTATGCAATAAATGTTATTGCAAATATCATTCCCTGATCTGAAATGAAGAATACATAATTTGCATAATAGGTCTGTTATTACAATTAGGGTTATATACCATGGCCATCTTGATGATCACACAGCTGTTGATTCAAATATTTAACCATAGAGGCTGGTGCTTGGATGAACAAGTAAAGAGTTAGATTGAGGACTCATCAAGCACCATCAAATGACTGTCAAGAGATGATATCCAGCCTGAGTAAGAGATGGCAATCCTTTCTCATTTAGGCTGATATCTGACCGACCTCTTGATGTAGGCCCTCTGCATGGGAATAGAGATTCGGAGGTGTCATATTAGTTAGGTCAAAGAGTTGACTTAACAAGATCGAGATAACCAAAGTCCTATGTTGTATGCTGTCACAGTATAGGCATGCATCCTCTGATCAGAGACAGATGTGTTACTATTTGTCTGAGTATATACATTTGGCAGACCAATAGGTTGATGACCTAATCAAGGTCTATACACCGGCGCGCTGGTGTGCACATAAGGGCATATGAGTAATACGATCTCTCAAAGGGATCATACAGGTTCATTACTGAACCGGAAGACAAGAGCTCACTCATGAGATATTGGGAAGAATCAAATTCCGTGCACGGTCGTCTCGCTTTAGAAGCTTGACTGAATTTGTAGGTTTGATATATATTTGGAAAGTATATGATCAACACCAGGGTATGATATATGCTTTTGGAAAGTATATGATCGATACCAACTCCCAATGATCGAATGAGAAACTTAATGATAAATCCCTAAAGTAGACAGTGTAAAATTGATCTTATACTTCAGGTTTATTCTAAGTCTTCCAGTATGCAGGATGTACAGGTATTGGGAATACCTGAGGGTGATGTGATCATAAATGGTTGTATAACCATGACGCTTCCATTCCTAGGGAGTGATGAAACGGGTCTGGATTTTAGTGACTGCTCTAAGTAGAGAAGTAATCTGATCTTAGTCCAAATGTTGGACATTGATCTGAATGTAATTCAGATGCAATGAGAAGATTAGATTTGCGGTCTTGATTTAATCAAGCATCTATGGGAGGCCCGAGATTTGGATTTGAGATGTGATCTCAATATCCAAATCACTATACGTGGAACAATACAATCGCCATGTCCTTATCTCAAAGTATTCACGGAGAAAGCGCATTATCCTTGAAAGAGTTCAGGATAATTTTCTTGTTGATATAAGTATCCGAGCATTGAGAAAGTGGATAATTAAATGTGTTTTAATTATCATTATTAATATGAATTTTATTCACCTTATAAAAAAGAGTTATCTTTGACAATTAAATGTGATTTGATTATCAAAGATGTTAATAATCTGAATGCGATTCATATTATTTGGACACGAGAGAAAAGAGATCCAAGATGATTAAATGTGATTTAATTATCATAGATAAAAATAATGTGGATAGAAATATCCATATTAATCAGATATATTATAAATGTGGTTTATAATATGTAAGAGAGAGCTATTTGTTATTTACATTTGTTAATTAAATGATGATGTTAATTGGATTCACATTGGACATTAAATTGAAAATGTAATTTACATTTTATTTTGGGTTGTGAATGTGATTCACAATTTTCCAATGGAAAGATTGCAATATTCACAAAATAATTATGAATTATTTTTGTTGAATAATTTACAACAAGTGTTGTTGTAAATCTTGGAGATTTCCATGAAATAATGTAATCTCATGAGATATCATGAGATTGCCGCCAAATCCCATATTATGGTAGGAGGCAATCATCATTCCAATGCTCTCCATGATTGCTTGATTTAATTTAGGATTGATTTATATTGATTTATTAATATAGATTTAATCTAAATTAAATTAATTGTTGTTGGTTATTACCAACACAATTCTTAGCCATTAAAAGAAACACAAATCAATGTGAGCCATTGGATTTGTGTTGGCCATGGTGAGATCCATGGATCCCAAAATATTATAAATAGAAGGGCACCCCTTTGCTCTTCTTTACACAACGAGAATACAAGTCTCTCTCTTTCTCTCTCTCTCTCTCTCTCTCTCTCTCTCTCTCTCTCTCTTTCTCTCTACACATCAGCCCTCTCTCTTCTTCTCTCATGGCCGTCCACCATGGATGCCCTAGAGAAGTTCTTTATCTCCACAGCGTCGTCATTATGTTGCCCGATCATTTGTTCATGGATCTCTGTCTCCTTTGGCGTGCCTTGCTCGTGAAGAAGATGTCGGAACTCGTATGTCGAGATCAGGAGATCCGCCACTTAGATCATCAACATGGATTGCGAGAAGCACCCGATTCATCCCCATGCTCGCAAGTGTCTCCTCCGTCGGATCGGACTGAGACAAGAGGTCTCTTCGTTTAGAGACTCGATCGCAACCACGCTTCAAGCGGTAATCCTATTACTTGTTTGTGGTTTAGATGAAACGATTCGAGAAGTGTTCTTGGATCATGTGATTTCGTTGCATGAAAAAAATTTTAAATTCCGCTGCATAGAACAACTAGTGCGACTAGTCGTTCCTCGTCGTATTCGATACGATGCTCACGCTCCTGTGATGCACTTGAGGATTATTCTATATCCTTCAAGTGTTATCAGAGCCTTTGGTTGAAGGTTTTGGATATGATCCGCAAACCTAGGATGACTTGGGTTCGTTAAGATCGCGAAAGTTTTTTTTGTCGCATTTGATTTTCGCACATCTGTCTAGTAAATAAATTTGGCCCTGTTTAAAATGTTTAAATACGAATTAATCACTTGGATTTTGTTTCCAATTAAATAAGGAAATCATAGGATCTGAGTTTACGTAATTTCGATTCCGTTTGCTCGAGATATGATTGTTTTAATGAACATGTATTCACTGTTGCGGGAACTGCGAATCTTAACATGAATAATGAGTTAATTACTGTTTTGATCCACATTGAAATGCGTGAAATATCACATAGGTTCTGTCCTAAATCAAATTTGCAATTTTCAAAAATTGATTTTGTCTAATTTGGATTTAAATTGATTGAGATATGTTAATTTTAGAAAGTAGGGGTCACTGCTGAAATTACATTCCTAATCAAGAACCATGTGATTGTCAATTAGTTAAATTAATTGTTAATTTCATGAAATAATTATGGAAAATATTTGAGAAATATTGGATTATGATTATTTCCTTAATTGACTTAGCCTCAACCAATAAATTGATTAGATTTGATCTAGATTATAATTGGAAATACAATCAACAAACAACTTGCTTGAATAGGATTGGGAATTTGTCTAGCAAATTTCCTTATAATCAAAAAATGTTTTGATTATTATTATATGGTCTAATTTCGGTTGAAGAATCGATGATCATCTCAAGTACATATTGATCTATTTGGCATTATCCTTTCCTGAGGTGGATATGGTGTCTAGTCGGGAAGCATTGGGGTAGCGGGTCGCACCGGTTGCGGTCCGTCCCACTTTCGTCGATACTGGCCATGATAGCGGGTAGAGACTCGATAATGCCGGAGAAATCAAGATGTATTTTTCTAATTATTAAAATTCGAATGAATACATATTTTAAAATAATTCCATATATATATTCAAGTAAAACAATCAAGTTTGTTGATTGAATTGGATTGATAATCAATTTAATATGATTGAATTAATTATATCCAATTAAAACACTCTATTATGAATAGAGTTATTATTTTCCTTGGAAGAATTAGTTATATGAATATGATTCATGGTAATTGATTAAAATTTGAATAATAGGTGGAGGATCACATAAGTGACATCCATGGTCTCCCGTCAAGGAGAAGGGTTTCTGTCGCCAGGGATTGCATATAAGAGATGCATGTACAAAGTGACAGCTCCTATATGCAAGTGCATCTGGATCGGGCTCTTTGCTTCTCGAAAGAGTAAGGCCGTATGTGTAGTGACCCCAATATCAGATCCTCATATTATTGGGGCGATATTGGATTGCGCATAGCGAGTACTAATCATGTTGACGGTTGGTTCAATTAACGACGGGTCAACATCACCTTAGGGGTGGTGGGCCCGGGTGTTAAAGACCGAATTGGGAATGCAAGTTGGACTTGCAAGGAGGAATATGTTCCCGCTTCTTTTTATCGGAGTTGCAGATTCTCATATTATTGGGATGTAAGAAAGATAAGGAAGGAGATCCGAGATCTTGCTTGAGATATAATGGTAAGTATATCTCTTACATTGAAAGTGATTAAGGGAATGAACTTTCAATGTTGACAAGGCAAGATAACTTTGATATAAAAATTCCTAAATCAATGTAAAATGTGTATATACATTTATGTATATTTATGCAAATTTCTTATTTTAGATAATCCTTCATTAAACCCACTCAATGTTATACTCAATAATAACCAGTAAATTATCGTGGATTAATAATATGATCAAGATATTATACTTGCAGTTGGACACATAATGTATGTGGTTGCAATGTGCAGGTCTTCCTCATAATAATGAGGAGTGACAATTAAATAGATAATAGAACTCCAACCCTAGGGTTTGTATGTCTCTATAGTCTTGATCTCTCATCGAATGTGCTTTGGAAGTGACATGTCGATGATGATCGTAATTCTCAAATAATCATTATAAAATTTAAGAAGATGTTTCGGCATGCATGTATGCTCTTGACATTTTATCATGAATAACATAGTTCTCTTCATCATGTAGAGTGGTAGCTCTATGAGAGATGATGTGTTAAAAATGTTTGAACACCAACCTGAACCAATGTTTTAAGAGTGTAGATGGATGTAGATATGATGAGTGTCATCATTCTACTATCTATTCTGTGGTCATTCATGATGCTTCATATTATCCATATTGTATGAATTGAATAAAGCATGTATAAATGTTGAAATACTCTTATATTGAAATTTTTGATTTTGATATAAGAGATCCTTTCTTTTTTGAGCAATGGTTGCTTATATATAAAGGGAGCGCAGTGGAAGCATGGGTTGGACCCAAGTGAGAAAGAAAGTCAAAGAGTTGACTGTACTTCTGTAACTTCCATATGACATCCAAATAGTTGGATGAATGCCAATACTACAATAAGCTGATGTATTGATAGTATGACTGTCAAGTCTATCTAGAATCCTTAGAGAAGGACTTAGATTGTGCATCGGGATAATCTACATTTAATCATTGAAATTGACTTTCTTATTTGATAAGATCAAAGCCTAATAATTGTATCTCATTCTTCTAATAACACTTGCAATTAGTTGCATATGTATTAGAAGACTATAAAATTTGATTTTAAGGTTTAATAGTCATCCACATGGATATTGATGCAATTGCTGCAACAATATCTATTGGATAGATGGACTTGTTAATTTCAGTGGGAGAGCCCTTAGTCTTAGAGAATAACTCTATGACCTAGATATTAGAATACACTCATTGTTTATTTCTAAATGTTGGAAATAAACATGAATTCTATAATAGACCTATCGTAAAGAGTTATGATGGAGATATTTTAGATAGTAATCTAAAATCTTGTGGACTCTACTAAATTAGAAAATTAATGAATGGTTCATTAAGATTTTTAATACTGAAAATTAAACCATTAAAGATCAATAGGAGGATGAAGATCATTTGATAATGATCTAGCATCATGTTTTGTATATTTGTTTGTTGATGTGATCAATAGACTGATAAGAGATGAAACTTTAGATTGTCTAAAGGTTCAAATCTTACATACTTGTGAATACCATATTCAAAAGTAGAAATGTCCAATACACCCTTCCTTGGGAATGGTGTAAGATGTGAAGGTATTCAAAATCTCATTAATATTGATGTAAATGAATCGTCTATATCAGAGTAAATATTATGGATATGTGATATATATTGATGATTATTTGAGATATGAGATTTGTTTCCTTCACCTTAGAAAGCTTTGAAATGTTCAAAGATTTCACAATTTTGGTTTTGAACCAAAGTCTAAAGGAAGATGAAATGAATTTGATCTAACCTAGGTAGCTTGTACCTATTAGATGAATTCATGGATTACCTTATAGAGATATGAATATTATTTTTATCTCACTCCTCCTTATAAACATAAACTCAATAATAGTTGTAGGGAGATACAATTGGATCATGTGCGACATGATATGATCAATGATGAATATTAACATAATTATCTATTAGTTTCCAAGGTATATATATAGTAGAGAATACAATATATATCCTTAATAAGGTTCCATGCAAGTAATCTGGAATCGGACACTGGAGAGTGCTACTTCATTAGGAAAATAAAGGATGGTATTGGATACCTACTTTATGACCTTGAGATTCTTAAAAGATCTCATCTTTGAGAATATGATTCTTATAGGATGACTCTCTTGAGAGTCAAGATGAAAATAAAGTAAATGAACTCATTTAATCTTGAGATGATAATGAGGCTCCTGGAATCGGAAACTAAAAGGACGATTAAAGATGAAACACTAATACCTATTCAAATAAGTTTATATGGGTTCCATGTGTTAGTTGAATCTGACAATGATCTAACTTCATATGATGAAGCTTCTAAAGATCATTACATGGAAAGATGGATGTTAGCAATAATGTCTAAAGTAGACTTCATATACAAGTGTTGTATATAGACCCTCGAGGATCCACCTATACGGATAAGACCCATTAAGGTGTAAATAGATCTTCAAGAGAAAGAGGAAACATGATGAAAGGGTAGAAACCTTCAAAGCATGGTTCGTGGCCATGAGTTACATACCGAAGAGAAGACATCACTTGCGATGAGACTTTCTCTCCAGTGACCTTGCTTTAATCCATTAGAATATTGCTAACCATATCTCCACTCAATAAGCTTCTTGTAGTTGGAATATTGGTTTTGATGAAATCATAAATGTTATGGTTTCAGATAGAATCTTGATAAACCATATGAAGCTTAGTGGGAGTGCCATTGTTTTCATCGTGATAAATGTAGATATCCTAATCATTTGGAATGATGTAATGATGATGATAATAAGTGTTTTATAAGCTGGTTTTTCCATACCTCGAGATATGATCTCAAGTATACCTCTTAGATCTTAGTTCTGAAGTTATTTAGAAGCAAAGAAAAGAGGGTATTGGGGCAGTCACATTAATAGTATACCTTGGACATTTCCATGGAAAAGTCCAAGAAAGGATTCTTTCCCTCAAGATATGGTACTGACCTATCTAAAGGAATATCACCTCAAAGAGTTGAGGATGTGAATGCTAAAACTGCTTGCCCTTGTGCGTCAATTTCGAGAATCTGAGTGTATGCTAGATGTGTACAAAGGCCAGATGTCTGCCATGCAGTGGGAGTAGTAAACGGCTGCTGATCCTACTATGGTGATTAAACACTTTATTGAAATAATAACAATATCTTCAAAGATGATGAAACTTAGAGATAGTGATCTCAAAGTCTTATCTTTAAAAGTTTAAGACCTTGTAGATAGAGATCTGTAAGGGTCTTAACTGTAGATACCTTAGGAGATAGAGATCTCTAGGAATAAATGTATTCTAATAAGGATTATGGACATACTGGTTATAATAATTATCGAGCTATAGTGTCAAGGACACTATAACAAAATTGAGTATTGGTTGCATAAGATGCAACATTCGCATTGGATGCGAGTACTTTTACTAGGGGATAAGCAAGTGTCGTAAAAGGACTTGACATAGTTTCTTGGGAATAGAGTGACTGATCAGCTTACCTAGCTATTTTCTAAATAACCTATGATTGTCACGTGAGTGTGGTTTTAAATGATTAGCCCATTAATGGATCTTTGGGCTAGTGGGAGATTGTTGGACATGTGAGCCCACAACGAGCCATTATGCAATAAATGTTATTGCGAATATCATTCCCTGATCTGAAATGAAGAATACATAATTTGCATAATAGGTCCCTTATTACAATTAGGGTTATGTACCATGGCCATCTTGACGATCATATAGTTGTTGATTCAAATATTGAATCATAGAGGCTGGTGCTTGGATGAACATCTAAAGAGTTAGATTGAGGACTCAACAAGCACCATCAAATGATTGTTAAGAGATGATCTCCAGCCTGAGTAGGAGATGGCTATCCTTTCTCATTTAGGCTGATATCTGACCGACCTCTTCATGCAGGTCCTCTGCATGGGAATAGAGATTCGGAGGTGTCAGATTAGTTAGGTCAAAGAGTTGACTTAACGAGATCGAGATAACCAAAATCCTATGTTGTATGCTGTCACAATATAGGCACGCATCCTCTGACCAGAGATAGATGTGTTACTATATGTCTGAGTATATACATTTGTCAGACCAATAGGTTGATGACCTAATCAAGGTCTATACACCAGCATGCTGGTGTGCATATAAGGGCATGTGAGTAATACGATCTCTCAAAAGGATCATACAGGTTCATTACTGAACCGGAAGATAAGAGCTCACTCATGAGATATTGGGAAGAATCAAATTCCGTGCACGGTCGTTTCGCTTTGGAAGGTTGACTGAATTTGTAGGTTTGATATATATTTGGAAAGTATATGATCAACACCATGGTTTGATATATGCTTTTGGAATGTATATGATCGATACCAACTCCCCGTGATCGAATGAGAAACTTAATGATAAATCCCTGAAGTAGACAGGGTAAAATTGATCTTATACTTCATGTTTATTCTGAGTCTTCTAGTATGCAGGATGTACAGGTATTGGGAATACATGAGGGTGATGTGATCATAAAAGGTTGTATAACCCTGACGCTTCCATTCCTAGGGAGTGATGAAATGTGTCTAGATTTTTGTGACTCCTCTCAGTAGATAAGTAATCTGATCTTAGTCCAAATGCTGGACATTGATCTGAATGTATTTCAGATGCAATCAGAAGATTAGATTTACGGTCTTGATTTAATTAAGCATCTATGGGAGGCCCGAGATCTGGATTTGAGATGTGATCTCAATATCCAAGTCACTATACGTGGAACAATACAATCGCCCTATCCTTATCTCCAAGTATTCGCGGAGAAAGCACATTATCCTTGAAAGAGTTCATGATAATTTCATTATTGATATAAGTATCCGAGCATTGAGAAAATAGATAATTAAATGTGATTTAATTATCATGATTAATATGAATTCGATTCATATTATAAAGAGAGTTATCTTATATAATTAAATGTGATTTGATTATCAAAGATGTAAATAATGTGAATGTGATTCATATTATTTGGATACAAGAGAAAAGAGATCCAAGATGTTTAAATGTGATTTAATTATCATGGATATGAATAATGTGGATAGAAATTTCCATATTAATCATATATTATAAATGTGATTTATAATATATAAGAGAGAGCTATTTGTTATTTACATTTGTTATTTAAATGTTGATGTTAATTGGATTCACATTAGACATTAAATTGAAAATGTAATTTACATTTTATTTTGGGTTGTGAATGTGATTCACAATTTTCTAATGGCAATATTGCAATATTCACAAAATAATTTTGAATTATTTTGTTGAATAATTTACAACAAGTGTTGTTGTAAATCTTTAAGATTTCCATGGAATAATGTAATCTCCTGAGATATCATGAGATTGCCACCAAATCCCATATTATGGAAGGAGGCAATCTTCATTCCAATAATCTCCATGATTGCTTGATTTAGTTAGGGATTGATTTATATTGATTTATCAATATAGATTTAATTAATTAAATTAATTATTGTTGGTTTTTACGAACACAAATCTTAGCCATTAAAAGAAACACAAATCAATGTGAGCCATTGGATTTGTGTTGCCCATGGATTTAGATCCATGGATCCCAAAATATTATAAATAGAAGGGCACCCCTTTGCTCTTCTTTACACAATGAGAATACAAGTCTCTCTCTCTACATGTCAGCCTTCTCTCTTCTTCTCTCATGGCCGTCCATCATGGATGCCCTAGAGAAGTTCTCTATCACCGTAGCGTTGTCGTTATTCTGCCCGATCGTTTGTTCGTGGATCTCTGTCTCCTTTGGTGAGCCTCGCTCGTGAATAAGACGTTGGATCTCGAGTGTTAAGATCAGGAGATTCGCCGCTTGGATCATCAACATGGATTGCGAGAAGCACGTGATTCATCCCCGCGCTCGCAAGTGTCTCCTCCGTCGGATCGGACTTGAGACAGGAGGTCTCTTCGTTTAGAGACTCGATCGCAACCACGCTTCAAGAGGTAATCCTATTACTTGTTTGTGGTTTAAACGAAACGATTCGAGAAGTGTTCTTGGATCATGTGGTTTCGTTGCATGAAAAAAATTAAATTCTGCTGCGTAGAACAACTAGTGCGACTAGTCGTTCCTCGTCGTATTCGATACGATGCTCACGCTTCCACGATGCGCTTGAGGATTATTCTATATCCTTCAACTATATGTTCTGTCTTTAGACCAAAGATCACAGTAAATGTAAAAAAACATTATAAATACATAAAAATCAGTAAAAAATAATTTAAAATCCAAAAAATAGTTCTCAATTATATATTTTTAATCATATTATATATTGTATATTAACAATAGTTTTGGGAAGTTTGGACTTATTAAGTATTTTTAATACCCATAATAATTCGGCCTATTCCATGTTTTTAGTATTAAATACTTTAAAAATACATAAAATTAGCATATATATCATAAAAAATAGAGAAAAATATCAAAAATACAAAAACACTATCTTTTCCAATTTTTATTATATTTATATATATAATTATAAACCTATATATAATATATTTTCTTATATTACTTATACACTACTTGTTATTATTACTTAAAATTATATATTATATTTAAATCTTTAAAAAAATAAAAGGATTATTCCTTAATATATATATTATATCATATATATAATATTTATTTTATTTATATTATTATTATCACCATATATAAGTATATATTATATCTTAAAAAAGAAACTAAAAATGTTAAATTATAAAGAAAATTAAAAATTAAAAAACATAAAAAAAATAAATATTTATAAATACATAAATATAATAAAAACCCATAAAAGATCACAAAAAACATAAAAAGTACAAAAATTATTATTATTATTGCTTTCTTTTAATTGATAATAAGTATGCATATCCATGTTTACTCTCAATGGTTCAACCTTTACACTTGATAACTATACACATCTTTTGCAGGTATATCAAATTTCACCCTGCACTACTTTTCATTGTTTAAAATATATCATGTGTTGATTGTTATCTTAGTTGATTGTTCACGTTTCGAATACCGTGAGAGCAGCCGATACAGTGATTGCCGGATCTGACTTGTCGGTCATCTCAAGCCGTCCAAGATCGAGCGTTAAGACCTCGATTCATTCAGGTTAAACTCTTCCGGCAATGAAATGACGTTTTAAATAATTCTCTCGAATTAGAAATGGTAGATTACGAGTTTTTTAATGAAGAAGGACTCGATTATGTATAATGAAATCCGAAGACAAAGATCATCTTGATCTCCACTTAGCATGGGCAACTTCAAGAAGAAGTTGATATCGATGTTTCTGGGAAGCTATGTTGAGCACGAAATCTCGAGGACGGAATAAATTAATGGTAAACAGTCGTTGCTATCCCCAAAATCCCGTGACAAACAAGAAAAATATTTTTTTTCATTTTTGCTACTTATTAACCTGTATAGCGGACATGGTCGAACTCAAGGAGGCTACAAATCATGAGGGTTATTCAATTAATCAAGAATTAATTAAGAGAAAATAGGAATCTCAAATGACAACTATCCTTGGTTTTTATGATTTTTTTATCTTTTTATTTTTTTTATTTTCAAAAAAAAGCACGAAGCAATATTCACAAAATCAAAAATACGCACACCAACTCTTTTGTAATATTTATATTAATAAAAAATACTCAAAAAATTCAAAGAAAATATTTTCGGGTTATAAAGGTTTTGAAATATTTTTGAGAATTTTTGTGGAATTTTCAGATGTATTTTATTTTTCAAAAAATCAAACAGTGAGAAAATGCAAAATTGTGCACATCGTGGAGTAATTTGCAACTTAAAAATATTTGGATGCCCAAAACTCTTGACAATTATTTTTAAGACAAACTAGAAGCAATTATCTACAAATAGAAATTGAAATCACAATTTTTAGATTTTTTGTAAAATTTTCTGTGATTTTTGTAAGATTTTTGATCTTTTTTTAATTTTTTGTGGTTTTATAAAGAATCAATGCGTGAAAATTGGTCAGAAATTAAAAGACTATAAAATAAAACTACTCTAATGTTTTATGGATTTTTGGAACAATATTTGAATTTTTATGAATTTTTGAATTTCAGCAAGACAAAATGACACTGTTTTTTATTTTTTAAAAAAATAATAAATGAAATCAAACTGCAATGAAACTTTATGCTAAGAAGATAACCACATCAGTAGCATAGCATAATTTTTACAAGAATCTTTGATCACAAATAACATTTATTTCATTCAAATAGAGCATACAAGTTTTTGTTCTGCAGTTCAGGGACTAAAATGTAAATAAGTTCTGTCTTTGCATCAAATAAATAATAGAAATAAAGTACATGGGAGCGAGTGCAATTTTACCAATATACCACGTTCATGGCATGTGTTGGAGGCTGACAGGGGCTTATTCGTAATTTCAGAAATGTCTGGGACCAATGTTGCAAATTTCCCAATAAATTATTCAAACCCTAGATTCCTTCGTTTCTTCAATCACCAAACAAAAAGAGGGAGGGGCCAAGAGGATGGTCGCCGCCTCCCTCCTCTTCTTCCCCACGTGCGCGATCGAACGGAGGGGGCAGCGTAGACGACGGTTGCTGGATGCTTGGTGGCGTGCGGGCGGTGCCATTGGCTAGGAGGAAGGGCTCGTGCAGTGGCAGCGGGCATATGCTGGAGGACGGCGGTATTGGATTCATCGCGAGAGGCGTAGGCGATAGCGACGTCTGGAGCTGGTTTGCGCACAGCGAGGCAGCAACGACATCGCTGGGGCGCTGGGCGGAGCGCCGGGCGGAGGGGCGACACAGTTTGCGGGCGGTAGGGGCTCTGGTGAGGCATGCGGATGGCGCGACGGTCTGGGCCGTTGCGGACTGGCGTTCCGCATAGAGCGGTTGCGGTGTGGCCGGCTGGGCTTCCGCGCACGGAGGTGCTGCGGGCGGACTGGACGGGCATGGGACACAGGGCGCGAGCGTTTGGAGGCGTCGACGGTAGTGCGCGGCGGAGGAGAAGAGGCACGTCTTCGCGGCGGGGGTCACTGAGGTCGAGTCTCTTGGACATGCTAGAGGCACGTCGTACCATAGCGCAACGTCAGAGGGCAACGGTGGTGGCAGGAGGTGGCGGCCCTGCTACCGTCCCTTTTTTATTTTTTTATATTTTATTGTTTGTGATGTATACAGTAATAAAAAAGAAAAACTTTTTTTATATTATATTTTTTGTAAATCCGAAAATAGGAATATAAAAAACAGGATATAGAAGTTTTTTAATTTTTAATTTTTTTGTTGTTTTTTTATTAATTTCCTGCAAAACAAACGTTAGAAATAAAGGAAATAAATGGTTTTTTTATTTTTTTATTTATTTACAAATCGGAAAATGATCGGGGATTCGATAGAAATGAGAGAATCGAATCCAAATCTCCGGCGACCATACGCGACCAGAGTTGAAAGATCGTGGACTAAAGAATAGAACACGTGGAGATCGAGAAAGTGAGATGAAATTTCGAGTCGGTGGCAGATCAAAAATCGTGATGAAATTTTTTTATAGATCTGGAGAAAGAAAATGACGATGAAAACATACAATAAAGTAAACTACAATTAAATCCAGAAAAAATAAGAAGAAAATGTGGATCTCACCTTAGGAGCGGAAATGGATCGTGATCTCGCCTCGACAAGGACGATTTGCTGTCACCGGACGTCTCAGAGGCTAGGCACAATTCTCGACGAATTTTTTTCTCGGAGATCAGCTCCTCTCTCTAAAGATTGATCAAGTTGAAATGAGGGAGCAGGAGCCATATAAATAGAAAAGATAGAATGAAATTTGAATTTTTGAATTTTTTTTGATAAAGAGAGATGAAAATTGAAATGAATTTTTGAATTTTTTGGTGAAAGAGATAAGAGAGATGAAATTTGAAAAGAGGTAAAGATAAAAGGAGATAAAAGTATTTACATAATTATATATTTTTTTTGAATTTTCGTAACTTTATTTATTTGAATTTAAAAAATGCTATTTTTTATTTTTTTATGGTGGTTAATTAAAAATAACAACTATATACATATACTATATACATATATGACATTAAATACAAGGGTAAATGAGGAAATTAGTTTTTTTAAGAATTTTATTATTTTATTATTTTTATTTTAAATAATTAGTAAGAATAGTTAACAAATATATACAACTACAATATGCACAAAATACATGGGAAAATTGCACAAACCACCCCAGAAAACCGACTTTTCAATCGTAACTCCAAAAATTATGAAAATACAGCCACTTTAAAGATAATTTAATTTCGAAACAATGAAAGTGAGATTGATTCAATTTGAGCTCATATAGAGCCGGAATTAGTCTTTCAATTAATGCTTAGTGGCTTTTTCCAAGTGTGGCTACTTTTATTCTGTACATGATTTAATTGTGCAATTATTTTTATCAATTAGAACACTTTTTTATTTACAACTTTGGTTTTGAACGTTATTTGATTTGAGGTCAATTAAGGCACAATTAAATTAGTGTTAGTTTTATACAGATATACACAAAATAAGTGAGAAGTATTTACAACAACACACATAATTTTTTTGGATTTTCTGCTTAAGGACCCTATCTCCCCCTACTTTATTCCTGATTGATCAGGTCAAGTCTTGACCTTCTCTCGGGGTTTGGGTCACCCTGTATCTATTACATATATACAGTCTTCCATTTTTAATTTTCTTTTCTTTATTTTTCCTTTCTTTCTTTATTTATTTATTTTAGGTTAAAATTAGTAAGTAGTGTACAATATTTACACACAGATGCAAGTTAATAAGAATATGGAGTTAGTGTTATATGCAGGTGTTTTATAAGGGATTTTAAGCTAAAATAAATGAATAAAGATGACGAATCGCAGATTCATCAAGCTACGCGACTGATCTTTGCTCCCGCAAGAGAAGTGTTGTTGGAATAAACTCAATTTAGGAGGTCTCTTCCTTTATATACTGACACTTCAAAGGTAACCCTAACACTCATCTAGCTTTTCAAAACAATTTGAAAATTATTTTCTATACCATGTGATTTCGTAATTATTCTTGTTATGATTGTATCAGATTTCATACCATGAACTCCATTTGTCTGCTAATTGTTTGTTGTTTTTCCACATTTCCGTGATGTGAAGTTATGAACTTCCTTCACTTTACACAATCCTTCTGCATGGGGTATGGAGGCAAAGTTGCATAACGGCTTTTCGTCCAAGTATTTCCACCCAAGGTTGTTTTTCTTTTCGAATGGATGGTTATCCATGATAACTTGATCATCTACGACCAACTCCACATGTTCAATATAAATCATACCAAATCGTTGTTATCTCTATATGAATTATCTAGAAAAACCATCTTCACACGTTTTCAAAAGGTTGATATATTTTGCAAATTCTATCCCTTTGCTGAAAAAATTCTTCTCTATATTAACAACAGTACAAAATCCTTCTCATATTGGAAGATGAGATTCAAGGAAGAATTAATTTGGTGTTTGTCATGGAAGGAACATTGTAGACAAGTAAGTGGGGGTAGCTCTCACCCAGTTATCGCTTTTGCGCATGAAATCACTTTTCTCTTTGAACACCAGCCGGGAAATCCAACCTTGGAGGATTAGTGAAATCTAAATTTGAAACCTTTCTGTCTCCTACTTTAGACTATTCCTTCTTCAAGCATATCTAATACATTCTCTATCTTGTTACATAGATTTTGGCAATAGTGGACTCCAATCAAACTTGAGTTGTTCGTGCACCAGACGCCAACACTCCTATTTGCATAAAGTTCAAACTATCTTGGGTGGTCAAAATTGGCAAAAAAAACTCAATCACTTGGTTGACTCTCTTGGCATGTCATGGCGGAAGCTATTTTCTAAACTAACTCTTTAACGTAATTTTTGGGAAGGATGCCTCCTTTTGCTGTTGGTTGCATAAAAGGGGCCACACTTTTTTATATTATGAACTTCTGGTGGTTGTGTTTTTCCGTCGTATTAGATGAAAGATCTATCCTAAAATCCCCAAAAAATAACCACCCAAAACGACCCAAAGACAAACCGACCCACAATCGGTTTCACATCAGAATCATGTCTAAAACTTCGTGAATGATGTCTTAGAATCCCCTTGATCCTGGTTTGGCCACAAAACCCTGGTTAGTTGACACGAGGATCACCATCCTCCCAAACAAACGTAATTCCAAGTCTAGTTAGATATTGTTCTTTATGATCTGTGTCCCATTTATTGTCACAACTGTTTAGTAATCAATAACACTCGGTGCTTATCCTATCACAGACCTACCATTACCCCCGCATCTCCAAGGGGAGCAACCGCTCACACATGTGCTCGCTTGAGCAGCTTAACGTGAGCATCTTTAACCGCCGAACACTGCTCGAAGCCTTCTTGACATTTAAGTAGATATTCATTATTGCTTGCAACATCTCCGTGTACAGCAGTCAATTCGTAATGCCAACTGGGCTATTGTCGCCACTGGAAGGCTATCGCGAATGACGAATGGCATCCTGTCTGTCCCAACTGCTTCAGAAAAAGAGGGATGCCATCACCACATTGAAAGTAAAAACACAAATCTCACGTCGATGCCACTGGATACATAGACGTGAATTATAAACATGGAGTGCCTGTACATCTATGATCTTGGGTCCGAAAGCTGCTTGACGTGGAACGTAGGACCACAATGGGCGTAAGAACTAGAAACTGGAAAAAATGTCATGAAAGTAGATCGGACATTAGAGCACTGCTGGATGTTTCGTTTTATCGTGATCAGGTTGGTTTCTATTTTCTTTTTTTGGGAGGTTTTACCATTTTCAACATCTCGCACTTGGCCGAAAATACCGTGCATTATAGTCCGTGCATTCATTCCCAAATCATTACTTTCTTTCCCAATTGTACTCCACTCTCAACTAATATCATTCCTATTAATTCTCCAAGAATCGATTCGTAATCCTATTAAGTTGACATATTTGATGAATTTCTCCGCAGGATTATCATTAGCCATAGGCTTTCAATCATATCGATTGTGGAAACGTAACTTATGTTGGAATAAAATTGGCCCAAGACAACGACATAATTTGACGTTTTTGTTCATACCTTCCACAGTTAAATACATAACAACAAGTATCATCCATCGCTTGAATTTTTAAGTTTGCAACAAATTTCATACTTGTTGTAAATACTAGCACAACAATATTTGCCTTTCGCGACGAATAATTCATTTATAGTTACTTGAAAACATATTACAACGAAATTGTTGGGAGACGGGTAACAAGCTGCGCCGCCAATCCCTTTTGGATGGCAAATTCAATTCTTCGGAACACAACATCCATAGACCTGAGAACCATAACATTGCTATGCATAATTTTCTGGACCCTCATAAGGAGCTCTACAACTTCAGACGCCAAGAACCCAAAGGTATCAAACCCGAAAGGGATGAAGACATGTTGATTGTCAATACAAGCCTTCTCATGTTTAGCAACTTTGGCTGAGGCAGCTTTCTGTGCAGCGTATCCCGCTGTAAAATCACTTTTTATCAGACCAACTAACGGAGACACTCCAGTTAAATCAACATATGCGTGTTTTCCTCCATCCCAACTAAAAATTAAAACATCTGCTGCTCTGAGTGTGGATCTCCCCTCGTGTGGATCAGACAAAAAATTCACAAGTGCTTCTTTCTTTGACGCAACCCCAACCTTCTTGAGAACATCATAGAGGACATCTCTGACAAGATCATGTCTATATTTAAAACATGGGAGTTCACGACAATGAACGGCATGCTCCCCAAAGAAGTTTAAGCAAGATTTGTGGCATAATGGGCACGCCTCATCTGCTGCGAATAGAGGAATCATAAGATGATATCTAAGAATAGTACGATACTCAATAGGTGACATATGCATTCCAAGACCATCAATAGGAATAGCTAGAAGAAAATCTTGAGCATGGTCAGATTGTAAGCATCGAAAAATTGCCTTTTGTCTAGCTGTCATGTCAAATTCAACATCAATTTCTTTGACAATTTTGCTAAAAAGAGAACTCGCCAAAGCATTCTGGGCTTTAGGGGAGATGGTATCCTTGTTAGCAAAACATGTAAGATCTGAAGATGGGAGTTTGACACGTAGACCCTCCAAGGCATTTAAAAAATCAGAATCAATATCACATACCCCACTGTCTCGTAAAATGTGGTCTTGAAGCACCTAAGATTGAGCTCTAGAGGCCACAAAAGCGTATAAAGAAGCTTCAATAGCGGAGTGCAGTCCTAAGCCATCGAGCTTGATTGGTAGGGATGCCACCCGCCATTGAAGGTCGCCAAAGAAAGGACCTCCACAAACCACAATGTCCTCAATAGCTCCACGTAGCCCTCTGTCAAAAAAAGCAGTAGCTTGCTCCATGCATGTGGGTTGACATGTCCTTAAGCCAAACATGAGCTTGGCTGAACCCATACAAGATGGTAGTAAGAGAAGTTCACTCTGTGGGTCATACAATTGGAGGAGTAATTTCATTAATTCAACAGCTTTGGTGGCTCTCTTCGTAACGAAGTCTTCAACAAATCCTTTGTCCATGCTCACTGCACCTCTAAGAAGTTTCACTCCTAGCACAGACCTTCCGATATCAGTAGGAATTAGTCCTTTGCAGACCTTCTGTCCATCACATGAAGGCCAAAAAAGCTCAGTTTTCTTGATATTCAAAACAAGTCCCAACTTAGGGTCCCTGCGTTGTATAATGTCAAGCACCTTGGCCACCTCTAATGTGTCCCCGATGATAGTCCCATCATCAAGATACCAAGCATGGAGAAGGAGTTTAGAATTGTCTCTGATCTCGTGAATAAGTGGGTGCAATGCAAGAGAAAATAGAAGTGGATCGAGGGGATCACCTTGCTGCACTGCGGTGGTCGACCAAATATGATTGTCTCCAATATATAGTCTGGCAGCCTGAGCATACAGAAACTTCACCCATGAAGAAATCGATGGACATCGCATTCGAACTTCACAGAGCATCTAAGATCTATCTATCATGTTGAAAGAATTAGAAAAATCTACAGTAATCATAGAGACAGATCCATCACCATGAAGCTTGCTCAAAAACCAATTGGTGCTGTGTAAGATGGCTTCTGCTCCTCCAGATACACCGACTCTAAATTGAAAATCATTGAGATACTTAAACATCTCTTTGGCTACCCCTTTCATAGCAACCTTGGATACTAAACGTCTCCAGGTAGTGCCCACTGCAATAGGGCGTATGTCATTGTCAGGTTTGAGTAGTGGAGAAAGAGGTGCAAAGGCTACAAACTCAGCCAAACTCAAGGGGCATCTCTCGCATAGCCATAAGTTAACCACCACGACGATCGTACGTAATAGATCAATGGCAATAGCATACCCCTCCCCACAAAGGGTGTCCAAAAGGTGTTGAGCTCTCAGACCATCTCTACCACATGTTGTCCCTTTAGGAAATGATTCGATAGAATGTAAGATAACATTTGTATCAGCTGTAAGAGGAGTCTCTGAAACCAAGATACCAGGTGATGAACGCGAAATTTACCTCTTTAAGAATGAATAATTATGATAGTATAGGAGACAAATTCGGTTCAATAAAAACCACAGACCTTTGAATGCTAAGGAATATTTTTACTTGGCAAGTCTACCAAGGTCGAACACAGGGACAAGGCTACTTAATTTAGTTATTGAATTTTGATTCATGAAGCACAATGTCAATTAATTTCAGTTTTAGGTCCATAAGATGAACTATATAATTTAAAATGCAATGCCATGATGTGTGCAATTTTTAGTTGATTTTTAAGCAATTAAGGTAATGCATGAGTAACTATGCAAAATGACAAGTATACTAAATACAAGATTACAAAGATACCCTAAAAACATGAGCATCATATTAGAGATAGAAATCATAGTCAATTTAATCCCATCATTAAAAATAACCATCAAATTAAAGCAAGAACAATGATAACAGGGTCCTCATTTTTCACTTAAAAAAATTACTTCATTAAAAATAGTGGCGAATGAGAAAATTAAACATGCTAAGATGTAGAGGACAAAATAAGAATCAAAAGGACACTAAAATCATGCAATTTGGACCTACAATGCTCAAGTTATGAAGAAAATAATGCAGGGTCATAATTGTAATAAAAATGTAAGGAAATAAAAGGATAAATATTGCATTTAGGTCCCTAGAAGGACCTAAATGCAAATACCGAAAACCGTCTGGGCCCAAGTGAAATTTTTCCATGCGCGTGGGGGCATTTATGCAATTTTAGAAACTTTGGAGGGCCTCCCTGTAAAATACCCATGCACGCACGTGAGGCACGTGCCTGGGGATCATTCTGCAATGATGAATACTTCTGGGGTCTTTCGCATAAATTACCCAAGCGCTCACGTGCAGTGCACGTGAGGGCCCAGGCTCAGGATGGCTGCTGCAGGTTTGGGATACGTGGCAGCATATGGATGTTCGGCTCGAGGCTAGGGCCACCCGAGCCTGTTGGATCAGCGTGGAGGCTCGAGTGGAGGCTGGGACTGCCACGTGGCTTGATCATAGCCGTCCGATCGGATGATCGGATGGCACATGTGTTGTCTTCCTCCGTCGTGGCCCACCGGAGAAGGCGGGTCTCCGGCGAACCCTAAATTTCTCCTCCGAGCTCCAGAGGGTGTTCTGAAGGTCGGGGAAGAGAGCTGGAGGTCGGGCGGAGGTCCTTGAGCCGGTGCGGAGCTCTGTAGACGTCTAGAGCAGCCCGTCGGAGTATGGTTGTCGGAGGAGAATTTCGAGACCGGCGGGAAGGTGCGAGCTCCGACTATTGAACCTGCCATTGTTAAAAGTGATAGCCGAAGCGTGCGTGAATTTCGTGTAGATGTGAAGTGCGTGATGTGAGGTGAGTGGAGGTCCAATGGGGTGGAGAGAGTGGTGGACATGGGCTCTTTCAACGGTGATGGAGGAGGAGATGGGTCAGAGCGAGGAGGAGGGTCTGGAGAAGGGAAAGTTGGTCGGCGAAGATGAGGGGAATGTGGCGAAGGTGCTGGAATGATTAGATGGAAGTGGAAGGTGATGGATTTGATAGGAAAAATAGGGGAAAGAAGGAAGGAAACAAATAAAGGGTACCTGGGCGGAGCCAGGTGATCGACGGAGGAAGAGGCTTGGGCTAAGCTTCATTTGAAGCTTGGGTCGTCGCCCGGCGTGCTCAGCCTAGGGCACGGAGCTCAACGGTGCCCGGAAGCAACCGCGACATGGCCGGAGGCCTTGGATCGCACCAGGGGCTTCCAGCCATTATCGCTTCAAGGCCAGCCCTCCGCTATCACCGGAGGGCGGCCAAAACTAGGGAGGGAGGCTCCAAAATGGTGGATAAAGGTCGACGGTGGCGGAGGCGAGTCTTTTATAGGGGGAGGAGGTCGGAGGTTATGAGATGGAGGGACGGTTTTGATGGGGGTTTTAATGGCGAAGGAATAATGGAGGGGGACCTGAAGGTTGCGCGAGGAATGTGGGAGATCTGGCGATGTGGGGAAGCATTTTGATGAGGGAGAGGTGACTGGAGTCACCTTCCAAAATAGGAAGGGGGTAGCGGGTTGCAAGGTGAAACGGTTGGGGGGGAGGGGGGTTAGGGAGGAGGAAGATGACCTCCTGACCATTGGATCTAGCGATCCAACGGCTAGGATGTGAGTGCGAGTGGGTGGCTGCGATCAGATCATAGGATCTGATCCTATGGTTGAGGTTAAGGCGCTAACGGGTGGTTTAGATGGAGAGGAGGAGAAGATCCAATGGTTGGAAACGAAAGGGTGACGTGGAGAAATATCAGCCGTGGGATAGCAGTGGGATCGGGCGGCTGAGATGAATTGGCGACATGGGGCGATGACGGACATTAGATGGGAGAAAGATTGACGGCTAGAATTTAGGCGCTAGATAACGCGGAGATTCAATCAGGGAGCTGGATCCTACGGTTGGGGATGAGACGGTGATGGAGGGCTCAGACGAAGGTGGGACGGAGAGGATCCAACAGCCCAGATGGACGCCGGGTGTCGAGAGGGGAGGCGGGCCATGTGGACGCTCCAGAGAGCGCCACGTGGCCCAATCAGAGAAATCCAGAAAATAAAAACAAAGATAATTACAAAAGAAATAGTTAGAAGCAAAATTAGGCAAAAGTCAAAACATGAAAGTTGCTCATCTCGACGAGATCTACAACTTTCATGTTGGTCAAAAAGCAAAAATAGGTCATTTGTACAAGAAGTATTTTTGGCGGTATTTTTAAGGGGGGTAAAAACACCGATTTTTGTCTTTGATTTGTTTTTGTATTTTTTTAGTCTTTTTAATGGTCAGTGAATTATAGACAATTTATCTACCTAATTTTTAGGGGTTTTCGATGATAAACAAAAACAAGAAAAATACGTAAAATTGAATACAAGTAATTAAAGGTTAATTATACACAATATGATACATGATAATAATAATGAATTGAAGATGATTTTTATTGGTTTAGTCAAGACATGGGTTTAGTTTGCGTCTTTTACCATGATGAATTCGAGATTCATCATACCCCTATACTTAAACCATGATCGTCCTCAAGCATCTAAAGAATGAAGGAGTTGGATTAATTCCTGACAGTGCGCGTGAAATTTTCAAGGCTCGATCTTTCAAAGACCCTTGACCTAAGTGATCCTAAAATTCTTAGCTTATCCATGCTCTAGTCAGAAGGAATCCAACTTCTCTAATTATCATACTCTCTTTTTGTACATATAGTATAAGGATATAAAATTTAGTGTACTGCATTTCATGAGAGTCGAGTTGATGCATCACTCCAAGTTCCAGTCCCAAAGATTCTCCTCTAGACCTAATCCTCAATACTAGGGAATAAGTCTATTCTTGCTTCAGTCAACTGTCTCATGAGTTTGTCAGACTTGAAATGTTGATGGACGGCCATATGATGGAGGTAATATGATTGTGTCTATTTTTCTCACCCTCACATTGGAACAAGGGGCCTCTCTAGTGCCTTTTACTCAACACATGTAAATTTTTATACTGTTGATCAATGTGTCCGTCAAGAGAGTTGGAGTCGTCTGCACTTGTTTTTTGGGAGTACACCGGGGTGTGTCTTTTCTGAGTATCTAAGATACCTTCGAAACCCAGACTTGTATCGCTTACGATGCAGAGCCCTTTTTGTGGTGTCAGCCCGACTCCTTGGTCCTAATTAGCGCTTGGTCCAAGTGAACACTTTGAAAATATTTGGGAACGCTCGTCATTGGTGGAAGCTCATTTGTAATTTGACTTTGGTATTTAGAGCTTTTTCTTTGACATTTCATTTCTCTTGTTGGCTATCTCCACTGCTTTTACCAAAAATTAGCGCACACTGATCAATAATTTCCATTAAGTTTCATCACACCTTGGCACATAAGTAAATATCAAAGAGATAGCATATGAATCTTGTTCACATACTGGCTAGGGTTTTGCTGACACTCAGGTTTTCTGAAGCCTTCATTAACTTTATCCGATCCTCGAATATCATTAGATCGGGTCTAAACTCAAATCTATGGTCCTAGTTCCTCAAGTGATATCTCAACTCAACTCATCAATCATGCAGTTGTGGACGTGACTGTGTTGATCATATTTTTATTGAAGGTAGAGATGAAGAGTGCAATATAGCGCTCACATCTTTCAAACTAGGGAAGTGTGGATATTTAAGCTTAAAACCCTAATGACTAAGGCATGTCAACTCAGACTCTCAATATCACAGAAATCCAGTGTCCTCAAAATCTTCAAGCCTTGAGTGAGTGTGAATGTTTCAAGAATACACCAACTCCTTGGGTTAGTGATTTTTGGTGTGATTTTTGTCTTTTACAGATTTTTATGGCTTTTACTTTTAATTTTTTTTCTTTTTTTTTATTCTTCAGATAGACAATGACTGGCCCAGACTCAAATAAAAGTATCCACTCTCAGCAAGTATGGGTGTAAGTATGGGCCGAGACCCATGTTACTTGAGGACGGGGCCAAATGCGATGTCCTCTAAACCATCGACTTTGCTAAGGGAGACCAAGGTTCCCTCACTGAGAATGTCTACTAAGCCTAGTAGTCAGAGTCAAATTCCAAGAAAGATTTTTAATTTTTAATTTCTTTGAAAAAGAATATTTACAAAAATTAATCCCTCAATAAATAATTTTTACAGGTTTTTACAACTCTCAGTTCACAAGTTTACCAAAACCCAGCCCGAAAATAAATTTTTTTAAAAAGTTTTAATAACATGATCTAAGGCTAAAGTAAATATACAGTAATATACAGTACACCCCCTATACTAAAATTTTGCTATGTCCTCATAGCACAAGTGCCATGAATCAAATGCTCGGTTCAAATATAGGGTGACATAGCGGAACTGAGGAGGAGAGTTCCCCTATACTTAGGCCAAAATCAACCTAAGTACAAAAAGACAAAATGAGGGAGGGATGAGTAAGCAACTCCCCCCTATACTTAGTCTACAAATAGCCTAAGTAAGGTCTGAATTAGGGGGGGTGTTCTATGATACAAGGGTAAGAGGGAGGGGGTTCGTGAAATATACAGAGAGAGAGAGAGCGAGAGAGAGAGAGATACAGGAGGAGATGGTGGGGGTGAGTGTGTATGTGCAAGTGTAGGTGTGGGGGGGGGGGGGGGGTAGATCATCAAGTGATCTACTCTTTTTTTTGTACAACATTCAAAACTGGAAATATATTTGCAGATGCAAGTTTTTTTATAATATGCAATACAATCTGACTGATAAAAATCCTCAAATTCTTTCACAATGACTTTTGCGATCTCTTCAGCAGAAGCTCTCGACTTCACGCCTCCATGAGGATCAAGCATCCTCGATCATCATGGGCCATGCCACAAAATATAAAAGTTAGACACACCGAGAAATTAAATCAGAAGATGCAAAAATTGATGCATGAAATGAGGACCAAAAAAATGAAATTATTCAACAAAAAATCAAAATTCAATAATTAAGCAAAGTTGTGTCTCCAGCAACAGTGCCATTTGATGAACGTGAAATTTGCCTCTTTAAGAATGAATAATTATTGTAGTATAGGAGACAAATTCGGTTCAACAAAAACCACAGACCTTTGAATGCTGTGGAATATTTTTACTTGGAAAGTCTACAAAGGTCAAACACAGGGACACAACTACTTAATTTAGTTATTAAATTTTGATTCATGAAGCACAATGTGAATTAATTTAGTTTTAGGTCCATAAGATGAACTATGTAATTTAAAATGCAATTCCATGATGTGTGCAATTTTTAGTTGTTTTTTAAGCAATTAAATTAATGCATGAGTAACTATGCAAAATGACAAGTATGCTAAATACAAGATTACAAAGATACCCTAAAAGCATGAGCATCATATCAGAGATAGAAATCATAGTCTATTTAATCCCATCATTAAAAACAACCATCAAATCAAAGCATGAACAATGATAGCAGGTTCCTCATTTTTCACATAAAAAAATCACTTCATTAAAAATAGTGGCTAATGAGAAAATTAACATGCTAAGATGTAGAGGACAAAACAAGGATAAAAAACGATACTAAAATCATGCAATTTGGACCTACGATGCTCATGTTATGAAGAAAACAATGTAGGGGTATAATTGTAATAAAAATGCAAGAAAATAAAAGGATAAATATTGCATTTAGGTCCTTGGAAGGACATAAATGCAAATTCCAAAAATTGCCTCGACCCAAGTGAAATTTTTCCATACGCGTGGGGGCATTTATGCAATTTCAGAAACATTAGAGGGCCTCTCTGTAAAATACCAAAGCACACACGTGAGGCACGTGCCAGGGGACCATTCTACAATGACGAATACTTCCGGGGTCTTTCGCATAAATTACCCAAGCCCTCATGTGCAGTGCACGTGAGGGCCCAGGCTCGGGATGGCTGTTGCAGGCTCGGGATACATGGCAGCATCTGAATGTTCGGCTTGAGGCTAGGGCCACCCGATCCAGTAGGATCAGCGTGGAGGCTCGGGTGGAGGCTGGGGCTGCCACGTGGCTTGATCATAGCCGTCCGATCGGATGATCGGACGATACCTGTGTTGTCTTCATCCGTCGTGGCCCACCGGAGAAGGCAGGTCTCCGGCGAACCCTGAATTTCTCCTCCGAGCTCCATAGGGTGTTCTAAAGGTCGAGGAAGAGAGCCGGACGTCGGGCGGAGGTCCTTGAGCCGGTGCGGGGCTCTGTTGACGTCTAGAGCTGCCCGTCAGAGTATGGTTGTCGGAGGAGAATTTCGAGACCGGTGGGAAGGTGCGAGCTCCGACCATTGAACCTGCCATTGTTAAAAGTGATAGCCGAAGCGTACGTGAATTTCGTGTAGATGTGAAGTGCGTGATGTGAGGTGAGTGGAGGTCCAATGTGGTGGAGAGAGTGGTGGACATGGGCTCTTTTAACGGTGATGGAGGAGGAGATGGGTCGGAGCGAGGAGGAGGGTCTGGAGAGGGAAAAGGTGGTCGGTGAAGATGAGGGGAATGTGGCGAAGGTGCTGGAATGATTAGATGGAAGTGGAAGGTGATGGATTTGATAGGAAAAATAGGGGAAAGAAGGAAGGAAACAAATAAAGGGTACATGGGCGGAGCCAGGTGATCGATGGAGGAAGAGGCTTGGGCTAAGCTTCATTTGAAGTTTGGGTCGTCGTCCGGCAAGCTCAGCCTAGGGCACGGAGCTCAGTGGTGCCCGGAAGCAACCGCGACATGGCCGGAGGCCTTGGATCACACTGGGGGCTTCCAGCCATTATCGCTTCAAGGCCAGCCCTCCGCTATCACCGGAGGGTGGCCAAAACTAGGGAGGGAGGCTCCAAAATGGTGGATAAAGGTCGACGGTGGCGGAGGCGAGTCTTTTATAGGGGGAGGAGGTCGGAGGTTATGAGATGGAGGGACGGTTTTGATGGGGGTTTTAATGGCGAAGGAATAATGGAGGGGGACCTGAAGGTTGCGCGAGGAATGTGGGAGATCTAGCGATGTGGGGAAGCATTTTGCTGAGGGAGAGGTGGCCGGAGTCACCTTCCAAAATAGGAAGGGGGTAGCAGGTTGCAAGGTGAAACGGTTGGGGGGGAGGGGGGTTAGGGAGGAGGAAGATGACCTCCTGACCATTGGATCGAGCGATCCAACGGCTAGGATGTGAGTGCGAGTGGGTGGTTGCGATCAGATCATAGGATCTGATCCTATGGTTGAGGTTAAGGCGCTAACGGGTGGTTTAGATGGAGAGGAGGAGAAGATCCAATGGTTGGAAACGAAAGGGTGACGTGGAGAAATATCAGCCGTGGGATAGCAGTGGGATCGGGCGGCTGAGATGAATTGGCGACATGGGGCGATGACGGACATTGGATGGGAGAAAGATTGACGGCTAGGATTTAGGCGCTAGATAACGCGGAGATTCAATCAGGGAGCTGGATCCTACGGCTGGGGATGAGACGGCGATGGAGGGCTCAGACGAAGGTGGGACGGAGAGGATCCAACGGCCCAGATGGACGCCGGGTGTCGAGAGGGGAGGCGGGCCATGTGGACGCTCCAGAGAGCGCCACGTGGCCCAATAGAAATCCAGAAAATAAAAACAAAGATAATTACAAAAGAAATAGTTAGAAGCAAAATTAGGAAAAAGTCAAAACATGAAAGTTGCTCATCTCGACGAGATCTACAACTTTCATGTTGGTCAAAAAGCAAAAAGAGGTCATTTGTACAAGAAGTATTTTTGGCGGTATTTTTAAGGGGGGTAAAAACACCGATTTTTGTTTTTGTATTTTTTTAGTCTTTTTAATGGTCAGTGAATTATAGACAATTTATCTACCTAATTTTTAGGGGTTTTTGATGATAAAAAAATACAAGAAAAATACGTAAAATTGAATACAAGTAATTAAAGGTTAATTATACACAATATGATACATGATAATAATAATGAATTGAAGATGATTTTTATTGGTTTAGTCAAGACAGGGGTTTAATTTGCGTCTTTTACCATGATGAATTCGAGATTCATCATACCCCTATACTTAAACCATGATCGTCCTCAAGCATCTAAAGAATGAAGGAGTCGGATTAATTCCTGACAGTGCGCGTGAAATTTTCAAGGCTCGATCTTTCGAAGACCCTTGACCTAAGTGATCCTAAAATTCTTAGCTTATCCATGCTCTAGTCAGAAGGAATCCAACTTCTCTAATTATCATACTCTCTTTTTGTACATATAGTATAAGGATATAAAATTTAGTGTACTGCATTTCATGAGAGTCGAGTTGATGCATTACTCCAAGTTCCACTCCCAAAGATTCTCCTCTAGACCTAATCCTCAATACTAGGGAATAAGTATATTCTTACTTCAGTCAACTGTCTCATGAGTATGTCAGACTTGAAATGTTGATGGACGGCCATATGATGGAGGTAATATGATTGTGTCTATTTTTCTCACCCTCACATTGGAACAAGGGGCCTCTCTAGTGCCTTTTACTCAACACATGTAAATTTTTATACTGTTGATCAATGTGTCCGTCAAGAGAGTTGGAGTCGTCTGCACTTGTTTTTTGGGAGTACACCGGGGTATGTCTTTTCTGAGTATCTAAGATACCTTCGACACCCAGACTTGTATCGCTTACGATGCAGAGCCCTTTTTGTGGTGTCATCCCGACTCCTTGGTCCTAATTAGCGCTTCGTCCAAGTGAACACTTTGAAAATATTTGGGAACGCTCGTCATTGGTGGAAGCTCATTTGTAATTTGACTTTGGTATTTAGAGCTTTTTCTTTGACATTTCATTTCTCTTGTTGGCTATCTCCACTGCTTTTACCAAAAATTAACGCACACTGATCAACAATTTCCATTAAGTTTCATCACACCTTGGCACATAAGTAAATATCAAAGAGATAGCATATGAATCTTGTTCACATACTGGCTAGGGTTTTGCTGACACTCAGGTTTTCTGAAGCCTTCATTAACTTTATCCGATCCTCGAATATCATTAGATCGGGTCTAAACTCAAATCTATGGTCCTAGTTCCTCAAGTGATATCTCAACTCAACTCATCAATCATGCAGTTGTGGACGTGACTGTGTTGATCATATTTTTATTGAAGGTAGAGATGAAGAGTGCAATATAGCGCTCACATCTTTCAAACTAGGGAAGTGTGGATATTTAAGCTTAAAACCCTAATGACTAAGGCATGTCAACTCAGACTCTCAATATCACAGAAATCCAGTGTCCTCAAAATCTTCAAGCCTTGAGTGAGTGTGAATGTTTCAAGAATACACCAACTCCTTGGGTTAGTGATTTTTGGTGTGATTTTTGTCTTTTACAGATTTTTATGGCTTTTACTTTTAATTTTTTTTCCTTTTTTTATTCTTCAGAGAGACAATGACTGGCCCAGACTCAAATAAAAGTATCCACTCTCAGCAAGTATGGGTGTAAGTATGGGCCGAGACCCATGTTACTTGAGGACGGGACCAAATGCGATGTCCTCTAAACCATCCACATTGCTAAGGGAGACCAAGGTTCCCTCACTGAGAATGTCTACTAAGCCTAGTAGTCAGAGTCAAATTCCAAGAAAGATTTTTAATTTTTAATTTTTAATTTTTTTGAAAAAGAATATTTACAAAAATTAATCCCTCAATAAATAATTTTACAGGTTTTTACAACTCTCAGTTCACAAGTTTACCAAAACCCAGCCCGAAAATAATTTTTTTTAAAAAGTTTTAATAACATGATCTAAGGCTAAAGTAAATATACGGTACACCCCCTATACTAAAATTTTGCTATGTCCTCATAGCACAAGTGCCATGAATCAAATGCTCGGTTCAAATATAGGGTGATATAGCGGAACTGAGGAGGAGAGTTCCCCTATACTTAGGCCAAAATCAACCTAAGTAAAAAAAGACAAAATGAGGGAGGGATGAGTAAGCAACTCCCCCCTATACTTAGTCTACAAATAGCCTAAGTAAGGTCTGAATTAGGGGGGGTGTTCTATGATACAAGGGTAAGAGGGAGGGGGTTCGTGAAATATACAGAGAGAGAGAGAGCGAGCGAGAGAGAGAGAGAGAGAGAGAGATACAGGAGGAGATGGTGGGGGTGAGTGTGTATGTGCAAGTGTAGGTGTGTGTGGGGGGGGGGGGTAGATCATCAAGTGATCTACTCTTTTTTTTGTACAACATTCAAAACTGGAAATATATTTGCAGATGCAAGTTTTTTTACAATATGCAATGCAATCTGACTGATAAAAATCCTCAAATTCTTTCACAATGACTTTTGCGATCTCTTCAGCAGAAGCTCTCGACTTCACGCCTCCATGAGGATCAAGCATCCTCGATCAACATGGGCCATGCCACAAAAGATAAAAGTTAGTCACACCGAGAAATTAAATCAGAAGATGCAAAAATTGATGCATGAAATGAGGACCAAAAAATTGAAATTATTCAACAAAAAATCAAAATTCAATAATTAAGCAAAGTTGTGTCTCCAGCAACAGTGCCATTTGATGAACGTGAAATTTGCCTCTTTAAGAATGAATAATTATTGTAGTATAGGAGACAAATTCGGTTCAACAAAAACCACAGACCTTTGAATGCTGTGGAATATTTTTACTTGGAAAGTCTACAAAGGTCAAACACAGGGACACGACTACTTAATTTAGTTATTAAATTTTGATTCATGAAGCACAATGTGAATTAATCTTAGTTTTAGGTCCATAAGATGAACTATGTAATTTAAAATGCAATTCCATGATGTGTGCAATTTTTAGTTGTTTTTTAAGCAATTAAATTAATGCATGAGTAACTATGCAAAATGACAAGTATGCTAAATACAAGATTACAAAGATACCCTAAAAGCATGAGCATCATATCAGAGATAGAAATCATAGTCTATTTAATCCCATCATTAAAAACAACCATCAAATCAAAGCATGAACAATGATAGCAGGTTCCTCATTTTTCACATAAAAAAATCACTTCATTAAAAATAGTGGCGAATGAGAAAATTAACATGCTAAGATGTAGAGGACAAAACAAGGATAAAAAACGATACTAAAATCATGCAATTTGGACCTACGATGCTCATGTTATGAAGAAAACAATGTAGGGGTATAATTGTAATAAAAATGCAAGAAAATAAAAGGATAAATATTGCATTTAGGTCCATGGAAGGACATAAATGGAAATTCCAAAAATTGCCTCGGCCCAAGTGAAATTTTTCCATACGCGTGGGGGCATTTATGCAATTTCAGAAACATTAGAGGGCCTCTCTGTAAAATACCCAAGCACACACGTGAGGCACGTGCCAGGGGACCATTCTACAATGACGAATACTCCCTGGGTCTTCGGGATGGCTGCTGCAGGTTCGGGATACATGGCAGCATCTGAATGTTCGGCTTGAGGCTAGGGCCACCCGATCCAGTAGGATCAGCGTGGAGGCTCGGGTGGAGGCTGGGGCTGCCACGTGGCTTGATCATAGCCGTCCGATCGGATGATCGGACGACACCTGTGTTGTCTTCATCCGTCGTGGCCCACCGGAGAAGGCAGGTCTCCAGCGAACCCTGAATTTCTCCTCCGAGCTCCATAGGGTGTTCTAAAGGTCGAGGAAGAGAGCTGGAGGTCGGGCGGAGGTCCTTGAGCCGGTGCGGAGCTCTGTTGACGTCTAGAGCTGCCCGTTAGAGTATGGTTGTCCGAGGAGAATTTCGAGACCGGCGGGAAGGTGCGAGCTCCGACCATTGAACCTGCCATTGTTAAAAGTGATAGCCGAAGCGTGCGTGAATTTTGTGTAGATGTGAAGTGCGTGATGTGAGGTGAGTGGAGGCCCAATGGGGCGGAGAGCGTAGTGGACCTGGGCTCCTTCTCCGGTGATGGAAGAGGAGATGGGTCGGAGCGAGGAGGAGGGTCTGGAGAGGGGAAAGGTGGTCGACGAATATGAGGGGAATGTGGCGAAGGTGCTGGAATGATTAGATGGACGTGGAAGGTGATGGATTTGACAGGAAAAATAGGGGAAACAAGGAAGGAAAAAAATAAAGGGTACCAGGGCGGAGCCAGGTGATCGGCGGAGGAAGAGACTTGGGCTATGCTTCATTCGAAGCATGGGTTGTCGCCCGGCGTGCTCAGCCTAGGGCACAGAGCTCAGCGGTACCCGGAGGCAACCACGACATGGCTAGAGGCCATGGATCGCATCGGGGGCTTCCAACCTCTATTGCTTCAAGGCCAGCCCTCCACTGTCACCGGAGGGCGGTCGAAACAAGGGAGGGAGGCTCCAAAATGGTGGATAAAGGTCGACAGTGGCAGAGGCGAGGCTTTTATAGGGCGAGGAGGTCGGAGGTTATGAGATGGAGGGACGGTATCGGCGGGAGTTTTAACGGCGAAGGAATAAAGGAGGGACCTGAAGGTTGCGCAAGGAAGGTGGGAGATCTGGCGACGTGGGGAAGCATTTTGATGAGGGAGAGGTGGCCGGAGTCACCTTTCAAAATAGGAAGGGGTAGCGGGTTGCGAGGTGAAACGGTTGGGGGGAGGGGGTTACGAAGGAGGAAGATGACCTCCTGATTGTTGGATCTAGCGATCCAATGGCTAGGATGTGAGTGCGAGTGGGTGGCTGTGATCAGATCATAGGATATGATCCTATGGCTGAGGTTAAGGCCCTAACGGGTGGTTTAGATGGAGAGGAGGAGAAGATCCAATGGCTAGAAACGAAGGGGTGACATGGAGAAATATCAGCCGTGGGATATCAGTAGGATCGGGCGGCTGAGATGAATGGGCGACGTGGGGCGATGATGGACATTGGATGGGAGAAAGATTGACGTCTAGGATTTAGGCGCTAGATAATGGTGGAGAATCAATCAGGGAGCTGGATCCTACGGCTGGGGATGAGACGGCGATGGAGGGCTCATATGAAGGCGGGACGGAGAGGATCCAACGACCCATATGGGCGCCTGGTGTCGAGAGGGGAGGCGGGCCACGTGGACGCTCCAGAGAGCGCCACATGGCTGACGTGACGCTAAATACGATGTTTAATTCGTGTTCGTTGTGGTACGTGTACTTAGTGATTCGGTCAGAACCCAAGGAGGCAAATGAACAACTTGGGTTTAATTTGAAATTTAAGATCTAGATTTCCATGCGGTATTTTTTAGATTTTTTATGCAAAAACCAAAGCAAATGCAAATGCGGGTGAATCAAGACACTAAGAAATCACACAATTGGCCAAATTAATTTTAAATTCAAATTAGTCCAATTCAACCTAACTATATTTTTTCTAGGATCTTAATTCAGTGAGTAACACAAAACATATTTTTTTGTATTTTTAGGGATTAAAATGCAACAATTAAAAATACACACTTTCTATGGGTTTTTTCGCAATTTATCACACAAACAGTAAGAAAAAATCATGAAAATTTTACTGAAATATAAACATGATGAAATGAGACTACAGTAATTTTTTTGGAATTTTTTGACAAGTTATGAATTTTTTATGAATTTTTTAGTGAAAACAGAGTGACAGTGAGTAAATAATTTCTAGTAAATCCACATTATCAAATTAATCAGAGTGCGAATTATCTATGAAAGATATTTAGATAAGAAATCCAGAAGAATTGAAATTTTGTGAAAAGATGTAAGTGGATTTAATTAAAAATCAAATACTAAAATCACTCTATAATTTATTTCCGGCACATGACAATTCCATTTTGGATGAAATTTGGATAGTATCTTAGTCATATATCAAAGCATCATATCTAATTTTTGTGGAATTTTTGGAGCAACCGTGAGTTAGATATGATTTTAAGAGCTCTGATTGGGTAAAATATGAAGACTTTCAGTTTGACAATTTTAATTAATTCACAATAACTCACAAAAATATAAATTATTATCCATAATGTAGAGAATTAGTTGCTCAACATGAAAGAATTTTTCATTGAATATAAAGATGAATAACAAAGGTCCAAATTATAGTGCGAACATAGGGGTGTCTTTGCAAACTCAGAAAACAATAATTACAACAAAAATATATACATGGATCTTTTTACAATTAGTAGAAACTTAAAATGAATCAACACAATTTTTACAAAATGATAGAAAAAGTGAAAAGAGACCTTTCTTCTTCCTAGGTCTTCGAAGATGAACCCAACGGCGGAGGCGGACGCGGCGGCCCCGCACGCGGTCGCGAGGATGGGAGGAGGGCGGCTGCACCGCGCGAGGGTCGGGTGGTCAGCGCAGAGGACGGGGGGCGGCATGGCGGTGCCGCCTTGGTGGAGAGCGCGGTGGCGCGCTGTTGCTGGAGCACAGGCAGTAGAAATGGGGGGCCGCGCTGGGGGAGTTGATGTCGGCCCTGCTGCGGCCGGCGGCTGTGGAGGCGAGGGCGACCGACTGGAGAGGGAGGGGCGGCGGCCGGTGCTGCTAGAAGGTGGGGGCGCAGGTGCGCCCCTGCCCGTGGATGGAGGGGGCGGCAGTGCACTGCTGCCCCGTTTGTTTTTTTAATTTTTTAATTGTTTTTGTTTTGCAGTTGTAAATTTTTTTGTTTTATTTTTTTTATTTTTTAAAATTTTTTAAATAGGAAGGAAATATGAATATATACAAGACAACACAGCACACAAAAAAATGTGGTGGGTGATGGAGATGATGTGATAAAATAAAATGTGGTGGGGTGATGGTGATGTGATAAAAAAAGTGATGAAAATAAAGATGATGATGGTGGTGGTAATGTGATAAAAAAATATTTTGAGAAAATAACAACAGTAATAAAATGAAGGGAAAATTTACTTAAGATGAATGCGGTCGCCTATGGTTTGCTCACGAGAGCACGGTCTTCGCTCGAATCGTCGACGTGCGATGAGCTCGAGCAACGCGCGGTTGCGGCTGCGATGTTGGCTAAAAAGCCAACAGATCTCACCGGAGAGAGGGCCGTCGTCGCTCGACCGAGGTTGCGTCGCTGTCACCGATTCAACTATGGGAATTAAACTCTCCTCACATAAAGATGGATCAAAGGCAAAAATGAGGAGAATGAGATGTATATAAAGAGGATGATATGAGAACTTATTAAGGTGGTGGAGTTGAATGGGAGGTTGTATTATTAATGGAGTTGAATGGGAAGTTGGAAAAAATGGTGGAATAATGGAGTTGAATTGGTGGTTATTGTAGAGAATGGAAATTAAATAATAAATAAATAAATAAAGTAGGCTACTTTAAATACAATAAAATAAAAAGAGAAGAAAATAAATAGTGGAGAAATTACAAGGGAAGACAAACAACGTGTACATTTTTTTACTTTTCTAATATGTAATTTTTTTGTCTTTTTAATAAGAGATATTTACAACAGAAAAATACAATAAAATACTACAATTAAAATACAACACAAGTATGATTTTTTTGTATTTTTCGTAATTAAGAAAGATACAATACAAATTAAAGAAAGAATGAATATATACATGGTATACAATGTACATCTAGGTCCCAAAGCCCAACTTTTGCAAACGGGCTCCGATTTTAATGAAACTACTTCTGTTGGATAGATAATTTTCTAACTTGAACTTTAAAAGTGAGTTTGGTGAATTTGGAGTTCATACGGAACGGGAATTTAGCTTGGAAGTTGGACTTTACGGCTTTTTCTCTTTTAGATCTACGAACATTTATTTGAGGTGAAATTTGTTTTGTATTTTTGTATTTTTATTTTACATTTTTATAAACAAGTTAGAGAAAGAATTAGGCAAAAAGGAGTTGAAATGAAATTACTAAAATCCATGATGTTTTGGGCTATTTACAGGTTAAAAACTCCTTTAATTTGCGGCTTTTTAGTGTTAATTTATTTTATACAATCTAATATACAATAATTAGTGTGTTTATTTACAAGAGTTATTTTGTTAATTTATTGATTTTATGGACATTTTTCTGGGATTTTACTCCGGGATTTTGCTAAGATCAAGATATTGCGATGATGAATCGTGGATTCATCACCCCCCTATACTTAAACTTTGCTAGTCCTCGAGCAAATAAAGAATGAATAAGTTGGATTAACCCCTGACTGTGCATGTGAATACAAGACTTGATCCGTTCAAGAACTCTCAGTTTTAGAGATCCTAAAATTCTAAGCTGAACCAAGCTCTAGTCAAAAGGTACCCAATTTCCCTAATCATTAGACTCTCTCTGTATACATATATAGTAGGGATATGACTTTAAGTGTTGACCGCAGTTACAAGAGTAGAGCCACAACGTCACATAAGGTTCCTGTCCAAGAGACTCTCCTAAGGACCTGATCCTCTACACTAGGGAATAAACCATTTCTTGCATCCAATCCACCGTCTCTTTAGTTGTCAGACTTAAAAGTGTAGATGGAAAGCCAGTTGATGGAGGGTATAGGATTGTGTCATTTCTTCTCTCCATCTCATTGGAACAAGGATCCTCTCGAGTGCCTTATTACTCAACGCATTTTTTTGGTGTTAATCAGTGCGTCCGTCATGAGAAGTTGGAGCCGTCTGCACTTGTTTTCCTGGGAGTACACCGGGGTGTGCCTTTTTTGAGTACTTATCGTACCTTCTACACCCAGACTTGTAGCATTTACGATGCAGAGCCCTTTTTTGGTGCAAGCCCGACTCCTGGTCCTAATAGCAGTGGTCCATGTGGACACTTTTGAAATGGTTGGGAGCGCTCACCTTTGGTGGAAGCTCTTTTGATAATTGACTTTGTGGAATGAGAGCTTTTCTTTGACATTTCATTGCTTTGTAATATTTGTGACTAGCTCCACTGCTTTTTCCAAGAGTTGGCGCACACTGATCAACATTTTTTTTATTTTATCACACCTTGGCACATAGGTAAATGTCAAGAGATAGTATATGAATCATGTTCTCATACTGGCTAATGATGTTGACACTCATGTTTCATGAAGCCTTCATTGATTTTATCCCATCCTCGAGCATCATTAAATCAAGTCCAAACTCAAATCCCTCATCCCAATTCCTCAAGTTAAATTTCAACTTATCTCATCATAACTGCAGTCATGTATGTGAGGTGCTGATCATATTTTTTAAGGTAGAGACTAAGCATGCAATATAGTACACAAATCTTTCATACTAGGGAAATGTGAATAATTAAGTCAAGGACCCTAATGATTAAGGCTGGTTAACTCAAAATCTCAAGACCTCATAAACCAAGTGTTCTTGAACATCACTAGTCCTGTGTGAAAGTGAATTGTGTCAGGGATTAAATCAACTTATTAGTTAGTTTTTTTAGTTTTTTTATGATGACTGATTGATTTTTTTAAGTTTTAGAAAAAGTTTTTTTTTTCAAAAAGTTTTTTTTGACAAACAAAGGCAAAGAAGTTTTTTTTATTAGAAAAGTTTTGCTTTTTTTTCAAGAGTTTTTTTTTGAAAAAGTTTTTTTTAAGAGGATTTTTTTAAAGTTTTTTTAGCAAATAAGGAAAAAGAGTTTTTTTAGGAAAAAGATTTTTTTACTCATCCCATAATTATTGTATAATATATATAAAAATACGTGAAAGTACGAGCTATGGGTAAAGTATATATGTAATATATACACACCCCCCTATACTTAGCATGTGTTATGTCCTCATGGCACAAGAAGCGAGAAAAAGACATAGATCGTGCTAAGCGTAGGATAGCTAAAATAATAAATAGTATAGAAGTCGATCCACCCCCCTATACTTAGGCTCTGGACAACCTAAGTGTAGAAGAAAAGCAAAAATGGGGCGGAAGAGGTCAAGAGGAGAAATGATGAGTATATACACATGGCGGGCATCGGTCCCCCCTATACTTAGCCTTTGGTCAGCCTAAGTATTGGACAAGAGTAAGTGTGAGAACCGATGTGATCTCGAGAATATACAAAGAAGGGAGAATATGTACAAGAGTGATTGAATCTTCTAAGATGTTGAATCTTGATGCTGCATCTTCATGAAGAGTAATAAGATGTATCTGCTCTGTGCTCACTCTGTATGAAGTTGATGACCTCGACTTGGACTAACTGCTCTTTCGAATCAACAAAATGCTTCAACAGTTGTCCATTCACCACATGAGATTGTGCACCATCTGTGAGATCAGCTATCTCTACACTTCCATTCTCGTGCACTTTCTTAACCACAAAGGGACCCGTACATTTAGATTTGAGATTCCCATGGAACATCTTCAACCTGGCATTGAACAACCATACCTTTTGTCCAGGGACAAAGTCTTTGCACCTAATGTGCTGATCATGCCATGTCTTTACTTTGTCCTTATAAATCAAACTGTTGTCATATGCCATGTTTCGGATTTCCACAAGCTCGTTCAAGTTCAAGTCTCGGCAAAGCTTCCCTAGGTGAAAACTCCAATTAATCTTCTTAATTGCCCATTCGGATTTATGAATCAATTCTGTGGGCAAATGGCATGGCTTTCCATAGATCATTCTAAATGGTGAAGTACCCAATGGTGTCTTGTAGGCTGTCCTATAGGCCCACAGAACTTGGTCCAAGAGCTGAGACTAGTTCTTCCTATCGGGACGAAACAATTTCTGCAAAATACTCTTCACCTCTCTGTTTGAAACCTCTACCGTGCCGTTGGACTGTGGGTGGTAAGGACTAGTAACTCTATGCTCAAATCCATAGTCCTTAGCTAAAGATCTCATATCTCGGTTCACAAAGTGGCTACCCCCATCAGATACAAAAACTTTTGGCACCCTGAACCTAGCAATAATATGGTCTCTCACAAACTTACAGACAGTCTTGCTGTCTGCGGTTCGGGTTGGGATAGCCTCCACCCACCTTGATAAATAATCAATCTCCAACAATATGTACTCATGTCCTTGGCTGTTGGGAAAGGGACCCATAAAATCTATGCCTCATGCATCAAAAACATCACAAATAATCATCGGTTGCATGAGCATTTCATCTCTCTGTCCAACTGTCCCTCCCATTCTTTGACAGATCGGGCACGACCGTACAAAATCAATGGCATCTCTAAACAGGGTCGGCCAGTACAATCCACATTGAAGTACTTTATGAGTGGTTCTCTTTCCCGAACGGTGTCCTCCAGCCTCAAGTGAATGACAATATGTGAGGACACTCTGGTATTCCTCCTGAGGAATACATCTTCTCCAAACACAATCCGGTCCTTCAAAGAAAAGGAAAGGATCGTCCCAGTGGTATCTCCTCGAATCCGACATCAGTCGATCAATGTTATTCCTAGTCCAATCATGGAGAACCTGCTTGGAGACATGATAGTTCACCATGTTGGCATACCACGGGAGTGGGTCAATAACACAAATTGACTCATCTGGGAAGGTCTCCCTAATTCTCTCATGATCAGGAGAATCCTTAAGTTCAATCAGAGAAAGGTGATCAGCCACAACATTTTTCACTCCAGCTTTATCTTTTATCTCCAAATCAAATTCCTGGAGGAGTAAAATCCACCTAAGAAGACGCGCCTTCGCATCCTTCTTTTCCATTAAATATTGAATAGATGTGTGATCAGTATAAATTGTCACCTTAGAGCCCAAAATATATGATATGAACTTCTCGAGGGCCCATACTACCGCGAGCATTTCCTTTTCAGTCACTGTATAATTTTTCTGTGTAGGATCTAAAACTTTGCTAGCATAGTGAATCGCAAATGGAATCCCCTCTCGTCGTTGTCCTAACATAGCTCCTATAGCGAAATCTGAAGCATCAGTCATGATCTCAAAGGGGAGAGACCAGTCAGGAGCTTGTAGGATAGGCGAGGCACAAATCTTCCTTTTCAAGAGCTCAAAGGCCTCCAGACACCTATGATCTACAACGAACTCTGTGTCTTCTACTAAGAGCTCAGTCATTGGGCAGGCGATCTTTGATAAATCTTGAATGAATCTCCTATAGAATCCAACATGCCCTAAGAATGACCGCACTGACTTCACGTTGGTAGGTGGATCGAGTTTCTTGATCACCTCCACCTTGGCAGGGTCAACCTCCATTCCCCTTTTGGAGATGACATGCCCCAACATGATACCCTCCGTCACTATAAAGTGACTCTTCTCCCAGGAGAGTACCAGATTCACCTCTCTACACCTCGTGAGGACTCGTTCCAAGTGCGCTAAACATGTATCAAAAGAATCACCATGGACCGAGAAGTCATCCATGAACACTTCCAGAGCACTCTGTACTATGATGAGTACTCTGTACTACTCTCTGAATCAGGTCGTTGACACTTGGTTTGCTTCATCTCAAGGTTCACTTCTCCACCTGGAGAACAGAACTTCATCATTCTCGTACCATAATCGAAAGCTGTGCCTGCAGTCCTAAGGAAGGGTCGCCCGAGAATGATCTGAGACTCTCTCCAATGATTGGGGGTCTCCATGTCCAAGACTGTGAAGTCCACCTGATAGTTCTGCCCCTTAATCGAGATAACGACGTTCTTCACTTCTCCCTTAGGTCTCTTCACTGAACGATCTGCGAATTGGAGTAAAGCTCTAGATTTGCGAAGTGGTCCCAACTCCAATTTCTGATATAATGCTAAGGGGAGTAAGTTGATCGAAGAACCGTTATCTAAGATTGTGCGTGCAAACGCAATGTCGCCAATATGACTCTCCACATAGTGAGCACCCATGTCTTTTTTTTCTTTGGCAAAGTCTGATTCTTGAGACAATAGGTTGTGGCTACTGATAAGACATGTGTCTTTATATTTCGGTTATCTTTCTTCCTGCTAACCCTTCTAGGTGTGCATCTCGCCTTAAGGTATTTTTGGAAGGCAGGATGGTTAGCCACATATTCATCAAATAACACCTTAACTGTGATGTTTTCTTTACAAAACCGTGCCATATCGGGGCCATCTTTCTGAATCTTTTTGATACGCTTTCCTGCCATAAGAGCACGGGGAAAGGGATTGAAGCAAGGAAAACAAAGGAAGAAGAGTCTGAATCATGAACTAAAAGATCATTCTTTGACTTAATGAAAATAGAGTTCTTCATACAAGAATCTTTTTGTTGCAACATGGAATCGAGATCAAATCTATCTACTATAGGTTGTGGAATAGAAGCTGGAGTGGTATCCGCCACAACCGGAGATGCAAGGTCCTCCATAGACTCAGAAGAATATCCATGCTGACAATGCTGCATACGTGCTCTCCTCCTCCTCTCAGCTCCCTGAGTGGAAATCCTCGAATGGTGCTGATGGGGCTCCGAAATATGATGCCTCTCCTCCTCTTCCTCAGAAGACTCCTCAAGTAGAGCTCTAGAGATGCCCCTCCTCGTGTCCCTCGCCCGAACATGTACGACAACGGTCCTTCGGCTCCTGAGTGACATGTGGTTAGCCTCGTCACACGAAAGAATCTCATGTTCAGATTTAGAAGATGTTGAATAGTATACCTGACCAAAGTGCTGCTGAGAACAAGAATGGTTCATGCTATTGGGGTTAGCCTGAACTTGGGCTGGGATCGAGGTAGAGGAAGCAGTCTGCTTGTCTCGCCATCTGGACAGGCGGTTGACATCCACCCGTAAGTCATGAATCTCGTTCCTGTAGGAATGTAGCTCGTCGAGTGTCTGTTGTTGAATATCCACGGGACTAGATGATGAAGGAAGTGGATAAGACTAGGAAGAAGAACGGGAAGACTGGCCCTGCTGGCTAGTGTACTGCCTCTACTGTTGCTGCTGGTGTTGCGGGCCCTGCTGGCCTGCCTGGTAATGGCCATGTCGGCCATACTGCTGGTACTGCTGCCGCTGTTGCTGTGGTGGCTGGAATCCAGGGCTCTGCTGTGAAGGAGGTGGTGCAGAGGTGAATGCGGTGTTGTGAAAGGCCGGGGGACGCTGGTAGGTCTGTCGGTCTCCCGTACTTCTCTGCCTGGTAGGGTCCTGAGTATACCATATCCCATTCACCTCCCAAACTGGGGGAGGCTCCTCCTGGACTGTCTCTGCTAATGGAGGTGGCTGCTGGAAAGAGTCGGCATAGGATTGGTCCTGCTCCCACGGTTGGGGTTGCCCTGACACCAACTGCTCCTGAACATGGTAAACTCGGTATACGAGAGCAGAGGGTGCAGTCACGGCGGGTATCCTTATCTTAGATACCTTCTCAGTCAACTCCTCCATCTGTTTTGGAAGTTTGGAGACGCTCTGGTCTAACTCATCAATCCTCCTGTCGATCTTCTCGACTACAGTAAGCTTGTCTACAAGAAGTCCCATTCTAGGGATCACTTCCTGAGAGAGATCGACTATAGCTGATTTTCCCCCTCCAAATGAGAGTGAACTGGGGGATGGTATATAGGCCCTACTGGCCATCTGTGAGCGGATAGTTTCAGCCATCTGCTCAAATACCATCCAGACGGCATCCGCTCCTCATGATGTGTAGCTGCCTCCACAGGCAGCGCTCACTAAACCCTGCATTTCAGGGTTGAGACCAGTGAAGAATGATTGGACCAAGATGTTATCATCTAAATTGTGACAGGGATAATTCTGCAGGATGTCTTTGAATCTTTCCCAAGCATCAGAGAGGGCTTCATGGGGTAACTGGGAAAAACTTGTAATTCGCGTCATCATCATGTTAGTTCTTGTGAAACCCCGAATTTTATTTTTTAAAAATCTGGAGTATTTTTGACATCCAAAAAAATCAAATAATCACACCATTACTTATATCTCGTCGAGATCTTTTCAAGGAGCCCAAGAACACCTAATTCTGATATTCCAAGCTCAAGTTATCGTTGTTTTAAGAATCATAGTCGGGACCCATATATGGATCCGAACCGGATCCGAAACGAGATCCAAATTCACCTCTCCTTCTATAAATAGGAGATGGTAGACTGCTCTCTAAAAGCCCTAGCTACCACCATCCTTCCCTCTCTTCGGAACACCACCACCTTGGTCGATTTTATCATTGGGAGGCCGCCGTCGACGTCGGAGAAGGAGCTCCGATCAAAGATCCGCGACCACCATCACATAGGAAAGCTCGAGGTCACCTTCGTATGTGCATTCACATTCCGATCGAGCGACGGAAATAGCATTTCCGTGTGAGAGGAGAACCCGAGGGAACATCCTCGGAAGTAACGATGAATACCTCCCTCTTGCTGTTGGTTTCCACATACTTTTGTTCCCATATGCTTGAAACATGCTTAGAGCCTTGGTCATTCTTATGATGAATTTCTTATACTAGTAATGAAGTTATACCATCCTTGTTGGTTTTTACAGTATGATTTATAGATGGTTATCTTGGCATATCACGTGGTGTAATTTTTGTCGACATCTTTACTTTGAATCTTAACGAAAGATCATAGATCAATGATATCAGTAATTTTCGATTTCCGAAATAATGTGTTGGATCCTAATCTTTTAGGGATACTGTCATTAGAGAAAAATAGATTCTGTCATTGTTCTTCTCCTTAGTTCATGCGATATGGGAGATGAGGGTTATAGCATAAAACGTACAGATTGATTTTTGATGGGGTTAATAATGGCATTAAATTGAGGTATTAGAAGTCATACAGACTGAGGTAATATGCATGTAATCCACGTTGGCATATCCCTTCACACATTAGATAGTGTTGCATCCACATGAGATATGTATAAAATTCTTATGCCATACACATGGACATCGTTGAGGTCCAAGACATGGACCAAATTGATGGCTTTCCAATTCCTAGATAGATATCGGCCCTTGCAGGTAGTATTAAAAAAATAAATGGTATATGTTAAAGTCATTGCCATTAATCCATACGTTTTTTTAATACATGTTCATATCATTATTAAATTTTTTAATTACATGTCATTAACATTTAACGTTGCACTAACTCCAATAAATGAAATTTTTCGTGCAAATCAAGCATACTAAATGTAGATATAACATGATGGTAAATTCATAATCTTCATTTCACGAGACAAGATAAATACATAATTGAGGTATACAATGCACTATAATTGATGTTTTGTTCATGATTGTCATATTTACTGTTATTACATTATACTTCAATGTACATGCTAGATCATTGATCATGCCTTATGTTAATTATTGTGAGCCGTTGGCCTGATCGCTCTAACATTATGAGATATATCCAATTGGTATTATCTATACCCTTCAACACTATATGCATACAAAATGTTAATTTTTTTTAAAAAAGTCAATCTCCAATAATATATGTATCGCATAAGAGGAGTAATAATTCTCAATCACGCGTCATGAGGTACAGTCTCTTCAATAATATAGAATTATACCAATGACTCAAAATCTCATAAGGTTATTTAACATTATCAATGGTTGTGGCAACTATCATATACTGAGGGAGAATTTTTTTTAATGAACCATAAGGGATTAAGCATGCACCCTTGGGCACCGGATAGATACCATTAAGGTCGCGATCCCAACGGACGAGTTAGGTGACGTTGCACCTAGCAGCCCGGTTGTATCCGGAGTCGCTCGACGGAGTAGGCAGGTGGCAACGGTTGGCGTTCATGGTTTCTCACTTATACACAATTTTAAGATTCGGACTAAAATTTGATGTGGCCGCGTCGAATTTTACCTCGAATATTATGATTGTGAGAGGTGTTCCGGGATGTGGTTTGAAGTTGGAGAATGAGGTTTTGGTTTATTCCTTTTATGATTGAAAAGAGGATCTCGAGGTTTTACTCAAGATGGATACCAAGTTCCCGCTTAGCGGAGGCCTGCGAGTCGCGTACTTGCATCTGCTAAAATAATACGAGTAATGATTAATGATCGAATACTAGAAATTGTAATTGCAAACCATTATGGTTTATAACCAACTTGTAGAAATATCAAGACCATTGTAGTAGTACTTAATGATTATTAAATCAATAAATAAAGTTAGTTGTTGTATGATCCAAGGTGAATTAGAATAACTGGGTGACTTTCTCGTTTTCTACCATATATGCTTACGTTTTTAAATAGAGTTGAATACACATCCTTTGCTTCCTCCTACCTAAGCTACTGTAGTATTTGTCTCGTTACTGGGCAATTGCTTATAACGTTACCCTTGTGTGAACCCAACAGGTGTACCTGAGCAGCAGCCGCAACAGTAGCGGCTTTGAGAAGATCATACTTTTCTTGTCATATTTGCATCAGACAGGGTGCGTCCTACTTAGTGTAATTTATTTACTTCCGTCTTATTTTATGTTATTAATGAGAGACATTGTAGTGAGACATGTGGAGAGTTTTTCTACAAAGTTTGAGATTTTCTGATGTATCTCATATCATGGAAATGGACTTGATGAGTATTGATGAGAATGGATGTTGCATTTTTCTTTCCATTTTATGCTATTCTCCCGTTGTTATTTATATTTCAAATGTTAATCTATTGTGCATAAGATGGTTTGCTGAGTATCATAGATCATGGGCGTATTTGGACCGTAGGTCCGACGCTCCCGTCCCGTCGGTTTCGGTAGCCGGAGGGGCGGGGCGTCACAGTTGTACTCAACGGGTAGAACTGCTTTAGGAATAGGTCCTTGAACTGGGCATAAGTGGTGACGATGATTCCAAGATTCTTTACCCAGTAATCGGCTTTTCCACCCAAGGCAAATGGAAGGGCTTTAAGCCTAATATAATCATGGCTACCATTATTATGTTTGAGGTTAGCACAGATGAGCTCAAAGTCCCTTAGGAATGCATATGGCTCCTCAGAAGCGTTCCCATCAAAATGTGGCAGCAAGTTCAGAAAATGCGGCTTCAATTCAAAGTCAACAGTGGGTTCGGCCGGACTCAAGTAGTTATGAATTTGATATTGTCCAGGGTTATACGCCGCACCCATTGGTGGTTCGACCCCAACATTTAACTGTCCTAACTGAGCTCTCAGTGTTGCATGTTGTTGCTCAGATGCAGCTAATCGGGCAAGTATCATTCTCATTGGGTCTTCATGGTTCTCTTCTTCCTCTTCTTTCTTCTTTGGCATTTTACTTGAATCTTCGTTATGTCCTTAATCAGCAAGATGTTCTGGATTAGAAGAGGATTTATGAATCAAGATATTCTCACCGAGGTGATGGTCTTCCTCGGTGAGGTGGGAAGAGAGAAATGGAATGGTTTGAGAGTAACCATCCCGAGAGTGAGTCATCCTGGGCTCAAGAGGGTCATGAGTCCAGGTTGGTCCAAGTTGTGCTTGGACCTTGAAGACGTACTTTTTGCAGGGTTCAACGAGAGATTCGCAAAGTCCGAATAAATATCCCCCCAATCAGTCATCTTCGATGTCAAAGGAACCGATTAGATCACGATAGTCAATGAGGTACTAGTTCTACGGTGCACGTAAATGTGCGGAGTGAACTCACACAATACAAACACAATTCAAACCCCCAATTTCACCAACTAAACATGTGATGATCGTAAGGGTTCGGCCGAATTATCTGGTCAATTTTAGTTGGTGAGAATACAATCTTGGAAAGATTAACGAGCTATTAGGTGCTCGTATTTTCCTACAGACTGGCCCGGTTCTTACGACTAGTTTGACCTACATTCAGCCAGTATAGGAGTAAGTACGGACCGTATAAATACGACTACCCATTCCTTGAGGACTAAGGCATCCTCTAAACCTCCCACTCTGCTAAGGAAGTCCGGACCGTTTATCGGCTACCCGTATTCCTCACTGAAAAGTAGCTAATCATCTAAAAAGAAAGAACCAGTAGTAAGTAAGAAATCCAGACTTGTCTCTATCCTAGGGTCGTCTCTCTCTCACTTGCAAGTAAAACAAACAATGAGGGCTTTATGCACCCGAGAACAAAGGTTCTTTTTATTCCAATTAATTAAATCGACCTGCTCAATTCAGTCCTAATTTTAGAGTTAGGTTATCACTTGAAATTAATCTGAACACACAAGCACGTCTACCGTTCAGTCTCAATTTCCTTTTTGACCTTAAGTTGTAAATCAAGAAGGGAGTCAGAAATCAGAATGCAAACGAGAAACTATGATGCATGCTCAGAAGAAGGTATACTTACAGCGATACCCAGCACTCTCCATGCGTTATGCTAAACTGAATTTGTAAATATTACACTAAATACAAGTAGATCGAGAAAACCGCACCTAAACAGTATACTATTAGCGGGGAAGAATTGATTGAATTTGAGCTAAGTAGTACGTGTCTATGTACGTCTCATTATGAATCTTATAAGATATGTGAATCTTTTAAGATACGTGTGGCCTAAATTACGATGGGCACAAACAAATTTGAATCTAAACTACCGTGTGCCTATTCCTTAAGTTCGCCACTCAAGTCGAGACCCCACCCTCACCGGAGAGTGAAACAGGTCTCGACACACCACAAATAATGTCCAAGTCTTTTTCTTACACACGCGAGCTCTCAAACAAGAGACACTGTAAATAAGCAAGCTAAATAATTACAAGAATTTACAAAATTTCTCTCAAAAATAAATAAATTATCCTTGCACTTCAGCAGTCGGCGCTCCTCGCGTCCATCAACCTCCGATGCACTCCATATCCACCCCCCTCGCAAGAAAAATGAGATTTATATTAGAGAGATAAACAACAATATATATACCAAAAAAAGAAGAGAAAAAATGACAGAAAATGGATTAATTACAAAATGGCTCGGGGGTCAGACTACCCGAGAAAGCAAAAATCTAAATCCAAAATTTTAAATTAATCCCTAAGCCGTTTGCCTCCCCAACAACAATGCCATCTGACATGATGCTAAATACGATGTTTAATTCGTGTTCGTTGTGGTACGTGTACTTAGCGATTCGGTCAGAACCGAGAGAAGATCTCCGTGAAGAGTGTCTCGGCTTTAATTTATATCCCGGGCAAGTCCGGGGTCGAACTCAGGGAGGCAAAGGAACAACTTGGGTTTAATTTGAAATTTAAGATCTAGATTTCCATGCGGTATTTTTTAGATTTTTTATGCAAAAACCAAAGCAAATGCAAATGCGGGTGAATCAAGACACTAAGAAATCACACAATTGGCCAAATCAATTTTAAATCCAATTAGTCCAATTCATCCAAACTATATTTTTTCTAGGATCTTAATTCAGTGAGGAACACAAAACATATTTTTTTGTATTTTTAGGGATTAAAATGCAACAAATAAAAATACACATTTTTTATGGGTTTTTTCGCAATTAATCACACAAACAGTAAGTAAAAATCATGAAAAATTTACTGAAATATAAACATGATGAAATTAGACTACAGTAATTTTTTTGGAATTTTTTGACAAGTTATGAATTTTTATGGATTTTTTAGTGAAAACAAAGTGACAATGAGTAAATAATTTCTAGTAAATCCACATTACCAAATTAATCAGAGTACGAATTATCTCAGAAAGATATTTAGATAAGAAATCCAGAAGAGTTGAAATTTTGTGAAAAGGATGTAAGTGGATTTAATTAAAAATCAAATACTAAAATCACTCTATAATTTATTTCGGGCACATGACAATTCCATTTTGGATGAAATTTGGACAGTATCTTAATCATATATCAAAGCATCATATCTAATTTTTGTGGAATTTTTGAAGCAACCGTGAGTTAGATATGATTTTAAGAGCACTGATTGGGTAAAATATAAAGACTTTCAGTTTGACAATTTTAATTAATTCACAATAACTCACAAAAATATAAATAATTATCCACAATGTAGAGAATTGGTTGCTCAACATGAAAGCATTTTTCATTGAATATAAAGATGCATAACGAAGGTCCAAATTAAAGTGCGAACATAGGGGTGTCTTTGCAAACTCAGAAAACAATAATTACAACAAAAATATTTACAGGGATCTTTTTCCAATTAGCAGAAACTTAAAATGAATCAATGCAATTTTTACAAAATGATAGAAAAGGTAAAAAGAGACCTTTCTTCTTCCTGAGTCTTCGAAGGTGAACCCATCGGCGGAGGCGGACGCGGCAGCCCCGCACGCAGTCGCGAGGACGGGAGGAGGGCGGATGCACCGCGCGAGGGTCGGGGTGGTCAGCATAGAGGACGGGGGGCGGTGCGGCGGCGCCGCCTTGGCGGAGAGCGCGGTGGCGCACTGTTGCTAGAGCATGGGCAGTAGAAATGGGGGGTCGCGCTGGGGGAGTTGCTGTCGGCCCTGCTGCGGCCGGCGGCTGTGGAGGCGAGGGCGGCCGGCTGGAGAGGGAGGGGCGGCGGCCGACGCCGCTAGAAGGTGGGGGCGGCAGGTGCGCTGCTGCCCGTGGATTGAGGGGGCGGCGGTGCACTGCTGCCCCGTTATTTTTTTTTGTTTTTGTTTTTATTTTTTTGTTTTGCAGTTGTAAATTTTTTTTGTTTTAATTTTTTTTTATTTTTTTTAATTTTTTTAAATAGGAAGGAAATATGAATATATACAAGACAACACAACACACAAAAAATGTGGTGGGTGATGGAGATGATGTGATAAAATAAAATATGGTGGGGTGATGGTGATGTGATAAAAAAAAGTGATGAAAATAAAGATGATGATGGTGGTGATAATGTGATAAAAAAAATATTTTGAGAAAATAACAACAATAATAAAATGAAGGGAAAATTTATCTAAGATGAACGCGGTCGCCTATGGTGTGCTCACGAGAGCACGGTCTTCACTCGAATCGCCGGCGTGCGATGAACTCGAGCAGCGCGCGGTTGCGGCTGCGATATTGGCTAAAAAGCCAACGGATCTCACCGGAGAGAGGGCCATCGACGCTCGACCGCGGTTGCGTCGCTGTCACCGATTCAACTATGGGAACTAGACTCTCCTCACATAAAGATGGATCAAAGGTAAAAATGAGGAGAATGAGATGTATATAAAGAGGATGATATGAGAAGTTATTAAGGTGGTGGAGTTGAATGAGAGGTTGTATTATTAATGGAGTTGAATGGGATGTTGGAAAAAATGGTGGTATAATGGAGTTGAATCGGTGGTTATTGTAGAGAATGGAAATTAAATAATAAATAAATTAATTAATTAATAAAGTAGGCTACTTTAAATACAATAAAAAAAAGAGAAGAAAATAAATAGTGGAGATTTTACAAGGGAAGACAAACAACATGCACATTTTTTTTACTTTTCTAATATGTAATTTTTTTGTCTTTTTAATAAGAGATATTTACAATAGAAAAATACAATAAAATACTACAATTAAAATACAACACAAGTATGATTTTTTTTGTATTTTTAGTAATTAAGAAAGATACAATACAAATTAAAGAAAGAATGAATATATACATGGTATACAATGTACATCTAGGTCCCAAAACCCAACTTTTGCAAATGAGCTCCGATTTTAATGAAACTACTTCCGTTGGATAGATAATTTTCTAACTTGAACTTTAAAAGTGAGTTTGGTGAATTTGGAGTTCATACGGAATAGGAATTTAGCTTGGAAGTTGGACTTTACGGCTTTTTCTCTTTGGGATCTAGGAGCATTTATTTGAGTGAAATTTTTTTTATATTTTTGTATTTTTTATTTACATTTTTATAAATAAGTTAGAGAAAGAATTAGGCAAAAAAGAGTTGAAATGAAATTATTAAAAATCCATGAAGTTTTGTGCTATTTATAGGTGAAAAACTCCTTTAATTTGCGGCTTTTTAGTGTTAATTTATTTTATACAATCTAATATACAATAATTAGTGTGTTTTATTTACAAGAGATATTTTGTTAATTTATTGATTTTATGGACATTTTTCTGGGATTTTACTCGGGATTTGCTAAGATCAAGATATTACGATGATGAATCGCGGATTCATCAGTGGCCCAATCAGAAAAATCCAGAGAACAAAAACAAAGATAATTACAAAAGAAATAGTTAAAGGCAAAATTAGGAAAAAAAAGTCAAAACATGAAATTTGCTCGTCTCGACGAGATCTACAACTTTCATGTTGGTCAAAAAGCAAAAAGAGGTCATTTGTACAAGAAGTATTTTTGAGGGTATTTTTAAGAGGGATAAAAACACCGATTTTTGTCTTTGATTTGTTTTTGTATTTTTTAGTCTTTTTAACGGTCAGTGAATTATAGATAATTTATCTACCTAATTTTTAGGGGGTTTTGATGATAAAATAAATACAAGAAAAATACGTAAAATTGAATACACGTAATTAAAGGTTAATTATACACAATATGATACAGGATAATAATAATGAATTGAAGATGATTTTTATTGGTTTAGTCAAGACATGGATTTAATTTGCAGATTTTAGCATTATGAATTCGAGATTCATCACCAGGCAATGGAAGGAAGCGACTTATTGATGAATCTCCATTTCATCACCTTTATTCTATCATTTTGGCCTCAAAAACCCCAGCAAATGCATGTAAATAGCATCAATTTGTATATAATAGCACTCATTGTTTCTTGTATTTATTGTACATTAAATAAGGTTTTTAATGCCAAAATTATAGAATAAAGAGAAGAAAAGAAAAAGGAATAAAATATTACAAATATTTTATGACCCTAACCCCGAGACCAAGGCCAGCATGGGATTGGTCGACAAGGAATAAAGTAGGGGGAGATAAGGGCCGATATGCAATAAATACCTCATTTATTTATTCATCCATTTATGCATTTTTGACACCTATTTTCTGCATAATTATTTATTCATCAAATGAAGAAACTTTGTTCATAAAAGTTGTATATAATAATGTAAATAAAAATACAAAATTAAGTTTGTGTAAAAATAATACACAGTGTACATTTTATGCACATAATAAAAAGCCAAAATCTCAACTTCACAGACCCATATCTTGCAAATAAAAACTCCAAATCACCCAAACTAACCTTTAATTGTATATAGCATTTCATAAACTATTTTATAAAATTGGTTTCATAATTTTTGGAGTCCATGTGCAGAAGTTAGGTTTTTGGCCTTTCTTGTATATAATACCTGATTAAAATATTCATTATATTCACTATTCATTATTTTTATAAATTAATATTTTTAGAATCTTGTAAATAATGTATATAATTCATATACATATTAACCTTATAATAAAACCAAAAAGAGTTTGTAAAATAAAATAAGTCTATGAAATATATATAGGCAATATACCTATGAGAAGGATGTGCATAAATAAAAGAGGAAAACATTCTTTAATTATTCAAATCTCTTATATTTTTGTAATAATGTATATATTATATATGTCCTATTAAAAATACAAATCCTTAATAAAAACACATAAAATTAATTAAATAAATACAATGTGTACAATATATAGGTAAAGTACCTATAAGTATACTTACAAATACATAGACCTATTTATTTAAAAATACAAATAAACTTATAAAAATCAAACAAAAATATCTTTATACTCACAAAAATAAGTTATAAATTTATAAAATAAGCCAAGAAAATAATAAAAGAAAATAAATAAATTAAAAATAAAATATCCAAAAAATACATGTAAATACATACATATACACATTATTAAAATAAAACTATAATAAAACACCTCGAAAAATTCAATAAAAATCATGAATAAATACTAGATGAAATAATACACATTTTTTATTTTTTAAGAAAAAATTAATAAAATCATTTAGGACGTCAAATAAATCAATCTTCCTTCAGATTTGCTATTTTGTCTCGTAGCGGCTTACGTGGCCCAATGAGGCGCCGGCCAACGTTGACTCCCAGGTCAACTGTCCCATCCCTCGCCTGGCGTGTCTGAACAGTCTACTCCCCCGATTTCATGCGTTTTTCCCGGGCACACCATCCATCAATCGACAACGCTTCCTTCACAAGATTTGTTCCCTAATCTTCCATGATGCCCGCCGAAATCATAGATCAACCTAATACTCTCTAGATCATGCAATAATCGCCGGTCAATAAGGCCACTCGCCAATGTTTATAAATAAAAGGCTCCGCTTCCTTCCTCGAATTTGGCCACTTTTTATCCAATCTCAAGCCTTAATTCTAGTCCTAGGACATTCCTCGTGACAGGGGGAGTGAGCTGGTGCCTCGAATCGTCCGGAGAGAGGAGGATTTTGTCGCGGCGGAGCTCCGGCGTCCGCCCTGCTCCCTGGAGGCCCCCAGGTATAAGAGCTGCCCTTTTAATGCGTTCTTAGTTAGTTTTTAATGTTAGCCTTTCATTCCAGTAGTTAGTTTAGTGGTTAGTTAATCATCCTAGCGTAAAAATCAAAAATCGAAGTTCGCCGGAGCTCCGCTCCGGCGACTTCTCCACTATAGACCTGACCGTATCCGACCGCCCTGTTCACCCCATTTCGAAACCCAACGCTTTCTCCATCTGCCGCACGCATTTGTTCAACCCAGGACCCTAGGTCCTGGTGAATCGGGGCTCCACCTCCGCCGTTCGCCGGAGCCCCTCCGCCCACCTCATTTTTGCGCCATAGCTTCAAAACCCCGGGTCGAGGAGAAAGCTCTCTCGCCCGCGGTTCTTCCTGTGCAGGTACTTCGAAGAATCGAGCCCTTCTGGGCTTGCTTTGACCCAGAAAGAGGTTCCTGGAGGTCCTCTTCTTCTTCGACCTCGCGCCATCGACTTGGACCTCCAGGAGCCATCAAAGAACCGTCAGACGACGTGGAAGCCTCCCAGCTACGATCAGAGAGCTTCAGATGCGCGGGTGGTGCCCGGAGGAGCCCGAGCTACCCGATCGAAGCTCGCCGGGGGCGAGCTTCTTCCCAGTTCTTCCAGGTGTCTTCCGCACCGTTGGATCGAGAGGGGCGGCCCAGATTGAACGCCGACCGTTCGATGAAGATGTGGATCCACCGTCAGATCAGCCAGGAGGTTCTAATCATGGCCCTTCATCGCCGAACCGACCTCCGCCGTCCGATGGTCGCCACGTGTATAAGTGGCGCCTCCAGCGCCGCAGGATGAAAAGCCTTACTTAGGGGTAAATTTCACATCTCACCCCCCCACTTTTTGTATTTAGTATTTAATCCCAAAAATAAAAGTTTCAGTTGTAAAATAAGTTGTAAAAATTGCAGTGGACCCCCTGATGTTTACATATTTACATTTTCGTCCCTCCGCACCTCACGTGCAGCTACCACGTGAGGCGCGTGAAAATTGTATCTAAACCCTGCCGGGTTCTTGTATTTACTAAATGGTCCTGAAAATAAAAGTTAAAGTGTATTTTTGTTGTAATTTTTGCATGTATGCCCCTGCCAACTATTTTATTTGCAAAAATACCCCTGCCAGGCCATTTAATTTTTGAAGGATTTGTCTATTTATTTTATGCTTCATATTTAATCGAAAAATCGTGCAAAAATAGACTTAAGCTCCTGTTTGGTCATGCTTGAACGCCATATTTTTAGTTTCGCATTTTGTTGCATTTTTGCATTTATTAAAAATCAAAAACTTGTCTTTTATTCCCTGTCTAACTTATAAAATCCCAAAAAATATGAAAATGCCTTGAAAAATTCCAAAAAAATTACATGTAGTGTATTTTGACCTATATTAGTGTCAGTCCAAAAATCCCTAAAAATCTCAAAAAGAAAACCTTAAAAATTCAAAAATACCCAAAAACTTCAAAAAAATATAAAAAATCAAAGAAAAATCAGAAAAATATAAACTCAGGCCCTCCTTATGATATATTTTATTGTTGTTATTAGAAAATTAAAGTAGAAAATTTTTGAGGCTGTTAGCTATTTTTAATCTCTGTTTTTGTGACGGCCAGTACCTAGTCCACTGTTTGCTATTATTTAGCTATTTTAAAATACTAAAAATATTTGCAAAAATACCCAAAAATCATAAAAACAGTAAAAAGCCATGAAAATTCCAAAAAGATCCTTTTCCTGAATTTTTGACTATTTTTGAGTATTTTTATGAATATTATAATACCCCTTTTATGCATATATATATATGTAATATAAAAGTATTATATAAATATATATATAATACTTAATTATTATATTTTAATAATAATAATCAAAAAAAAATAAATAAATAAAAAAGAAAAGAAGAAACCCACACAAGGATGACGGTGATTGACACGTAGGCTATTGCATTTTGTGTTGCTCTCTGTGGTTCGACCTCTACATATTTGTCACTATACATTTTATGGTAGAGTAAAATAAAGATTAATTCACATTTATTTTTGAGCTTGATTGTTGTATTCTTTGGATTGTGGGTTAATTGCTGATTAACACCGGTCTTCTATGAGTGGTCGCCTCGGCGACAACACTTCTATTTTTTTATGGTGACCCTCGTGGAAAACCCATGTTATCACTTATACGGATGTTTAGCCTCTAAATATTTCATGGTATCTTCATTACAAGGAGTCACTCCTGAAGAGCATAAAACACTTAAGGCTGCTGAAAAGTATCCATCTGATACTTTAAGAAGGCATTGCCTAATGTTGGAGTGTTAATTCTCTTCCAAGGAATTGTTCTGATTAAGGCTAGACGTCCCTGGTGTACCACCTTTCAAAATATCATCCACTAGCTTGGTGAAGCCATCTGCACTGCCCCATGTAGTCAGTGAGCTCAGAATATGTCGTTGTTGTAAAGACTTTCAGTTGCTAGATCTTATATCATGTCTATTCATAGTCCTGAAAACCTGTAGTGTGCAACGAGGAAGAAGTAACAATCTCACCCAAGCAGATATGGATCCCAGCCCTGCGATAACTTGGTGTAAAGTTGTCTTCAGAGCTTGGAAGAAAGCAAGACAACAACCGGAAGGGATACTCTTAACCGTGGTGATAGGAACTTTGAAAATACGATAAAGCAGTAAAGCATCGACAGCTAACCCGTCAGTAACAGCAGGTACGACAGGTAGAAGAGGTTTCTGTTGGACATGCGAGCCCACGGCAAGCCATTATGCAATAAAGGTTATTGCGAATATCATTCCCTAATCTAAAATGAAGAATACATAATTTGCATAATAGGTCCCTTAGAACAATTAGGGTTATGTACTATGGCCATTTTGATGATCATACAGTTGTTGATTCAAATATTGAATCATAGAGGCTGGTGCTTGGATGAACATCTAAAGAATTAGATTAAGGACTCATCAAGCACCATCAAATGATTGTTAAGAGATGATCTCCAGCCTGAGTAGGAGATGGCAATCCTTTCTCAGTTAGGCTAATATCTGACCGACTTCTTGATGCATGTCCTCTACATAGGAATAGAGATTCGGAGGTGTCAGATTAGTTAGGTCAAACAGTTGACTTAACGAGATCGAGATAACCAAAGTCCTATATCATATGCTGTCATGATATAAGCACGCATCCTCTAACCGTAGACAGATGTGTTACTAAATGTCTGAGTATGTACATTTGGCAGACCAATAGGTTGATGACCTAATCAAGGTCTATACACCGGCGTGCTGGTGTGCATGCAAGGGCATATGAGTAATACGATCTCTCAAAGGGATCCTACAGGTTCAGCTACCGAATCAGAAGACATGAGCTCACTCATGAGATATTGGGAAGAATCAAATTCCGTGCACGGTCGTCTCTCTTTGGAAGCTTGACTGAATTTGTAGGTTTGATACATACTTTTGGAATGTATATGATCAAGACCTAAGCATGATATATGCTTTTGGAAAGTATATGATCGATACCGACTCCCAATGATCGAATGAGAAACTTAATGATAAAACTCTGAAGTAGACAGTATAAAATTGATCTGATACTTTAGGTTTATTTTGAGTCTTCCAGCATGCAGGATGTACAAGTATTGGGAATACTTGAGAGTGATGTGATCATAAACGATTGTATAACCATGACACTTCCATTACTAGGGAGTGATGAAACGGGTCTGGATTTTAGTGACTCCTCTCAGTAGAGAAGTAATCCGATCTTAGTCCAAATGTTGGACATCGATCTGAATGTGATTCAGATTCAATGAGAAGATTAGATTTGCGGTCTTGATTTTATCAAGCATCTATGGGAGGCTCGAGATCTGGATTTGAGATGTTATCTCAATATCCAAATCATTATACGTGGAGCAATACAATCGCTTTATCCTTATCTCCAAGTATTCGCGGAGAAAGCGCATTATCCTTGAAAGAGTTCACAATAATTTCATTGTTGATATATGTATCCAAGAATTGAGTAAATTGGTAATTAAATGTGATTTAGTTATCATGATTAATATTAATTCGATTCATATTATAAAGAGAGTTATCTTAGATAATTAAATGTGATTTTATTATAAAAGATGTGAATAATGTGAATATGATTCATATTATTTGGGCACATGAGAATAGAGATTAAAGATGATTAAATGTGATTTAATCATCATGGATATGATTAATGTGGATAGCACTATCTATATTAATCATATGTATTATAATTGTGATTTATAATATATTAGAGAGAGCCATTTGTAATTTACATTTGTTAGTTAAATGTTGATGTGAATTGGATTCACATTGCACATTAAATTGAAAATGTAATTTACATTTTATTTTGGGTTGTGAATGTGATTCACAAATTTCCAATGGCATGACTGCAATGTTCACAAAATAATTTAGATTTATTTTGTGAAATTAATTACAACAAAAGTTTTGCAAATATTGGAGAAAATCATGAGATAATTCAATCTCATGTAATATGGAAAGGAGGCTTCCTTCCTAATAAGGAGAGAGGACGGCTACTAAGTCCTTATAGGACTCATAGACGTCCTTCCCCCTTTTTGGAAGGAGGCTTGTCTCATTCCTATTTTTCCAATGGAGATTGATTTGATATAAATCAAATTATATTTAATATATATTTGATTTTTATTAAATTCATTGTTGTTGATTTTTTTTACCAACAAAAATCCTTGCCATTGAAAGAAACACAAATCTATGAAAGCCATTGGATTTGTGTTGCCCATGGATCCCAAAATATTATAAATAGAAGGACACCATTTTGCTCTTCTCTACACACAAGAGAACATAAGTCTCTCTCTCTCTCTGTCTCTCTACACGCCAGCCCTCTCTCTTCCTCTCTCATGGCCGTCCACCATGAATGCCCTAGAGAGAGTCTTCATCATCGCAGCGTCGTCGTTATGATGCCTGATCGTTTGCTCATGGGTCTCCGTCTCCTTCGGTGCGCCTCTCTCGTGAAGAAGACATCGGATCTCGTGTGTCAAGATCAGGAGATCTGTTGCTTGGATCATCAACATGGATTGCGAGAAGCACGCGATTCATCCCCGTGCTCGCAAGCGTCTCCTCTGTCGGATCGGACTTGAGACAGGAGGTCTATTCGTTTAGAGACTCGATCGCAACCACACTTCAATAAGTAGTCCTATTACTTATTTTTGGTTTAGACGAAACAATTCGAGAAGTGTTCTTTGATCATGTGGTTTCGTCGCATGAAATTTTTTAAATTTCCGCTGCATAGAACAACTAGTCTGACTAGTCTTCCTCGTCGTATTCGATACGATGCTCATGCTTCCGTGATGCGCTTGAGGATTATCCCTTTTCTTTCAAGTGGTATCAGAGCCAGGTTGAAGGTTTTGGATACAGTCCATAAAACCGAAGGCGAGTTGGGTTCGTTAGGGTTGCGAAAGTTTTATCGCATTTCATTTTTGCATATCTGTTTAGTGATTATTTTTGGCCTTGTTTAAATTATTTAAACACAAAAATAAAACTAGGATTTTTTCCCCATTAATAAGGAAATCATTGGATCTGAGTTTATGTAATTTGGATTCCGTTTACTCGAGATATTGTTTTTTAATGAACATGTGTTCACTGTTGCGGGAACTACGAATCTTAACATGATTAATGAGTTAATTACTATTTTGATCCACCTCAAAATACGTGAAATATCAGTGAGGTTCTGTCCAAAATCAAAATAGCAATCTTCGAAAATTGATTTTGTCTAATTTGGATTTAAATTGATTGAGTATATTAATTTTAGTAAGTAGGGGTCACTGCTGAAATTACAGTCCTAATCAAGAACCATGTGATTGTCAATTTGTGAAATTAATTGTTATTTTCATGAAATAATTACGGAAAATATTTGAGAAATATTGAATGATGATGATTTCCTTAATTGACTTGGCCTCAACCAATAAATTGATTAGATTTGATCTAAATCATAACTGGAAACACAATCATCAAACTCCTTGCTTGAATAGGATTGGGAATTTGTCTAGCAAATTTCCTTATAAACAAAAATGTTTTGATTATTACTATATGGTATAATTTCGGTTGATGAACTGATGATCATCTCAGGTGCAAAGTGATTGACTCGGCATTATTTTTTCCTGAGGAGGATATGGTGTCTAGTCGGGGATCGCTGTGGTAGCAGGTCGCATCGGTTACGGTTCGTCCCACTCCCGCCGGTACTAGCCATGACAGCGGGTAGGGAACGAATGATGCTTGAGAGATCACGATGTATTTTTCTAATTATTAAAATTCAAATTAATACGTACTTTGAGATAATACCATATATATATTAAAGTAAAAACAATCAAGTTTGTTGATTGGATTGGATTGATAATTAATTTAATATGATTGAATTAATTATGTCCAATTAAAACACTCTATTATGAATAGAGTTATTATTTCCCTTGGAAGAATTAATTATATGAATATGATTCATAATAATTAATTAAAATTTGAATAAGAGATGGAGGATCACGTAAGTGACATCCATGGTCTCCCGTCAAAGCGAAGGGTTCCGTCGCCAGATATTGTATGTAGGAGATGTCTGTCCGAAGTGACAGCTCCTGCATACGATCCATTTGGATCGGGCTCGTCACTTCTCGAAAGAGTAAGGACGTATGCGTAGTGACCCCAATATGGGTCCTCATATTATTGGGGCGATATTGGATTGCGCATAGTGAGTTGTATTCCTGTTGACGGTTGGTTCAATTAATGACGGGTCAACATCACCTTAGGGGTGGTGGGCCCGGGTGCTAAAGACCAAATTAGGAGATGCAAGTTGGACTTGCAAGGCAAAATGTGTTCCCTCTTCTTTTTATCCGAGTTACATGTTCTTATATTATTGGGATGTAACAAATATAAGGAAGGAGATCCCAGATCATGCTTGAGATATAATGGTAAGTATATCTCTTACATTGAAAGTGATTAAGGGAATGAACTTTCATTGTTGATATGGCAAGACAACTTTGATATGAATTCCTTAATAAAAGTAAATTATATATTTATATATGTTTATGCAAATTTTTTATTTCAGATAGTCCTTCTTTAATCCCACTCAATGTTATACTCAAGAATAACCAGTAGAATATCATGGATTGGACCTATGATCCAGATATTGTACTTGTAATTGGACACATATTGTATGTGGTTGCAATGTGCAAGTTTCCTCATAATAATGAGGAATGATAATTAAATAGACAATAGGACTAAAATCCTAGGGTTTGTATGTCTTTATAAGTCTTGATCTCATCGAATGAAGTGACATGTCGATAATGATCGTAATTATCAAATAATCCTTATAAAATCTAAGAAGATGTTCTGTCATATATATGTGCTCTCGACATATAATCATGAATGATATGATTCTCTGCATTATGCGGAATGGTGGCTCTATAGGTGATGATGTATTCGAATTGTTCGAGTACCTACCTGAACCTAAGTTTTAAGAACTTAAATGGATGTACGATAAGTGCCATCATTCTACTATCTATACTCTAGTCATTCATGAAGCTTCATAATATTCATATTGTATGAATTTTAATGAAGCATGTATAAATGTTGAAATACTCTTATATTGAAATTTCTGATTTTAACATAAGAGATCCTTGGTCTTGAGCAATGGTTGCTTATAGATAAAGGGAGCGCAGTGGAAGCATGGGTTGAACCCAAGTAAGAAGTATAGTCAAAGAGTTCACTGTACTTCTGTGACTTCCATATGACATCCAAAGAGTTGGATGAATACCAATACCGCAATAAGTTGATGTGTTGATAGTATGACTATCAAATCTATCTAGAATCCTTAGAGAAGAAATCGGATAGTACATCAGAATAATCTACATATAATCATTGAAATTGACTTACTTATTTGATAAAATAAAGTCTAATAATTGTATCTCAATCTTCTATTGACACTTGCAATTGGTTGCATATGTATTAGAATATTAGAAATTTGATCATAAAGTTTAATGGTCATCCATGTTGGAAGTGATGCAATTGTTGCAACAATTTCTAGTGGATCAATAGACTTCTTATTTTCAGTGGGAGCCCTTAGTCTTAGAGAATGTCTCTGTGACCTGGATATTAGAATACACTCATAGTTTATTTCTAAGTGTTGGAAATAAACATGAATTCTCGAATAAACTTATCATAGAGAGTTATGATGGATATATTTCAGATAGTAATCTAACATCTAGTGGACTCTGCTAAATTAGAAAATTAATAAATGGTTCATTAAGATTTCTAATACTGAAAATTAAACCTTTAAAGATCAATAGGAGGATAAAGATCATTTGATAATGATATGGCATAATGTTTTGGACATATATTTGTTGACGAGATCAATGGACAAGTAAGAGATGAAACTTTGGAATGTCTAAAATTTCAAAACTTGCATACTTATGAATATTATATTCAAAGTAAAATGTCCAATACACCCTTCTTTGGAAAAGGTGTAAGATGTCAAGGTATTCCAGAAATCATACATATTGATGTATGTGAATCATCTATATCATAGTAAACATTATGGATATGTGATATCTATTGATGGTTATTTGTGATATGGGATTTCTTCTCTTCACTTAGAAAACTTTGAAATGTTCAAAGATTTCACAATATTGGTTTAGAATCAAAGTTTGAAGGAAGATGAAATGAATTTTATCTAACCAAGGTAGCTTGTACATATTAGACAAATTCAAGGAATACCTTATGGAGATGTGAATATCATTCCTATCTCAATCCTCCTAATGAACCTTAACTCAATAGAGTTGTATGTGTGACATGATTTGATCAATGATTAATCTTAGCATAATTATCTCTTAGTTTCCAAGTATATATATATATATATGTGGTAGAGACTACATTATATATATCCTTAATAAGATTCCATGTGATTAAGATGGAATCTGGCACTGGAGAGTGCTACTTCATTAGGAAAATAAAGGATGGTATTGGATACCTACTTTATGACCTTGAGATTCTTAAAGAATCTCATCTCTGAGAATGTGATTCTTAGAGGATGACTCTCTTAAGAATCAGGATGAAAATGAAGTAAAGGAACTCATTTAATCTTGAGAAGATAATGAGGTTCCTGAAATCGGAAACTAAATAGATAATTAAAGATGAAACATTAATACCTCTTCAAATAAGTTTGAGGATGGATTCCATGTGTCAGTTGAATATGACAATGATCTGATTTCATGTGATCATGCTTCTGAAGATCATATCATGGAAAGATGGATGTTAGCAATAAAGTCTAAAGTAGACTTCATATACAAATGTTGTATATAGACCCTCGAGGATCCAACTATATGGGTAAGACCCATTATGGTGTAAATGGATCTTCAAGAGAAAGAGGGAACCTGATGCGAAGGTAGAGACTTTCAAAGCACGGTTCATAGCCATGAGCTACACACCGAAGAGAAGACATCGCTTGCGATGAGACTTGCTCTCCAGTGACCTTGCTTTAACCCATCAGAATATTTTAACTTGACTATGACATCTTCATGATGTGAGTCAAGATTGCCTTCCTCTATGAATACCTCTCTGAGGATATTCATATGAAGTAGCCTATGGGCTTCGTGGTTGAGGAAATCAAGGTGTGCAAGCTAAAGAACTCCATATTTGGACTCAAATAAGCTTCTTATAGTTGGTACATAAGATTTGATGAAATTATAAATGTTATGATTTCAGATAAAATCTTGATGAACCATATGAAGCTTAGCGGGTTGTGTTCATCATGCTAAATGTAGATAATATTCTAATCACTTAGAATGATATAAGGATGATAATAATAAGTATTTTATAATATGGTTGTTCAATACCTCGATATATGATCTCAAGGATACCTCTTAGATCTTAGTTCTGAAGTTGTTCAGAAGCAAAGAGAAGAGGGTATTGGGACAGTCACACTAATAATACACCTTGGACATTTCCATTTTCTGGAAAATTCTAAGAAAGGCTTCTTTTCCTCAAAGATATAGTACTAACCTATCTAAAGGGATAGCACCTCAAAGAGTTGAGGATGTCAATGCAAACTGCTTGCCCTTGTACATCAGTTCCAAGAAGCTGGGTGTATGCTAGATGTGTACAAAAGCGAGATGTCTACCATGCAGTGGGAGTAATAAACTGTTACTAATCCTACTATGGTAATAAAACACTTGATTGTAGTAATAACGATATCTTCATAGAAGGCAAAACTTTTGAGATAGTGATCTCGAAGTCTTATCTTCAAGAAATTAAGACTTTATAGATAGTGATCTAAAAGGTCTTAACTACGGATACCTTAGGAGATAGATATCTCCAGGAATAAGGGTATTCTGATAAGGATTATGGTAATACTGGTTATAATAATTGTTGAGCAGTAGTATCAAGGATGCTATAACTACTTTGACTGTATTGTGTATTGGTTGCATAAGATGCAACATTCAGATTGGATGCGAACACTGTCACTAGGAGATATGCAAGTGCCGTAAAAGGACTTGGCATAGTCTCTTGAGAACAGAGTGATTGATCAACTTACCTAGCTATTTTCTAAATAGCCCATGAATGTCACATGAGTGTGGGTTTAAACGATTAGCCCATTAATGGCTCTTTGGGCTAGTGGGAGATTGTTGGACATGCGAGCCCACGGCAAGCCATTATGCAATAAATGTTATTGCGAATATCATTCCCTGCTCTGAAATGAAGAATACATAATTTTCATAATAGGTCCCTTAGTACAATTAGGGTTATGTACCATGGTCATCTTGATGATCATACAACCGTTGATTCAAATATTGAATCATAGAGGTTGATGCTTGGATGAACATCTAAAGAGTTAGATTGAGGACTCATCAAGCACCATCAAATGATTGTTAAGAGATGCTCTCCAGCGTGAGTAGGAGATGGCAATGCTTTCTCAATGAGGTTGATATCTGATCGACTTCTTGATGCAGGTCCTCTACATAGGAATAGGGATTCAGAGGTGTCAGATTAGTTAGGTCAAAGAGTTGACTTAATGAGATCGAGATAACCAAATTCCTATATCATATGCTGTCATGATATAGGCACGCATCCTCTGACCAGAGGCAGATGTGTTACTATATGTCTGAGTATGTACATTTGGCAGACCAATAGGATGATGACCTAATCAAGGTTTATACACCGGCGCGCTGGTGTGCATGCAAGGGCATATGAGTAATACGATCTCTCAAAGTGATCATACAGGTTCAGTTACTGAACTGGAAGACATGAGCTCACTCATGAGATATTGGGAAGAATCAAATTCCGTGCACGGTTGTTTAGCTTTGGAAGCTTGACTGAATTTGTAGGTTTGATATATACTTTTGGAAAGTATATGATCAAGACCTAGGTATGATATATGCTTTTGGAAAGTATATGATCGATACCCACTCCCAATGATAGAAAGAGAAACTTAATGATAAAACTCTGAACTAGACAATGTAAAATTGATCTTATATTTCAGGTTTATTCTGAGTCTTCCAGTATGCAGGATGTATAGGTATTGGGAATAACTGAGGGTGATGTGATCATAAAAGATTGTATAACCATGACGCTTCCATTCCTAGGGAGTGATGAAACGGGTCTGGATTTTAGTGACTCCTCTCAGTAGAGAAGTAATCTGATCTTATTCCAACTGTTGGACATTGATCTGAATGTGATTCAGATTAATTGAGAAGATTAGTCTTGATTTTATCAAGCATCTATGGGAGGCCCGAGATCTGAATTTGAGATGTTATCTCAATATCCAAGTCACTATACGTAGAACAATGCAATCGCATTGTCCTTATCTCCATGTATTCACGGAGAAAGCGCATTATCCTTGAAAGAGTTCAGGATAATTTCATTGTTGATATATGTATCCAAGCATTGAGTAAATTGGTAATTAAATGTGATTTAATTGTCATGATTAATATGAATTCGATTCATATCATAAAGAGAGTTATCTTAGATAATTAAATGTGATTTGATTATCAAAGATGTTAATAATGTGAATGTGATTCATATTATTTGGGCACATGAGAATAGAGATTAAAGATGATTAAATGTGATTTAATCATCATGGATATTATTAATGTGGATAGCACTATCCATATTAATCATATGTATTATAGATATGATTTATAATATAAGAGATTGCCATTTGTAATTTACATTTGTTAATTAAATGTCGATGTGAATTGGATTCACATTGGACATTAAATTGAAAATGTAATTTACATTTTATTTTGGGATGTGAATGTGATTCACAAATTTCCAACGGCATGATTGCAATGTTCACAAAATAAATTGGATTTATTTTTGTGAAATATATTGCAACAAAAGTTGTTGCAAATATTGGAGAAAATCATGAGATAATGCAATCTCATGTAATATAGAAAGGAGACTCCCTTCCTAATAAGGAGAGGGGACGACTACTAAGTCCTTATAGGACTCATAGCCGTCCTCCCCCTTTTACGGAAGGAGGCTTGCCTCCTTCCTATTTCTCCAATGGAGATTGATTTAATATAAATCAAATTATATTTAATATATATTTGATTTTTATTAAATTAATTGTTGTTGGTTTTTTTACCAACAAAAATCCTAGCCATTGAAAGGAACACAAATCAATGAAAGACATTGGATTTGTGTTGCCCATGGATTGAGATCCATGGATACCAAAATATTATAAATAGAAGGGCAACCCTTTGCTCTTCTCTACACACAAGAGAACATAAGTCTCTCTCTCTCTCTCTACATGTCAGCCCTCTCTCTTCCTCTCCCATGACCGTCCACCATGGATGCCCTAGAGAGAGTTTTCATCACCGCAGCGTCGTCATTATGCTGCCGATCATTTGCTCGTGGATCTCTGTTTCCTTCGTTGTGCCTCGCTCGTGAAGAAGACGTTGGATCTCGTGTGTCGAGATCAGGAGATCCGTCGCTTGGATCATTAACATGGATTGCGAGAAGCACGCGATTCATCCCCGCTCTCGCAAGCGTCTCCTCCATCGGATCGGACTTGAGACAGGAGGTCTCTTCGTTTAGAGACTCGATCGCAACCACACTTCAAGAGGTAATCCTATTACTTGTTTGTGGTTTAGACGAAATGATTCAAGAAGTATTCTTGGATCATGTGGTTTTGTCGCATGAATTTTTTTTTAATTTCTGCTGCATAGAACAACTAGTCTGACTAGTCATTCTTCGTCGTATTCAATACGATGCTCATGCTTCCGTGATGCGCTTTAGGATTATCCCATATCCTTCAGTTTCAAGATGCCAATAATGTGCCCTTGAGTCTCTCTAGTGTCATCTGTAACCCGAACAAGACCGTCATCATGGTGGCAAGCCCGAGTCACCGCTTGAATCTTCATGCACCTCCCGTACATCCATTGATCAAGGGTCCTCAAGGTCCCTTCAAAAGAAAGATGTAGATCAAGATCATTCTTGATGGCGTCTCGTAAAACAGAAGCACGCTCATCACTGGAGAGATGCACCCTTTTGATATACGAGATTGAGTGTGTAAAACCTTTACTTCTTTCTCTACCATCTAAGAAACAATGAAAATTCCAAAAAGGACACATCAAGACACTGATAGTCATCTCAAGAGGAGAAGGAGGCATCATCAAGGAGACGTCGTTGTTCGTCAGGTTCGTCAAGCTACGTGGTGGTGGAGAAATTGTTCGAGCTAGAGGAGCAAAACAATCTAAGAAAATATAGTGGAGAATGGATCGATGATTTAGATGACGTGATAACCTCTAGAAGAGGCTATGAGAGGAGAGTTGTGAGAGAGGGGTTGCAGGAGGGAAAGCTGCAATAGGGTGGGAAAGGGTCGAGGGTTGCAGGGTCGGTGAAAAGGAGGGGAAGGGGCAAGCCTGCATGGATGGAGGGTTGCGCAGCGGTTGGTGGAAGGGAGGGAGAGGAAGGGAGGGGTATGGCTGCGGTGGAAGGAAGGGAGAGGAAGGGAAGGGTATGGCTGCGGTGGAAGGGATGGAGAGGAAGGGAAGGGTATGGCTGTGGTGGAAGGGAGGGAGAGGAAAGGAAGGAGAGGAAGGGAGGGGTATGGAAGGAAGGGGAAGGGGTATGGCTGTAGGGGTCGGAGGCGGGGGCGGGATCTGGGGCAGGAGGGAGGGCTACAAGTGGGAGGGAGGGCGGTGGGAGGGAGGGTTGTGGGACGGGTGCGCAGGGGGGTCGGGGCGCAGAGGGGGTCAGGGGTGTAGGGGCGTAGGGGGCACAGGTGGGTCGGGGGCGTAGGGGGCGCAGGGGGTCGGGGCGGAGGGGGGGCACAGGGGGGTCGAGGGTCGGGACGGAGGGGGCGCAAGCTGGGGCTCGATGCCAGGGGGTCGGGGAGGAAGGGGTTCGGTACAGGGGGTCGGGGCGGAAGAGGGTCGGCACCTTTGTCGAAGGGGGTCGGCGCAGGGGGGTTGGGGTGGAAGAGGGTCAGCGCAGGGGGGTCGGGAGGAAAGGGGTCGACGCCTGGGGGTCGGGGCGGAAGGGGGCAGAAGGGGACCTACATATGTCTGGTTAATTTGAATATTAGTTGTCATATCTTTTGTTGTTAGATTGACGAATCAATTGCAAAATTACATTTTGTTCTTGTTATTAGTAACGAATGTCGTATTTGTTTCTAAAGGCTCAGGTAATGACGATTTATCCATTTACTTATTCGTTAAAATTTTTATTAATAGTTACTAAAAGTAATAATGATTAGGAGAAAAATCAAAAGAAAAATAGTTGATATATGATTTGTTACTAGAAATAAAGCAATGCATACAATATTCCTAGTGAATTTGAAGGATCAAGTAATATATAATACCATTATTGTATATTTAACTACAGAAGATATGGAAACGATTAGTAGCTTTATATCAATTTTGTCATAGTGTATAAACGAAAGATATAAAAATGACTATTCATTGATGTTTCCCCTATCATTGTTAAATTGTCAAACATTAGTACGGTTTTTTATTGAGAAAGTAAAAAAAATCATTGATGTATTTAACATTTAGCAACGAATATGATATTCGTTGTGAATTACAAGAAAAAGATACTCCTGCCATGAATAATGTTTGTTATTGTATATTTAATATCGGAAGACATAGGAATGGATCTTCAAATTATTTATTGCCGTAGGTCAAATTTGTTGTAGTTTGAAGTTACCTCTCTTGTTTTGACAGCATTACGAATGTGACAGTCTTGCATTTTTGGTCTGGATATCAATTTAAGATTCAATATGATTAAAAACTCTTTCTGTCCAAATATGCATGCTATGTATTCGACTTCATTTCTCGTTGATATAAAACCGTATCCATATATAAAAGTATCTCGGTGGACATGACATCCTCGTGTTCCGCTCCCATAAAACCAACGGAGTAAATTCATCTGTTTTTATGAAGCTAGGGAGTTGTTTCCATTAATTCATAATGATGGAGTACAAGTAGCGAGGAATGGTCGTTCCCGACCATTCATTGGTTACATCATTAGATAGGGAGAATGCCGCAAGCTTATGGGCTGCACACACCGTATTCCTTTTAGCATAGAGCATATTGATCGCTTTGTGCAAGGAGAGCGCATCCATGGAGTTTTCTATCAGTCTTTTAATCGGCCAATTTGGGGGTCGAGCGAGATTGATCATGTTTACTACCGTCTTGCAGTCAGAATGGATTATAGTGGTACTGTCACAGCATTGGGCTGCAATGTTGATTGCTGCATTAATGGCTAATGCTTCTGCTTGCTCAGGGCTATAGGATTTAACCAGCTCGACTTTTGCTAGAGTGAGCTTATTGTTTTTATAGGAGATAATAGCAATGGCTGCTTTGTTGCAGTTGTATGCGGGATCGACCATCATGATGATGCGTTGCGTCTTCTCTTGGATTGTGAACTTTGGGGTACTTTGGTTAGGTGCATGTTCTACCTCTGTCTCCAGGGGGTCCTTAAGTCGTGCTTGTGGTTGAGAGGTCGGCTGCTAGCTTTTCAATTTACTAATTGTGTGCAGTGGACTTAGAATGTGACGTCTGTATTTGGCGGCACATCTGTCTAACCATATAAGGTGGAGGAGCTTGCATGTATACAGAAAGAGTGGCTTGCCAATCGGATCGTCGATCAGGTTAAAGCAAACTTCAATGGTGTTGGTGTTGCATGTTGTTCTGTATCCTATAGCGAACCAGACAACACGTGCATATGTGCATGAACCGAATAAATGGCTTTCATCTTCTTCTGAGTTGTGGCATAGGGCGCATGTATTATCATATCTTGGCATCATACCTGATAGACGTTTACCGGTGGGAAGACAGTTCACAAGTAGCTTCCACATAAATAGTTTGACACGCGTGTCCAATTCTTGTGAGGCCCATATCTTTTTTACCTGTTCCATTGTTTGATTGTCCTAGAATTGTTTATGGTATGAAAGTTGCTGGTAGGCCGACTTGGTCGTAAAAATACCCCTCGGATGGGGTTTCCAAATGAGTGTGTCTGGTGCACATGGTCGTAAGATCGTAGCTAGGATGTGTCGTATGGTTGTTGAGCTGAAATATTTTTCCAGTATTGACCTATCCCAATTTCCATCAGTATGAATGAGTTGTGAGACCCAGATGGGCATTTCTCTAGTGTAGACCTTGCGGTATATAGGATCCTGATGATGAGGGAGCCGGTTGTCTCTCCACATTTGGGTGGAGGTCCCATTGCCAACGAGGGTAAGGGTGTTGGCAAAGAGAACCGACCTTACTTGCATAAGGGCTTTCCATAATGGTGACGCTCTCGGTCTCTCTTTGGCTCCCCAGAAGTCTTCCTTGTCATAATACTTTACCTGAATTATATCCTTCCATAGGGCTTGACTATTTGTGTCAAGCAATCTCCATGCAAGTTTAAGTAGTAGTGATTCATTCGTGGCCTTAGCATTCCAGATTCCCAAGCCTCCCAAGTGTTTGGGCATGGCAAGCTGGTCCCAAGATTTAGCGCAATAATGGCGTCCAGATTCCTGGAAGCCCCACCAAAAATCTCTTGCCACTGCGTCAATACCTTTGTAGACTGGTTGGGGGAGGAGTGTTGTACTCATGATATGAAGCGGAATTGAAGTGAGAGAGTGGGCTATTAGTACTGTCCTTCCGGTCTGGGATAGAAGTCTTCCTTTCCTGCCAGCAAGTTTTGCTTGGAGTTTGTTTTTCAGATATGCTTGTATAGTGATTGTGGAGCTGGGTACACCTAAAGGGATTCCCAGGTATATCTCATCCTTGAAATCGGCGTGGACCTTCAACCTTCTCATGATGTTTTGCTGGAGCTGGAGCGGTGTGCTTCTACTAAAGATAGCCTTGGACTTATGACAGTTTATTGCCTGGCCCGAGTAGTGACAGTAGGTGGCTAATATCTGAGTGATGTTTGTTGCCTCTGCCTCGGTGGCTCTCCCAAAGACCAGAGTGTCATCTGCATAGATCAGGTGGGTGATCAGTTTTGCGTGCCTCCTGACCTGGTAACCTGAAATGACTTTGCTGTGGAGGGCCTGATCCATTAGTCTGGTCAGTATCTCTGTGCCATGTATGAAGAGGAATGGGGACAAGGGGCATCCTTGTCGCAAACCTCTACTGGGGTATATGGTTGAGGTGGGAGTGCCATTAATAAGTAGACACGTGGTACATGTCGTTATGCATGAACTTAATAGACTTATGATCTGGAAGGAAGCCGCAGCTGGGTGAGAAGGTCTATAATGAATCTCCATTCTATGCGGTCAAAGGCCTTCTCCATATCAAGTTTTATTGCCATGTGATGCCTGTTTGTTCGTTTATAATTCATGTCATGGATGATTTCTGTTTCTGCAATCACATTATCCATAATCTGTCTGCCAGGCAAGAAGGCACTCCGATTAAGAGAGATGATTCGCTGCAGTATAGGCTTTAGCCTATTTGCTATAAGCTTCGTGGTGGCTTTGTATATGGTGTTTGTGAGACTGATCGGTCTGAAATCCTGAGGGGTATCTGTAGCCTTCTTTTTGGGGATCAAGGCTATGTATGTTTTATTTATGTTGTTGTCGATGTAGCCCTTATTGAAGTATGCTTGGATACAGCGAACAACTTCAGAACCCACTAGCTTCCAATTCCTCTGGTAGAATATGGCCTGAAATCCGTCTGGGCCGGGGCTCTTGTGTGGGGCCATCTTTAGGAAGATGTCGTGTATTTCGTCCTTGCTCGGGATGGATTCAACACAATTTTTCTCCATCGCGGTCATTGCATCTTTTTCATCGAATTTTCTAGGGCATGTACTGACCACGTTGGGGCTATGAAATCTCTTAACATAGTGATTGTAAAAGGCATGTTGAATCTCTTACTTGTTGCCTGAGAAAGTGTTATCGTTAAGTTGTATCCAATTTATTCTATTTTTCCTCCTCCTATTTGTTGCGTACATATGGTAGAACATGGTGTTCTTACACCATAGTTGATCCATTGGTGCCTGGAGTGTTGGAACCAGTATAACTCTTCTATCTTTAATAGTTCCGCGTGTTCTGTTTGAAGTTTCTGAATCAGCCTGCTAATTTGCAGGGTAGGTGTTTGCTCGGATAACACATGGATTTCATTTTCTACAGCCATCTTTTTTGTCTTCCAATGCCTGATCTCCTTTGTTGCCCATCTACTTAGTTTTTTCCCTACTACTTCCATCTTCCTTTGTAGAGAGTGAGACGGATTACTTTTTGTCTAATATTCTAATAGTTTTGAAGGGAACTCTCATTCCTCCATCCACCAGGCCTCGAATCGCCAGATTTTTCTTTCCCTTTTGACATTGTTGTCTAGCTTGATCAGGATAGGTGCATGGTCACTGCATATGGCTGGAAGGTGTAGGACTCGTGCCATGGGCCAATTCAGGTTCCAATATTCCAGTCGCAAGGGCTCTGTCCAGCCGTTCTTTGATGCATTCTACTACCTTTCGCTTATTAGTCCATGTGAATGCTGGCCCTGCATATCCGAGGTCGATCAGGCCAATTTTATTACAGAAATTCTTTAGATGTTAGAGCTCTCTTGCAGATTAGCTTCTTCCTCCATACTTCTCTTGGGAACTCATGATTGCATTAAAATCCCCAATTACTAGTAGATTTGGGTGTAGGTGCATCGCGGAATCCATCATCGGCTTCCAGAACGCACCCTATTAGCATGCTTTGTGGTCCTATATATGCACATGAGGTGCCATGTTTCACAACCAAGGTTATGAAGCTCGACTGTGATGTGGGCTTCAGAAGCTTGGACCAGGGTGATATTGATGGAGTCTTGGAAGAGTAGGGCTAGGCCTCCGGATTTTCCCATGGGGCTAACTGTATAGACTTGATATCCTTGTATTCTTTTTGTAATTGATTCCATCTGGCGAGTGTCGCAGTGTGTTTCGGATATAAAGCAACAATTGGGGGATGTTGATTTGAGAAGGTTTTTGAGATGTCGAACTGCATTGGCACTTCTCAAGCCTCTGCAGTTCCATGACAATATGCTTATTTATTCTCTTGCAGCTGTTGGGGGTCAGCTACCAGAGCCCCATTGGGTTGGGAACATGATTCTGGTGGTGTATCATGGATCTCTTCAACTCTTCTTCTTTTTTTTTGTGCTTCCCGTGATTTCTTCCGTGTCTATATCAACGTGCTTAAGTCTTTTAATACTCATTTGTTGCATTGAAAGGTCCATTCTAGCTCTACTTTCTTCCCTGGCCTCTCTTTTATCTTTCGAGGTTCGGCTGATTGTATGGTGTTCCTTGGTGGATGTCATTTGTAGTGGAATGGGATAAGTAATGTTGTCTTTGGATGATTTGGGGTCAAGATGGACTAACATAAAAGGATTTTAGATATTAGGGTCGAATGGAGAAAGTCTTGTTGGGGTAGGCTTGCTTTCACCAAGAGATTTAGGTATATGTTGAGCCACTGAGGGACTGCCATCTTTCTCTTTGATTCCATCACGTAAGTGTCTGTCACTGATAATTTTTTCAAGGTATGCATTCTGTTCTTCGTTAGGATGTACCGATTTCTTGGTTGTCAGCAGTGTTGTCGATGTGTTGGGGATCTCGTTTAGCGTTTGCTAGGTTACATACTTCTTTTCCCTAAATCCGGCTTTCAGTTCTGGAGAGAATCGGGGTTGAAGTTGTGCCTCTGCAAGGTCTTTCAACGAAGTTGAGGAAACTTTCTCCAGCAACATCTTAACTTTAAGTACAGTCTCACACCACATATATACGTGCCCAAGCCGTCCGCAGAAGGTACAGAAACGCGGTAGACCTTCATACCGCAGGGGTAATTGATGATCCGCAAAATCGGCCCTTTAAGAGTGCCGAATTAGCACTTGGAATTGTCGTAGCAGTCGGGCCGATTTTGGTCATCAAAGAGACCATCTCATTGATATATGTTAAATAAGAATGCGATGGTCATGAATTTATTTTGCTTGGTAATAAACCAAGGTCGAACTCAGGGACACAAGCCTCTCTCGTATTAATCAGATTTCTATTTATTTAACTAAGTGTTGATATAAAGGCGTATAGGTCAAATCATGCGCGAAGACAACACAACATTAAAATAAACATGCATTTTTTATCCATTTTTATAATGCAAATAAATGCCATGTAATGCAATTAAAATATGCCCTAGGTGAAAATAATGAGCAAAAATAAATAAGAGTTAATTTCGAGTTTAATTAAAAAAGCAGATGTGATGAACAATGTTAAGCAAGGCATCAGTGCAAGTTCAAATAGACACATGACTATAAAATAATTCATAAGACTCATTGTGTCCAAGACAACAACTAAGCATGCCATTAGAAAGATCATCAAACCAGCTTTAAAACGAAACTGAAATCATCTCAATCGGATAAACGTAGCTCAAGATATGCATAAAGAAAGACAAGGGCATAACTGAAATAAAACATGAAAATATAATTACAAAAAGGTCCTTGGGAGGGACTAAAATGCAATAAAAATAAGTTGCGGGACCTTCCCTGTAAATAAACCATACGCGGGGACCTTTTTGCAATATTGAAGAATTACGTGGGCTTCTCTGCAAATTTACCCAGCATGGCACGTGCTAAGCACGTGCCATCCAGGTTCGGAAGAAGGCTCGGTCAAGGCAGAGGCTCGGACCGCTTCGGCTTAGCTTCGGGCGTTGGCTCAGGCTCGGTTGTGGTTCGTGAACTCCAAGCCTGGAGGCTCGGTGACTGAGGCTTGGAGCTGCTATGGCCATGACACGTGGCTGCACGAAGGCCATTGGATCGAGATGATCCAAGGGCTATGATGAAAGAGCTCCTGGGCGACGTGGCTGCTTCCTGGCTGTCAGATGTTCACTGGATGAAACCATCCGACGGCCACTGTGTCTCCTTCTTCAGGCGAAAGTGGCGGCGCGTTCGGGTATCCGGCGACGGGGGCTCTTCTCCACCGCTCGTGATCAGCTGATGGTGACCTCCCCAGAGCTCCTTAGATAGACGTCGGAGAAGCTGGGAACTCAAGGGAGGTCCAGGAGTCTCTGGATCTGTGCGTCGAAGCTCGAGTAGTTGATGCGGAAGTGACGAAGATGGCTCCGGCGTGCGCTCCGATCAGTGAAGGCTCGTGAAGACCTGCAATGTTAGGCCAAATAGCCGAAGTAGAAGATGTGCATGCATGCGACGTGGAGTGAAGTGGGAGCTCACGGAACGAAGAGGGATGGGAGCTCAATGCTCCTCCGCTGTGGGTGGCGGAGGAGATGGGTCGGCGGTGGCTGAGGGTCTGGAGGAAGGGAAGAGGTGATCGGAGATTGTCGCGTGGAAGAGTGGAGTGTGGCGGAGCTCGGAGGGTGTTCAATGGAGCTGGGAAAGGGGTAGACTGACCTAGAAAATTACAAGAATTAAAACGAAAATTACAAAAAAGGGATCGGAGGCTTACCTGAGAAATGGCGGGTCGAAGGGCCTGTGCTTGAGCTCCAGAAGGTGCTCGGGGTCTTCGCAACATGCTGGGCGGCCGTCCCAGCAAGCTCAAGCGGTCGCAGAGCGCCGCAGCTCCGCCGTGATCGGCTGAGGGTCGACACCGGGGAGAAGAGTCGTCTTCGCTCGATCCTCTCACCCCTCTCTGTCAAAGAGAGGTGGAGGAGGGCTGGGCCTCCTCCCACGTAAAGGTGGACCAGGTGATTTGACGGAGGGGGCGGCGGATTTAAAGACGGTGATGGCTGAAGTGGTGGTGGTCGACGTGGGTTTGAGGGCAGATGTGGGATGACTGGAAGGGAGTCGTGGGTCTTGGAGGAGTGCGCGAGGGAGAGGGAAGAGTGGGGAAGACCGAGAGGTGGTTAGCGATGAGCGAAGTTGTCTGAGATTGTAGGAGAAATGGGAAGGGGGAGAGGTGTGTGCGGAGTGGAGAACGTGTGGGAGAGGGGCATCCGGAGGTAGACGATGGAGATCAACCGTTGGATCTGGGGATCCAACGGCGGGTCTTTGGGCGCGAACGAGCGGATATGATCAGATCCGGGGCAGTGCGATCAAAAGGATACGGAGCAGCCACGTGTCGATCTGGAGCGTGCGCGTTAGCGGATGGGGGTGATTGGATGAGGGTTTTGATCGGGCGGTTGGGAACCGAGATAGGATTGAGCGGTAGAGATTAATGCTCCCAGGCAAAACGAACGGCCGCCAATGTGACACGTGGAGGCCTATGAGAAAGGCGATAACAGAAGGCGACGATGGGAAGCTAAGATGATCGAAGGGTTGAGGAGCGCCATAGGAAGGAGCGGCCGAGATGGAAATCAAGAGCACGATCAAAGGGCGCAAGATGTGCCATGCGTCAAGCTCTGGTGAGGGCGCTTACGGACAGTGCTGATTAAAGATGAGGATGATCAGACGGCTGAGGCAATTGGCGTGCGTGGAGAAGACTTAGCCGTTGGATCAAGAGATGATCCAACGGTCCTGGTCAAGGGCGGATAGGACAAAGGGAGCCGGGCCTCGTGGCGCCCCCAGAATGGGCCACATGGCCCAATCAGATTATTGCGAAATTGATTTTGATTTTTGAAGGCCTAGATGGCTGAATTTTGAGAAAACTCAAAACATGAAAGTTGTAGATCTTGACGAGATCTACAAGTTTCATGTTGACCAAAACTGGAGAAGAGATTAAACAAAGACCCGAAATATTTTTGAGGGTATTTTTAAGTCTAAAAATACCACGAATTTTTGTTTTGTCATTTTTTTGTGATTTTTAATTTATTTAGGACTCTGTTAATTACAGGACATTAACTGGGTTTTATTGACAAAACTTTAAGCAAGGGGGTTAATTATAGAAAATAAAAATGATGAAACTGAGGTTCATCACCCCTCTATACTTAAACTATGCTCGTCCTCGAGCATCAAAAAGAATGACTAAGTTGGATTAACCCCCTTGTGCATGTGAATACAGAATCCAATCTGATCAAGTCGACTCGACTTTAGAGATCCAAAATTCTAGAGTTCAACCCAGCCTTAATCAAGAGGCTTCCAATTCCTCTACTTCTCTAGACTCTCTCTGATGTACATATAAACTAAAGGATATGAAGTTTAGTGTTGACTGCAATTCTGAGAGTAGAGTCAATTCGTCACCCAAAATCTTGGTCCGAGAAAATCTCCTAAGGACCCAATCCTCAGTACTAGGGAATAAATCAAATCTTGCATTCAGTCCACCGTCTCTTTAGTTGTCAGACTTAGAAAATGTAGATGGCAGGCCAGAAATGGAGGGCATGGGATTGTGTCAATTCTTCTCTCCCTCTCATTGGAACAAGGATTCTCTCTAGTGCCTTTTACGCAACACATTTTTTTGGTGTTGATTAGTGCGTCCGTCAAGAGAAGTTGGAGCCGTCTGCACTTGTTTTCCTGGGAGTACACCGGGGTGTGTCTCTTTTGAGTACCTATCGTACCTTCGACACCCAGACTTGTAGCATTTACGATGCAGAGCCCTTTTTTGGTGCAAGCCCGACTCCTGGTCCTAATAGCAATGGTCCAAGTGGACACTTTGAAAAGTTTGGGAGCGCTCGCCTTTGGTGGAAGCTCTTTGATATGTAACTTTGTGGAGTGAGAGCTTTTCTTTGAAATTTCTTTGACTTGTATAATTTGTGGCTAGCTCCACTGCTTTTACCAAAAGTTGGCGCACACTGATCAACATTTTTTTTATTTCACACCCTGGCACTTAGGTCAATATCAAGAGATTAATATAAGAACCAAGTTCTCATACTGGCTAATATTGCTGACACTCAGGTTTCATGAAGCCTCCAAAGACTTTATCCCATCCTCGAGCATCATTAGATCAAATCCAAACTTGACTTCCTCATCCCAATCCCTCAGGTGAAAAATCAACTCATCTCATCAAAAACCGCAGTCGTGCATGTGATGTGATGATCATATTCTTTTGTCTGAGACTAAGCATGAAATATAGCATGCAAATCTAGAAACCTAGAGAAATATGGACAATTAAGTCTAAGACCCTGATGGCTAAGGTTGGTTAATCCTAAAATCTCGAAGACCTCAAAAGCTAAGTCTCCTTGATCATTTCAGATCCTGGGTGGAAGTGTAGGTGTAGAGGATTAATCCAACTTCTTCATTCAAAAACAAGACACAATTTTTTTATTTCAATCATTTTTTTTGAACTTCAAGAGATATTAGAACTTCTAAACTCAATTGAGCATCTGCAATTCAGCCAGTATGGATGTAAGTACAGGCCGAGGCCCATTGCTTGAGGACGGGGCCTTACGCGATGTCCTCTAAACCATCCAATCTGCTAAGGGCGAACCCTCACTGAATGCGGCTTACTTAATTGGGCTTAGTAGTCACTAACGGCTCCTAAAGGGTTTTGCGGTTTTTCTCATTTTTTTGGATTTTAATAAAGGTTAAAACACGAGTTAAACTCCACTTTCCTTGAAAAGAGATGGCGATTTTTCAAAACCATGTTACACAAATAAAAAGTTTTTCAAAACATTTTCAAAAGAATTTTTCAAACAAGGAAAAACCATTTTCAAAAATATTTTTATAAAAGATAGCGTAACATAATATCGAAAAAGCCGTGAAATCATTTGAGTTCTCTTAGTCCAAAGATTTTTACCTTAGCCAAAAAGTTTTTAATTTTTCAAATTTTTCAGATTATAGCTAAAGTAAATATACGGTATACCCCCTATACTTAAACTTTGCTATGTCCTCATAGCACTAGATGTTACAAGTACATAGGTCCATTTAAGTATAGCGAAATATACGGGAGCTAAGAGGGGTTCCCCCTATACTTAGGTTAGAAATAACCTAAGTATAAAGGCAACAAAAGAAGAGTAGAGAAAATCACAGGGACTTGGGTCCCCCCTGTACTTAGGCTGAGATTAGCCTAGATATAAAGATGGAAATGGATGATGGGAGGGACCCAAGGTGAACGAAGAAGATGGATGGATATACAGATGAGCAGATGAATCTTCGGAGATGAATGGAGTAACTAAGGTTCTGGGGTGTGTATCGAATCAAACAAGGCTCAATAAAGCAAGCAAACCCTTAGTTTCACCAACTCACAGATAAAACCAACCGAGGTTGGTTGATTATCTTGTCGGTTTTATTGGTGATAAAACATTAGATATTTACGCGGAGAAAAATGTGACTTGAAAACCAATGCGCAACCGAGGGTGTTGCTCTCCCAAAACCGAATTTTTACTCCATTTTTCTGGTTGACTTGCAATTTACAATCCCAATTTTATGTTAAGTTATCACTGAATTATGGTTAGCACAAAATCAAGAAGTCATCGTCTACCGTTCATTCCCTTTTTCCATTTAACCTAGGTGATCAAGCTAGGAAAAAGAAACCGAGAAAAACATGTATTCGATAAAAACCGCGATCTAGGCTAAGCGATAAATCATGCAGTGATTTGACAAAAATACGTGAAAACTTGGGTTGTTTTGAAAACCAAATCCAACATGTATGCAAGTCGAAAAAGTCGCACCTAATCATGCATCTATTAGCGGTGATTGATTTTCATTAATTTTAGCTAAGTGATGCGAGATTATTTGCGTATAGAATTTAGTGTGTCCTATCTACGATCAAGCACGTAAAAATATGAAAAATAAAATGAGCTCGGAGAGCCGCGTGCCTAGTCCTAGGTCAACACTCAAGTGGGGACGATCCCCACACAACCACATTCGTTCGATTACACTTGCGAGTCCTCAATCGAAGACCGCTGTAAAAGACGAATTATTACAAGTCATGCAAACATAATATACGAGACATTTTTTTTATTTCTTCCTTATTTGCTCCAAGCATGCTCCTGCGGCTCCTCGCAGCGGGGAGCGTCCTGCTCCTCGCCTCCTTGATCCATCAAGGGCCCTGCCACAAAAACAATGGTTAGATATCAAATGAGAAAGAAAAAATTTTATGTGCAAAATATGTGATCATTTGACCTATAAAAAGGAACACTAAATTAAACAAACAAAAATCCAAAAAATGTAAGAAATGAGCCGTGTCCCCGGCAACGGTGCCATTTGATGATCCGTAAAATCGGCCCTTTAAGAGTGCCGAATTAGCACTTGGAATTGTCGTAGCAGTCGGGCCGATTTTGGTCATCAAAGAGACCATCTCATTGATATATGTCAAATAAGAATGCGATGGTCATGAATTTATTTTGCTTGGTAAGAAACCAAGGTCGAACTCAGGGACACGAGCCTCTCTCGTATTAATCAGATTTCTATTTATTTAACTAAGTGTTGATATAAAGGCGTATAGGTCAAATCATGCGAGAAGACAACACAACATTAAAATAAACATGCATTTTTTTATGCATTTTTATAATGCAAATAAATGCCTTGTAATGCAATTAAAATATGCCCTAGGTGAAAATAATGAGCAAAAATAAATAAGAGTTAATTTCGAGTTTAATTAAAAAAGCAGATGTGATGAACAATGTTAAGAAAGGCATCAGTGCAAGTTCAAATAGACACATGACTATAAAATAATTCATAAGACTCATTGTGTCCAAGACAACAACTAAGCATGCCATTAGAAAGATCATCAAACCAGCTTTAAAACGAAACTGAAATCATCTCAATCGGATAAACGTAGCTCAAGATATGCATAAAGAAAGACAAGGGCATAACTGAAATAAAACATGAAAATATAATTACAAAAAGGTCCTTGGGAGGGACTAAAATGCAATAAAAATAAGTTGCGGGACCTTCCTTGTAAATAAACCATACGCGCGGGGACCTTTTTGCAATATTGAAGAATTACGTGGGCTTCTCTGCAAATTTACCCAGCATGGCACGTGCTAAGCACGTGCCATCCAGGTTCGGATCGCTTCGGCTTAGCTTCGGGCGTTGGCTCAGGCTCGGTTGTGGTTCGTGAACTCCAAGCCTGGAGGCTCGGTGACTGAGGCTCGGAGCTGCTATGGCGATGACACGTGGCTGCACGGAGGCCATTGGATCGAGATGATCCAAGGGCTATGATGAAAGAGCTCCTGGGCGACGTGGCTGCTTCCTGGCCGTCAGATGTTCACCGGATGAAACCATCTGACGACCACTGTGTCTCCTTCTTCAGGCGAAAGTGGCGGCGCGTTCGGGTATCCGGCGACGGGGGCTCTTCTCCGCCGCTCGTGATCAGCGGATGGCGACCTCCCCAGAGCTCCTTAGATAGACGTCGGAGAAGCTGGGAACTCAAGGGAGGTCCAGGAGTCTCTGGATCTGTGCGTCGGAGCTTGAGTAGTTGAAGCGGGAAGTAACGAAGATGGCTCCGGTGTGCGCTCCGATCATTGAAGGCTCGTGAAGACCTGCAGTGTTAGGCCAAATAGCCGAAGCAAAAGATGTGCGTGCATGCGACGTGGAGTGAAGTGGGAGCTCAGGGAACGAAGAGGGATGGGAGCTCAATGCTCCTCCGCCGTGGGTGGCGGAGGAGATGGGTCGGCGGTGGCTGAGGGTCTGGAGGAAGGGAAGAGTTGATCGGAGATCGTCGCGTGGAAGAGTGGAGTGTGGCAGAGCTCGGAGGGTGTTCAATGGAGCTGGGAAAGGGGTAGACTGACCTAGAAAATTACAAGAATTAAAACGAAAAGTACAAAAAAGGGATCGGAGGCTTACTTGAGCAATGGCGAATCGAAGGACCTGTGCTTGAGCTCCAAAAGGAGCTCGGGGTCTTCACAACATGCTGGGCAGTCGTCCCAGCGAGCTCAAGCGGGCGCAGAGCGCCGCAGCTCCACCGTGATCGGCGGAGGGTCGACACCGGGGAGAAGAGCCGTCTTCGCTCGATCCTCTCACCCCTCTCTGTCACAGAGAGGTGGAGGAGGGCTGGGCCTCCTCCCACGTAAAGGTAGACCAGGTGATTTGACGGAGGGGGCGGAGGATTTAAAGACGGTGATGGCGGAAGTGGTGGTGGTCGACGTGGGTTTGAGGGCAGATGTGGGACGACTGGAAGGGAGTCGTGGGTCTTGGAGGAGTGCGCGAGGGAGAGGGAAGAGTGGGGAAGACCGAGAGGTGGTTAGCGATGAGCGAAGTCATCTGAGATGGCAGGAGAAATGGGAAGGGGGAGAGGTGTGCGCGGAGTGGAGAACGTGTGGGAGAGGGGCATCCGAAGGTAGACGATGGAGATCAACCGTTGGATCTGGGGATCCAACGGCGGGTCTTTGGGTGCGAACGAGCAGATATGATCAGATCCGGGGCGGTGCGATCAAAGGGATACGGAGCGGCCACGTGTCGATCTGGAGCATGCGCGTTAGCGGACGGGGGTGATTGGATGAGGGTTTTGATCGGGCGGTTGGGAACCGAGATAGGATTGAGCGGTAGAGATTAACGCTCCTAGGCAAAACGAACGGCCGCCAATGTGACACGTGGAGGCCTATGAGAAAGGCGATAACGGAAGGCGACGATGGGAAGCTAAGATAATCGAAGGGTTGAGGAGCGCCATAGGAAGGAGCGGCCGAGATGGAAATCAAGAGCACGATCAAAGGGTGCAAGATGTGCCACGCGTCAAGCTCTGGTGAGGGTGCTTACGGACGATGTTGATTAAAGATGAGGATGATCAGACGGCTGAGGCAATTGGCGCGCGTGGAGAAGACTTAGCCGTTGGATCAAGAGATGATCCAACAGTCCTGGTCAAGGGCGGATAGGACAAAGGGAGCCGGTCCACATGGCACCCCCAGAATGGGCCACGTGGCCCAATCAGATTATTGCGAAATTGATTTTGATTTTTGAAGGCCTAGATGGCCGGATTTGAGAAACTCAAAACATGAAAGTTGTAGATCTTGACGAGATCTACAAGTTTCATGTTGACCAAAACTGGAGAGGAGATTAAACAAAGACCCGAAATATTTTTGAGGGTATTTTTAAGTCTAAAAATACCATGAATTTTTGTTTTGTCATTTTTTTGTGATTTTTAATTTATTTAGGACTCTGTTAATTACAGGACATTTACTGGGTTTTATTGACAAAACTTTAAGCAAGGGCTTAATTCTAGAAAATAAAGATGATGAAACTGAGGTTCATCAGTAGTGTAATCAAATTGCCTCCTGGTACTATAATTTTTAGTTCTTTGATAATAGGTTTCGTGATGTCTAGAATGACTCTTATTCTAGACATCACGAATACCTATTTCATTGCATTATTAACCGCTTCCCAATGAGTACATTAATATATCTTAATTTGGCTTAACTGAATGCACCAAATCCAGTTTAGTACACAACACATCATACATGACGCTTCACCTGACAAGATATAATAAAATGGAAGTTGCAGTCCAGTAGGTAAGAAAGATATTTATTGTTGCCGCCAGTAGTGATCTTTTCTAATCCTTGATCCTCTTACTTATATAACCTGATAAAACATGATCATGCTTCTTAAGTACAATCAGATTCATCCAGAATAAGCTAAATAGCGAGTGGTACATTAAATAATTGAACTATAGATGTTGTATGTTGATTCCCCATTCTTGTTGAAAGCTTCAGCAATGTTCGCTTTGGGCAAGTTCCACCACCTTGCGACTAAGGATGAAAATGGTCGTATACGGATACACATGGAGGTATTATAATATTCTTATATATTTAAATTTGAGTACATATTTTAAATGAATATACAAATTAATAAATAATATCTTCAAAATACGAATACGAATGCAAAATGCATATTAACAATCGAAATATGTATATTTGACAAACATATGCAAAGTGTTAATGAATATGAAACATTCAAAACTTATTCCTTAATGAATAATAAACATCCAAAACTTGTTCCCAAAATAAATGATGCTGAAATGAATCTCTATATAATAAAGAACACATAAACATTGTGACAAATATTACCAATGTATAAGCTTAACAAGCAAGGAAGAGTATGATTATACGATGGTGAATTTGAGAGGCTGAACTCCTTCATAGATCTTGGTTCTCTAATACTATTAGCTTTTATTTGTTTTGTCATCTAAATGAATAAAAGAAGCACGTTGGAAATCAACGTGCACATATATATTTATATATAATTAAAAAAACAACATACACACACATTTATTTTTCAACATTGTTATTCGTATTTGTTTTCAACAGATGCAAAATTTGAATATCCATATCTATATTTTTAGACTTACATGATAATGTCCACATCTTAAAAACAAATACGAAAAGAATGAATCCGAGTATATCTACATTCATTTTCATTCCTACTGCCACACCTCACCAAAGTATTTTGCCCCAAAGTGTCGCCATGCAAGGGCCTGATTGAAGAAACACTTTTTGTATTTAGCCACTTTTAAAGTTGTAAATAAGTATATATTTGTTATAAGTACTACAATGTATATTGAGTACAAAGATGCATCAAGCAAACACATGAATTTACATACATATGTACATGCATATCATTGCCTAACAACATAATTTTTATTTTTTTATCAGAATTATGATTTTATTTCAATAAAATTTCGCAAAAAGAATCCTAAGTTGTAAGTTCTGCCTGGTACATTGTAGAGATCATTACGTGCTCTCCACCATGCTGTCAAGTGAAGTACAAAAAAAATATTTGCAGGTCCTAAATGTGTGGGGATTAGAGGATCCACATGTTAGGGGGTCTGTTTACAAGAGGATGATATATACATTTCGTTATCAATATTATTTAGTATCCTATGTGTTAAGTTATCCTACTTAATGGGTAAACGAATCTATGGAGGAGGGACCGTTTACCCATCCTTCTATATATTGTACTCATCCCTCATTATTTTTCTAACTTAGTGAAGAGAGTCATAAACTCTAGTGAGGGAGATTAAGGATTGTGTTCCCTCGTGATGTCTCCCTCTCCGTAGGGTTTTCCACATAAATCCTTATCTCTATCTTTGTGTGTTTTGTATGTTTGATTCTAACATGGTATTGGAGCCATGACAAAGGATGTTTTGTGGTTGTTTTTCTACTGTTGATTCCTCAAATTTGTCTGTTGCGTGGCCCATAGGCTTAGCTTGCTCTGTTGCGACATATTTGTGGGACTTAGGTACTCATCATGTAGCCACATCATGGAGGGAGAAGTCCATATGCCCAAATCTCTGAGGTGCCTACTCTTTTCGTTAGTTTGTTGTTGTGTTTTGGACAACATGTTCATGCACATCCATTATTTGGATTGGGGATTCTTGCATTTTGGAACGAGTTTCCGTGACTAAGGTCTATTCAAGTTGCACATCAGGTGTTCGGGAAAATGTCGTAGAGTGCTAGATCCTGAATTCTACTATGATTTGTGTTGGATTGCAATCCTAAGGACTGTAAATTGGATTGGATTCATGCACAATCCGTTGGGGTTGCTTCATCTAGGGTTGAACTTGGGTCGTTGTTGTTGGGGTCACAAGGCTTGTGTTGTGCGAGGGACGTTTTCCGTTGTTATCTCCCTTTGGTGGTTGTTGTGTTTTGGGTAGCATTTCTGTGTTTTTTCTCGATCCGTCAAAGCTTGTGGTTAATGCGATCACTTGGGATAGTTGTTGTGATTTAAGGTATTTTTGTTGAATTATTTTTTATTGAATGCAAGGTGTCTGATTAAATGTCTGTGAGAGATAGTCAAAGTCTAAAGGCTGTGAATTTGTTGACAAATGATGCTTGGAGCATCCAGAGAACCTGACTTGGCAAAGGATACCATCATAGAGTTGCAGACCTTCTTGAAGAAAACGTTTACAAAAGAACATGCCTCTTTACAATCAACAGTTTGTGGATCGGTTTTTAATACGAGGAAAACTAGCAATGCCTATTCTATCAAATCTGAGTGGATTATCAACAATGGTGCTTCCGATCACATGATAAGTGATTCTAGAATGCTTCACGATTGTAAATTATCGTCTGGAAGAGAGAAAGTTACAGTTGTAGATGGACCTCTAGTTACTGTGGCTGAAAAAGAAATGATTTATGTTGTTGATCATTTCCTCCTTATCGATGCACTTCACGTCCCTGATTTTTCAAGAAATCTTTTATTAGTAAGTAGGATTATAAAAGAATTGCATTGCATGCTGATTTTTTTATCACAATTCATGTGTTCTAAAAGACTTACAGACATGCAATAAGATTGGAATTGGGTTAGTTCAGTATGGATTATATTGTCTTCCATCTAAAGTGGCTCAAATACTTACCTCTGTGATGAAAGCTCGCCTTGAAAAGGACAACTCCACTTTGGTATGAAAATGGCATGAACATCTTGGTCATATCAATTTTTCCTCTTTGCAAAAATTGATGCCTGAGATTTTCTCTGGATTGTCTGCGGATGATTTGCAATGTGAGGTTTGTCAATATGCAAAGCAAACATGAACCACATTTCATGCTACTAATCGTAAATCTATTTATGCATTTGAATTAATGCATTCTAATGTTCGGGGTCTGTCAAGTGTGAAGAGCATCGGTGGCATACCCCAATTATACTAGGTCGACCGTTCCTCAGAACGGCCAAAGCGGTAGTTGATTATAGTAATGGGGAGATCATCTTTCACTCTCAGAGATAAAGTGAAAATTGAGACGATCAATGATCCTAAACCATCACCGCCACCAGCAGTAGCAGATGAGAGACTAACAGTTACACCAGATCCTAAAGATTGTGATTTTTTGGCCGAATTTAGAGAGACAGATCTTTTTACCGATTTCATTGATACACATGAGTTCCTTTCTCAGAAGGAATATCTAGAAAGTACAGTAAACATGAGCTCCCTTGTTGATCATACTGATATGTTTACTTATGGGTAATTTGAGCTGATTTCTGAGGATCATTCTGAGTTTTTGGAGTACCTTCTGATATTCCTTTAATACATTATCTTGAGATTACTGATGTCATGCCTCCTTCTAAGAGTTTTCAGGAACAAATATCTGAGCCACATGCTGAGTTTCTTGAGATACGCACTGATGAGAGACACATTTTTGAGATTATTGTTTATATATCTGAAACTTTTGTTGATGAGATCACAAAACATCCTGATGAGCCCCTCCTTTCTGAGCAGAGAACATTCATTACAGATCTTTCTGATATTCAATTTTCTCAGCCGATAGTAGCTACAGTGGATAGTACACAGACTACAAATCATATAACTTCTACCAGTGCAGTTACAGAGGTCGTTACAAAGCCAAATCAGACCCCACATGAGCTCAAGGATTTACCATCCACGTTGAAATATACCTTCCTTGCGGGTCACCCCCAAATGTTCCGATCATCCTCAGCTCGTAGTTGACCGTTGAACAAGAATATCATGTGCTAGAGGTTCTTGAGAGAAACCGTAAGGCCATTGGATGGAATATTTTGGATGTTAGTGGGATTAGTCAAGCTTTGTGCTTGCATCATATCTACCTAGAGGATGACTGTAACCCTCCCGTGGGTCAGTCCTTTGTATGTGGTCCCGAAGAAATCCGAGATTACTATCATGAAAAATGACCATGGTGAGGAGATTATGACATGTATACCTACTTCATGGCGTATCTATGTAGATAACCAATGCCTGAACTCAGCTACCAAGAAGAATCACTTTCCACTGCCCTTTATTGACCAAATTATTGAGAGGTTGGTAGGGAAAGAGTTCTTTTGTTTCTTAGATGAGTACTCGAGATATAACCATGTTGCTATTGCTCATGAAGATCAGGAGAAAACTACTTTCACTTGTTCATTTGGCACTTACTCCTTCAGACAGATGCCCTATGGATTGTGTAAAGCCCCTGCTACATTCTAAAGGTGTATGTAGGCCGTTTTTGCTGACATGGTGGGGGATGACTGAGTTTTTCAGAGGGTCTAGATGTCTCACAAGGCGAGAGATCCAGTCGCTGAGTCGACCACTCCAAAATACCCAGATCAATCAACAATTAACCCACAATCAATGTATGCAATGAGTATCCAAAAAAATGTGGAGTTAAAATTTATTATAACTCTACATGTAAATGTGTATAGGTGTAAGTACAAGTAGAGGTCGAACACTGGGAGGCGAATGGTTGAATGTGTTGTGTAATTATTCAATCCATTGTACATGTCCAATTATTGTTTTTGTGGGTTTTTGGTTTTTACATTTTTTTATATATATTTTTATTTTTTATAATTTTTATTTTGTTTTTATATTTTATATTTTTCTTTTTATATTTTTAATTATATAATATATAGATATGTATACATATATATAAATAGATACCTATATATACGAAGAGAGAGAGAGAGAGGAATACTATCATAAATATATATAGACATAAATACTAAAAATATATATAGATCTAATTTTTTTAGCTTTTTAATATTTTTCTATTTTTTTGTTATTTTTCTGGAATATTTCTAATTTTTATGTATTTTTAATTTCAAAAATGTGCACAATATGGACTAATTAACTAGCCGAATGTGATTTGGGTTTTAAAAATATGAAATACTTTCCAAAATTACCCAAATTAATTTTAATGCATTAATAATAATATATAGATAATTATAAAAGAGAAAATTGTATTTTTGGGATTTTTTAAGGGTTTTTCTATTTTTTGTTGTATTTTGGAGCTTACTGATTTCTTTATTTTTCTTTTTCATATTTTTATGGTTTTTCAATTTCTGGACTCAATTTATATATTAATATACCATATATATTTTTTTGGAATTTTTCAAAAATATTGTATAATTTTTTTGTATTTTTTTATTAGACAGTACAAAAAGGGCTTCTTTTTCATTTTTAATAATTAGGAAAAATGCAAAAATGCAAAATAAAATATGGGCGTGGAAGATCATTACATGAAGCATCTAACCTAATTTTTCTGGATTTTTAGAAGCCTCATAGGTATTTTTAATAAATAGAGAAAAGGCACAAAAATTAAACAGCCTGGCAGGGGCATTTTTGCAAATAAAATACATTCCAGGGGCATCAATGCAAAAATTCTACAGAAATAAACATTTATTTATAGTTTTGGGGCTAATTTACAATATACAAAAACCGCCAGGGTGTCCATGAAAAATCACGCGCCTCACGTGAGACTGCACGTGAAGCGCGGAAGGACCTATTTGTAATTTTCAGAAACTCAGGGGTCCTTTAGCAAAAATGACATTTTATTTACAACGTGCTATTTATTTTACAGTATTAAAAATTAAATACAAAAAGTGCGGGGGTTGGTTTTGCAATTTACCCCCAAAGGCGCTTCATCCGACGGCTGGTCTTCATCCACTAATCCACGTGGCGCCTCCACGTGGGTCGATGACGGATCACGATCCACGGCTAGGATTAGATCATCCAAGATGATCTGACGGTCTGAGTGCTGGGGGATCGGACGACTGATCTTCGACCTAGGGCCTTCGTCTTCATCCAACGATTGGGAGCACACGTGCAAGAACAGGGAAGAAAGCTCGCCGAGGTGAGCTTCTTCCGCCTAGATCTCGCTCCTCTACCGTTCATCGCTGCACCTGAGGGTCCCAAAAGCTTCCTGGCAGGTTGCTTGATCAGCTGGAGGTGCTGGATCGGACCGAGGTAACGTGGAGAGACGCCACGAGCTCGGGGAAGGAACGCAGCTCCAGGTACCTCCGTCGGCCTTGGAAACGTCTCATGGTGATCTTCAACGCACCTAAACTGCACAAGAACAAAGCACGGCTCGAGGGCTTCACCTTCGACCTGGGGTTTGAAGCTGTTAGCGCTAAAATGGGCGAAATGGCGAAGCCTCCGGCGAGCGGCGGAGTTGAGGCTTTGGTTCGCAGATCTGGAGCAGATCTGGTTGGGCTGGAGTGGTCTGGAGGTGGAGAAGATGGTGGGGAGCGAAATGGAGGTGAAAGTGAGTCGGGAATCGGTCGATGGCACGGTGGAGAAGTCGTCGGAGCAGAGCTCCGGCGAACTTCGAATTAACTAATCTACCCTATGCTACTGAACTAAAGGCGAAATAAAATGCAGGAATAAAATGAGGGAAATAAAAATGTAAGTGCGCATCTCTTATACCTGAAGAAACTCCAGGGAGAAGGGCGGCTGCCGGAGCGCCGCCATGGGTGCAACCTCCGCCTCTCCGACCGATTCAAAGCGCTGGCGGGTTCCTCCTGTCACAAGGAACACCACCGGGACCAAATGCGAGGAAGGGATTGGCTAAAGGCTGATCAAATTTTGCGGAGGAGGTGGAGGCTCTTTATTTATAAACGAGATAGCACCCTTATTTGACCGGGCCAGATTAGAGAATCGGAGGTATGTACAAGGGATCAAGGATCACGACGAGAATCTAGGATGATCAGAGAAGATCTTTCATGAAGGATTCGAGTGCAATGGGTGGACAAGACGTCCATGAAAAAAGGATGAAAATCGGGGAAAAGATGGGCCTGACGGGAGTCAGAGGCGCAGGGGGGAGTTGACCGGAGTTCAACTTTCCCTGGCCTCTGATCGGTCCACATCGGACCGATCTTGACCTATTTATTTAACATAATAAATGAATTAATTAGATTTTACTTATAAAATAAAAAATGTTTATAAATTAATGTAGTATTTATTTATGATTTTTATTTATTTGTTTGATATATTTTATTACGGTTTTATTAAAATAATGTATTTATAAGGGTTTTTATATATATTTATTTTTATTTTGTTTATTTTATTTTATTATTTTTTTTTCTTATTTTATAAATTTGTAACTTATTTTTGTGAGTATAAATATATTTTTATTTAATTTTTATGAGTTTATTTACAATTTTAAATAAATGTGTATATTTATATGTAGGTATACTTATAGGTATTTTACATATATATTATATACATTTTATTTATTTAATGGATTTTATTTGTTTTTATTTTGGATTTGTATTTGTAATAAGTTATGTATAATATATACATTATTATAAAAATATAGATGAATAGAGAATAAAAGAATAAAATCCCCTTTTTATTTATATACATCTAGGTCACATAGGTATTTTGTCTATGTAGCTTATAGACTTATTTTATTTTACAAATTCTTTTTTTAGTTTTCTTTTAATTTTAATATGTACATGTATTCTATACATTATTTGTAAAATTTAAAAATATAAATTTATAGAAATAATAAATATTGAATAAAATGAATATTTTAATTAGTCCTATACACAAGGTGGGTCAAAAACCTAACTTCTGCAGATGGGGCTCCAAAAATTATGAAACCAATTTTATTAAATAGTTCTTGGAAATCTATATACAATTAAAGTGATTTTGGGTGATTTGGAGTTTTTATTTGCAAGATATAGGTCTGTGAAGTTGAGATTTTTGCTTTTTATTCTGGGTATAAAATGTACACTGAGTATTATTTTTGTGCAAACTTAATTTTGTATTTTTATTTACATTATTATCTACAACTTTTATGTACAAAGATTCTTTATTTGATGAATAAATAATTATGTACAAAATAGGTGTCAAAAAATGCATAAATGAATAAATAAATGAGGTATTTATTGTACACTGGCCCTTATCTCCCCCTACTTTATTCCTTGTCGACCAATTCCATACTGGCCTCGGTCTCGGGGTTTGGGTCATAAAATATCTTTAATATTTTATTCCTTTTTCTTTTCTTCTCTTTATTCTATAATTTTGGCATTAAAAACCTTATGTTATGTACAATAAATACAATAAATAATGAATGCTATTAGGTACAAATTGAGGCTATTTACATGCATTTGCTGGGGTTTTTAAGGCCAAAATGATAGAATAAAGGTGATGAAATGGAGATTCATCACCCCCCTATACTTGCCTTTGCTAGTCCCTAGCAAATACTTATGCAATAAGTTCAAAAAGAATAAAGAATTAGAAGAAAAGAAAAAGCAAAAATAAAGAATTCAAAAAATAAATTGAATTGATCATGATTATTAAACTCATCTGTACAAAATAAAAGTTTGGAGCTCAGGTTAGCCTTGATGTGAGAATGTGTGTGGAACCTAGTCGGGAACTAAATTTAAAACACAACAGCCTTCGAGAGTCACAGAACTTGGTTCAAATTACCTCAATAGCCAGGTCAGAACTAGCCTACGTCATACGCAAACCCTTATGACTATGAAGCTGACTTGTACGTTTAAGTGATAGTGGCTCTCCCCAACTGAAATGACAAAGAGACTGACTTCTCCAGAATGACAACCCAATGATTCCCTAATCCAACAACTCTTTCCTCGAGGAGCGGGGTATTCCCTTCTAAGTTCAAGTGGCATCCAACTCAAGAGGAGGAGGTAGAGAAAAGAATGGATGGTAGCCAGTGTAGCTACCTATCCTGGGATGCAAGACCAGTGTAGTCAAGTCATCCAGCTGCAGGCTCACATGGTATAACTTTGATAATCAAGCTTGCTTATTTTCTATACAACATATATACATTCTCCGGTAGGCACTTTATTCTATTTCCAAGCCTGTCTACTTTTTTGGAGATTTTTTTTTCAACATACTATATACAGCAACATTTACATAAGGAGTTTTTCCTCTTGAGTCAGAAGACTATCCCTCTTTTGAAACTTTATTGCAACCCACAATCTCTTGTCTTTAGACCTCAAGGCTATTGGATCAGGTTGGGGTGCACTTCCCTCCCTAGACGAGGACGAATGTTTCCACCCGTGTGCGTCTCAGACTGGCAAATCCAACCCCCTCATCACTCCAACTGAGTTGAGCCAAGTGAAAGGTGCACGTGTCCAAGTTAGGTCATGGCCGACAAGAGTCGTGCGTGTGTCTCGAAAAGTTCTAGTTAGTCCACTGAGGTGACTTGAACCCAGCCCTGATTTCTCAAAGAATTAAGTCTGAATAGACCTGAAGTACCTTAAACCTAGTTCCCACAAGGTTCCAGTGCAGTTAGGTGCAGTAAGGTCCAACCAAGCTCCAATCTTCGACTTTATTGGACTAGTTCAATCATCAAGCTCAATGAAAGAATATGAATGCTATGCAAATTCTATTTACAAATATGCAAAGAATAATGCAATTTTTTTCAAAGATTTTTTGAAAACAAAGAGAAAAATTTTGCACAAAGAAAGAATTTTGGTATCCAAAGTATAAATATATACAGCTATTTACACGGGCGTGCCGCTTTATTTTAATGATTTTTAAAGAATTTAGAATTTAGTTATTATTTAGAGGTATATATGTACACTTATTAAAGAATCTTATTTATTTCTATTATTATTTATTAGATGTATTTATTCCTCAAACTTATTTGACACAAAATTTTCAAACAATTTTTGAAAACTATAGTCCAAAATAATTTTTACAAACATTTTTACAAACATGTACACACATTTGAAAATCATTTTGCAAAGGTTTTTCAAAACAGTATATATAGATTTCAACATATTTTTGCAACCATTTTTCAAACCATTTGCAAATCATTTTTCAAACCTTTTATTTCACACAAAGAAAATAAATTTTTACAAACCACACATTTTTACAAAGGTTGAAAACATGTAACAAAATGTTTTCAAAATAGTTTTCAATAAATGTTCACAAAAATTTTCAAACTATTTTTCAAACATTTTGCAAAAAATATTTTCACCTGATTTATTAATCAGTATATACAAAAAGAATTTGAGGAATAATCACATCTTTTTATTAAGGGTTTTTAACGAATTTAAAGAATTATTAGCCATATTATTAAGAGAATATGAAAGTACGAGTTATGGCTAAAGTATATACACAGTATATACGACCCCCCTATACTTAGCTTGAGCTATGTCCTCATAGATCGGAAAAGAGAAAAAATGAAGACATGACTCGTACTGAGTATAGGCAAGTCTCAAAAATATATACGTAAGGGATGAACGAATGAGAAGTTGATCGTCCCCCTATACTTAGGATCAAGTAATCCTAAGTATAGCAGACTGTTCACAAAGCAGGGAGGGTCAAGGGTGGGAGTAAACAGATCATTGAGCAAATCAAGGGTGCACTCCCCCTATACTTAGGACCAAGTACGTCCTAAGTACAGGAAACTGACACAAAGGGGCGACACCTTTTATTTTGATACAGAATATAGAAAAGGAAAAGAAGAAAAGAAGAAAAGAGAGATATATGCAGATAGATGAAACGATCATGGAGAATATACGCATCACTCCCCCTATACTTAGGGTGAGATATCCTTTAGTATAGGCAACAACAGGAGTGACAAAACTGAACAACGAAAGAACAACACGGTGTGTACCCCCTATACTTAGGACAAGGTACGTCCTAAGTGTAGACACAAAGATGTGGTGATAGATCTGGGGCACACAGAACATACGGGAGAAAGAATGAAAAAGGTACACATATATACAAGCGGTGGAAAACTGGTGGAGTACAGGACGGTATCTGACAAGTGAATACCGTACTCTCGTCGTCGTCTCCCTGTGAGAACGAGGACGCAGACAGAAGGTGAAAAGACACCCTGATATGCAGTCAGGTGGGTGTCGGCTACTGGGGATAATCAGATCGGAAAGTAAAGATATCCGGTCCGGTAGCAGAAATCAGTCAATCGGCATAGAAGGTCAGCATGAGGGAACAGAGCCGATACCGTAAGACCGGGAGGAAGAAAGAGCAGTACATACTCCTTCTAGTTAATCAGAGTCTCAGATAGATCGGAAATAAAGCCTATGAGACTGTGTGATGCATGGTGGTGATATAATCTGAAAGTCACAAGAATGCACCGAACAACACAATATGTGGCTCACTCTTGCGAGGGTCCTCAAGGTGAGCGGAATCAGAGAATAATCAGAAGACTCGGTTCCGTGCTCCAACAGACAGGAGACACAACCAGGGAGGAGACCGAGTATACAAGCTCAGAAGACTCGGCTTCGTGCTCCATTAGATAGGAGACACCAGAAGTGAAGTCGAGTACCTACAAGGTGATGTACCCTCCCGCAGATAACCCTCGGGGAACGGTACATACTAGTCAATGAATAAGCAGAACAGAAGCTCACCCTTACGAGGGTCGTCAAGGAGAGCTGGCTCAAAGGAGCCTGATCCATCAAACGGATCATAGAGACGGTCTTGGTAGGCGACAGATCGGCTACCGCAAGAAGAGACCGACAAATCAAGAAAGTGTGGCATCGTCTCGTAGATAACCCTCGGGGAACGTGCTGCCAGCTAGGCATGAAAATAGCAGATATCAGAAGCTCAACCTTGCGAGGACCGTCAAGGCGAGCAGACTCAAAGGAGTCTAATCAGATGGGTCCCAAGATCCGCAGATCGGATACGCAACTCAAGATGGGACCAAAAAATCATATATATCAGACGAATCGATTCTGTGCTCCGCAGATCGGAGACACAATCAGCAGTAGGAATCGAGCTTAAAGAGAGTGTCACAGTCTCTCGCAGATAGTCCTCGGAGAGTACTGCGAGCTAGGCAAGGAATAGTCAGAATGTATATCTACCTTGCGAGGGCCGTCAAGGAGAGAGAAGGCTCAAAGGAGTCGGATCCATCAGACGGATCCACGCGGTGGTCTCAGTAGTCGACAAATCAGCTACCAACAGAAGAGACCAATCAGATCGGAAATATGTCGTAGTCTCCCGCAGATAACCCTCGGGGAGCTACGAGCTAGTCAAGGAATAATCAGAAAAGAGCTTATCCTTGCGAGGACCGTCAAGGAGAGCGGACGCAAAGGCATTTGAGCAGGTCGGTCTCATGCCCCAACAGATCGGGCGCATAGTCAGAAAGGGAGACTGACTGTTCGTATCAGACGAATCGGCGACGTGCCCCAACAAATGGAGGCGCCAGAATTGAGAGAAGCCGATCGTAAAGAGAGTGTCACATCCTTCCACAGATAGTCCTCGGGAAGTGATGTGAGCTAGTCATGGAAAATCAGAGTGCATCTCGTCCTTGCGAGGGTCGTCAAGGAGAGAGGGAGGCTCAAAGGAGCCGGATCCATCAGACGGACCCACAGAGAATATGGTAATGGTAGGCGGCAGACAGCCTACCAGCAGAGGAGACCAACATTGCTATAATGTGTCATAGCCTCTCGCAGATAACCCTCGGAGAGCTATGAACTAGGCATGGAATAATCAGAAAAATGGAGCTCTGCCTTGCGAGGACCGACAAGGAGAGCGGACTGAGATGAGTCTAGTACATTGGCCTCGTGTACCGATAGATCGGGTACACAATCATAGGGGGAGGCCAATCAAGTATATCATTTGACTCGGTTTTGAGTCCCATCAACATGGCGATCAAAGCAGTGCATGAAACCGCAGTCCTACAAATTGTCGCATTCTCTTGCAAATAGTCCTCGGGGAGGAATGTGAGCTAGATAAATGTAGGTCATGGGAATGCTGGCAAGTCATCTCAGGTCCTCAAAAGCAATAAATCGCTCAATCATCCGGAGGGCATAAGATCAACTGAGGGAGAAAATAATCATGTCATTCACCAAACATCCCTTAGGTCAATCCAGTCAGCTAAGATGGCACGAAAAATAGTCAGGAATCCTTTAAGTGCCGGGGTGGATTAGAGAGTCAGGAGATCAAGGATGTGTCAAATAGGAAGATGAGAGATCATGCAGGATCCGCACACCTCTATCAGGCACTCCATATTAGAATAAGCATTCAATCCTCAAAATCAAGATGGTTGGAACCTCAAGATAGATCAATCAATACTCATGAAATCATCATCAAATTATCGCATCATATCACATCCTTAATCCGGTGTGCGAGAACTAAATTCCTCAACAATGCATCACACCTATGCTCTATGCATTAGCAAAAAAACTCAAGAAGCCCATATGCATGTATCAAAGACAAATCCATCACTTCAATCTCAACATCATTGGCCCGACTTACATAAATAATCTGTATAAATAATCCTCGATGCGGGCCTCATCATTTTGCACAGCATTCCCGGGTAAAGGGAGAGGTGATACGGGGTACACGAGGAAGATGGATAAGAAGGGTAACACAATGGGGTGGAGAAGCTGGTTGAGCGTGCGTGCCAATATCATGGGTGGTAGAAGAGTGATACAGAGGGTACGAGGAGGGCGGGAGAGAAGATCGAGACACAGACAAAATTGGGTGTTCCACACAGGGCGGGAACACCGTCAAAATGGTGGTCCGAAGAGAGTGTTCTCCCCGAACCGGAGAATATGGGGATGATACGGAGAATACGAGGAAGACGGTGAAGAAGAGGGGAAACGAAAGACTTGGCGAAGAAATGATTGAGCTCAAGCGCCAATATCATGACTCGATGCAGATGAGGAGATATATGTATAAGAGAGGTAGAGAGACTCAAAGATGAAAAATGCATGACTCACACGATGGGACTGGCTACTCAAATAGTGAATGAAAAACACAACGGACTCCAAGTCACATTCAATACACTAAGCAAACCCCCAATTCACCTACTCGACACAGTGAAGACCGTCAGGTGACGATCATTTTTCTTTTCAGTTTTAGAGTGAGGTGAGAATCACAAAGTTGTACAAACACTTAGGAGGCTCTGACAGGATTTGGGTTCTACTCCTTAGTGTGTACGTGAGCAAATTAAAACGCATACAATGAGGGGGTTGCTCTCCCCAAGACAAGGAATCCATTATATTTTAATTTTAAGTCCAATAGAGTTAGCAGTCCCGTTTTTATTTAAGTTATCACTTTTTTGGGTATTTTCAATGCACGTGCCTATCGAGGTTCCAATTTCCATTAAGCATCCTAGGTTGGCAAAATCAGAGGGAGAAGATCGGAAAAGCCATGCATGTCGGAAATCGATGATGCATGCTAAGTAAACAGTGCCTCCCAACTCTCTCCATGCGGGATGCAAAACAAAATTTGAAACCTATGCTATATGCAAATGCAAACTGAAGAAATCGCCCTAGGTTCAGAAATTGATATTATCGTGAAGAACCACAAGTTGCTCATTCATCTTCAGCCTCAAAAAGTCTGGTCTTGGCTCACCCCTCCTCTGCTCAACATACTTGAGTTTAGGAGAAAGCGCTTTGCGGGGCTCGCTGTGGCACAAAGGCTAAGAGATAAATGAACGGCTGTTTAGAGTTTGATATAGGTCCAAAGCGAACTATAGGTACATGCAAATATATATTAAGGTATTTGGACCTAACTCTACGAGCAAGCAACTCCTAAGCTAAGGCTCATTCACACAAAATAATAAAATAAAATAAAGAAAAGGAAAAGCGTCAAAATCATCGAGGCCCCCAAGGGAACAATCCCTCGGGTACTGGACCTCGGGAGTCGAAGTGTACCTGTGAGAGTCCTGTATTATTACAAAATTCAAGTGTCACTCTCTCACATAAATATACATATGAAAAGAAATTAAAATGCATAAAAAAAATAAAGACTGTCTTCAAGAATTCTCTTTCTTCTGTCCTGGATGCCCTCTCATGTTGGCTTGGCATAGAGGAGTCAACTCCACCTTGCTTGGGTGCATAGGTCCTCCTAGGAGGTCCTCCTTCGCTTGGCGGTCCCTCACATCAAAGACAAAGAAAAGAGATGGTCAGAGCAGTTACTCAAATAATGTCAAATAAAAATAAAAACCAAACGAATAAATAAGTGCATGATGGACATGAGCAACTAGTTGAATAAATGAACAAATAAGCTCACAAAATCATACAAAATCCGCTGCCTCCCCGACAACGACGCCATTTGATGACTGAGTTTTTCAGAGGGTTTAGATGTCTCACAAGGCGAGAGATCCAGTCGCTGAGTCGACCACTCCAAAATACCCAGATCAATCAACAATTAACCCACAATCAATGTATGCAATGAATATCCAAAAAAAATGTGGAGTTAAAATTCATTATAACTCTACATGTAAATGTGTATAGGTGTAAGTACAAGTAGAGGTCGAAAACTGGGAGGCGAATGGTTGTATATGTTGTGTAATTATTCAATCCATTGTTCATGTCCAATTATTGTTATTGTGGGTTTTTAGTTTTTACATTTTTTATATATATTTTTATTTTTTTATAATTTTTATTTTGTTTTTATATTTTATATTTTTCTTTTTATATTTTTAATTATATAATATATAGATATGTATACATATATATATAAATAGATACCTATATATATACAAAGAGAGAGAGAGAGAGGAATACTATCATAAATATATATAGACATAAATACTAAAAATATATGTAGATCTATTTTTTTTAGCTTTGTAATATTTTTCTAATTTTTTTGTTATTTTTCTGGAATATTTCTAATTTTTATGTATTTTTAATTTCAAAAATGTCCACAATATGGACTAATTAACTAGCCGAATGTGATTTGGGTTTTAAAAATAAGAAATACTTCCCAAAATTACCCAAATTAATTTTAATGCATTAATAATAATATATAGATAATTATAAAAGAGAAAAATGTATTTTTGGGATTTTTTTTAAGGGTTTTTCAATTTTTTTGTTGGATTCTGGAGCTTTCTGATTTTTTATTTTTCTTTTTCATATTTTTAGGGTTTTTCAATTTCTGGACTCAATTTATATATCAATATACCATATATATTTTTTTGGATTTTTTTAAAAACATTATATATTTTTTTTGTATTTTTTTAATTAGACACTACAAAAGGGCTTATTTTTCATTTTTAATAATTAGAAAAAATGCAAAAAATGCAAAATAAAATATGGGCGTGGAAGATCATTACATGAAGCATCTAACCTAATTTTTCTGGATTTTTAGAAGCCTCATAGGTATTTTTAATAAATAGAGAAAAGGAACAAAAATTAAACATCCTGGCAGGGGCATTTTTGCAAATAAAATACATTCGTGGGGCATCAGTGCAAAAATTCTACAGAAATAAACATTTATTTATAGTTTTGGGGCTAATTTACAATATACAAAAACCGCCAAGGTGTCCATGCAATTTTCACGCGCCTCACGTGAGACTGCACGTGAGGCGCGGAAGGACCTATTTGTAATTTTCAGAAACTCAGGGGTCCTTTGGCAAAAATGACATTTTATTTACAACGTGCTATTTATTTTACAGTATTAAAATTAAATACAAAAAGTGTGGGGGTTGGTTTTGCAATTTACCCCCAAAGGCGCTTCATCCGATGGCTGGTCTTCATCCACTAATCCACATGGCGCCTCCACGTGGGCCGATGACGGTTCGCGATCCACGGCTAGGATTAGATCATCCAAGATGATCTGACGGTCTGAGTGTTGGGGGATCGGATGGCTGATCTTCGACCTGGGGCCTTCGTCTTCATCCAACGGCAGGGAGCACACGTGCAAGAACATGGAAGAAAGCTCGCCGGGGCGAGCTTCGTCTGCCTATATCTCGCTCCTCCACCGTTCATCGCTGCACCTGAGGGTCCCAAAAGCTTCCTGGTAGGTTGCTTGATCGGCTGGAGGTGCTGGATCGGACCGAGGTACCCTGGAGCGACGCCACGAGCTCAGGGAAGGAACACAGCTCCAGGTACCTCCGCCGGCCTTGGAAACGTTTCCTGGTGCTCTTCAACGCACCTAACCTGCACAGGAACAAAGCACGGCTCGAGGGCTTCACCCTCGACCTGGGGTTTGAAGCTGTTAGCGCTAAAATGGGCGAAATGGCGAAGCCTCCGGCTAGCGGCGGAGTTGAGGCTTCGGTTCACAGATCTGGAGCAGATCTGGTTGGGCTGGAGTGGTCTGGAGGTGGAGAAGACGGTGGGGAGTGAAATGGAGGTGAAAGTGAGTCGGGAATCGGTCGATGGCACGGTGGAGAAGTCACCGGAGTAGAGCTCCGGCGAACATCGAATTAACTAATCTACCCTATGCTACTGAACTAAAGGTGAAATAAAATGCAGAAATAAAATGCGGGAATGAAAATCTACCTAAAAATGTAAGTGCACAGCTCTTATATCTGAAGAAACTCCAGGGAGCAGGGCGGTTGCCGGAGCGCCGCCATGGGTGCAACCTCCGCCTCTCCGACCGATTCAAAGCGCCGGCGGGTTCCTCCTGTCACAAGGAACACCACCGGGACCAAATGCGAGGAAGGGATTGGCTAAAGGCTGACCAAGTTTTGCGAAGGAGGTGGAGGCTCTTTATTTATAAACGAGATAGCACCCTTATTTGATCGGGCCAGATTAGAGAATCGGAGGTATGTACAAGGGATCCGGGATCACGGCGAGAATCTAGGATGATCAGAGAAGATCTTTCATGAAGGATTCGAGTGCGATGGGTAGACGAGACGTCCATGAAAAAAGGATGGAAATTGGGGAAAAGATGGGCCTGACGGGAGTCAGAGGCGCAGGGGGGAGTTGACCGAAGGTCAACTTTCCCTGGCGCCTGATTGGTCCACATCGGACCGATCTTGACCTATTTATTTAACATAATAAATGAATTAATTAGATTTTACTTATAAAATAAAAAATGTTTATAAATTAATTTAGTATTTATTTATGATTTTTATTTATTTTTTTGATATATTTTATTACGATTTTTTTAAAATAATGTATTTATAAGGGTTTTTATATATATTTATTTTTATTTTGTTTATTTTATTTTATTTTCTTATTTTATAAATTTGTAACTTTTTTTGTGAGTATAAATATATTTTTATTTAATTTTTATGAGTTTATTTACAATTTTAAATAAATGTGTATATTTATATGTAGGTATACTTATAGGTATTTTACATATATATTATATACATTTTATTTATTTAATGGATTTTATTTGTTTTTATTTTGGATTTGTATTTTTAATAAGTTATGTATAATATATACATTATTATAAAAATATAGATGAATAGAGAATAAAAGAATAAAATCCCCTTTTTATTTATATACATCTAGGTCACATAGGTATTTTGTCTATGTAGCTTATAGACTTATTTTATTTTACAAATTCTTTTTTTAGTTTTCTTTTAATTTTAATATGTACATGAATTCTATACATTATTTGTAAAATTCTAAAAATATAAATTTATAGAAATAATAAATACTGAATAAATGAATATTTTAATCAGTCCCATACACAAGGTGGGTCAAAAACCTAACTTCTGCAGATGGGCTCCAAAAATTATGAAACCAATTTTATTAAATAGTTCTTGGAAAGCTATATACAATTAAAGGTGAGTTTGGGTGATTTGGAGTTTTTATTTGCAAGATATGGGTCTGTGAAGTTGAGATTTTTGCTTTTTGTTCTGGGTATAAAATGTATACTAAGTATTATTTTTGTGCAAACTTAATTTTGTATTTTTATTTACATTATTATCTACAACTTTTATGTACAAAGTTTCTTTATTTGATGAATAAATAATTATGTACAAAATAGGTGTCAAAAAATGCATAAATGAATAAATAAATGAGGTATTTATTGTACACTGGCCCTTATCTCCCCCTACTTTATTCCTTGTCGACCAATTCCATACTGGCCTTGGTCTCGGGGTTTGGGTCATAAAATATCTTCAATATTTTATTCCTTTTTCTTTCTTCTCTTTATTCTATAATTTTGGCATTAAAAACCTTATTTTATGTACAATAAATACAATAAATAATGAATGCTATTAGGTACAAATTGAGGCTATTTACATGCATTTGCTGGGGTTTTTAAGGCCAAAATGATAGAATAAAGGTGATGAAATGGAGATTCATCAGTGGGTAGTTTCCTTGAGGACTTCATGGACAATTTCTCGATCTACAGGGAGTGTTTTGACATATGACTTGCTCATTTAGACCGGGTCCTTAAATGTTGCTATGAGGTAAACCTAGTGCTCTCGTGGGAGAAGAGTCACTTCATGGTGACTAATGGGATTTGTATTGTGCTACATCATCTCCAAACATGGTATGGAGGTTCGATGTGATATCCAAGCTTGAGCCATCGTAGAATTTAAAGCAGTTAAGGTCATTTCTGGGACATGTAGGATTCTATAGGTGATTCATTAAGGTGATCAACAATATCGTCGAAGCTTTGACTAAGCTTCTATGCAAGGAGAGTGAATTTGTTGTTCACGAGAAAGTCCTCCTTGCATTTACTTAGATGAAAGAAGTGGTTACTAGTGCTCCTGTCCTACAACACCTAATTGATCTCTTCCTTTCAAGATCATGACGGACGGCTTAGATTTCACAGGTGGAGCTGTTTTATGGTAGAGAAGGATGGGATACCATTAGGTATACACTATGCTAGCAAGACTCTAGATTAAGCGCAACAGAATTATACATTTACAAAGAAGGAGATGTTAGCAATTGTGATTGGGCTAGAGAAGTTCAGATCTTAGCTCCTCGGTTCCCATGTTATTGTGTACACAAATCACACTACCATATGGTATTTATAGGAAAAAAGGATGCCAAACCATGCCTTATTAGATGGATCCTTCTTCTCTAGTAGTTTAATTTAGAGATTCAAGATAAACATGTAGTTAAGAATGTTGTGGCAGTTCACCTTTCTCGCATTACAGATGTAGAGACTTCTGAGCAGAGCACGATACCTATTTCTGAGACCTTTCTAGATGAGGCCATTTTATTTGTGGGCTCACTCCCATGGTATACTGTTATTGTGAACTATCTTGTCTCCAAGAAAATTCCACAAGATTGGCCAAAGTACAAGGTAGACAAATTTCTGTCTGAGATATATTTTTACCAATGGGTAGATCCGTACCTATTTTGTAAGTGTGCAGATTGTATCTGAAGAAGGTGCATTCCTCAAGAGGAATACACAAATGTACTTGAACACTATCACAAATTAGAATTTGGTGGGCGTCATTCAGGAAGCGCATGGTAGCTATGATTTTATAGATCATCCTATGTTGGCCAACATTATTTAAGGATGCGACAGAGTATGTTCGAGGTTGTATTGACTGTCGGAAGATGGGAGGAACCATTGGCTCCAAAGATACTATGCTCCTGAGATATATACAGATCTATGATGTTTTTGACGCTTGGGGCATAGACTTCATGGGCTCATTTCCTGTCAATCAGGGATATCAATACATCTTATTTGCCGTGGATTGCGTTAGTCATTGGGTGGAGGATATTCCCACCCGAGCCACTGATATTCATACGGTATGTTCCTTTCTCAAGGACCATATTATTGCCTGGTTTTAAATTCCCAAGATACTTATTTCAGATGGGAGAAGCCATTTCATTAATAAAGATGTCAAGAAGCTTGTGAAGGAGTACGCCATTGAGCACATGGTTGTGTATCCTTACCACATGGCTTGGCTGAGATTTCAAATAGGGAGATCAAGATTATATTGAAAAAACTTGTACCTCTTGATAGGAAGAACTGGTCTCATATGCTTGACTCAATTCTACGGGCTTATCGGGCGACGTACAAGTCACCATTGGGTATGTCTCCATACAGATTGGTGTATCGAAAGCCTTGCCAACTTCCAGTGGAATTAATTCACAAATTTGTATGGGCATCCCATGTATGAGAAAGCATGAAAGAGTTGGAAATTGGATCTGAATAGATTGCTTGAATTTTGAGATTTTGCATATGACAACTTACTCATGTACAAGGACAAAGTCAAGCGTTGGCATGATAGACACATTAGAAGAAATATATTCTCTCCTGACTTGAAAGTATGGTTTTTTGATGCCAAATTGAAGTTATTTCCAGGAAAATTGAAAAGCGAATGGTCAGGACCGTTCATTGTGAGAGTTGTGCGTGACAATGGTAGTATTGTCGTATCTGGGTTGTCATCTGACGCACATCCATTTGTCGTGAACGGACAGTTGTGGAAGCTATATCTTTATCATGATACATTCTTGTCTGTGGTTGATTTTATATCTATGGTATCAGACTATGACACTTTAGACATCTTCTTCGTCTGATACATGAGATGATCTTCTCTTGTATATATATCCTTTCGTTTTATCCTTTCTTCTTCCATTTTATCGTTCACCTCTTTTTCGTGTGTGTGCTATTCTTAGGATGTACTCTACCCTAAGTATAGGGGAGGTGAATGATTTGAGTTGTTCATATTCATCATGTTCATCACTCTTGTTGTTGCTTATACTCAGGGATCCCTTACCCTAAGTATGGGGGAGTGATGTTGTTCATATTGTCTTTTTACATTTTTCTATTTTTACTTTTCCTCGGATCTCTCGCTTGTCCTTCAACTTGTCAATATTCTTTTAAATACTTATGGATCTTTTATCCTAAGTATAGGGGAGGACAAGTGGAGTCATTGAGTTATTCATTCTTTCCCTCAGTTTTCCCCATTTCTACAGTCTTCTATATTTAGGATTATTTGGAAATCATCAACTTCTATTATCTTCGTCGATTCTTTGAGTCGTTGTTGTATAATATTCTATTCACTTTTCTATACTTAACACGAGTTATATATTCCTTTGTGGATCTTTGATTACTATGAGGAAATAGTTCGAGATAAGTATAGGGGGTGTCGTATATATTGTATATATATTTAGCCATAACTCATATTATATATATATACTTTGGCCATAACTCATACTTTTATAAATAAAATGGCTATAATTTTTTGTAAAATATTTGTAAAACTATTATCTGTATCAAAACTATGTATACTATACAAAATATTTGTAAATTTATTTTGTGACATGGGATATAAATGAGATGTGTATAAATACGTAAAATCCACATGTGTATATAAACTTTGATCACGTTCCATCCTATAAATAATATTCTTCATTATATATAAAAACCTTTTAGAAAACTTGTATATAAAACTTATATATAAAATCCTCGTGTAAAATATGTATAAAATTTGTATAATCCTTGTATATAGTTGTATATTTTGACTAACTCTTCTTCTTTCTTTCAAAATAATGTTTTGTATATACTTCTTGCATCTGCATAGGCCTTTTTCTGAATAGTATTGACATTTAAACTGCTCTCGAATAAAATTGAAGAATGGAGTTTGGTTATGGCCTTAATCCACTTAATTTCAAAGGAACCTTATAAGAACTGGAATTGAGACTTTTCAGGTCCTAGTGACTTAATTCTTCGAGTCCAAAAGACTATGTTCACATGTCAACCTGATGAGTCCAAGTAGAATATTTAATAACACACACATGATTCTTCTAGACCATGACTTATCTTGGACATGCACTCTACACGTAGCTCTGCATGGATGAGGTGGTGAGGGGGCAGAATTCTTTGGCTTGGGGTAGCATACGGGTGTCTAACAACTAGTGGGAACATTTGTCTTCCTCTAGGGAGGGTATTGCAGTGCATCTCAACCTGGTCTAGTGGCATTGAGGTCTAAAGACAAGATGATGTAGGGTTGTAGTAATTCTTCAAAAGAGAGGTGATCTACTGACTCAGAAGAAAAACTCCTTATGTACATGCTGCACCCATGTATATATTAAAAAATTACAGAATCTCCAAAAATGGACAAGCCTGAATGAAAAGTAAAACACCTGTCGGAGTGTATATACAAGGATGAGCTTTAAAGTCAAATTATTGTGAGCTTGCAGCTGGATGACTTGGCTACACAAGTCATGCATTCAAGGATAGGTAGCTACACTGGCTACCGTCCATTATTTTCTCCATCACCTCTTCTTGACCTAGTTGCATTTGAACTTAGAAGGGAATATCCCTGCTCCTCAAGGAAAGAGTTGCTAGATCGGTGGAATAGAGTTACCTTGTTGAGGGAGGTTGTTTCTTTTCCGCTTTTGAGGTGAGGATCTATATTTCACTTACATCATACAAGTAAAGATTCCTAGTCATAAGAATTCGTGTATGTAGACTTGTTCTGACTTGACTGTTGAGGCGACTTGAATAGGAGTCTTGTGGAACTTGAGGGTTGTTAGGTTTTACATCCATTTCCAATTATGGTTCCGCCACACTATTAATCCAAAGGTCCGACTGAGCTCCATACTACAATTTTATGAAGATAAGTTTAATACTCAATGTTGTTCTAAGTTCTTTAGTTTTTCTTTATTCTTTTCTATTTTCTTTTATTCACTTATTCTTTCAAATAAGTGTTTACTAAGGGACTAGTAAAGGTAAAGCATAGGGGGATGATGAATTTGCATTTCATCATCTTTATTCATTTATTTTTGCTTAAAATCCCTTATAAGCACCTTAATGTAAATATTGTATATTTTAACCTAAACTAAATAAATAAAGATATAAAGGGAAAATAAAAAAATAAAAGACTATATATATGTAATAGATATAGACTTACTCAGACTATGAGAGAAGGCCAAGACTTGACCTGATCGATAAGGAATAAAGTAGGGGGAGATAAGGCCTAAAATCAAGAAAATATTTGACACCGCTATATATTCCTCACTTGAATAGTATTGTCTATATTGCACACTATCACATTGACTTATTCATAGCTAAATCCCTTATAAATAAAGATAATTCTTTCTTAAAATTATGGATAAAACCCTCTTGTAAATTATAAAAATAATTACAATTAAAAATTGTATATATTGTATGGATAACATCACTCTCAAAATACCACATAGCTCAACTTCCAAGATCAATATCTTCTCCACCTGATCTGCAAATTAATCAAACTCACTTTCTTTGTACTCCAAATTAAATTATTTTTAAAATAGATGTGGTTTCATAAAATTAAGAGTTAAGGTGTGAAATGTGGCAAAATGGGGGAATTGTTGTATAATATACCTATGTATACTATGTATATTATTTAATTATTTATTTATTTTGTGCACATTTGTAAATATTGGATTTTTAACTAATTATAAATATTGTATTTAACTCATATAAGATATGAATAAAAATCACAAGCTCCTCCATAGCTGGCATAGCTTCACATCAACTGTGAACATCTTTTTGGTGTTTTCAAATTTTTTGATTTTTTTGTTATTTTTGTTGGTAGCGGTGGAGATGGAAGGCAGCTGGCATGGCTCCTCTTTTTTTCCTCATCCGAATCAGTAGCTGGTGCGGTTGATTCAGAAGATGACGATTCATCTGTGAAAGCATTATTCTTCCCTTGGTTTGCGGTAGATGGAGTAAAGTCTTATCGCTCTTGAGAGTAACAACATTAGATAAAACAAAATCATGGCTATCTGACTCAACATGCACAGATGGGGCATCACATTCTACATGCTCTTTTCTTTTAAAATTACTAGGGTTTGCTTCAACTTGCACTGGAATGGGAGTTTTGGTGGCGGTAAGGTTATCAAGTTTCTTCATCATTTCTGCTAGACCCTTCACAGGTTGGGCCAAGAAGTCCAGTGTAGGGTTCACTGGAGTCACCTCAGAAGTTTCAACGTATAGACCACACTGTTGCTGACTGTTGGGGGCTGAGGTTGGGACAACTGATGGTGTTGTTGCGGAGGAGGAAGCTAATATTGTTGATATGGAGGAGAGGGATATTACTGTTGACCAGCTGCGTACTGATGATATGGCTGCTGATGGTGGTATTGCGATTGGGTTGTAAGGATTTTCTCCGGTTACTTGGATACTGTGGAGACTGATGATTATGGAACTGAGGCTGAGATTGGAAGTGACTGTACAAAATGACCACCATGTGGCTGGCGGTAAGGCCGATTTGCCTGTGGTTCCACCTGGTGTTGCCCCGTAGGAAGGGTCAACTGCGCATCATTCCTCCATACACCGTTGACTTCCTGAATTAATGGTAGAGGTGGAAATGTTAGATCCGAAGGGGAAAGGAAGTCTGGTTGGTAGATTTCCATTTGTTGCTATGGTGGCACCTGCTCTTGTGTCTGCACATAGTGTATGTGCTAGATGGACGGTATTTGCTGCCTTGGTTGAGGATGATGAGGCGGTGATGGCTAATCTTTCTTCTTAGTAGGAGTTTCTAGAGATGGAGTTGCTGACTGAACAACGTTGATGGTGCTCACCAGCAGCTCCAACTGCTTGGTGATCTGCTTCAGTTTATCAAGGATATGAATCCTTTGTTCGATCACATCAAGCTTTTCGAGAACCTGTGACCGCTTCTCAATAATTTCAACCTTTGAAAGATGGCCCTTAATGATACTAAGGTTGTATCTCTCATCTTTCTCTGCCTCTAGAGTTGTTTCCAAGTGCATTGGCTTCTAGAGGAGTTGTGTGTCTCTGATATGTGTGTAATGAAGAGAGTGCAACCTCTCCTTCGACCATTTCTTCGAAAATTTACCATACCGCATCTTCATCCTTGTTGAAGTGAGATCCTCCACATGCAACATCTACTATCCTTTGTCTCTTGATATTCAGGCCCCTGAAAAAGTGTTGGACCAGGCTGGTCTTTGATATCTCATGATGGGGTCACTTCTCCTACAGATCTATGAATCGCTCCCAGGCTTCATGGATTGTTTCATGGGTGCCCTGGGAGAAGTTGCTAATCCTGACTCGCATCTGGTTGAGTCAACTGAGAGGGTTGAATTTGTGTAGGAATGCAAATTTAAGTTACTCCCAAGTCATCACAACCTTCCCCAAATGATTGACCCAGTATAGGGCATTGTCTTGCAATTTACAGGGGAACGCCATCATCTTCACCACAGCCAATGGAATGTTGTGGTAGTAGGTGGTTAGGCAGATGCGTGAGAACTGCTGTAGGTGAATGTATAGCTCCTCGTTGGTGTTCTTGTGAAATGATGGTAGAAGAGAAATAAATTGGGCTTAAGGTTGAAGTGAGCATGTACCGGTGGAATGAGGATCCACTCGATCATCTGGCTGTCTCCAGGATTATATGTCTCCTTTAGTGTGGATTTTTACTGCCTAGGTTCAGGTTCTTCATCGTTAGGGTCATCACAGGGTCTATCTTCTCCTCCACCTGCTGCTGGTATGTTCCTGAGATCATTCATCATGTACTGAAATGCAATCTAGACGAGAGCCTTCTCTGTCAGCTGTTGTTGTATGGCATGTATAGAAGCCAGCAACATAGCATTGAGTTGGTTCTGATCGGGTCCTTGACCCGACTCCATCTATGGAGGCTGTTGTCCTTTCCCTTTTCCTTGAGGTGCCATCTCTGGGTTTGAGTCTGAAGAGATAAATTCTGTATTGAGATCCAAGACTGGGGATGACTTCTAACTGAAACATGAAAGAATCCCAACAAGACCACTTGAAATTTAATCTCAACTACCAAGATGAATCTGAGATCAGGGTCCCAGATTATTTTGAATGGATAAAAAGATGTAGATTGAAATTGACTTCCATTCACAACGGCGGATGTGGGACAAGAGTGGTCCTGGTTTATGGGGTGGTCAAAGAAGATGGAAAGAATACGAGGAGTCTGGAGATCAGCCCGCAAGGTTCGAACCAGGTTCTCAGGAATCGCCTCAAATTTATTGATGATGTCGAGTCTATGGAATTGATGTGGGCGTCAGCGAAGTCCCGACTAAACCATCCATGGATCACCATTGTGGAGTAAAAAGAGATCGATGCAAGAGGAAAGATACGATGGTTATCGAGCAGTAAAAAAAGTGTAAAATAGTAGAAAGGATCGAACTGAGCGGGGGTTAAAGAGGAAGACACATATGATAAAATTTTACGCAAGAGCACGGGACTTGATCTTTGAACCTTAATCTAGATCCATACAAACATAATACAAAATTGGGTTCACCAACTCACACTATGTGAAGCCATGAAGGATTGGCTATTTATTATCTTTTCATTTTTAGAGTTGTTATTTCAGGTATATCTTTTCACAAGTCCTTAGCATGCTAACCCTATAGGAAATAGAGTACTGCCAGAAAAGTATCTCGTACTTGTCCTCCTCCTTTGTAACATGTAGTCTGCACGTTTCAAGGTTCTTAAAACCCTTCTTGGATCCCTACTCAACCAAAGAAATAGAAAGAGGAAGCCGATAGGAGAAACCACTACTTCAATCCTCGCTCGCAACGGAATCACCCGTGAGCGTGCATGGACCTACTCGGAAGCAAACCGATGAGACAGACACACCCGTGAGGGTGTGTCCTAAGCTCAATACTTCAGAACATGTCGATGTTCCACACAAGGCGAGAACACCATCACTGACAAGGCCCTATCGATGACATTTGATATAAGTACCATTAATTCAAAAATCCAGGCAATACACAAGGTAGTTACAGACTGGGTTTTAGGCCATAATTATTAGCGGGTCGTGCCTCGATCATGAGAGGGGTTTTGGTCCCCTCCTAAGGTACCTGAAAACAATGAGATCTTTATGAACCCAAGATAATTAAAGTACATTATAGATTTTATTTACGGTCAAATTTTATTTAGCAGTCCCCTTATTTTTATTTTTCGATTTTATCTTTTTTTTGGATCTTTTTGCATACAAGCGCCTAACGTTTTTGTAGTTTTTCATTTAAGTACTTAGGTGCTCAAAATCAGAGAGAAATAGCGAAAAACCATGCAAGTCGATTCGATGATAGAAATCTCACCATTGAACCTAATGATGCATGCTGAGTTAGAGGACTTACAGTGCTTCCTATCTCTCTCCAAGCGGCATGCAAAATAGAATTTTTAAATCTAACTACATGGTAAAGTGCAATCGACAAAATCACCCTAAACAGTAGTTGTTATTAATTCATGAATAACTTCATATTAATTATTCAGAAATGAGACCAAGGTCCGGTCTTCGATGCCGATCGATGTCTGCCACAACGAGTCCTGTAAGAGTTGTATACGACCTCTCTTGGCATGCGGTCTCAAGTCCAAATAGCGAACATTTATTAATTTGACTAGATCCAATCGTGAGAGACTATAGGTACATGCATTCTTATTAGGGTTTGGACCTAATTACCGAGATAAACAATCGAATCCTAGGGGCTCCATGCAACAAAACAAAAAGAAGGAGAAAAACTCAAAATAATGGGAAACAAAATAAAAGAAAAAAGTAAAGCACGGAAAACAGCGATGAGGCCCTCAGGTAAACAGACACCTGGGCACTGGACCTCGTTGTAGAAAGTAGTGTCCAAGTCTTAATTATTACAAGTTATAAATGAAGGTCTCTCTCCCATCTCCAAATAAATAAACCTAAATAATATCTATGCTAAATATTTTCTCGTTGATTCATTTGTCACCTCTCCAACTGGTCAGAAGATGAACACTAGTCCTTACCAAGCTCGGCTGCAGCGGTATTCTAGGAAACCATCATCTCAAAGCGTGCCCTCACAACAAAATCACAAAGAGGTATATTAGCACAGATAATCAAAATGAATTATACACAAAGAATAATTAAATAAATATGTGCAAGCAAAGATAATTCGCTAATTACATCAATGAATCAATGAATAAGTGAATGTACAAAATAAACTACGAGATAGGCTGTGCACATTGCTCCTTGGTAACACGCCATTGGATAACCACCATCTCACAAGAGTCGTATGGTATCACAAGGCGAAATCATAGTTGGTGCATTGACCACTCAAGAGATCATGATTGATCAATAATTAACCCATGATATAATAATGGCAGTAAAAAGCAAAACATGAGTTAACATTCATTATTCTCTACAAAATTAAGTGTACAACAAGTAATCATGTAGAGGTCGAACCATAGAGAGCAAAATTGGTAGCCTACGATTATTGCTAATCCAAGTATATTACGTACAAACATGTCCTTTTTATACATGTATATATGTGAGTTTTATTTTTGTATATTTTCTGGATTTTTAATTCATATATATATTCTATAATTTCAGATTTTGCATTTTTCTTTTTATTTTTAATATATAATATATGATATATAAGACTATATACGTAAAAATAGATAATATATAAAAATACAACTAAAATAACTAAAAATGCATAATTAACTATTTTTTGGTTTTAAAAAATTTACTGTTTCTGTTACTTTTAGTGAATTTTGCTAATTTTTTTAATATAATTCTAAAGTAAAAAATCCCAAATCATGGATTAAATAAATTGGCTGAAGTTATTTGAATATTAAAAAGATCAAATCAGATCCAAAATCATCCACATCAATATTTATATATAGCTAATTATTAAAAGAAAATTATAAAATAGAAAGACATACTTTTGGGATTTTTATGGAATTCTATATTTTTTGTTGAATTTTGGATTTTTTGATTTTTAGCCATTTTCTTTTTTTTCTTTTTAGGGATTTTTGGTCTGGAGTGAAAACATGATAAAATATAAAACATTTTTTTTTATTTTTTAAAAATGTTTTTATATTTTTTTGGTATTTGATAATAGAAACAGTGATAAAATTATGCTCATTTCATTTTTAATAAATAGTTCAAATACCAAAAAGATAAAATAAAAATGGGGCAAGAAAACACAGGTTAGGAGTTATATAACCATATTTTTGCACAATTTTTAGAGCATGGGTGCCATTTTTAATAAATGAAATTCAAGCACCAAATTACTTAAACTGGGAGGGGTATAGTTGTAAAAAAAAGGCTAAGTACATACATGCGAATTTCCAAGAAATATACAATGTATATTAAAATTTAGTGGACTAAAATTGAAGCAAAAAAACCCATCAGGGTACTCCTGCAATTTCACCACCTCACGTGGGACAAAAGTGAGGTAACATGGAGTGCAATTTCTGATAAATACAGGGGCTTCAATACAAAAAGCCCACATTTATGTACACTACATATTTTATTTACAGAGTTAAGAAGTAAATACAAAAAATGGCGAGGGAATATGTGTAAATTACCCCCAATACGTGCGGAGACGGATGGCCGGATGAGCTTCACTTAGAAACGTGGTTCGTTGTTGTCTCGCAACACCTCTTCGCTAGTAGACGCTCACGATCTGATCTAGGCTCTTTATCAACGGCCGAGGGGAGCGAGGCATGGATGACTGAGATTATAGTTAGGATCACTCCCTTCATCGGACGGTAACTACGTCACGCAAAGAACATGGAAGAAGGTTACCTTCCCCAATCTTCACGTCGCGATTTCTCCTTCCACCGACGACATCTCATGGATTTCTTTATCTCTACACCTCTGGAGGACTCGTCCGCATCGATCGAGGTGCTCCAGAAGGTCCAAGAGCCAGCAATAGGGTCGTGACACATCAGAGAGGAACAAGCACCCGAGGACCCTCGTCCAGGTGATATTGAGCTCTAGAAGGAGTCCCTTTGCCTTGACACCTGCACGAGGAAGTTCTCTGGCTCAGGGTGAATCGCCTCAATCGGTTGTTAATCTAGGTTGCGTACTAGAGGGATGGAATGGTGATGCTCCATCATATTGCGGAGGAGGAACATTGATCCCCAACTCACATGGGTGATCTGGTTAGCTAGGGCAGGAATCAACATAGAAGCGAAAGGTCAAGGTGATGAGATGAAAAGGCGGGTCAGAGATACGGTGAATTGCAGTGAGGACATGGCCGGAGTTTGGGAGCTCTAGCGAGAAGGTTAACCCTAATCTACCCTATTGGAGCAATTTAAGACTGAAATAAAAGACGAAAATGGAAACCTACAAGCTACATCTAACTACTGATACAAAAGAACGCAACCCGTACTTGAGGATTTCTCAGAGAGCAGAGGTGGCCAGAAGATCACAGTGGATCACTCTACCTCGCCAAAACAGCTCGTCTAAAGCTCGGGGATACTCCTATTGACACAAGGAGCACACTCGCATGCACTATGGTGGACTTCCAGGCTCGGAGAAGGATCAAGAAGCGAAGGAGGAACAGAGGTGATTATTTATAAACAAGGTGACATGGGCTTCTTGATCAAGGGCATGCGATCGGATTGAGAAGATTTTATTAGATCCTTGACCAAAGCTTGATATAAGGATGTTAATCTCCATAAATCGTGCATCATGCCTCGCTAGAGCATCGTGATCGCTAGTTGAAAATTGGGCGAAAATCGAGAGTCTAACATTTTGGCAACTCGAGGAAGAGAGAGGGGGCTGCTGACCAAGGTCAACAGTCCCAGCCACCTAATTGGTCCACCTTGGATACTACATGACAAAAAAAGCTTAGTTTATCTGAAAATAATTAATTAAAAATAGTAAATGATTTTGTTAATTTTTTATTATAAATAAAAAATGTCTATTATTTTTTTAGTTGTATTATTATGTTTTTATTTATTTTTTTGATGTTATTTATTAGCAGTTAATTTTTAGGGATATATTTATATGTATATTCATCTATGTTTTAAACATTTTATTTTTATTTTGTATTTTTTATTTTATTATTTTCTTATTTTCTTATATATTTACAACTTATTTTTAGGTGTGCAAATATTTTTCTAGTATATTTTTCTGATAGTATTTGTATACTTAAATAAATAGGGGTATAAATTGTATAGGTATAATTATTGTATATTCATCTATGTATTTTGTACATTAATATATTTTAGTGTGTTTTCTTTGGTTTTATTTTATATTTATATTTTTAATAATATATAAATATTATTTACAATCCAAAAAATATAAAATAATAAATAACTAAAGAATGAATTTCACTTGTATTTATTTACAGGTGTTAGCACATGTATTTTACCTATATATTTATATGGACTTATTTTAATTTGTGTTTTATTTATAATTTTATTTTGTTTTTATTATGTAAATAATTTATAAATAATATTTACGAAATTATAAAAAATAAAATTATAAAAATAATAAAGAATAAATAAAATGAATATTTAATACGGTTGTACAATAGGGATCGAAAACCTAACTTTCACACATTAACTCCAAAAAATATGAAACCACCTTCATTAAATATCTTAATAAATGTTATATACAATTAAAGGTGATTTTGATACATTAGAGATTTTATTTGAGAGATATGGGTCGGGGAAGTATGGATTTTGGCTTCTTAGTTTGAGTATAACTTTTACATTGTATACTATTTTTATATGAAATAAATTTTTTATTTTTTATATATTTTTATCTATATATTTCATGTTCAAAGTTTCTTTATTTGAGGTATAAAAAGTGGAAAATAAAGTGAGTCCCAAAAATGAATAAATGATTACTGCAAGAAATGGGATTTTTATTGAATTATTGACCCTTATCTCCTCCTACTTTATTCCTTGTCGACCTCATCATCAAGATGCCTAGGTCTCAAGGTTTAGGGTCATATAATACCTTTGTTATTTTATTCCTTTTCTTTTCTTTTCTTTATTCTATAATTTTGGCATTAGAAATAGTATTTTATACAATATTTATACAAAAGGCTGAATGTTAATTTGTAAAATTAAAGGTATTTACATGCATTAGCTAGGGTTTAAAGGTATTTACATGCATTAGCTAGGGTTTTTAAGGTTAAAATGATATAATAAAGCTAATAAAATGGAGATTCATCAGTTGTTGTATTATATCAGGCACAAAGGGAATTGTAAGGCAGGGCACACCATAATGACTTTCTATGGTTGGAGGCAAGTTCTTGCAGTTGCAACCATATACTGAAGAGTGGTACACATGTACTTAGGGAACAAGTCCTGGTATTTTTGGCTATAATTCTTAAGCTTACATCCTCACCCACTATGTCTGAGTTTATTACCTACAACTATTAGGAATTTGCTCTCCCAATACAATTAAGTTCGAAAACTTTTTATTTGTGCTTAAAGTTTCATAAAATTTTTTGATACTTTTCTCTTTTTTTGGATATTTTCATAAATATCTAATGGTGATCTGATTTCCTTCAATTTTGTAAAATGTGTCTCATGATTTTTGGCTATAAAATCATGGAATGCAGTGGAAAATAATGATTAATGCAAGGAAAAAAGGCGCACGTGTCTCCAGCACTCTACATGCAGAATAATCTGTGTAGAAATTTTAAACCTAGTCTAATGCATGAAAAATCATTAAAACCGTACTCTAAATCTGCAGCTCTAGCGTAAGAATTGATTATTTTCAAATAATGGAATTACGCCTAAGTGTTGATTAGGGTAGTGGGATCTACTTTACTCGTCTAATCAGCCATACACAAAACCCTAGGCTTTCACGAAATCACGTGAAACAAAGAAAATATCGGAAAATCAAACACCCCGTGGAGAGGCCCTCTCAAGTGCACCGCACTTGGCAAAACAATCCCGAAAAGAAGAAGTAGGTCAAAGTCCGTATCAAGCCAAGATGTCCTTAATGGACACCTTTCTACAAAATAAAAAAGGGAAAGTGCCCTCCTCTCTCACAGAAAATAGAAAAAACGGGCAAAAGCACTGACCTTTAAAATAAACCAAAAATAGTCTCTAAAAAAGTACAACCAGACTGTATACACCGGTTCGCAGTGCTCCTCTACAATCGGTTCATAGAAGACTGAGTCGTTCTTTGCAATAACAACTGAATCGACTTCCTTGGAAACCGACTACTCCTACATGCTCTACAACATGGGTTAGCACAAATAGTTAAAAGGAAATAAAAAAATCAAGAGAAGAAAAAAATTAGAAGACAAAATGAGACTAAAAAACTGAGAAGAAAAATAGAGAAAGATTGATAAAAATCAAGAAAACTCAAACTAAGAAAACCACTGAAAATCAAGAGAAAAAGAACACTCCAAATCCGAGGAAAATCAAGAAAACTGAGAAAAACAACAAGAAGAGAATAAAAGAAAAAAATGCCAAAAATAAAACTCAAAAAATCAAGCACGGCTATGCATCCCCAACAAAGGTGCCATTTGGAAAAAAAAGCCTCTGACCTAACTGTTAAAAGATGTTTGTTGCAGATACCGCTAAGGAGAGAAGTTGTTTTCAAACAAAAGACAATAACTAGGAGAGAGAGAGAGAGAGAGAAAATTGAGAGAAGATGAAGAAGAATAAGGCTCTCTCCTAAAATTTTTTACCCAAGCAAGTGCTCAGGGTCAACTCAAGGAGGCAGAAAGACACGCTCATATTTTTCGAGTGAGGAAATAATTTAGTGATTTTTTATCTCTTCTTTTCTTCGGTGAGAAAATCTTTTTGATTGATTTTTATTTTTAGTATTTTTATTATTTTTATTATTCATTTTTTATTTAATTTTTCAAAGTTATATTTTCAAAACAATTAATCTACAATTTAGTATATAGGGATGATAATAAAATGTAGTGATACTATGTTGTAGATGAATCGCTCGACCAATGGGATTGAAAACGAACTCAAATAGAAATCAAAACAGATCAAAGATCGAAAGAATAAATTCTCAACAAAAATGTGATAAAACTCTTCGAAATTTAATTCAAATAAATTTAAAAATATTATGCTCAGAATAATGTCAAAGAATAATCAACAAATGTCCGACGTCTAGTGTTAAATCTGTAAAAAATAATAAAAGGAATGAATCTTTCTTTCAATTAGGTCCCTGGTTAGGCCTAATTGCAAGAAAAAAACTAGAATCATTACACTGATTTGAAGAAGAAAGAGGAATAGTTCAATGAACGGTGGATTGATTCCCTGAAGTTCATTCATTCATTCTTCATATTGGTATTCTTATTGTGGTGGGAATTCTAATTCCTCTTCCACTTAGGTCCCCATAAGGGGACCTAAATGTAAATATGGCAACTTTTGGAGGCATGTATAAGATCAGGAGCTCTTCAAGGGCTTCTGTGCATATTCCTCAATTTTTCACTAATCCACGACTAGGATTAGACTTAGATGTTGGATTTGAGATGTCCAAGGCAGACACGTGTTGGTGGCCTATGCTTTGAGTTCCTAGCATTGTTCTTCCCCAAATCTCCCTCGCAGTAGCGACAGATCATTCTCCTCCGTGATCTTAGGTGATGGCACATCTATTACTCCAATAGGGCCAGAAGGGGGCTCCTCCCCCTTTGAGCTCACCTCTAGATGGTGGGCTTGGTTGAAGACAATGACAGTGAAAGCTTGGAAGGTCAGCGGTTATGGCTTGATTGCTCCAGGACGAATGCTGCTCTTTTTCAATGGCGAGGATCTAATGCTCCATATGATGCCAAATAAAATGGATGAGCTCAAGAAGCGATGCGAGCATGCAAACAAATTATTGATGCTCAATTATCAAAGAAATCGGTCATATGATTAAGATTCATGCAAATTCAATTTAGGTTCAAGGAACAATGGAATGTGAGTGAAATTGGTCGAATTTGGAACAAATCAAAGTGGGTTTTCCTATGTGAATCAAAGATTGAGATTAAGATGAGCTAATAACATGATTAAGATCACTAATTTGAGCATGAATATCGAGAAATTCATAGAATGAATAAAGGTACATGTGAATTTGAAGGTATCATACCTTCAAGGTCGTTGCTCGATGGCTAGGTGAACCGAAGCTGAACGCACGCGCTAGCAGCGATGCAAAGCGACAAGGGGCTTGGAACATCTCCTCTGTGCACATGGGTCAACCACCTAGCCCTGTCATGGCCGGAGGTGGGCGACGCAATGTGGAGAAGATGGTTAACAACTAGTCAGTTTCTGATTTAGGGAGAGTTATTTGTAGTCAGTAGGTGTTTATGAATTTATATAAGAGTAATTAAAGGGAAATTAAGATGGATCGAATGGTAGGTGTTCAAGAGGCTTGTTAGAAGCGTAAAATCAAGGGATCATATTGATATTTGGATCGGGAACGAAGTTAGTATAATTAGGTGAAGAAGGTCGGTTGAAATGGGAAAAAACAACCCTTCTTGTGAAGAAGATGAATGCGGTGTTGATACGTGTCTTCACACATCCGTCCAGAAAATAAAATAGATTATTAGATAACAAATACTAAATAACCTTATCTTAAATAGGTGTAAAAATAAAAATTGTAAATAATTAAATTATGTAAGTTATGATAAAATTATTTTGACAAATAATTAATATTTTACAAATAAAAATAAACTATTAATAATTAGATATATAATATACTTACTAAATGGGTATAGTATTTTTAATTCAATAATTTAATAAAAAATATACCAATTTTATATTTTATTAATTAATATAATAATGAATAGTAGTGTGAATTTCTATTGATTTTTATAAATTAACTTATACATATTAATAAATAAAGGTATCTCTTCCACAATTCAAAATCATCTATAATTTAAAGTTTTCAAATTATTTAAAATATTATAAAGGTTTTGAATTCTGAAATAAGTTATACATAAAATATAAGATCAAGAAAAAAATTAAAAATGTAAAATAAATTATCTTATAAATACTCTATTCATAATAAAATAAACAAACCTGAAACCCATTTGTCATTAGGTCCCAAAACTGTGTTTTTACAAACGGACTCTGATTTGAGTGAAATCACTTCATTAATTAGAGAATATTTTTTCATGAATTAAAGGTGAGTAGAGTGAAGTTGGGGTTCTTATGAAGAAGTTATGAGGTTCAGAAGTTGAGAAATTGACAATTTGAAAGTTGGATTTCTTGGCATATATATATATAGGTTGGGATTTTATTATTTTTAATTTTTATATACATTTTTATGAATAGATAGGTGAAGAGTTTTGTGAAAATATGTACAAATTAAATAATTAAAAATCATTGAAGTTTTGATAAATAATGGATAAATAAGGAATAATATTTTATGTGTGAAATTAACTCCTTTTGGTGTTTTCTTCCTTATCTCCTCCTACTTTCTTGTTTGTCGACTAGTGCATGTTGACATAGTCTCGAGGATTAGGTTACATAAATATATCTTTCATTCATATTTATATTTAAGTTAGTCATATCGTACATATATACAGATTTACAGTCTACCTCTCTTTTTATTTCTTTCTTTTTGTTCTTTTATTTATTTGCATGTTTTTAAAGCATAAAATTACATTTTTATTTATGAATGATATTTTTATAAGAGATGGCATTTAATGCACATTTACATATATTTATTAAGGGTTTTAAGACAAAACGTGTAAGAAGTGTTAATGGAACATGAATTCATCAGACATATAGATGTGGTTCTACTCTACCTCAATCAAAGGAGTGATCTGCTCAGGCTTTTGGGTTATATCACACTCCTAAAGTAAATACTAGTTTTGCACACCCAAAATGTCTCATTATGGTCGGAGGCGAGAGCTTACAACTCCTAAGCACACGAGTCAGATTTGGAGACATAGGGCGTAGGTCTAAGGTTTTGGGCTCCAACCATAAGGTTGTGTCCTCACCCACTCATAGGCTTCAGAAGTACTAGTGTACAAGGATGGTGTTTCTCTCACATAGATCATGATTTTCAATTTTATTCTGATTTTTTGTCCAATAACGTTTAGCAATCATGGTTTTTAATATGGTTGTCACTTTTTTTGAATTCCAAGATCAAGCATTCTACCAAACCATCCCAATTTCCTTTTAATATTAAGTTAGAAAAAAGCTGAGGGACGAGTAAAAAAAGCCAATGAAAATCGATTAAATGATGATGTGTGTTTGGATTGAAATACTTACAATGATCCTCATATTCTCCATGTAGTACACTAGATAGAAAAGAAAATTTCACAATATGATGCACCAGAAAACCACTCTACACATATAGTTCTATTAATAAGTGAAGAATAATTTATTGTTGGGTAAATAAAACGTCTAGCATGTCTTTTAGTGAATGTGTGATCCTACAACTACGAGCGCAACAAATAAATTCAACAGCTCTAAATAGCTGCAATACAATCCTAGATTTACGTCAAGTAACACAAATGAATCATGAGGCTCGACTACCTGGGTCGAAATAGGCCAAGTGTTCATTGTCCAAGTACGCACGCGAGTCTTCACCGCTAGAAATTAGCAGATATTATAAATTGATTATAAAAATAATGTCTGGAAAATAAAACCTAATCTAAATACTCTCCCCAAAAGTAATTTTCTTCATGCCTCCTCAGAACTAGCTCCGTAGAATCACCCGCTTCTAGTCTCCTCGAGACTCATTTACTCCCGAAAAATCCACTCCAAGTCCACCGGGTCCCTCGCATGAAAATAAAGATTTATATTAGAGAGAGATACACAAAAATATATGCGAAAAAATAAAATAAAGAAAAATAAATTGTGAAAATTATCATGACCTGCTCGACTAATTGAGACAATCGTGACATTCAATTATCAGATCAACCTATACCTGAATATTTCATATATTCTAACATCAAATTTAATATATTTGGCAATGATTCCTTTATTTTTATGAATCTCCCAATTGCCAACCTGCCTGAATATTTCATATAAAAAATCCATTGAAACATAAAAAATCGCATTCATAACAACAACCATTAACCGTCAACAATTAAAGATCGGTGTTGAAAAGAACATTTCAAATTGTTTGTTTGTAGAGATCTAATCTTGTGAGAGCCAAAATATGTGAGAGCATGAGAGCAGTGAATCTGGACCACTAGATTCTGCTCTTCTCTCTCCTTCTACAATAAATGAGGATAGAGATAACATAATCTAGTAGCCCAGAATCACTGCTCTCATGCTCTCACAGATTTTGGCTCTCACAGAATCAACCCTTTTGTATGTATACGTATAAGATCTCAACTATCTCAAGTATATATAGAGATGTCTACTATTTCCAAACTACAAACTCATTTTTTACCTACAAATATTTTTTTACGAAAACATTCACAATATGATCAGAGATGAATCCACCTTGCCTAAAGAGGTGATTCCCATGTGCCCTCTACGACTCCTTCTCAGTAAATATATAAATAATATTTAAGAAAAGAGGACAGAGTCTAAATTCTAATGAGCCTAGACCCAGTGAGAGGGTCTCAAGCATTTTTGGTAAGAAAAATAGGGCTATTTTTTGAAACAACTTTGCATAAAACATAGAAACCTTTGATAAACATGCTTTAATAAACAAACTTGCATCTTTTCAAAATAATGAGGTAAAATGATCAAACTATCAAAAAAAGAAGAATAGTAACTGCACATAATATAATGCTAGCTATAAAAAGTATTGAAACTCAAAATTTACTAGTCACAACTACTCCATTAACACTTATCAGCACTACTATAGCTAACTCTACTAAGTCCACGAACGTTGAAAAAAATTGAGTCATATGTGTCGACATCCCCAAAGGCCAAGAACATCCTTCATACAGCCTAAAGACTTAATGCATATGGAATGCGCACCCAAAATCCTTTGAACCATATCTAGTGGTCACCATATCTAATGGCTTCATCTATATAATGGCGTATTTCATGTTCATATCTAATGGCATCACCCTATATAATGGCTAGTTCATTACTTGTTTGAGAGTAATTATGGTGTTCACTTCGGTGATCTTTCTTTATGATTCATGAACACGTAACTTAAGGTTGAAAAGTGTATGATACATGAACCATATCACTACATGGAACCTTTATTGCATTCATGTTGCTTATGCCATAGTATTACAAACTAGTTGAATACTGAAAATCCTCAAGTTGTATCATCACTTTTTTTTAATATTTAAAATGAAAAAGTAAGATTTTTATACCATGCATAAAACTTGTGCTGCCATATTTCTTTCATACAAGATCCGAATCTAAGCATTTCATGTACTAAGGTTAAAACATATTTCATTTCCAAACTAATTGAAACATGCATAACTATGCAACCAAAAGATAGCTGGAATCTTAAACATCAAATTTAGTATCCAAAATGTGTGTGAATATTGAAAATAGTGCTTGAGAGACCACTCGCCTGATCAAAAATTCAACCCCTTATCTACTCGTCTTATGTAGTTATCCTAATTCAACTACTCATTATAACATAAACCCATCATGAAACACTTTATCTAAACTAATTCTAAATAAATATAAGGATGATAATGGTTTCTACATGATTTTATAAGCATGAATGGATAGGGAAATTTTTTAAAACCTTGTTTTGATTACTTGGCTACAGATCTTCTTCACTCCCTTTGCTCCTCCTCTAGCCTCTCTTTGGAAAATGAAAATGGCATTATGGAAGCCATGGGGATGATGGGTGCCCTATACAGTGATGGGTATATGTTTAACAGGACATGTGTTCAGTAAGTAAGAATGCTTCTTCACAAGTTAAAAAGTGATGTTCCATGAGAGATAAGGATGTGAGGTTGAAGTTGACATGTGAAAACAACATGGCCAACATGTAATGGATACTGAACCACTATAAAAGCATACTAAATATATCCCTTTCTATATCATAAATACATTCAGTCTCCTATACACTACAAATCAATTTAAAAAAGTTGTTTAACTTATTTCTAATCCACAATGTTGCCTGAAATGTTGCATTTAACTCTCATATATTATTTATACATAAATCCTTATATCTGATAACACTTGCATATAAATCCTAATATCTGAACCCATTTGCACTTAATCACAGGAAATGTATCACAATGCTTGCATTTAAACTAGCTACATCTACCTTCATATTCAAACTACAACACTTAAACATACATATGATACTTAGCATTTCTATTTCATATACTTAGTAGGTTAAAATAATCATAAGAATATTTGAGGGTCAGACTATCCGAGAGTGGAAAACCTATGCTCTAAGTTATCTAAAACCCAATCATGAACCATATAACTCCGACAACGGTGACATTGGAAAGAGTCATTAAATATCCCTTGGTTAATATCTAGTTTTTAGTATAGCACAAAAATCTAGCAGTCTGTCAAAACCACATAAAAAAATTCAATTAATTCAATATGGTGATTGTTTATTTTACTTGAATAAGTCTCAAGGTCGAACTCAAGGAAGTAATTTGAGGGTCTAGCATTAATTTTTTAACAACTTAGGTGGTTTTTATGGAGGATTTTTTATTTTTGAATTTTTGCAAGATTTTATGGATTTTTAAATAAAATATACAATTAAGTTAAGGAAATATGAGATGAATAATTTTTATATATTTTTTATGCAAGTGAATATTACAATGAGAGAAAATAAATCAATACAAAGTTTTTAGAATTTTAAAAAATATTATGAGAATTAAAAATGCAGTTGCATAAATACCCTGACTACTCATTAATAAATTTTTATTCAATTAAATAATCATAGAGAAATGTAAGAAATTTCTTAGTGACACCTCAATCAAATATGCACATATGGGTTGTTGTAATTTCAAAAGATATAGCAACTTGCACCAAGTAAAAATCAATCAAGGAAATCAACAAATAATTTCTCCAGAGCATAAATCTAAATGAATTTCAGTGAACCACATGTCAAAAGTTGCCTCTGATATTCATCTTTCTAGTACTTATTTTCCAACAATTTATAATATAAATTGAATTTAATATGAATTAAATACACTCAAAATATATGTCTACTTTATACATTTATAAATAATTCAATAAATATATGAAAAAGTTCTATAGTATTTCAACTGGAATAGAATTAATATAGATACAAATTGAAGTAAAAAATCAAATATTTTGGATTTATGATCTGCAAGATATTAAACATTGAACACATGGGCTAATTTGCAAATAAATTTATTATATCAAATAGTACTTATCTTATGTGGGACTTCTTAGTAAATCTTCAAACTATCTGGGAAACTGATGTGCAATATTCTGAGAGGCTGGACCTTGCGTGAATCCTAGGGCTTTGTTTGGTTGCAGGGTTGGGTTGGGGTACACCGGTGTAACCCTCCTTCCAACCCTCCCAATCCTCCTCACAGTTTACTATTCACAGTGTTACCCCAACCCAACCCAACCAAGCAACCAAACTGACTTGGAGTTATGAGGGTCCGCAAAAACACAAAGTCACGTATACAATCCAAGTGAAAGTTCTTCCGGAGATTCTAGAAGTCCGAGAGGCTCCTCTATAATTTTGCCCCAAACGTGATCGACATGTTGGGCTCTCTAATCAAACAGTGGAGGGGATCTTCTCTCAGATCAGATCGTGCTGACAAGAACGCACCACACAGATGGCTTGGATCAAAGATGGAGTTCCATCGGGCAGAACTAGTAGCGGTGTTTCTCGTCCCACCATTGTCGATTGAACCTCATGCGACTGGAGACTATTCTGATGGTGTTGAGAATGCAAAAACCCATGATCGAGAAGTCTCTACTAATTTGGTTTGGTACCTACGAGAAGAGAGACATAGCTTAAGGCTAATAGCCACGGCTTGGTCGTGATGCTCAGAGGAAGGTGGGGGGAGGTGTTCATGTACAATAGTGAGGAAGTAGTGATATCTACAGTGATGGTTTCACTGTAGATAGGGGTGTAGGTGATAAAACTTGAAGCGAGGGGGAGAGATGGGGGTGAGTCGCTTGTCGGTTTGGAGTTGAGATTTCATGGAGAAGAAGAAAAGAGAAGTAAATGAAGAATAGGAACGAAAAAGAGAGGAGAAGATAGGGGGAAGGAAGTACTTAGAAGAACGTATGCGTGATGATGGAGTAGAAGATGGCCTTAACTCCGGTTATCGCCTTAGAGGAATGGTAGTGTTCCTCAAATTTTGGTTGGTCCCCTAATGGAGCTCAGTAGCACAGAGGTTGGACTCTGTGGATCACGAATGTGGGTGTTGTTGCCAAGCACGAGTGGTTTCTGTTGCCAGCCACTTGTGTCTAGTTCTCTCCCTTTCTTGATCTAAGTTGAAGATGAACGACAGATGATTCGAGCTGAAGTTTGGGTAGGGATTTAAATAGCAGAAGAGACGTGCAGAGAATGGGTTTTGTGTTGGTGATGGTGGTTTCTGTTGTAGACGAAAAGAAGGGGATGTCGTTCTTGGGTTTGTTTGGGGACAATAAAGATAAATGATTGGGTAGTTTTGACCATGGTTGTTCGCGTGAGTATGGAGAAAGGGACAAGGGGGCTATTGGGGTTAGGATTGGGTTTGTGATGTTGGAAGTTGGTAGTAGAAGATGGGAATAATATTGTAGGGAAGGAGATGATCGTGTTTTATCTTGCGAAGAAGGTGGAGGCCACGATATAGGAAGAGGCACTAGTCGTTGGGGTTGATCGGGGAAGACTGGAGGATGGAGGTGACATTTTAGTCGTTTGAGCTTCTCAGGTCCAATGGTGAGGAGGTGACACATGGGGAGCTTGGTTAAAAGAGGGGTTTTGATTACAGTTGGATCGAAAGTTCATGCAACAACTATAGGTTAGGGGTGTTGAGGTGGACGAGTAGAAAAATGACATGTGGAGGTTAAATGTTGACCAATGTTGAAATTAAAAAAATGGAATAAAAATAGCAAACAACATCAAATGCAAAAACATCTAACATGAGAAATGTTGATCTAAATACATTCTATACATGAAGGACTCAAACACAAATGGGCTTCACTTTGCGAGTTATGATTTATGTTGGTAGTTTATAAAATAAAATATCAATTTTATTATGTGTTTTGTAATTTTTATTTGGTTAACTGAAGATGAATATATGCAGGCGAAAATCAAGCATGGTCCAAAATAATTCAATGGTTACAATACTTTTTTTGATTTTTTATGATAATAAGAAGGTTCAAAATAATTTGGGAATGTGAATTATTTACAAATGAGCGACTTTATATAAACAATTTGGAACATTTCTTTTTACGATTTTTCTAGTGTTTTTCTATTTTAATTTTTACAGAATTAGTTAGAAAATGAGATGAAATAAAGAAATGAAAAAGAAATAAAATCAGTAAAGTGTAATATGTACACAAAATGATAAGTGAAAAATTAGTAAATATGTACAATATACAATTCGGTCTTAAAGTCCAAGTTTTATATAAGACTATGGTTCGTTTGAATTTAATCTTTATTTTAGATAATCGAGTGCACATTAATTAAAAGTGAGTATAGTAAAATCAGGCATTATATGTGAGAGATATCGGCATTTACGACTTTTCAATTTCAAATCAGAGTTTTTATTTATCTCATAAAAGTTAGTATATTTTAGGATTTTTCATTGATTAATATTAATGATATGTATGTAGTGGATCTGGTTTGATGTCCATTGAATTAATTAAAAATATATGAATTTAGATGAATATTTACAAGTGAATATTAATGAAATATGAAATATTAATTTATATAAATTATTTACCGATGCATGAATGCTAATAAACAACTAAATGCATTTAATTACTGCGAACGAAGCTCTATTTTCAACTTATTAGAGCGATGAATGACATAATCATAAGCCCACTATACTTAAAAATTTCTCATCTCCGAACAACTAAGTATCAAGATCATGAGCAACAAATGAAAATAGAGCTCGACCCGCTAGAGTGACATAATTTCTTTGGTAACACTACAAGGAAAACAAGTTGTGGCTACAGAACTATGGCCACGGATATGAGATTTGTGGCCACAGAATTGGGCTCTGGCCACGACATGTCGTGGCCAGTAGCCGTAGCTACAAGTCTCGTCGCGAGAGTTCTCTAGCCACGAATATGCCGTGGCCACTACAAGTGGCCACAGAATTTATCGTGGCCACAACCCTTATATGAAGACTTTGGCCACGGATTGTGGCTACGAGAAACTAGTGGCCACGGAATTATCGTGGCCACAAGTTTCCGTTGCCACATTCCATAGCCACAAGTCATTTTTCTTCTAGTGTAAGTCCATATTAGATTCATCGTCTTTCTCAAAAAGCTTGAAAGGAGTGAACGGAATTGAGAAATCCAGTAAAGAGAGATCAGAATCTTGTTAGAGAAGTGAAAATAAATTGGAAAATATATTTTACGTATGGAGAGGGAATCTGAAGAACAAGTAGCGACGAAATATGTTTCAGGTTGAGACATAAGCACCATTAAACTGCTCGAAACATTATGGAGAAACTGACTAAAGGAAATGCGAGTAACAAACTTTCGATACAAACGCAGGACGACGTTGTAATTACGAAATCTCACGACAGTTCCTCGAGAACAAATTAACAATTGACAACGATATCGTGTTTAACGAGTCTGTCGGCAGCCTTTCCTCGGTCTCAAAAGCTTCCGCTCCAACCACCTGTCTTTTCTATTTTAAGGCCTCCTCGACATCCTGGTTCCATCTTCCCACTCGACCCGTATATATTATACACACAGCCAAGTTAGCTACACGGTAGAAGAGCCCCTCGACCAAATAACAAACTAATTGAGGAGAGATGGCCTCCTCTTCCCATCTTTTTGTAGTCGTCGTCCACCTCTGCCTTCTCGTGGCAGATTCCTACGCGGGGGTCCCACCTCACCACAAGCACCCGGGCGTCACCACTCCACTTATCCTAGACACCTGCGAGAAGACCCCCTACAGCGACCTCTGCATTGACACCCTCGCCGCCACCACCAAATCCTCCAGCGCCGACCTCGTCGGGCTCGCCTCCATCGCAATCGAGGCTTCCGTCCACCAGGCCACCAAGTCCGCCGGGCACATCAACAATCTCTTAAACGATTACCACCCTCCAACACTACAGCAGTGCATTAACGACTGCTCCGAGATCTACGAGGACGTCGTCCAGCAGCTCAACGATGCCATCGGCGCCCTCGAGAAGCCCGACCTCGTCGACGACGCCGTCAAGTGGCTGACCGCCGCAATGTCGGAAGTGGACACCTGCGAGCTGGGCTGCAACATGCAGGCCTTTGAAAAGAACGTGCTCTCGCAATGGAATGCAGAGTTCAAGAACATGACAAGCATCGCCTTGGCTATTGTCAATCTTCTTCCCATGAACGTCGATAGCGTTCAAGTATAATATGGTCACGATTTATTAACGGGGAAACGCGGTCCCATCGAGTTTATTGGTTCAATAGAATTATTGTGCATTGCTTCTTCGATCTGAACGTACGGGACGGAAGTTTAATTTGTCGTCTTAATCTATAATTACGAGTAAGAATAAGCAGATGGATTGGCAGTGGAATTAAACATTCACCAACAATCTTGACTGTAATACTCGATTGGAGGGCGCCTAATGCATGAGCATATGTTTACTTTTATTCAGAGGACAGATAAATATACTGAACTTATCATGTTTTCTTTCCTTTTTTTTTTGTTTTGAGCACGCAGCAAAATCTCTTAAATAAACAATTGGACACAGGAATTCGCCAAATAAATACAAAATCAGGAACCGGGATTGAAACATTTAAAGCAGCTCAACAGACGGGTGCAAAGAAAGAAACGAGACAACAGTACCTTTGACAGAAAGAGAAGAGCATCTCCATTCTAGAGTGGATCCTTTGCTGTACATCAGAGGTCTGTTGTACCATCAGAGCCGCTCGATCATGATCGAGCGGTTCACACACAAAGGACCACAAAATCGGATCTTGTGTGAACCGTTCGACTTGATCTCTGGCTGAGGAGCCGGTCTCATCTCCATTCAGATAGCGCAACACCAAATCTTGCGGATGATTAAGAGTGGAGTGGTGCTAGGGATGACTATGATACCATTTACTTCATGGTCGCGGATTCATAATCTTTATTTGAGAGATAAACATGAAAAAAAACATAAGTAAAGAAGAAACCAAAAAGTCCATATGCGGGAAAAAAACTCTCAACACTAGTACATTTATTGTCTCAGATACTGCCCAACGTTTTTTCTAACCAAGGCGGAGAATGGTAAGACTTTGATTGCAAAAGGGACTACCGAAATAAGTAGGCATTTCATACTATTATTTTTAATTCATGCAAAAGCACATATTGGTTATCCAATTGCTCCCATGTTAATTTTGTTGTTCAAATTCAAAATAGCCAATAAATGTCCTCTACTATAAAGGGATATATTGAGTCTTAATGGTTGGACATGTAAATCCATGCCGATCATTATCCAATAAATATTATTGCGATTGTATCAATTCAGATCTTTACTAAAACACTATTATGTGGGCAATAATAATAACGTCTCTCAGTATGAATAGAGATACATGCCATGGACATATTGGATATCATACATATATTGATCTAAATTGTGCATCATGGAGGTTGATGTAAATTTATAGATCTAAAGAGTTAGATCAAGTACACATCTGGCATTGCAAAGTGGTATTGCAAGAGGAGCTCTAACCCGAGAAGAATTAACAATCTTATCTAAGGACTCATACCAAACTAACACACTAAATGTAGGTCCTCTATATAGGTTTCGAGACTTAGAGGTGTTTGATGAGTCAAGTTGAAGAATTACCTTGGCGAGACCGAGATATTAAGACTCGCAACAAATATTGTCACAAAGTGCGCACGCATCCTTTGATCGGGTATAGATATACATCAATATATATATGCACGTGTATAATTGACAAACAAGTATGTTGATGAGTTGACAAGGCCTATACCAGTGAGCTATTGTGCATATGATAAAGCGTCTGATCTGAAGGATAAGGTTTAAGCCTTAGTGTAAGACAGAAGCATGAAGATCACATCAAATGCGATCTAGGGCAACTAGTCATACTAGTTGCTTAGAGCAGCGAAAATAAAAAATTTTATAAAGATGAAATCACGTGATATGAGAACCATTCTCATATTGTTTCATCAAGATCACACATGAGTAATAGAATTACCTCTTAAAGCAAGTTTGCAATCCCATATGTGTCTAATAGAAGAAACCTCCTGTCTCAAGTTTGCTGGTGCATAGATGAGATGTGTGCTTCCTGCAATCCAAGTTGAAGATCCGAGCGTAGTGTCTCTTAATTTAGTCTTATAAAATCGATAGTCTTTTGATGAATATGCATTTCATCTTCTTTATTCATTTATTTTAGCTTAAAATCCCTTATAAAATACATGTATATAATACTAACTCCTTATTCTTACTAACTTGCATATGTGTGTAAATATTGTACATATATTACTATTTTAAACTAAAATAAATAAATAAATAAAGGAAAAAATAAAGAAAAGAAAAAAAGAGAAAAAATGATTGTGTATATGTAATAGATACAGATTGACCCGAACCCCGAGAGAAGGTCAAGACTTGACCTGATCGACCAGGAATAAAGTAGAGGGAGATAAGGTCCTTAATCATAAAATCTAAAAAAATGTGTTGTGAATATTTGTATACTTACACTATTTTATTTATACATACATTGACCTCAAAATAAATAATTTTCAAAACAAAATTTGTAAATAAAAATGTTTCCTACATAATAAAAATAATTGTAAAATAAAATCATGTACATAATAAAAATAACCACATCCGGAAAAAGCCATAAAGTGATAATTAAAAGACCAATTCCGACTCCATATGAACTCAAGTTGAACCAAACTCACTTCCATTGTATTCTCAATTAAATTCTCTTTAAAATGATTGTGGTTTCATAATTTTTAGAGTTACGATTGAAAAGTTGGTTTTCTGAGGTGGTTTGTGCAATTTTATCATTTTTTTAAATATTGTATTTGTAAATATTTTTACTAATTATGTAAAATAAAAATAAAAAATTAATAAATATTTTTTAAATAAAAAAACTAATTGCCTTATTTAACTATGTATATAATGTACCATATGTATATAGTATATGTATATAGTTGATATTGTTAAATAACCACCACAAAAATAAAAAGATTAATATTTTTTATTCAATTTAATTAAGTGACGAAAATATAAAAAAAATTAATTTTTATAAAAAATTTAACAACTAATCCTTTCTTATCTTTATCTCATTTCAAAATTTTCTCTTATCTCTTATCTTCATTTTTGAAATTCAAACTCCATCTTTTTTTCTATTTATATGGCTCCTCCTCCGTCATTTCAATTTGATCAATCTTTGGTGAGAGGAGCCTATTATCCGATAGCTATCTTGTCAAAGAAGGGTGTCTAACCTCCGAGCCATCCGGTGGTAGTGAGTCAGCCTTCGTCGAGGCGATTACGGTCTTTTCTGCTCCTAAGGTGAGATCCATTTCTCTTCTCTTATTTTTAACCTAGGTTAATCATAGTTTACTTCTCGCATTTTTATTTTGTTGTCATTTTTTCTCTAGATCTTAGAATTAAACACCACGATTTGATCTGAATCCGATCTGATATTTCATCTCATTTTCTTGATCCCGTCGCTTCACTTTCTACCTCCACGATCTTTCAACTCTGGCCATGTATGGTGGCCAGAGACCCGGTTCCATCCGCCATTTTTCTCAGAACCACACCCGCTCATGTATTTTGATTTTATTTTTTTCAAATAATAATCGGGACTGAGCCATCGTGCTCACGTCCTAATTTGTTTATAAATAAAAAATAAAAAAAATAAAAAATATAGCTTTTCTTTCTAACATTTGTTTTGTGGGATCGAATAAACAAAAATAAAAAAATTGAAAAAAAATAAAAAATATATAAAAAAGATTGTTGTCACGTCTTTTTTTTTAAAATAAAATAAAGTAGAAAAGGTTTTTTTTGTGTTTCTGTTTTTAAGAAAAAACTGAGTCGCGACAAGCGCCGCTCATCCCCAATCGCCGGCAGCGCCCGTCGCCATTCGTCGCTCCTTCACCCCAGAGCCGCATCTCAGCCACCCTTCACCGCTGCTAGAGCCCCTCTCTGCCCCATGAGCATCCCCAGCTGCCGTGTGCGCGGCTCCATCGTCATCCACCTCTGGACCCTGCGCGCCAACTGCCTCTGGACCCCACTTACCGTCTATCCGCGTCGTCATTAGAAATGCGGGCGTGTGTTGCCCCCCTTCACCGTCGCTCCTCCACCAACCCTCCTCTGCGAGCACCGCCATCATCCATCACCAGATCACAGAGAGGAGCCCCCTTAGCGTAGCTTCACCGTCAACCACCAACTCGCTCACCCAGATATGAAGAAACGTCACGCCTGAACACTCAGCCGTAGGAGCTCAATCCCTTTTGTCATCCCAGAGACGAGGCACCCACTTTCATTTGAGTCGCACCCTCCGTCCGCCGAACAAAGCCACCTTCCTCGAAGCTGCCACCAGTTGTCGATCACCTGACTTCCACCATGACCAACAACTCTACGCCGCCCGTCGTCCTGCTTGGGAGAAGAAGACAGAGGCGGTGGCCCTTGGCCCCCCTTTGGCTTTGAATGAAGTATAGAGAGAGACACCCTAGGGGCTATTACTTTTTTTAGGTAAATTACATATTCACCCCTCAAAAGTTTCTGAATTTGCGGAAGAGCCCAGTCTACTTCAAGCACGTGCATAACACGTTTATAGTTGGGCAAAATTTTGTGGAGCCCGTTGAAGTTTCTAATAATTGCAAGAAGACCCCTGCCAGAGAGAGTCACGTACACAACACACATTCACTTGGGTAAATTGCAACTTCTCCTCGCATATTTATTGCTACTATCTTTTCTTAAAATAACTTTAAATATTTACGTTTTAGTCCCTGAATTTCCAGATTATTTATTGGCTTGTCTTTAATATTGAAATAAATGTTTTCATTGCTCTGAAAATTCTACAAAAATTTGTGTCTATTCCGGATGTGTGTATCTTTCTAGCATAAAGTTTTTATTGCAATTTATCATCATTTGTTATTATAAAAAACATGTCATTTTCCCTGTTTGCTTATGAAAAATTATAAAAATTCGAATATTGCTTAAAAATTCTAAAAAATTAGAGTAGTTTACTTTTTGTGTCTTTTATTTTCTATGCAATTTTCATGCATTAGTTATTTATAAACTCCAAAAAAATTGTAAAATAAAAAAAAATCTTATAAAAATCATAAAAAATGTAGAAAAAAATCCAAAAATAGTGATTTCAGTTCTTGTATGTAGATAATATCTTTTATTTTATTGGAAAAATTATTTTTTATATTTTTTTGTTTTATTTCATACTTTTAAATTGTGAAAAAGTTCCATGTGCTCACTATTTGCATTTTCCTTGTTCTTATTCATTTTAAAAATCATAAAAATCTCTAAAAAAATATAAAAACAGTAAAAAATTCATAAAAACACAAAAAGCTTTTCTTTGAATATCTTTGAGCATTATTGTTATAGTTAAAAAATAAAAAAATTGCATCTCTTTTGTGCATGAATTTGCATTGAAAATCATATTTTCAAAAATTTAAAAGTTGCAATAAAAAATTAAAAAATTACAAAGGTAAAAATTTCACAAAAACCAAGGTAGTTTGCATTTGAGAATCCCCTTTTCTTTTAATTTATTTTTGATTATTTGAATAACCCTCGAGAATTGTAGCCTCTTGAGTTTGATCATGATAGCTATAAAGGTAAATAAGTAGCAAAAATTACTCTCGCTTCATTATTCTTGTAACTTTGTTGCTTGAGAAGAAAAAAATTGTTTGCTTGAGCCGGAAATTTTGGAGATTGCAACAACAACTTTATATCATTAATAACCAATCCTCGAAGATCTAGGCCCAACACCTTCCTCACGAGCGAGATGCACCGAAGAAGATAGAGATTTACGCGTAGTCGATCGGGCAGCACAACAACATCACAACGACTGTGAGGCTCTCTAAGTCAATATGATGGACGACCACAATATTGAGTGAGAGAAAGGGCATGTATGAGAATAGAGTGAGGAAGTTATTGATCTTACAATTTATTGTTGTAAAGAAAGAACCATATCTAGCCTTTCTTTATAACATATTAGATGTCCATGGATCTCAATCCATGTGCACACATAATCAATGGTGTAGATTATTTTATGCTTTCAGACAATAAACATGATTTTGTTGCATAAATTTACAACAATAAATAATCAATTTAAAATAAATTAAATATATTTCAAATAATCTTCAACATGTTTAATTTAATTCTAATATTTTTTATGTAAAAATAAAGGAAAGTGGACAAGCCTCCTTCCCTTAATAGTGTGGACGAGCATACAATGAGTAGGACTCCATGGTCATCCAACCTCTTAAAGAGGAAGGTGGCTCTCTTCTTCCTTATCTTGAGAGATCTCATATCTCTTCAAACATTCCACATGTGAAACAAATTTGGTTGCAAAATTATTCACCAAAATAATTTCAAATTAGTTTGTAATAATTTCAATCATATCATTAACATCCAATTCAATATAAAATGTAAGTTGTATTATAATTAATTATTCAATGTGAATCCAATTCACATCAACATTTAATTCGTAAATATTATTTACAATTGAATCTCTCCAACAAGGTATAAATCATATTTATAACATTTATGATTATTATGGATGGTAATTTCCACATTTATCATATCCTGATAATTTAATAAAATTTAATTATCTTAAATTACTATTCTCATGTATCCAAATAATATGAATCATATTCACATTATTTTATGATAATTAATCATATCTAATTATTCATTTCACAATGAGGAGATATATTATCAACAATTGAATTATTCTTGAACTCTTTTCAAGAATAATGTGCTTTTTCCGCAAATACTTGGAGATAAAGATAGGGCAATTGTACATTCCATGTATAGTGACTTGGATTGAGATCATATTCAAATCTAGATCTAATGAACCTCTCAAATTTGTTTAATTAAATCAAACTGTAATCAAGATTTCTCCTTGCATTTAAATCACATTTATATCATTTTCCAACATTTGAACTAAGATTGGATTACTAATCTATTGAGAGGAGCCACTAAAATCCAAACTTGTTTCATCACTCCCTCAGAATAGAAGTGTCATGGTTAGACAATCGTTTATGATCACATCACCCACGAGTATTCGTAATATTCGTACATCCTGCATACTGGAAGAAATGGAATAAACCCGATGTTTTAGACATATTTGGATTGTCTTGTTCATGGTTTGTCATAAAGTTTCTTATTTGGTCATTGGAAGTTGAATCGATCATATGCTTTCCAAAAACATAAATCAAACCTAGAAATTCTTGTCATACTTCCAAAGCAAGATGATGATGTCATCAACCTAATACCTCATTAGTGAGCTCGTCTTCTCGTTCAATATTGAACTTGTATGATTCCTTTAAGAGATTGTATGACTCATATTCCCTCATATGCACACCAGCTCATTAGTGTATAGACCTTGATGAGGTCATCAACTCAATGGTTTGCCTAATGTACATACTTAGACATATAGTAATAAATATGCCTCCTATCAGGGAATGCGTGCCTATATAGTGACAATATCCGACATATGTCTTGGTTATGTCTTTGACCTAACTTAGAGGACATGTATCGAGAGGTCATTCCGATATCAACCTTTATAGAGGGATTTCCATCTCCTTCTTAGGATGGAGATCCTTTCTTAACAATAATTTGATGGCGTTTGATTAGTCCTCAATTTAACTCTTTAGATATCGTGTAAGCACCAACCTCTTTGATTCAACCAATTAATCAGTAGTTGTATGATTATTAAGATGATTGTGGTACATAATCCTAATTGTACTAGGGGACCTCATATTAATCAGAGACAAGGAGAATAAATCAATAACCTTTATTGATATATCAAATATTACAATACCATTTATTGCAGCAATGGTTCACCCCAGGCTCGCATGGCTAACAATCTCCCACTGACTCTCAGAACCATATAGGTACAATCTTTAATCCCATGATCATTACATGCTGGTCAAAAATCTTATGGGGGTAAAGGTTTGGTAAGGGGATGAGCAACCATGTCAGTAGAGGCCACCTTGGTGATTATGATGTCACCACGCTTTTAAATCTTCTGTATGATATGGTATTTCCTTTCTACGTATTTGCTCTTTTGATGCCACCTGGGTTCCTTCTCTCGAGCTATGACTCCCGTGTTATCGCAGAGAATCAGGATGGGAGTATCATAGAAAACTGTACCATGTTCTAGGATGAACTTACGTAACTATACCGCCTCCTTTGCAGCATCCAATGCAACAATGCATTCATCTTCTGTTATTGAATCTGTCGTAATGTCCTGCTTCTTACTTCTCCAGCTCACAACACAACCTCTTAATGAAAAAAATCTTGAAGTCGACTTGCAATAATTTATATCAGATTGGAACTTTGAATCTGTGTATCTTGAGACTTGGATATCACAATCTCCATAGACCAAGATGTAATCCTACGTCTGTCTTATATATTTAAAGATGTTCTTCACTGCATTCTAGTGTTGCTCTCCATAGTAGAATTGGTAACTGCATACGACTCCAACTATATGGAAGATATCTGGACACGTGCACAACATGGCATACATTAGGCTTCCCACAACTAACGTGTAGGGGCATCAAGCCATGGCTTTCTTATCCTTAACACTTTGAGGAGCCATTTCTTTAGATAAGTGGATATCATGTCTTAAAAGAAGGATGCCTTTCTTGGAATTCTCTATATGGAAACGTTTCAACTTCTTCTTAATGTATCCATGTTGTGACAACTCCAAAATTCTATTTTCTATAATTCTAAATAGCTTCATATATAAGATAAAAGAGGCTTCTCTAGGATCTTTCATCTCAAAGGTATGGGACAAATAAATCTTAACACTTGTCATCATCCTTTGTACATTCCCAATGATAAGGATGTCATTTATATAAAGAACGATGAGCACAATGGCTCTCCCACTAAGCTTCTTGTAGACACATGGTTCATCAGGATTCTGAACAAAACCATAACTCTTTATGATAAATCTGATGTTTCAGTTACGAGAAACTTGTTTGAGCCCACAGATGTAGTTCTTTAACTTGCATACATTGCCTTTCTCGATTATGAAGCCCTATGGTTGCTCCATATAGATATCTTCCTCAAGATATCCATTAAGGAATGTCGTCTTGACATCCATTTGCCAGATGTCATAATCAAAATATGCAGTTATAGCTAGAAGTGGCCTAATGGATTTAAGCATAGCCACATGAGAGATTGTATCATCGTAGTCGATGCCTTCTCTCTGTTTGTAGACCTTGGAACCAAGCCATGCCTTGAAGGTCTCTACCTTCCCATCTGGTTCCCTCTTTCTCTTGAAGATCCATTTACACACAATGGTTTTACCCCACTAGGTGGATCCTCTAAGGTCCATACACCATTATTGTACATGGAGTCTATTTCAGACTCCCTTTATAATATCCATCTATCCATGTCTTGATCTACGTGTGCTTCATCAAATGAAGTTGGATCATTGCCAGTTTCACCTGACACATGGAATTTGTACCTTTTAGGTAGTACAACCACCCTTAAACTCCTTCGAAGAGGTACATGTGTTTCATCTTTGTTTACATCTTCAGCTTCTAGTTTAGGAAGCTCAATATCCTCAGGGGATTCTATGAGTTCCTTTACTTCATTTTTTTCTTGACTCTTAAAGAAGTCATCCTTTAAGAACTTTACATCTCTAGAGACGAAAACCTTTTTAGTCTCAAGGTCGTAAAGTTGGTATCCAATATTGTATTTTACATATCCAATGAAGTAACACTCTCTAGTGCGAGATTATGGCTTACTTGCATCCATGTTCTTCACATTTACCAAGCAACCACAAATCCTCAAAGTGTGTAACACTAGGCTTGGTTCGAAACCAAATCTCAAGAGAGGTTTTGGGTATAGACTTGCTCGGAATCTTGTTTAGGATATATATATATATATATTGTAGTCTCCATTGCATATCCCCAGAATTTTAGAGGTAAATATTCTTTACTCATTATTGAATGGATTATGTCCATGATACTACTGTTGCATCTTTTAGCAACACCATTTATTTGGGGAGTTCCAGGAGGAGTGAGATTTGGTTCTCTAACAAAGACATGTATTTTTTGAACTTTTTAAAGGTTTCAGACTTACGACATCATAGGAAGATAAACCAGTATCGTGAATGGTCATCAATAAATGTCAAATAATATATATATATCCATTTCGAGTCATGATATTGAAGGGACCATATACATTGGTATGTATTTGGTCAAGAATACCCTCGCATCATGTAACCTTGTTACCAAAGGGCTTCTCTGGTCATTTTACCTCTAATGCAATGTTCACAGGTAGGTAAAGTTTGGATCTATAAAATCTAAGGGTCCATCCTTTATCAATCCATTGATCCTATCAACATATAAATGCCCAGCATTTGATGCCAAATCTTATTAGAATGATTCCTATTTTAGGGTTTTTATTAGTGGGTGTTAAATTCATGACAGATTCATCAATACACAATTCATATAGTCCACCATAAGTTAGAATTCCATCTACAATATGTTTACCATAATGACATGATAAGCTTCTCTCAAAACAAGAACATATATCCATTTCTAACTAACTTAGATACATATATAAAGTTCCTTCTAACATCTATAACATAGAGACACTCTCTAAAAAATAGGACCCCCACTAGATAACGATAAGTCTGCATGTCCCTATGGCAACTCCTACAATAGTTGCATCAGATCCCATATAGATGACTATCTCCCCTTCATCAAGATTTCTAGTTTCTTGAAACAAGTCTAACATATTGCATACATGAATAGAAGTATTAGAATCAATGATGCAACTACCTTCACGTCCTACAATGAAATTGGTTTTAATGATGAAAGTAGATTTTGTACGTGATAGGGCATTATCTTTATCCTTCTCTATGATTTTCAACTAATTCGGAAAATCTCTTTCCGAAGCCCAGGTCTTTTGCAGTGATGACAAACATCTATTTTATTGGATGTCAGATGTATGGAAGCTTGGGAAGATAAGTCAAGACTTTGACTCTTCTTTCTTCACCTATTAGGCCGAACACTTTCAGAACCCACGCTTCCGACTGCACTCAATGCAGTTCACTTCGTCGAACATCTCTTTTAGATTCAACAATATATCATGTGAAGGATATTAAGAATCCTCAAGCACATCACGGAAGCGTGACGATCACATCTTATGCGACAGGGCGACTATTCGCACTAGTCGTAAGGTGCAGCGGGATTTAAAAATTTTAAGACACATGATGAAACCACATGACATAGTAGTTGGAATACCTCTTGAAGCGTGGTTGCGATCACGAGATCTCTAAAGCAAGAGATCCTCCTGTCTCAAGTTCGATCCATGGAGACAGCACTTGCGGGCGCGATGATGAGACGCGTGACTCCCGCAATCCTCGACGAAGATCCAAGCCTCGAATCTCCTGATTTCGTCCAACTAAATCCATCGTCTTCCTCTAGAGCAAGCAACCCCAAATAAGATGGAGATCCTCGAGTAGTCGAAGGCAAAGGAGATAACTTCTCTTTTTCTCAACACAAAGGTGGTCGGCCACCTTAGAGAGAGGGAGAGAGAGAATGAGAATGAGAGAGAGAGAGTAGAGTAGGCATCTACTTTGACGTACCCTTCAAGGGCTAGGGTTTCCCTCCATATATATTAGGTTGGGATCCGATGGATCTCAATCCATGGCTCACATGGATCCAACGGCTATTGTAATCCAAGTGCCAATCAACGGCCATGATTGTTGTTGGTTAAAAACCAACAACATTAATTTATATTAAATTAAATATATATGTTGAATTATTATCAACAAAATTTACTTAACATAAATTAATTATTAAGATGTAATATGATAACAAAAAAAGAGAGACAACAAACCACCCTAAATTTTAGGGGGCGTCACTTATGACTAAGTCATAGGTGACGCCACCTCTTAATTTGGTGGTATTTTTATCTCCTTTTATTTTATCTTATTATTTCTTAATAAATTGCAATAACTTTTATTGCAACAATATCCACCAAATTAATTCCAAATTAATTTGTGAATATTTCAATCATGCCATTGAAAAATATGTGAATCATATTCACATCCCAAACTAATTTGTAAAATGCATTTCCAATTAATTAACTAATGTAGATCTAATCCACATTAATAATTAACAAATGCTATTTACAATATTTCTCTCTCTGATATATTATAAATCCCATTTATAATATACATAGATATTCTGGATAGCACTATCCATGATCTGCTTATCCTTGATAATTAAATCCCATTTAATTATCTTGGATAATCATTCTCAAAATATGAATCTTATTCATATTATACTTGATAATTAAATCTCATTTAATTATCTTGGACAATCATTCTCACAACATGAATCTTATTCATATTATACTTGATAATTAAATCTCATTTAATCATCAAGACCTTGCTTGGATACAAAATTCATCATAACATAGGAATTATTTATGAACTTCTTCAAGAATAATGTGCCTTCTCCGCAGATACTTGGAGATAAGGACATGACAATTGTATTGTTCCATGCTTAGTGACTTGGATGTTGAGATCTCATCTCAAATCCAGATCTAACGGACCACCACAGATGCTTGATTAAATCAAGTCTGTATACTTAATCTTCTCATTGCATCTGAATGACATTCAGATCAATGTCCAACACTTGGATTAAGATCAAGTTACTTCTCTACTGAGAGGAGTCACTAAAATTCAGACCTATTTCATCACTCCCTCGGACTGGAAGCGTCATGGTTATACAATCGTTTATGATCACATCACCCTCAGGTGTTTCCAATACCTACACATCCTGCATACTGGAAGACCAATGATCAACCTGAAGATAAAGATCAATTTTCACTGTCTTCTTCAGGGTTTGATCATCAAGTTTCTTAATCTTGGTTATTGGGAATCGGTATCGATCATATGCTTTCCCAAAGCATACATCATACATTCAAATTCTTGTCATGCTTCCAAAGCACGACGACCATGCATGGAATTTGTTCGGTCCCAATATCTCATGAGTGAGATCATATCTTCCGGTTCATGAGTGAACCTATATGATCCCTTTTGAGAGATCGTATTACTCATATGTCCTTACATGCACACCAGCTCGTCGGTGTATAGACCTTGGTTAGGTCATCAACCTACTAGTCTGCCAAATGTACACATTGAGACATATAGTAACACATCTGTCTCCAGTCAGAGGATGTGTGCCTATGCTGTGACAGCATTCAACATAGGACTTAGGTTATCTCGATCTCGCTAAGTCAACCCATTGACTTAACTAATCTGACACCTCCGAATCACTATTCCCATGCAGAGGACCTGCACTAAGAGGTCGGTCAGATATCAGCCTATGTGAGAAAGGATTGCCATCTCCTACTCAGGCTGGAGATCATCTCTTAATAATTACTTGACGGTGCTTGATGAGTCCTCTATCTAACTCTTTAGATATTCATCCAAACACCAGCCTCTATGATTCAATTATTGAATCAACAACTATATGATCATCAAGATGGCCATGGTACATAACCCTAATTTTACAGAGGGACCTATTATGCAAATTAGTTATTCTTTATTTCAGATCAAGGAATGATATTCGCAATAACATTTATTACATAATGGCTCACCGTGGGCTCGCATGTCCAATAATATCCCACTAGCCCAAAGAGCCATTAATGGGCTAATCATTTAAACCCACACTCATGTAAAAATCATAGGCTATTTAGAAAAAAAGCGAGGTAAGCTGATCAGTCACTCTATTCCCGCGAGACTACGCCAAGTCCTTTTACGACACTTGCATATCCCCAGTAACAGTGCTCGCATCTAATGTGAATGTTGCATCTAATGCAACCAATACTCAATCTTGTCAGTCATAGTGTCCTTGACACTACAGCTCAATAATTATTATTATAACCAGTATGTAATTTCTATTATCCTTATCAGAATACCCTTATCCCTGGAGATCTCTATCTCCTATGGTATTCGTAGTTAAGACCTTTTAGATCTCCATCTAAAAGTCTTAATTTCTTTAAGATAAGACTTAGAGATCACTATCTCTAAAGCCTTGTCATATTTGAAGATATTGTTATTACTGCAATTAAGTGTTCTATGTCCATAGTAGGATGAGTAACAGTTTACTACTCCCACTGCATGGCAGATATCTGGCTTTTGTACACATCTAGCATACTTTCAGCTTCACGTAATTGATGCACAAAAAAGGGCAACCAGTTTTAGCATTTACTTCCTCAACTTTTTGAGGTGCTATCCCTTTAGATAGGCCAGTACCAAATCTTAAGGGAAGGAAGCCTTTCTTGGAATTTCCAAGAAAATAGAACATGTCCAAGGTGTACTACAAATGTGACAGTCCTAATACCATCTTTTCTTTGCTTCTGAACACCTTCAGAACTAAGATCTAAGAGGCATCTTTGAGATCATATCTCAAGGTATGGAACAACCAGATTATAAAATACTTATTATCATCCTTATATCATTCCAAATGATTAGGATATTATCTACATTTAGCACGATGAACACAATGGCACTCCCATTAAGCTTCACATAGTGCACCAAGATTATATCTGAAATTATAACAATTATAATTTCATCAAATCTTATGCTCCAACAATAAGAAGCTTATTTGAGTCTATAGATGGATTTCTTTAGCTTTCACACCTTACTTTCCCCAATCATGAAGCCCTGGGGCTACTTCTTGTGAATATACTCAGAGAGATATTCTTAGAGGAATGTAATCTTGACTTACATCTTGAAGATGTAATAGTCAAGTTGTCTAGCTAAGGCTAGCAATATTCTGATGATTTTAAGCATGGTCACAAAAGAGCAAGTCTCATTTCAAGCAATGTCTTCTCTTCCGGTGTGTAGCTCATGGCTATGAACCGTTCTTTGAAGGTCTCTACCTTCTCATCAGGTTCCCTCTTTCTCTTGAAGATTTATTTACACCTTAATGGGTCTAACCCTTATACGTGGATCCTCGAGGGTCCATATACAACACTTGTATACGAAGTCTACTTTAGGCTTTATTGCTAATTTCCATCTTTCCATGTCATGATCCTCAGGAGTTTCATCACATGAAGTCCGGTCATTGTCAGACTTAACTGATAAATGGAATGCATCCTCAAACTCATTTGAAGAAGTATTAGTGTTTCATCCTTAATTGTCCTTTTAGTTCCCAATTTCAGCAGCCTCATTATCTTCTAAAGATTAAATGAGTTCCTACACTTCTTTTTCATCTTGATTCTCAAGAGAGTCATCCTCTAAGAACCACATTCTCAGAGACGTGATCTTTTAAGAATCTCAGGGTCATAAAGCAGGTATCCAATACCATCCTTTATTTTCCTAATGAAGTAGCACTCTCTAGTGCTTAATTCTAGCTTACTTGCATGGAATCTTATTAAGGATATATAGTGTAGTCTCCACTACACATATATATCTGGAAACTAAGGGATAATTATGCTAAAATTCATCATTGATCAAATCATGTCATACATGATCCAATTGTATCTCCCTACAACTCTATTGATTTTAGGCGTGTTAGGAGGATTGAGAAAGAAATGATATTAATATCTTCATAAGGTATTCCTTGAATTCATCTAATAGGTACTTGCTACCTTGGTTAGATCAAATTCATTTAATCTTCCTTCAAACTTTGGTTCTAAACCAAAATTATGAAATCTTTGAACATTTCAAAGGTTTCTCAGGTGAAGAGAAGAAATCTCATATCATACATAATCATCAATAGATATCACATATCCATAATGTTCACCATGATATAGATGATCCACATACATCAATATGTATGAGATCCCGAATACCTTGACATCTTACACCTTTCCTAAGTGAAGGGTGTATTGGACATTCATCGAATACAATATTCACAAGTATGTAAGATTCGAAATTTAAGACATTCTAAAGTTTCATATCTTACTAGTCTATTGATCTCATCAGTAGACATATGTCCAAAACTTGATGCCAAATCATTGTCAAATGATCTTCATCCTCCTATTGATCTTATAAAGGTTTTACTATTCAATATTAGAAATCGTAATGAACCATTCATTAATTTTTCTAACTTTGTGGAGTCCACTAGATGTTAGATTACCATCTGAAATATATATCCATCATAACTCTTTATGATAGTTCTATCTCAGAATTCATGTTTATTTCCAACATTTAGAAACAAACAATGAGTGCATTCTAATATCCAGGTCATAGAGACATTCTCCAAGAGTAAGGGCGCTCCCACTGAGAATATGAAGTCTATCTATCAAACAGAGATTGCTGCAACAATTGCATCAATATCCATGTAGATGACTATTAAACCTTAAGATCAAATTTCTAATATTCTAATTCATATATGCAACCAATTGCAAGTGTCATTAGAAGATTGGGATACAATTATTAGACTTTATCATATGAAATAAGTAAGTCAAAGTCTATGATTATATGTAGATTATTCTAATGCTCTATCTGAGTCCTTCACTAAGGATTTTAGACAGACTTGATAGTCATACTATCAACACATCATCTTATTCGTCTACGCTCCTCACTCAACGCTCGCACGCGCCCTGAGGATCGCTCGGGAATCTCTGACTCCGGATGAGATCCCGCCTCGCTGGATGCTTGCTACTCCGCCGATGGTTGTGTTTGATCTTCTTGCAAGATATCAAGAAAGTGACTATATATTGGAAGGCTCAGGACAGAGTATATAAAGGAAGAAGAAGAGCCGAGGGGCGAGTGCGTCATATATAGTAGCGAGAGAACTCCAGACATCCGTCCGTAAGACAGAAGCTGCAGGGGGGCCTTTCGCTTCGGGTCGGGCTGGTCCTAGGGTCTTAGCATCCGAGCTCTTCACATTCATAGGTAGAGTCCGGGTCGGTACTGCAGCTTCCACAGATCGATTGGGGCAGAGGCAGGTTCTCCTTATGGGTTCCCGAGGGGTGCTCAATCATTCCATAGAAAAAAAGCAAGGAACTGGTCTGGTTTTTCCGGGGATGCGCTCTTTCTAGATCTTCACGGGGAGAGGCATCAATGGCATTCATCCAACTCTTTGGATGTCATATGGAAGTCACAGAAGTACAATCAACTCTTTGACTTTCCTTCTCACATGGGTCCGACCCATGCCTCCACTGTGCTCTCTTCATCTACAAACAACCATTGTTCAAGACAAAGAATCTCTTATGTTGAATTCAAAAGATTTCGATACAAGAGCACTTCAACATTTACACATGCTTTATTAATTTCATACAAAATGATTAACATGAAGCTTCATGAATGACTTGAGTATAGATAGTAGAATGATGACACTCACCATATCTACATACATCTTAACTCTTATAGGCTTAGGTTCAGGTAGGTATTCAAACATTTTGAATACATCATCTCTTTCGAGCTGCCATTCTGCATAATGCAGAGAACCATGTCATTCATGATTAAATGTCTAGAACACATACGTATGCCAGAACATCTTCTTAGATTTTATAAGGATTATTTTGACAATGGCGATCATTATCGACATGTCACTTCCAAAGTACACTCGATGAAAGATCAAGACTATAGAGACATACAAACCCTAAGGTGATGTCTTATAGTCTTATTTAATTGTCGTTCCTCATTATGTTGAGGAAACTTGCACATTGCAACCACATACATTATGTGTTCAATTGCAAGTACAATATCTGGATCATGAGTCTAATCCATGATATTTTACTAGTTATTATTGAGTATAATATTGAGTGGGTTTAATGAAGGATTATCTGAAATAAGAAATTTGCATAACATAAGGGTATATATATTATATATATTTACTTTGATTTAGGAATTTTTATATCAAAGTTGTCTTGCCTTGTCAACAACGAAAGTTCATTCCCTTAATCACTTTCAATTTAATAGATATTCTTACCATTATATCTCTAGCAAGATCTGGGTTCTCCTTTCCTATCTTCGTCACATCCCAATAATATGAGCACCTGTGACTCCGATAAAAAGAAGCGGGAACACATTCCGCCTTGCAAGTCCACTTGCATTTCCCAATTCGGTCTTTAATACCCAGGCCCACCACCCCTAAGATGATGTTGACCCATCATTAATTGAACCAACCGTCAACAGGCTTAATACTCGCTATACGCAATCCAATATCACCCCAATAATATGAGGACCCGATATTGGGGTCACTACGCATACGGCCTTACTCTTTCAAGATGCAAAGAACCCGATCAAAATAAATGTATATAGGATCTGTCACTTCGGACAGGCGTCTCCTATATGCAACTTTTGGCGACGAAATTCTTGGCCTTGACGGGAGACCATGGATGTCACTTATGTGATCCTCCACCTCTAATTCAAATTGAAATAATTAATTATCGTGAATTATATTCACATAATTAATTCTTCTAAGTGAAATATACATCTATTCATAATAGAGTGTTTTAATAGGATATAATTAATTTAATCACAATAAATTAATTATCAATCCAATTTTAAATCAACAAACATTGAATTTTACTTGAATAGTAGGTATAATCTCAAAGTACGTATTATTTCGAATTTTAATAATTAAAAAAATACACTTTGATTTCTCCAGCATTATCGCGTACCTACTCTCTGTCATGGCCAGTACCGGCAAGAGTGGGACGGACCACATACGTTGCAACCCACTACCCCAATGCTCTCCGACTAGACACCATATCCTCCTCAGGAAAGGATAATGCCAGATAGATCATCATGTACTTTGAGATGCTCATCAGTCTTTCAACTGAAATTATACCATATAATATACATCAAAATAATTTTGATTATATTATAAGGAGATTTGCTAAACAAATCCCCAATCCTATTCAAGCAAGAGAGTTTTGCATGTAAAAGTTGTCCTACAATTATTGTAGGATGACCTAGGATTTTGTATGCAAACAATGTTTGTTGATGATTTCAAATTAACCAATGATCAAGATCAAATATCTTATCATTATAGTTAGTGGGATGTCATTCAAGGAATTGATTATCATCTCTAAATATTTCACAAATACTTATCAATAACCAATTTCAGAAAATTAACAATTAATTTTCATCAATATTTTTGAATGACTATCACAAGGTTCATGATCAAGTTTTGTCAATTTCCCGCAGTGACACCTAATCACTAAAATTAACTTATCTTGATTAATTTAAATACAAAATTCGCAAAATCAGTTTCCTAATATTGCCAACTTGGTTTAAATAGACCTAAGTGATATTTCATGCATTTCGAGGCATATCAAAACCGTAATTAACAAATTAATCATGTTCAGATTCGCTGTTCCCGCAACAGTGAATACATGCTCATTCAAAAGGCCATATCTTGAGAAAATTAAATCCAAATTTAGTAAACTCAGATCCTATGTTTTTCTTATTTAATGGGGAACAAATCCAATTCAATATTTCGTGTTTAGATAATTTAAACAATGCCTAAAAACATCAATTATACAGATGTACGAAAATTCAAATGCGATAAAAACTTTCGCGACCCTTTCAAACCCAAGTCGTCCTAGGTCTATGGATCATATCCGAAACCTTTTTCAACCTAGCTCTGATACCACTTGAAGGATATTGAGAATCCTCAAGTGCATCACGGAAGCGTGACGATCACATCTTATGTGATCGGTGCGACTAGTCGCACTAGTCGTAAGGTGCAGCGGAATTTAAAAATTTTAAAACACATGATGAAACCACATGATCACAAGAACAATTCTTGGATCATTTCCTCAAATCACAAAGTATTAGCAATACCTCTCGAAGCATGGTTGCGATCACGAGATCTCTAAAGCAAGAGATCCTCCTATCTCAAGTCTGATCCACGGAGACAGCACTTGCGGGCGCGATGATGAGACGCGTGACTACCGCAATCCTCGACGAAGATCCAATCCTCGAATCTCCTGATTTCGTCCAACAAAATCCGTCGTCTTCCTCTAGAGAAAGCATCCCCAAAGAAGATGGAGATCCTTGAGTAGTCGAAGGCGAAGGCGAGAACTTCTCTCTTTCTCAACACAAAGGTGGTCGGCCACCTTAGAGAGAGGGAGAGAGAGGACGAGAATGAGAGAGAGAGAGAGTAGAGTATGTGTCTACTTTGATGTACCCTTCAAGGGCTATGGTTGCCCTCCTTATATATTATTTTGGGATCCAATGGATCTCACATGGCTCATATGGATCCAACGGCTATTGTAATCCAAGTGCCAATCAACGGCCATGATTGTTGTTGGTTAAAAACCAACAACATTAATTTATATTAAATTAAATATATATGTTGAATTATTATCAACACAATTTAATTAACATAAATTAATTATTAAGAGATAATATGATAACAAAAAAATAGAGACAACAAACCACCCTAAATTTTAAGGGGCGTCACCTATCATAGGTGACGCCACCTCTTAATTTGGTGGTATTTTTGTTTCCTTTTATTTTATCTTATTATTTCTTAATAAATTGCACTAACTTTTATTGCAACAATATCCACCAAATTATTTCCAAATTAATTTGTGAATATTTCAATCATGACATTGGAAAACACGTGAATCATATTCACATCCCAAACTAATTTGTAAATTGCATTTCCAATTAATTAACTAATGTGGAAACAATCCATATTAATAATTAACAAATGCTATTTACAATATTTCTCTCTCTCTCTCTCTTATATATTATAAATCCCATTTATAATATACATAGATATTCTGGATAACACTATCCATGATCTGCTTATCCTTGATAATTAAATCCCATTTAATTATCTTGGATAATCATTCTCAAAACATGAATCTTATTCAATTTATACTAGATAATTAAATCTCATTTAATTATCTTGGACAATCATTCTCACAATATGAATCTTATTCATATTATACTTGATAATTAAATCTAATTTAATCATCAAGACCTTCTTGCTTGGATACAAAATTCATCATAGGAATTATTCTTGAACTCCTTCAAGAATAATGTGCCTTCTCCGCAGGTACTTGGAGATAAGGACATGGCAATTGTATTGTTCCACGTATAGTGACTTGGATGTTGAGATCTCATCTCAAATCCAGATCTAACGGACCTCCCACAGATGCTTGATTAAATCAAGTCCGCATACTTAATCTTCTCATTGCATCTGAATCACATCCAGATCAATGTCCAACACTTGGACTAAGATCAAGTTACTTCTCTACTAAGAGGAGTCACTAAAATCCAGACCTGTTTCATCACTCCCTTGGACTGGAAGCGTCATGATTATACAATCGTTTATGATCACATCACCCTCAGGCATTTCCACTGGAAGACCAATGATCAACCTGAAGATGAAGATCAATTACATTGTGTTCTTCAGGGTTTGATCACCAAGTTTCTCAATATTGGTCATTGGGAATCTGTATCGATCATATGCTTTCCCAAAGCATACATCATACCTTCAAATTCTTTTCATGCTTCCAAAGCATGACGACCATGCATGGAATTTGATCGGTCCCAATATCTCATGAGTGAGCTCATGTCTTCCGATTCATAAGTGAACATGTATGATCCCTTTTGAGAGATCGTATTACTCATATGTCCTTACATGTGCACCAGCTCGCCGGTGTATAGACCTTGGTTAGTGAAGGATATGGTTAGATCCTCAAGTGCATCACGGAAGCGTGAGCGTCGTATCGAATAGGACGAGGAGCGACTAGTCGCACTAGTTGCTCGATGCAGCGGAATTTAAAAAATTTTCATACGACGAAACCACATGATCCAAGAACACTTCTCGGATCATTTCATATAAACCATAAACAAGTAATAGGATTACCTCTTGAAGCGTGGTTGCGATCGAGTCTCTAAACGAAGAGACATCCTATCTCAAGTCCGATCCGACGGAGGAGACGCTTGTGAGCGTGGGGATAAACCGTGTGCTTCTCGCAATCCATGTTGATGATCCAAGCGGCGGATCTCCTGATCTCGACATATGAGATCCAACATCTTCTTCACGAGCGAGGCGCACCCGAAGGAGACGGAGATCCACGAGCAGAAGAACAGGCAGCATAACGACGATGCCGCGGCGATGGAGACTCTCTCTATGACATCCATGGTGGACGGCCATGAGAGGGAGAGAGAGGGCTGACGTCTAGAGAGAAAAAGAGAGAGAGAGATGCTTCTCAAGCATTATGTGTAAAGAGAGAGCATGGGTATGCCTCTCTATTTATAGGGTTTTGGGATCCATGGATCTCAATCCATGGGACATATAAAATCAATGGATGAGATTGATTTATGTCAATCCAATGGTCAAGATTGTTGTTGGTAAAAGCCAACAAACAATAATCTAATTTAAATCAAATATATTTGAGATGTCAAATATATTTTAATCCTAAATTAGATAAAGCAATTATGGAGAGAGATTTGCATGAATGATCTCCCCATTAGGAATGGTGGGGACGGCCACCAATTTCCTCGTGGAATTGGTAGCCGCCCACCATCTCCATATGGTGGAGATTGTCTCATGTAATCTTATTAGATTACACATCTCCATGAAATTCTCCCATAATTTCCAACAACTTTTGTTGGGATTTTATTCTTCAAAAATAATTCACAATTATATTTGAGAATATTGCAATCTTGCCATTGAAAAATTGTGAATCATATTCACAACCCAAAACAACATATAATTTACATTGTCAATTAATTACACAATGTGTATCCAATACACATAATAATTAATCAACATATATAAATTATAATTAGCTCTATCTAATACATTATAAATCACATTTATAATATATTATGAATAATTGGATATTACTATCCACATTATTCTTATCCATAATATTTAAATCACATTTAATTATATTGGATAACTTATTCTCATGTGCTCAAATAATATGAATCACATTCACATTATTTACATCTTTGATAATCAAATCACATTTAATTATATAAGATAACTCTCCTTATAATATGAATTAAATTCATATTTTATGATAATTAAATCACATTTAATTATCCATTTTCTCAATGCTCGGATACATATATCAACAATAGAATTATCCATGAACTCTTTCAAGGATAATGCGCTTTCTCCGCGAATACTTGGAGATAAGGACAGGGCGATTGTATTGTTCCATGTATAGTGACATGGATATTGAGATCATATCTCAAATCCAGATCGCGGGCCTCCCATAGATGCTTGATTAAATCAAGACCACAAATCTAATCTTCTCATTGCATCTGAATCACATTCAGATCAATGTCCAACATTTGGACTAAGATCAGATTACTTCTCTACTGAGAGGAGTCACTAAAATCCTGACACGTTTCATCACTCCCTAGGAATGGAAGCGTCATGGTTATACAATCGTTTATGATCACATCACCCTCAGGTATTGGGGAATACCTGTACATCCTGCATACTAGAAGACTCAGAATAAACCCGAAGTATTAGATCAACTTTATACTGTCTACTTCAGGGTTTTATCAGTAAGTTTCTCATTCGATCATTGGGAGTTGGTATCGATCATATACTTTCCAAAAGCATATATCATACCTAGGTCTTGATCATATACTTTCCAAAAGTATATATCAAACCTACAAATTCAGTCAAGCTTCCAAAGGGAGACGACCATGCGCATGGAATTTGATTCTTCCCAATATCTCATGAGTGAGCTCATGTCTTCCGGTTCAGTAACTGAACCTGTATGATCCCTTTGAGAGATCGTATTACTCATATGCCCTTATATGCACACCAGCGCGCCGGTGTATAGACCTTGATTAGGTCATCAACCTATTGGTCTGCCAAATGTACATACTCAGACATATAGTAACACATCTGTCTCCGGTCAGAGGATGTGTGCCTATATCATGACAGCTTATGATATAGGACTTTGGCTATCTCGATCTCGATAAGTCAACTCTTTGACCTAACTCATCTGACACCTCTGAATCTCTATTCCTATGCAGAGGACCTGCATCAAGAGGTCGGTCAGATATCAACCTAAATGAGATAGGATTGCCATCTCCTACTCAGGCTGGAGATCATCTCTTAATAGTCATTTGACGGTGCTTGATGAGTCCTCAATCTAACTCATTAGATATTCATCTAAGCACCAGCCTCTATGATTCAATAATTGAATCAAGAGTTGTATGATCATTAAGATGGCCATGGTACATAACCCTAATTGTACTAAGGGACCTATTATGCAAATTATTCGTTCTTCATTTCATATCAGGGAATGATATTCGCAATAACATTTATTGCATAATGGCTCGCCGTGGGCTCGCATGTCCAACAATCTCCCACTAGCCCAAAGAGCCATTAATGGGATAATCATTTAAACCCACACTCATGTGACAATCATAGGCTATTAAGAAAATAGCTAGGTAAGTTGAACAGTCACTCTGTTCCTGCGAGACTACGCCAAGTCCTTTTACGGTACTTGCATATCCCCAGTAACAGTGCTCGCATCTAATGCGAATGTTGCATCTCATGCAACCAATACTCAATTTTGTTAAAGCTATTATAGGGTCCTTGACACTATAGCTTAATAATTGTTATAACCAGCATTTCCATAATCCTTATCAGAATACCTTTATTCCTGAAGATCACTATCTCTAAAGGTTTCCAAAGTCAAGACCTTTTTTAGATCAATATAAAGTCTTAAGTACTTGAAGATAAGACTTTGAGATCACTATCTAAAAAATTTTATCATCTATGAAGATTTTGTTATTACTGCTATCAAGTGTTTTATCTCCATAGTAGGATTAGTAAAAGTTTACTACTCCCACTGCATGGCAGACATCTGGATCTTGTACACATTTAGCATACACTCAGCTTCTCATAATTGATGCACAAGTGCAAGCAGTTCTAGCATTCACTTCCTCAACCTTTTGAGGTGATATCCCTTTAGATAGGTCAGTACCATATCTTAAGGGATGGAAGCCTTTCTTGGAATTTCTAAGAATAGAATATGTCCAAGGTGTACTAAGAATGTGACAGTCCCAATATCCTCTTCTCTTTGCTTCTGAACATCTTCAGAACTAGGATCTAAGAGGTATCCTTGAGATCATATCTCAAGGTATGGAACAACCAAATTTTAAACACTTACTAGTATCATCCTTAGATCATTTAAATGATTAGGATATTATCTACATTTAGCACGATGAACACAACAGCACTCCCACTAAGCTTTACATGGTTCATCAAGATTTTATCTGAAATCATAACATTTATAATTTCATCAAATCTTATGTTCCAACTACAAGAAGCTTATTTGAGTCCAAAGATGGAGTTCTTTAGCTTACACACCTTGTTTTCCTCAACCATGAAGCACTGGGGCTACTTCATATGAATATCCTCAGAGAGGTATTCATAGAGGAATGCAATCTTGACTCACATCATGAAGATGTCATAGTCAAGTTGTGTAGCTATAGTTAGCAATATTCTGATGGGTTAAAGCAAGGTCACTGGAGAGGAAGTCTCATGGCAAGCGATGTCTTCTCTTCGGTGTGTAGCTCATGACTACGAACCGTGCTTTGAAGGTCTCTACCTTCTCATCAGGTTCCCTCTTTCTCTTGAAGATCTATTTACACCTTAATGGATCTCACCCATATAGGTGGATCCTCGAGGGTCCATATACAACACTTGTATATGAAGTCTACATTAGACTTTTATTGCTAACATCCATCTTTCCATGTCATGATCCTCTGGAGCTTCATCACATGAAGTCTGATCATTTTCACATGGAATACATCCTCAAACTCATTTGAAGAGGTAATAGTGTTTCATCTTTAATTGTCCTTTTAGTTTCCAATTTCAGGAGCCTCATTATCTTCTCAAGATTAGATGAGTTCCTTCACTTCATTTTATCTTGATTCTTAAGAGAGTCATCATCTAAGAATCACATTCTCAGAGATGAGATCCTTTAAGAATCTCAAGGTCATAAAGTAGGTATACAATACCATCCTTTATTTTCCTAATGAAGCAGCACTCTCTAGTGCTAGATTCCAGCTTACATGCATGGAAGCTTATTAAGTATATAATGTAGTCTCTACCTTGGAAACTAAGAGATAATTATGCTAGGATTAATCATTGATTAAATCATGTCACACATGATCAATTGTATCTCCCTACAACTTTATTGAGCTAAGGTTCATCAGGAGGATTGAGAAAGGAATGATATTCACATCTCCATAAGGCATTCCTTGAATTCATCTAATAGGTACAAGCTACCTTGGTTAGATCAAATTCATTTCATCTTCCTTCAAACTTTGGTTTTAAACCAAAATTGTGAAATCTTTGAACATTTCAAAGTTTTCTAAGTGAAGAGAAGAAATCTAATATCACAAATAATCACTAGTGGATATCACATATCCATAATGTTTATTCTGATATAGATGATTCACATACATCAATATGTATGAAATCTTGAATTCCTTAGTTTTAACATCTTACACCTTTCCCAAAGAAGGGTGTATTGGACATTTTTACTTTGAATACAATATTCACAAGTATGTGAGATTTGAATCTTTAGACAATCTAAAGTTTTATGTCTTACTAGTCCATTGATTTCATTAACAGACATATGTCCAAAATTTGATGCCAGATCATTATCAAATGATCTTTATCCTCCTATTGATCTTTAAAGGTTTAATTTTCAATATTAGAAATTTTAACGAACCATTCATTAATTTTCTAATTTAATAGAGTCCACTAGATTTTAGATTACTATCTGAAATATGTCCATCACAACTCTTTATGATAGATTTATTACAGAATTCATGTTTATATCCAACAATTAGAAATAAACAATGAGTGTATTCTAATATCTAGGTCATAGAGACATTCTCTAAGACTAAGGGCTCCCAGTGAAAATATGAGGTCTATTGATCTCATGGAATTTGTTGCAACAATTGCATCACTTTCAACATGGATGACCAATAAACCTTAAGATCAATGTTCTAATATTCTAATACATATGAAACCAATTGCAAGTGTCATTAGAAGATTGAGATACAATTATTAGACTTTACCTTATCAAATAAGTAAGTCAATTTCAATGATTATATCTAGGTTATTCTGATGTGTTATCTGATTCCTTCTCTAAGGATTCTAGATAGATTTGATAGTCATACTATCAACACATCAACATATTGCAGTATTGGCATTCATCCAACTCCTTGGATGTTATTTGGAAGTCACAGAAGTACAGTCAACTCTTTGATTATACTTCTTGTTTGGGTCCAACCCATGCTTCCACTGTGCTCCCTTTATATATAAACAACCATTGCTTAAGACTAAGGACCTCTTATGTTAAATTCAAAAGAATTTAATGTAAGAGCATTTCGACATTTATACATGCTTCATCCAATTCATACAATATGAATATTATGAAGCTTCATGAATGACTAGAGTATAGACAGTAGAATGATGACACTCATCAACTACATCCATCTAAACTCTTAAAACATAGGTTCAGGTAGGTACTCAAATAATTTGAATACATCATCTCTTATAGAGCTACCATTCTACATGATGCAGAGAACCATATCATTCATGATTAAATATCAAGAGCACATATGTATGCCAGAATATCTTTATTGATTTTATAGGGATTATTTGACAATTGCGATCATCATCGACATGCCACTTCCAAAGTACATTCGATGAGATCAAGACTTATAGAGACATACAAACCCTAGGGTTCTAGTCCTATTGTCTTATTCAATTATCATTCCTCATTATTATGAGGAAATTTTCACAATGCAATCACATACATTATGTGTCCAATTGCAAGTACAATATCTGGATCAAAGGGTCCAATCCATGATATTTTACTGGTTATTATTGAGTATAATATTGAGTGGGTTTAATGAAGGATTATCTGAAATAAGAAATTTACATAAACATATATTTAAATATATTATTTACTTTGATTTAGGGATTTTTATATCAAAGTTGTCTTGCCTTGTCAAAGACACTGAAAGTTCATTCCCTTAATCACTTTCAATGTAAGAGATATACTTACCACTATATCTCAGCAAGATCTGGGATCTCCTCTTTATCTTTGTTACATCCCAATAATATGAGAAACTGCAACTCCAATGAAGAGAAGCAGGAACACATTCCGCCTTGCAAGTCCAACTTGCATTTCCCAATTCGGTCTTTAATGCCCGGGCCCACCACCCCTAAGGTGATGTTGACCCGTCATCAATTGAACCAACCGTCAACAGGAATAGAACTCGCTATGCACAATCCAATATCGCCCCAATAATATGAGGATCCGATATTGGGGTCACTACGCATACGGCCTTACTCTTTCGAGAAGCAAAGAGTCCGATCCAGATGCGCTTGTATATAGGAGCTGTCACTACGTACAAGCGTCTCCTATATACAATCCCTGGAGACGGAAACCCTTCGCCTTGACGGGAGACCATGGATGTCACTTATGTGATCCTCCATCTCTTATTCAAATTTAATTAATTACTATGAATCACATTCATATAATCAATTTTTCCAAGGGAATTATCAACTCTAATCATATTAGAGTATTCTAATTGGACATAATCAATTCAATCATATTAAATTAATCATCAATCCAATTCAATCAACCAAACTTGATTGTCTTACTTGAATATATATGGTATTATTCTCAAAGTACGTATTAATTCGTATTTTAATAATTAGAAAAATACATCTTAATCCCTCGGACATTATCCCGGCCCTACCCGCTGTCATGGCCAGTACCGGCGGGAGTGGGACGGACCGCATACGTTGCAACCTGCTACCCCAGCGATCCCCGACTAGACACCATATCCGCCTCGGGAAAGGATAATGCCAAATTGATTAATTTGTACTTGAGATGATCATCGGTTCTTCAACCGAAATTATATCATATAGTAATCAAAACAATTTTGATTATAAGGAAATTTGCTAGACAAATTCCCAATCCTATTCAAGCAAGGAGTTTGTTGATTGTGTTTCCAATTATGATCTAGACCAAATCTAATCAATTAATTGGTTGAGGCCAAGTCAATTAAGGAAATAATCATCTTCCAATATTTATCAAATATTTTCCATAAATATTTCTCGAAATTAACAATTAATTTCATTAATTGACAATCACATGGTTCTTGATTAGGAAAGTAATTTCAGTAGTGACCCCTACTTACTAAAATTAGCATATCTCAATCAATTTAAATCCAAATTAAGCAAAGTAAGTTTCCATAGTTTGCTAACTTGATTTACAACAGAACCTATGTGATTTGCACGCATTTTGAGGCGTCTCTAAACAGTAATTAACTCCTTAATTACGTTAAGATTCGCAGTTCCCGTAACAGTGAATACATGTTCATTAAAACAACCATATCTAGAACAAACGAAATCCGATTTACGCAAACTCAGATCCTATGGTTTCCTTATTTAATGGGGAACAAAATTCAAGTATTAAATCCGTGTTTAAACAATTTAAACAGTGCCGAATGTATTTACTAAACAGATCTGCGAAATCAAATGCGAAGAAAACTTTCGCGACCTTAACGAACCCAAGTCGTCCTCGGTTTGCGAATCATATTCAAAACCGTCGACCTAAGGCTCTGATACCACTTGAAGGATATGGTTAGATCCTCAAGTGCATCACGGAAGCGTGAGCGTCGTATCGAATACGACGAGGAGCGACTAGTCGCACTAGTTGCTCGATGCAGCGAAATTTAAAAAATTTTCATACGACGAAACCACATGATCCAAGAACACTTCTCGGATCGTTTCGTATAAACCACAAACAAGTAATAAGATTACCTCTTGAAGCGTGGTTGCGATCGAGTCTCTAAACGAAGAGACCTCCTATTTCAAGTCCGATCCGACGGAGGAGACGCTTGCGAGCGCGGGGATGAACCGCGTGCTTCTCGCAGTCCACGTTGATGATCCAAGCAGCGGATCTCCTGATCTCGACATACGAGATCCGGCATCTTCTTCACGAGCGAGGCGCACCAAAGGAGACGGATATCCACGAGCAGAAGAACGGGCAGCATAACGACGATGCCGCGGCGATGGAGACTCTCTCCATGGCATCCATGGTGGACGGCCATGAGAGGGAGAGAGAGGGCTGACGTCTAGAGAGAAAAAGAGAGAGAGAGAGAGAGATGCTTCTCAAGCATTATGTGTAAAGAGAGAGCATGGGTATGCCTCTCTATTTATAGGGTTTTGGGATCCATGGATCTCAATCCATGGGACATATAAAATCAATGGATGAGATTGATTTATGTCAATCCAATGGTCAAGATTGTTGTTGGTAAAAGCCAACAAACAATAATCTAATTTAAATCAAATATATTTGAGATGTCAAATATATTTTAATCCTAAATTAGATAAAGCAATTATGGAGAGAGATTTGCATGAATGATCTCCCCATTAGGAATGGTGGGGACGACCACCAATTTCCTTGTGGAATTGGTAGCCGCCCACCATCTCCATATGGTGGAGATTGTCTCATGTAATCTTATTAGATTACACATCTCCATGAAATTCTCCCATAATTTCAAACAACTTTTGTTGGGATTTTATTCTTCAAAAATAATTCACAATTATATTTGAGAATATTGCAATCTTGCCATTGAAAAATTGCGAATCATATTCACAACCCAAAACAACATATAATTTACATTGTCAATTAATTACACAATGTGTATCCAATACACATAATAATTAATCAACACATATAAAATATAACTAGCTCTCTCTAATACATTATAAATCACATTTATAATATATTATGAATAATTGGATATTACTATCCACATTATTCTTATCCATAATAATTAAATCACATTAAATTATATTGGATAACTTATTCGCATGTGCTCAAATAACATGAATCACATTCACATTATTTACATCTTTGATAATCAAATCACATTTAATTATCTAAGATAACTCTCCTTATAATATGAATCAAATTCATATTATTTATGATAATTAAATCACATTTAATTATCCATTTTCTCAATGCTCGGATACATATATCAACAATAGAATTATCCATGAACTCTTTCAAGGATAATGTGCTTTCTCCGCGAATACTTGGAGATAAGGGTAGGGCGATTGTATTGTTCCACGTATAGTGACATGGATATTGAGATCATATCTCAAATCCAGATCGCGAGCTTCCCATAGATGCTTGATTAAATTAAGACCGCAAATCTAATCTTCTCATTGCATCTGAATCACATTCTGATTAATGTCCAACATTTGGACTAAGATCAGATTACTTCTCTACTGAGAGGAGTCACTAAAATCCAGACCTGTTTCATCACTCCCTAGGAATGGAAGCGTCATGGTTATACAATCGTTTATGATCACATCACCCTCAGGTATTCCCAATACCTGTACATCCTGCATACTGGAAGACTTAGAATAAACCTGAAGTATTAGATCAACTTTATACTGTCTACTTCAGAGTTTTATCAGTAAGTTTCTCATTCGATCATTGGGAGTTGGTATCGATCATATACTTTCCAGAAGCATATGTCATACCTAGGTCTTGATCATATACTTTCCAAAAGTATATATAAAACCTACAAATTCAGTCAAGCTTCCAAAGCGAGACGACCATGCGCATGGAATTTGATTCTTCCCAATATCTCATGAGTGAGCTCATGTCTTCCGGTTCAGTAACTGAACTTGTATCATCCCTTTGAGAGATCGTATTACTCATATGCCCTTATATGCACACCAGCGCGCCGGTATATAGACCTTGATTAGGTCATCAACCTATTGGTCTGCCAAATGTACATACTCAGACATATAGTAACACATCTGTCTCCGGTCAGAGGATGTGTGCCTATATCATGACAGCTTATGATATAGGACTTAGGTTATCTCGATCTCGTTAATTCGACTCTTTGACCTAACTCATCTGACACCTCCGAATCTCTATTCCTATGCAGAGGACCTGCATCAAGAGGTCGGTCAGATATCAACCTAAATGAGATAGGATTGCCATCTCCTACTCAGGCTGGAGATCATCTCTTAATAGTCATTTGATGGTGCTTGATGAGTCCTCAATCTAACTCATTAGATATTCATCTAAGCACCAACCTCTATGATTCAATAATTGAATCAACAGCTGTATGATCATTAAGATGGCCATGGTACATAACCCTAATTGTACTAAGGGACCTATTATGCAAATTATTCATTCTTCATTTCATATGAGGGAATGATATTCGCAATAACATTTATTGCATAATGGCTCGCCGTGGGCTCGCATGTCCAACAGTTAGGTCATCAACCTACTGGTCTGCCAAATGTACACACTCAGACATATAATAACACATCTGTCTCCGGTCAGAGGATGTGTGCCTATGCTGTGACAACATTCAACATAGGACTTAGGTTATCTCGATCTCGCTAAGTCAACCCATTGACTTAGCGAATCTGACACCTCCGAATCACTATTCCCATGTAGAGAACCTGCATCAAGAGGTCGGTCAGATATCAGCCTATGTCCATCTCCTACTCAGGCTGGAGATCATCTCTTAATAATCACTTGACGGTGCTTGATGAGTCCTCTATCCAACTCTTTAGATATTCATCCGAACACCAGCCTCTATGATTCAATTATTGAATCAATAGCTATATGATCATCAAGATGGCCATGGTACATAACCCTAATTATACAGAGGGACCTATTATGCAAATTAGTTATTCTTCATTTCAGATCAGGGAATGATATTTGCAACAACATTTATTGCATAATGGCTCGCTGTGGGCTCGCATGTCCAACATCATGGGCATTCTCTATGTCCATATGTTGCTTCCGAAGCACATTAGATAAGGACCCCGGAATATAACATCAAACCTGCGAGTGGTCCATATTAAAAAATTCATTAAATTATTATTCTTACATTGACATAGGGTTTATACAGTGAGCACTAAAAAGATTCTCTGACCTAGTGGTTAAAAATTGTCGATTATAGATATGTAAGGAGAGAGTATGTTATCGAACAAAAGAACACCAACGAGGAGAGAGTGAGAAAAATAGAGAAAATGAATTATTCTCCTAAAATTGGTATTTTCACAATATTTATTTATCTAGGAAAGTTCTCTTGGGTCGAACACAAGGAGGTAGAAAATCACACTTGGATTTTTCGAGTGAAGAAAATAATTTTGTGATTTTTTATCTATTTTCTTCTCTTCTTCAATGAGAAAACTCTTTTTTTATTTTTAGTTTTTATTCTTTTTATTTGATTTTTAATTTAAATTTTTATTTAATTTTGAAAAGGTATATTTTTCAATCAGTTATCTACAATATAATATGTGAAAAATAGTAGAGGAATAGTGATACTATATAGTAAAGAAACTGCTCTAGCAATGGGCTCAAGAAAGAATTAAAAGAGAACTCAAGATAGATCAAAAATCGAAAATCAAAATCTCAGTAAAAGATGATAGGAAATCCTCGAATATCGAAGCAAAATAAATGAGAAAAAATAATACGACTCTAGAATAGTGTCAAAAAATATCACGTGTCTAGCGTTATGGGCTCAAGAAAGAATTAAAAGAGAACTCAAGATAGCTCAAAAATTGAAAATCAAAATCTCAGTAAAAGATGATAGGAAATCCTCGAATATCGAAGCAAAATAAATGAGAAAAAATAATACGACTCTAGAATAGTGTCAAAAAATATCACGTGTCTAGCGTCAATGTAAGAAAGTATAGAAGAAAATACAATAAAGAGATAATGGCTTTCTTCTAATTAGATCCCTAGTTAGTGACCAAATTGCAAGAAAAACATGAAATAATTACATTTAGGCCCCTCATCAAGGACAAAAGTGCCAATAAAGTAATTTTTGTAGGTGGGCGTAAATGCATTGGAACCGTAGGGCTTATATTGTACATTTTCCATAGTTTGGGCGAGCAACTAGGATTAGATGAGATCCTGCAACCTGGGTCATTCAGAAGCTCTATGTGTCAGTTACTTGTGTACTTTGGAGGATGAATCTGTTCTTCCCCAAATCTTGATCAGTGATGGCTCAAGTTCTTCATTCTCCATTCTTTGGTGATGCACAACTATGCGGGCTATGTGGTTCTCCTCCAATTGGGCTAGGAGGAGGTCTCCTAACTCATGTGAGCTCTCCTACAACGGGGCGAAGGTCGAGGAAGTTAGTTGTGTCGACTAGAAGTTTGTCGGCTAGGGTTTCAAACCTCAACAAAGCTTCTGCAGAGATTCAATCAAAGAAGATAGATGATGCTCCAGAGGTGTAGATGAGCTCCAAAAACAAAGCGACCCTACAATTGATAATGTAATTGCCAGATTCATAATGAATTGGACAAAGTATATTAAAGGTGTTTCAGGTCGAGTAACATTCTAGAATAAGTGAATATCAAATGGAAAATCAGATGAATCAAGATGAAATTTGGTTTTGATTTGGAATGTGAATCGAAGATAATGATTAGGGTAAACTAATTGAATGATTATCATGGCTAATAAGTGCATGAGTATCAAGGAATCAAACAAAGAATGGATGATGTGTACCTGAGGAACATGAGGTTTTTGACCTCAGATGATAGCTTCTAAGGCCAGTACTTTGTGCGAGCTGAACGCACACGATGTAGTGACGCAAGGCTGAGATGGCCATAAAAACATCTCCACCAACGTGTCTTTTTCATGTGGAGGCACATCCTACGAGCTGTCACCATCATAGGCACTCAGAATGAAGCGAGGAAGGAGGGTCATTGGCCAGTTGGTTCTGGGTGAAGGAGAAGTTGTTAGTTGTAAATGGTGAACTTTGGATCAATAAATAGAATGATAGGAGGGAGAAGGGTAGTGATCTAGAGGTGGTCGAAGATCAGGGTTGTTAGATCAGTAGAATGGGTGGTTTAGATAAGGTTTAGACGATAAGGGAACATGTGGAGAATTAGGTGAAGTTGGATCATGGAGCAAGAGCTCCAACTAATTCTTGTGAAGGAGGCTTCAGGTGCTGACACGTGTCAGCACCTGGTAGGTGAGGTTATAAATTAACTTATACATTAAATAATAGATATTAAATAACCTCAGTTGAATAAGGTATAAAAATAAAATAATGTAGATATTAAATTAACTAATTTATTATATAATTTATTTTTACAAATAATAAACGTTTAATAAAATATAAATATAATATTAATAAATATGTATATATTAGACTTATTTAATAGGATTATGATTTAATAATATTTTTTAATTAAAAGAATAATGAAAAAATGCGTGATTTTTTTTCTAGATTTTCATAATTTAATTTAAATATATAAATAAATACAGGTATATGTACCACATTTACATTTCATTTATAAATTAGGGTTTTTGATTTATTTTAAAGACTAGATGATGGTTAAAAATTCTATGATAATTTATACACAATCTAGTAGATTAAGAAATTAATTAAAAATTATAAAATCATTGATATTATAAATAATACATTAAGAATAAAATAAATAGCCTAGAAACCTAATTGTCACTAGGTCTTAAAATCGACTTTTTGCAAATGAACTCCGATTTCATTGAATCACCTTCATTAATTAGAGAATATTATTTTATCAATTTTAAAAGTTAGTAGAGTGAAATTGGAGTTCGTATGGAGAAGTTATGATGTTGGAAAGTTGAGAAATTGACAATTTGAAATTTGGATATCTTGGTTTTGGATTTTTTATATTTTTTAAATATATTTTTAGACATAAATAGGAGAAAAGTTTGGTGAAAAATATATAGAAATGAATTAAATAAAAATATTTGAAGTTTTGATAAATATTGAATTGACAATGACTAATATTCTATGTATATAATTAATTATTTTTCGTGGTTTTCTTCCTGATCTCCCCCTGCTTATTTGTTTGTCAACCAATCCATGCTAACTTGGTCTCAAGGGTTTGGTTATATAAATATATCCTTCAGCTATAAATATCTTTTATTAGCCATAATATACATATATACATATTTATAGTCGATGTTTTTTATTTTCTTTCTTTTTATTTCCTTTATTTATGTACATAATTTTAATGCATAAAAATGTATTTTTATTCATGAATGGTATTTATAAAATATGTGAATTAATGGATATTTACATGCATTGTTAAAGGTTTTAAGACAAAATGCGAAGGATAAGTTAATGAATCATGGATTCATCAACCCCTATACTTGAACTTTGCTAGTCCTTTAGCAAACACTTATTTAAAAAATAAGGGAAAAAGAAATAAAGTTAGAATGAATTTGTTTCCTAAACCAATTAATGAGAATAGATAAAGGACAGAGCTCGGTCGGGCCTAAAACATGTGTTTGGTCGGAGCCTTAACTAGGATTAGGATTTTAATCTCAATAGTCCTCAAGGTCCATAAATCCTTTTTTAACTTCACCCCAACACTTATACATATCGCTAAGTCTATCAACCTTGAATTCAATTTGTTCATTGTATGAACAGTTTTAGATCTTCCTGCTTAAAGAAGCAAAGAAACCACTCATCCCAATAATATGCTCCCATTAGTTCCTCATCTGGCTACTCTTTCCTCGAGGAGGGAGATATTTCCTTCTAAGGTCAAGTCATGATATGTCCACATCGAGTAGAGAGAGAATGTAGAATATTGAGAAAAGACTAGAATGTGACCAGTGTAGTCGCATCTCCTTGTGAAGCCCAACCAATATAGCTATGTCTCCAATAAGATGTGCATGCTTTTGGAAGCTTGGGCCATTATGATCATGTTTGGTATTTGGTGGTTTGCTTCTTTTTGGTAGACTTTGCAATGTTGCTTACACCGCACCATTCTTTTTGTGCCTCGACTGATATAAAATCTTTTCATTCCGTCCATTTTTTATGGTATTGGAAAAATTGTTCCAGCAAATCTTTCCATCATCTGAAGCTTATTTCAACCCCACAACTCCCATCTTTAGACAACTGTGCCACTAGACAAGGATGAAAATGCATCACTAAAATGAACTATCCTTCGTAACATCATGCAAGTCGAGCTAAGTGCATAGTGCATATGTCCAAAATTGATTCACTATTGGAGAGTAAACATAGGACACTAAGTGTTCTACTTAAGCAAGTTTAAGTTGAATTCCCAAACATGGTCTCATGGAACCTAAAGATTTAAGTCAAAGACCCGAAGAGTCTAAATTCCAGTTCCTAACTAGGCTCCTTACAATGAAAGTCAAAGATCATAATCAAGCTCTATCCTTTAGACTATTCCAAAACTTTAGTTTGAGAAATCCAATTTATTTTGAAAAATGCTAATGCAACAATGTTTTTGTGAAGTAAAATTTTCTGAATTTTACTCATTTATGGAATTTAAAGATTTTGCATTTTTTATGAATTTTAAGACCCTGTATTTTTTTATGGATTTTTAAATTTTATAAAATAGAATATTTATAAGAACTTTACAAGATAAATTACAAATATTTTATTTGAATTAAAGAACTAATGCTTTTTACAAATTTTATATAGAAAGAATTTCAAAGATTAAGTTATTCATACACATAAATAGGATTTTTAATGCATATTATACATTTTAAATATATATTTTAAATACAAGTTTTAAATTAAGAGTTTTAAATAAGAATTTTACAAATATTTTACTTATTTTACAAGGATTTTATAAATGATAAATAAATAGATGGATTTTAAGTAAAACTTAACCCTTAGCCACTTTTTTATGAACTTTATAGATATACAAAATTCATAAAAGTACAAGTTATCTGCGAAAGTATATACAAAATATATATACGCACCCCCTATACTTATCCAGTGATATGTCCTCATAGCGTCAAAAGAGAAAAAGGAGGACATAACTCGTGCTATGTAAGAGTTGGTGAAAAAGAAGAAAATTATGTGAAGTCAATCATCCCATATACTTACGATAAAGTCATCGTAAGTATAGTGGAAGACAAAAAATGAGGTGACTGAGGGCAAGGAATATACAAATAAAGGAACAAAAGAAAAAGAAGAAACGAAATCACTCGACCCACTCTACTTAGGAACAAGCATCCTAAGTATAGGAAAGATTTTGACCAAAAAATAGAGACTAGTGATTGATGTAAAAGAAAGGTAAAAAGAACAAAATCGAAGATGAGAATCAATGGACAATCATCCCCCCTATTCTTAGGATATGGTATCCTAAGTATAAAGATGAACAAAAATGGGGACAATTGGGATCTAAGAAGAATATACAAGTGATGGACGATTCCACTCGTCCCCCTATACTTAGGGTAAAGTATCCCTAAGTATGGAAACATATATCAACATGAGGGACGAGCAAGAGAACAGAAAATCTAAGACGAATATAAACAACAAATGTACAAAATGGACAACGTTGAGGTGCCTCTCAACAAGCGCTAGAGTTTACACCCCTAGCTAGGAGCAAAGGTTTGGACAAAGCAGTATCAAGGTTCAATACAAGTCTATAAGGCGAATGTCGTACTGTTGTTGTCGTCTCAGTGTGAGAACAATAACGAAGTCAATAGTGAATATGATTACACTTGAGTAATTGATCAAGTGGGTGTCCCTTATTGGGTAAATAGACAAGAAAATAAAGTCTGGAACCGCTAACACAAATGGTGCCATCGCATCAAGATTAGAATGGAGTGAAATAGCAGAGTTGAGAAAGTCGAATGTGGAGAAAGAAGCATCAGTTAAGAATTCCTCTACATCAATCATCATCTCAATTACATATAGAAAGTTAACATCAAGAGACTACATAGGAAGATCGATATCTAATGGTTCTAATGTAGAAAATCATAGAAATCATTGAATATCTCAAATTACAACTCATCCTCGTGAGGTTCGTCAAGGAGAGACAACTCAGACTCAAAAACAGAAGACCAAGTCTCGTAATTTGACAAATCAAATATATACTCAAGAAATAAAACCGAGTACACTGAACATGGTGTTCCCACCCTCAGATAATCCTCGAGGAAGAAATCAAACTCATCAGTGAAGAAAAAGGACTCAGAGTCTAACTAGGAATCAAATCCACTGTCGAGCACCCACTCCTCGCACCACAACGTCACATTGGCTGAAAACTACCTCTGAATAATATGGAAACATGAGATGGTACTTGTACACCGTGTGGCTCCTGAAGAAGTGTCTGAAACCGATCCTTAAACTATGGTAATGCTGGCAATTGTTTGGTCAGAAATTGTATTACTATCGTCAAACATGAGCACAAGCTTCTCAAATATGGGACTATCAATGTCTGGCATGTCAAACTAGAGTCCCTCATCTAGCTCCGACTGGTCATGACATGGATACTGGGATAGCTGAAAGAACAAATGAAAAAACATAGGCTCCTCCTTTATTTCTTAGAATACCTGAAGAGTTGGTATCCAAGAATCATGAACTATGGCGTGCAATACTAAACTCAAGCTGAAAAACCCATGGGAACTCGGTCAGTGTCTCAAGAGGTAAACTCATGGTTGTTGTCTCATTATCCATCGTATGTGATGTTGAAGTCAACGAACTCATAGTAGAAATTACATGTGCTTCTGAGTCACACCACTCATCCCTGTCTCCAAAATAATGCCTCGTCATTCCAACATAAAATCTGCCTGGGTCTCTCATCTGCTCAGTGTCATCTCCACGGGCTTCAACCCTTTGCATAACATGCCCAGTAAGACTCAGAAGTAGAACGGGAGGGAATTCAAAGGGTGTGAACAAAGATAGAGAAAGAGATGACGGAGAAAGGGAAGAGATGTCGGTCGGAGTCCCAACCTCAAGACATGGTTGATGATGCTGGGAATGAAGAAAGAACAGAGTCGCAAGATCCATTTGAAACGAACAACGACCCATCATCATGGCAGAAGAAATGACGAGGGAAGAAGACAAATAAGGGTGGGAGGGGGAAGAAAATAAAAGAAAATAAAAGGAAGAAAATACAGAACACACAATGTGACTGCTAAAGGCTAACGAAGATGTAACCGACCCACACCAATCACATACAAACACGAAGCAAACCCAAGATTCACCTACTCAACTCGGTGATGACTGTAAAAGTTCGATCGTTAATGTTTTCAATTTTTAGAGTTAAGTTATCAAACAATATATTAGCAAAATGACATGTATAGTCTCCAAGAGTAGATCGTGTTTGAATCTGCGAATCACACCAACTCAAACAAGTCTACTTCTACTAAAGTCTGAGGCAAGTGCTTGCAACAATAATAGGACCCGAGAGTGAGTTCAAGAACTTAGGGAACAAGTTCAAGGATTTCGGGCTCTAATCCTTATTTGTACGTGCCTTACTCAGTCAGGAGAGTACCTGCATACAAAGAGGGCGTTGCTCTCCCCAAATCAAGGAATGAATCAATTACGTTTTATTTTAAGAGTTGTGCTCACTTAACAGTTTGGAATTTTTATTTTTTTCTATTTTCACTTTTTAGGATATTTTCAACAATATCTAGTGTGAGGTCATGTCTCATAGGGGGAGGAATCACGAAATACAGTGAAAAACTAGGATTCATGCATAGATCAAAATCATACCCAACGCTAGTAGTCTATATGAAAGTGATCCACATAGAAATATAAATTCTAATCTAGTGCATGGAAAAGTCGTAAAAACTGAGTCCTAATCAAGCAGCTCAAGCGTAAGAATGAATTAATTTTCAAAAATTATGAATTACTCCTAACTATGGATTAAGATGATAGGTTTTATTTTACTCATCTAATTAGTCATGCATTCACCCCTAGGCTTCATGAAATCATGTGAAACAAAGAAAAATAGGGGAAAACTGAAAATCACATTAAGGTCCCCCATGTGCAAAGGCACCTGGTGAAAGATACCCCGAAAAAAGTCAAAATATCTGATTTACAAGTCTGGATGTCCTTAGTTGACCCCTTCTACAAATAATAAGATGGTCAAGTGCTCGTTCCTCCCGAATAAAAAGAGAAAAATGGGAAAATGCCCTAACTCTCAAAAGAAAACAAAAAATATGTAGAGTGTCTGAAAAATGTACACAAAAATCTGTCTGACTAGATCGCCTTGCTCCTCTATAACTGGCTCGTAGTATAATGTTTCGGTCTTTGCATTCTCAGCTGGGTTGGATTTCTTGGAAGCTAGCCAATCCTTTAGGCACTGCAAAATGGGCTAACAAAAACAGATAAAAGGAAAAAATCAAACTGAACTCAAAAAATGTTGACAAAAAAGACTAAAAAATCTAGAAGAAAAGCAACAGACAAAACTGATAAAAATTTGAGAAAATCTAGGAAAATCAAGAAAGAAATAAAACACACAAAAAATGAGAATAAATCAAGGAAAATAAAGAGAAAAATCAAGAAAAAAATCAAAAGTAAAAGAGAAACTCAAAAATCGTGAAAAATTGAGAAAATCGAGAACAAAATAGAAGAAGAGAAGAAATGAAAAGAAAAAATCACAAAAAAATAAAACTCGAAAACTCAAGTACGGATGAAATGAAGAAAAACTTGAGCAACAAGCTCGAAGAAAAGCTAATCAAAGACTCAAAACAGAGTCAATGCGAAGAATAACATCTTAATGAAATATCGACAAAATTCTTTGAAAATTGACTCAAAACAAATCTTAGGTAGTTGGCTAACTTCCTTCGAAAAATCGATGAAAATGATATAAATATAGTGTCCCAACAATGTCTACATTTCAGGGATACATATGTAAACAAATATATAATGTCTTGCAAATGGGTCCTCGGCCAGGGATTGTTATGTAAAGAAAACAAATTTTATTGCAATTAGGCCCCCGCACGAGGAGCTATTTTCAATTCCAGAAACTTTCTGTCTGCTCGAGATATTCTAAAACTTGTAGGGCCTCTTCTGAAATTTTCAAACCTCTTCACACAGACAATGGAGATTAGAATGTGATGGAAGATCTGGGTCATCCAACAGACAAGCATCGCAAGACTGTGCCTTGAGTTCTTACGAATTGTTCTCCCCCAAACTCTCTTGGGGCAATGATTTCGTCTTCCCTCGCTATGTTCAACGACGACTCGCATCGGTGGCTATGGAGGCAAGGCTAGAAGGGGAGCATCTTCCCCTTCGAGCTTGCCTACTGTGAGGTAGAAGGTGGTAGAGATGTCTGATGGAGAAGCGTCGAAGTTGAAAATGTTTGCCAGCAAGGGTTCTAGGAACAACTGATGTTCTTGAAGCTAGTTACCGATTCGCCTCAAATTGGTGTACACTTGATGAATTCATGATTCTTTAACATTCTTTCTGCATTTTGTCTTAAAAATCTTAACAAATACATGTAAATATTCATTAATTTTCATTTGTTAATAAAATGATATTCATGAATAAATGCACTTTTATGCATTCAAAACATGTAAATAAATAAAAAAATAAAAAAATAAAAAAAGAAGTCAGATTGTAAATATGTATATATGTATAATATGACTTATAAAATAAATATAGCTGAAAGATATATTTATACCCTAAACCCGGAGACCAAGTCAGCATGAATTGGTCGACAAATAAATAAGTAGGGGGAGATAAGGAAAGAAAATAATAAAAAATAATTAATTATACACTCTATACACTCTTCGCTATTTATCAAATAATTATCAAATCTTCATTGATTTTTAATCAATTCATATGAACATATTTTTCACCAAACTCTTTTCTTAATTATTTCTAAAAAAGTATAAAAAAATATAAAAATAAGTTAAATATATTATCATGTATATATGCTAAGAAATCCAACTTGTAAATTGTCAAATTCTCAACATCCGAACATCATAACCTTCTCATACAAACTCCAATTTCACACTACTCACCTTTAACGTTCTAATTAATGGAGGTGAATTTACTAAAATCGGAGCTTGTTTGCAAAAAACCGGTTTTGAGACTTAATCACAATTGAGTTTCTGGGATATTTATTTTATCTAAAACACATTATTTATAGTTTTAATGATTTTAGAATTTTTAATTATTTTCATGATCTTGTATTTTTACCATGATTTATTTCAGAATTTTAAGAATTATTTTTTATTTAAAATAAATCAAAAACCATAATTTATAGGTAAATTTGAACTGTGCAACCTTATATCCATATTTATTAATATATTTAAATTAATTTATTAAAATCTACAAAAATTCATAAATTCTTTATTTAAAATCTTATTTATTAATAAAATATAAAAACAATATACTATTTATTAATTTATTGAATTAAAAATCAATTACCTATCTTTTAAGTATACTATATATTTTTTTATTAATATAATATTTCAATTTCATAAATTATTTATTATTAATAAAAAATTAATTATTTCATATTTTAGATAAATTAATTATTTACACTTTTTATTTATACTTATTTAAAATACCATCATTTACTATTTATTCCATAATTATTAACGTATTTTCACCATCTGGCCAACCAGGTGCTGACACGTGTCTGCACTTGGTGCATGTTCTATTAAGAAGCTGTTGCTGCTTCTGTTTTACCAGCCTAACTTCGCCAAATTTTCTCGTGTTCCTACTAACCACCTCATTCAATCTAAAACCTCTATCCTAATCTCCTAACAACTTATATCCACACCCTCCATTAGATCGATCCTAATCCTCCTCCGATTCATCTATAAAAACATCCAAAGTTGGCGTCAACCAACTAACTCTCCTAACTCTCCAGTTCCCAGAACCACCTGGCCATCGACCCAACCTCACCACCTCGCTCCGCCTCATTCCACCCGTGACAGGGCCAGAGGACCGCCCCACGTGGAAGATGGATCGATGGAGGAGTAGTTCCAAGGCTTGGCTGCCTGGCATCGTGGCTGGAACTGCCACGTCGAGCTTCGTTTTACTGCACTATCGAGAAATGACCACGAGGATCTTATATCCTCTCTTCCCAGGTACTTCCTTCACATTTTTCATTTTATATTCTCGATTCACATGCCCTTATTAGAGTGGCTAATCACGTCATTAGATAGGTAAATCATCCTTCGTTTGGTAACACTCAAGAATTCACCCTCATTTTTATTCGCAATCGACCAAAACACCTTTCATTTTCACTAGAAATACCTTCCTGGAACCCTATTTGACATGCAGGTCTTCTTTAATTTTTTACATTTGGGCTGACTTCCATGGAAATAGAGCATCAAGATATTGTTAGCTGGTTCGCATTCGTGTTCAAAGAATATTACATAATGAGGCTCGATCAATAGAGCAAGAGTTGGATTCCATGATGCTGCAGCATCTTGAAGACCAAACCTATCCGCAGCTTGACCATTAGACATCTTCGTCGACTTCTCGCGGCCATCTAAGACATCATTGCCACCTTGTTCACCGCAGGCGAGCTTGAGGGATGAAGGAGTAATCCCTCTAGATCTGCAAGAGGTCGATACAAGCACTCCTGCGCCGGAGATTAATCGGAGAAGACACCAACGCCGGCATAGTTCCAGAAAAGGGGAAGAACGCCAAGAACAGCTGCGAGCTATAGGCCTTCGCAACATGTCCGCATCCTACGACTGAGATCCGTGTAGTGCCTTCTCTCTCGACCGTTAAAAGTGAATCAGTGGGAAAATTGCATTAAGAGCCCCTGCTACTTCCAGAATTTTTTCGTGCCCTAGAAAGTTCCAGAAATTGTGCTTATGTCCCTACACAGGACCTAAATGTAATAATTTTAGTTTCTTTTCATTTCAGCCCCTGAACAAGGACCAAATTGCAAAAATATTGTCTTTTTTCTTTACATCTCCCACTATATTGATTAGACTCTTTGGACCTATTTTTACGTAATATTTCATCGATTTCTAGGGTAGTTATACAACTACCCTAGCGAGGTTTATTAGTGTTTTTCCTATATTTTCATCACGTTATAGTTGTGTTTTGGTTTTCAAAATGTATATCCATTTGAGTATTTTCTTGTCTTTTTTCAAGAAGAAATAAAATCACAAAATATCCATTTTCTTCTCAAAAAACCGTGATATAGATATTCTGCCTCCTTAAGTTCAACCCAAGCACACTTACCTGGATAAATAAAATAGTATAAGACAAAATAGGAGAGAGAAGCCGAATATTCGCCTTATTTTCTCTCTCTCCTGCTTTATTGATTTTTGTATGATCAATCTAATTTTTTTCTTCGTGGTTCTTTCTTCTACACTGACTCTGACCTTCATTAACCATAGGAAAAATACAATTATCAAAATGGCACTGTTGTCGGGGAGGCGTTAGCTATACTTCGGTTTTGACTTTATTTTGTGATTTTTCTTTCTTTTTGATTTTTACGATTTTTCTGAGATTCTTTGGTTTTCGTTCGATTTGTTTTACTTTACGACTTTTACGGTTTTCTTCGATTTTTACAGTTTTTGTGTCTTCTCTAATTTTTACGGTTTTTGTGTGTTTGCTAGCAAGTTTTGCAGGGCCTGCAAGATCTACCGGCTTCTTCGGAAGACAAACTAGTTGAGAGTGTAGAGATAAACTCCTTTGCTATGAGTCGGTTGCAGAGGAGTAGAGCGAGTTAGCAGGATTTCTTGTTTTTGTATTCATTTGTTTTGTATTTTGTGAGAGAGGAAAGGGCATTTGCCTGTTTTTTCCCTTAGTAGAAGGGGTCCACTAAGGACATCCTGACTTATACCTTCTTGCTTCTCCTTCTCGAGGTTTGTTTCACCGAGTGTCGTGCACTTGGGGGAGCAGAGCACCCACCGTGACTTTTATCATATCATGATTTTATCGACGATTTTCCACAGCTTTTTTGAGGCTCGGTGCTTGCTTAGGTTTTTCGATTTTTTCTCGGCTTGCGCCTTCGTAGATAGTTTTAGGACTCACAATCAAGGTGCATGCTTATTTAGCATAAAAATAAAAAGAAAAAAAATCATTAGACGTTCTCTAAAAATACAAAAAAAGATAACCGAAACCTAAAATCGGGACTCCTAACATTATTTGACCTAAAATTAAACGTAAAGGATTCACTTGTTTTAGGAGAGCAATCCCCAATGCATGAATTGCAGGTACTCTCCAGATCTGTGAGTGAGGGACGATCCTTAAGGTAGAGACAGAGTTCGAATTTCTATCGAGAGACTACTTAGTTCATACATTTAATCACTTAACCTTCAGTGGGGACTCTTGGGTAGCTGGAAATGATCCGAGTTACCTTATCTGAGTTTGAGGTTTAGAGGACATCTTAATAACATAGTCTTCAAGTAACATGGGTAGCTGGAAACGGTCCGTACTTACTCCCATACTGGCTAAGAATAGGTGATTTCCTGTAAGAACTGAGGACAATATTCCGAGGAAGTTTTAGGCACCTATCAGCTCACGCTAATCTGTGAAAAGACTTGTTTACCAAATAACCCTAAAATTGAAATGATAAATGACCGAGCTTTTATGGTCATCACTGGGTTGTGTTGGTGAATTTGGGGTTATCTGCACTAGGATGTCGAGGGCCATGTGAGTGCCACATGTAGCAGCAGTTATCTGAATTGGAATGTCGAGTCTGTCTGGTCCATCTTCAAGGGGATGGCAGAGAACTCGAGAGTCGTTGACTCTACTCGGGCATTCCAAAAGGCCCCACAACCACCACACCACCGAGAGCATCATAAGGTGGTGGATATTTCGGATTCTAAATCAAATACCAACATGGGATAAATTATTGAAAAGTTAACTTTGGTAGATGTGATTTAGGAGCAAGTTCAGGACCTACAGCCAATGCGAAAGTTGGAGAAACTCTCATCACTTCCTCAACAGTTGAGTGATCTGACGAAGAGGTGACAAACCTGCAGCTTCAGTACCAATAGTCTCACTCTTCTTCAACCTCTCAACCTGTTAGCAGATCCTTACTCGCTCCTCCCACTCGACAGATCCACTTTGTACAGAGCAAGCCGGGTCAGCCTATGGTGACTCTGTAGATTGATTGACATGATGACCAGTCTTATGCCAACCCAAGCCAGATAACCAGCCATGGAGATGCTGATGTCGAGCCTCAATCCACTCTTGAGATCAACATGATATGGTATGCTCAGATTCAGCCATCATCACAGTTTACCCCTTAGAGCGTACACCGCCAATAGCTGCAGCATTACAACCATCAGTAGCATGGACTCCCGCACTTTCAGCATCGACATAATTACACACAACAACAATCTCACCAGCAATCCTATCAGAGACCACATTCTTTTCACCAACCTGCTTCACACTTACAGCTGAATCATTACCAGCAGCAATAATCTTCATTCACACCCCATCGATCTCCTTAGCCTTGTGCTCTACAGCAACATACTCCGAGGCTGGAGAGAATAGAGAGTCAGGGTTACTATACTGAACTTGAGATATCTTCGCAAGCCCTGGCGTTGAATCACATGCTCTAAATCGCGCACAAAACTGAGATGGAGCGAGTTAACCATCATCTAGATGAGTTAACCATGCCCAAGACAACTCTTCCAACCCTAGCTCAGATAAACCCGAATAACAAGAGGAGGCACCCAGATCAGATAGACAACACGACATGTACGATCCCTTTTCTTGAATTCTTATCTTACTTCATTCATCTCAGGAGCGGTAGATCACCACAAGCACCTGATCGAGAAGAGAAGAGGGCACATGATGGGGAGCAGGAGCCGATCCATGATACTCATACTGATGCTGAGGAGGAGAACCGCAAGGATGATGAGGATTAACAGCTTGAAGATCAGGAAGAAGGGAGCGATGCCAAGATAGTTGATATGGACTTAGGTGAATTAGATGATGATACCACGCCAGGCCATGCAGACACTCCTGAAGCTGATGTGTCTTTCCTATTTTAGAGAGTTTTGTAGATAATTCTAAGACTCTCGATGTACAAGCTGATCTTGATTTTAATAAAAAAAAGTTCTGTTGCTCCTGAAATAGTTCCTTTTCCTGATGCTTTGTATGGAAAATGAAAAGAAAAAAACCAAAAATAATGATGTTACTCCAAGGACTGGTCGATTACTAAAAGATCACATCTTTCTAAATATCCCACTCCATGATGCCTTGGATCACTTCCCGACGCTCAAACAACAGCTGACCAATAGATATACTACACATAGGAAGATGAAATCACGAACAAAGAAGCATATCTTGACAAAGTACATCTCCTGCGTTATTCAAAATAGATTACTGAAGAAGAAGAAGGATTCAGGAGGACACTATGTCAGATGAGAGATTTCAAAAGCCATATTTGATCGTACTCTCTTAGATAATGGTTCCTCTATCAATCTTTTACCTTCATGTTTACTCGACAAGCTTGAGTTAGGTCTAATTTACAAATCCCATTCGATCCTTCAGTTTACTGATAGATCTATAGAGAGACCTAGAGACATTTTGAGGAACGTTATCGTAACCGTGCCCAGTCTGCAATTCCCGGTGGACTTTACTGTCCTGGACATGGAATGCCCTATATAGTTATACCTTACCCCGATCATTCTTGGGAGTTCTTTCTTGGAGACCGCAAAGGCCCTCTTCGATTATGATACAGGGAAAGTATCTTTTCACACTGACAATGAAAAGGTACATATAGAGATGGTGAGAGAATCACATGCATCCAATGCTGCATCTAAATCCAGTTCCAATGCCTTGAGTTCCTGAGCAACCTGTGATTACATGGATGAGGTTTGCCTTCATGACCTCAAGAGGTATCAAGTAGAGACCCAAGATATCCTAGAAGAGGGTGGGTCTGATATTACAACAGGCAGCTCTTCCGATGACACTCTTTATTTCAGCATGGATGATGATGATCACATGGAGCAGAAAACTGAGAACTATCTTGCAGATAATTTAAATTCAGAGAATTTACAGATATCCTCCACCTCAGATGATTTAAAGATCAAGTTTTATATAGCCAAATTATTCTCCTCTAGTCATTCTGAGGATGAGCGTGGTAGCAAGTCGGATGATGTTTTAGACATCTTCTATAGTCCGACTCTAGAGCAGATTGAGATGGTGGATAATCATACGACATATACATCTACCAGCAATACAGATCACATCACAGAATCAGAGGATGATATAACAGAGCCATATCTTAATTTACATGAGCTGAAGAACTTACAACCAAACATTAAATATTCTTTCCTTGCTGGTCCACACTGACAGTTTCCGGTCATTATCAATGCATATTTGACCGAAGAGTAAGAATACCGTCTGATGCAGATTCTTGAAAGAAGCCGCAAGGCCATTGGGTAAACTGTATGCCATCTCCGCGGGATAAACCACGAGACCCTCCAGAGAGTTTCAACATAGGCTGAATGCCGTCTTACGCGATGTTGTCAAGAAAGAGATCATGAAATGGTGGTGACGTAAGGTTTATTTATCCCATCTCCAACTCTGAATGGGTTAGCCATTGCATGTTGTCCCGAAGAAGTTAGGAATTCAAATGGTTAAGAATGAGAGTGGATAGGAGATTCCAAAGAGTACAACCACATCATAGAGGGTATGCGTTGATTACAAAAAGTTGAACGCCATGACAAAGAAGGACCACTTCCCGTTGCCTTTTATAGACCAAGTTAGAGAAAGGTTGGCAGGGAAGGAGTTCTTCTGCTTCTTAGACGGTTACTCTGGAAACAATCAGGTAATAATTGCTCCTGAAGATCAGGAGAAGACCACCTTCACATGTTTTTTCAGCACGTATGCCTTTAGACAGATGCCCTTTGGATTGTGCAATGCCCCCGCTACATTCCAGAGATGCATGCTTTCCATCTTTGCAAACATGGTCGGTGATTTTCTCGAGGTCTTTATGGATGATTTTTCGATCTATGGTGAGTCAATTGGCAATTGTTTAGCGCACCTAGACCATGTTCTTTAGAAATGTTGCGAGGTAGATCTCATTTTGTCTAGGAAAAGAGCCATTTTATGGTTACAAACTGGATCGTGTTGGGGCATGTCATCTCCAAGAAAGGCATGGAGGTCGACCTTGCCAAGGTGGATGCCATCAAACATCTCGATCCACCATCCAACGTCAAGCAATTATGGTCTTTTCTTGGGCATGTCAGCTTTTACCGATGGTTCATTTAGGATTTCTCTAAGATTGCCCGACCGTTAACTGAACTATTAGGCAAAGACATCGAGTTCTTATTAGTGACTAATGTCTTAGTTCATTTCTTACATTGAAACAAATGATCATCAGTGCTCCTGTCCTACAGCTAGTTGATTGGTCTCTACCCTTTGAGATCATGACAGATGCTTCAGATTTTACGGTTGGGGCATTATTAGGATAGAGGAGGAACAAACTTCCAGTTGCTATCCACTATGCCAACCGCACTTTAGATGATGCCCGACTCAACTATACAGTGATAGAGAAAGAGATGTTGGTAGTGGTATTCTCTTTAGCTAAATTCAGATCTTATCTTCTTTCCTCTAAAATCACAGTTTATACCGATCATTCAGCTATCCAATTTTTGATGGAAAAAAAGATGCTAAGGCACACCATCTTAGATGGATTCTCTTACTCCAGTAATTTTATTTTGACATTATAGATAAGCATGGGGTAAAGAATGTGGTAGCTGATCACCTCTCCCTACTACAGATAGAGCAACCTTTAGGTCACGCCAGAGATTGCAGAGAGATTCCCAGATGAGAGCGTCTTTGTAGTTACAGAGCTTCAATGGCATGCAGACATGGTGAACTTTCTTATTACACAGAAGAGTCCACAGGGTTGGCTTAAGGACCGAGTCGACAGGTTAGTGTTCGAGGCAAGATACTACCATTGGGAGGATCCGATTCTTTTTACTTGAGGGGCCGGATTGTGTTTACATGTGATGTATTCCTTAGGAGGAATACAATGGTGTCCTCACTCTGTGCCATTCTTTAGAAGCAGGAGGACATTATTCGGGGAAAAGGACAACACAGAAGGTACTTTAGAGCGGATTTTGGTGGCCAATTCTTACTGGAGATGCCTGGACATTTGTGAAGAGTTGCCTAGATTGTCAAAGAGCTGTAGGGACAATCGGTGCTAGAGATGCCATGCCTATGTGGCATGTTATCATTTGCGAGATCTTTGACGCATGGGGTATAGATTTTATGGGTCTGTTTCCCTCCAGCAACGGCTTTGAGTACATTCTTCTTGTTGTATATTATGCTAGTAGATGGGTGGAGGATATACCCGCACAAATTGCTGATAACAAGACAATATGCATGTTCGTGAGGGAACACATTATTTCACGGTTCTATATTTTACGTATTCTCATTTCAGACGGGGGTAGCCATTTCATTCATAATGAGGTGAAAACGCTAGTGAGGAATTAAGGCATTGACCACACAGTAGCTTCTCCTTATCACCCGCAGACGAACGACATGGTTGAAGTCTCAAATAGGGAGGTGATATCCATTCTTCAAAAATTAGTACGATCGGATAGGAAGGACTAGTCACATCTTCTAGACCAAGTTCTTTGGGCATATCGTACTGATTATAAGACTCCCTTAGGTACTTCACCATTCAGATTAGTTTATGGGAAGCCAAGCCATTTGCCCGTAGAGATCATGCACAAATTCAAATGGGCTATCAGAGAGATTTCTTTAGAGATGCTGAAAGTAGGAGCCAAGAGAAATCTAGATCTGAATGAGCTAGTGGAGATTCAAATCAGGCATATGAGAACACCCTCATTTATAAGGACAAAGTGAAGCGATAGCATGATAGACATATCCGACATAAGATCTTTATTCTTGGGCAGGAAGTATGGTTGTTGAATGCACGATTGAGAATTTTTCCTGGGAAATTTAAAAGAACGTGGGAAGGACCATACATAGTCATAACGGTGCATGGAAATAGTAGTATTGCTATATTAGATGTGTCACCTGTTGCAGAACCTTTTGTGGTGAATGGGCAGATGCTGAAGTATTTTATGGAGACTACCGATCATCTAGCCCGAGTTGATGTGATCTACTTTGTACAGGATGCATGACTACTCTTCCACTTCATCTCATCCTGGAGTACACACCTGTATATCCTTCATAGTTCACAATCATCCCCATTTTTTGTTAGTCTTATATACTTAGGATAATAGATCCTAATTGTAGGGGGATCGATTGCCCACTAATTCTTAATTTTAGATTTTATTCTTTTTATTTTTCTTTTGTATATCCTTTCTTTTATTCTAATCACTGGTCCCTAAATTTTGGCCACACTCTTTTCTATACTTAGGATACCTTATCATATGTATTGGGGGTGAGGGGCGACTGATTTCGTTGATATCGTTCTTCTTTCTCCTTTTGTTCCTTTGTTTATATATTCCTTTTCCTCAATCACACATTTTTTATCTTCTACTATACTTACGATAACCTGATCGTAAGTATAGGGGGGTCGACTGACTTCTATTCTTTCATTCCTTTTCATCCACTTTTACTTAGGACGAGTTGTGTCCTCCTTTTTCTCTTTTGACGCTATGAGGACATATCACAAGCTAAGTATAGGGGAGTGTATATATTGTATATATACTTTTATCCATAACTTGTACTTTTATATATTTTCTATATCTACAAAATCCATAAAAATTGGATGAGGTTTAATTTAAAATCCACCTATTTATTTATTTAAATTATTTATAAAAGCCTTGGAACTAAGTAAAATATGCCTAAAACTCTTATTTAAAATTCTTAATTTACAATATGTATTTAAAATATGTATTAAAAATATGTATAATACTTAGTTAAAGTTCTATCTATTAAAATATATGTAAAATTCATTTAATCCTTGTAAAATCCTTTGTATATAAAATTTGTAAAATACATTATGATTTAATCTAATAAAATATGGGTAATTTATCTAGTAAAATTCTTGTACATAAACTTGTTTATAAAAACTACAAAATCCATAAAAATTTCAAAGTCTAAAATTCATAAAAAATGATAAAATTCTTAAAATCCATAAAAATGAGTAAAATTTAGAAAATATACTTCACAAAAACATGGTTGCATTTGCATTAGCAATTTTTAGAATAAGTTTGATTTCTAAAATTAAATATTGAGAAAAGTCTAAAGGATGGAGCTTGATTACAACCTTTAACTTTCATTGTAAGGAGCCTAGTTAGGAAATGGAATTTAGACTCTTCGGATCTTTGACTTAAATCTTTGTGTTCCATCAGACCTTGTTTGGGAAGTCAACTCAAAAGTATCTAAGTAGAATACTTGGTGTCATACGTTTAACTCTTCATCAGTGAGCCAATTTTGGACCCATGCACTTTGCACTTAGCTTGACTTGCATGGGGCTGCGAAGAGCAATCCATCTTGGTGGTGCATTCTTATCCTTGTCTGGAAGCATTGACGTCTAAAGACGAGAGAGATTGGGGTTACAATAGTCGCTTCGGATGAGGGAAGGATCTACTGGCACAAATTTTCCAAGATCTCAAAAAATGGACGGAATGAAAAGATGCTATATCCATCGAGGCACACAAATATGAATGCAGTGCAAGCCAAACTACAAAGCCAATTCAAAGAAGAAGCCACCAAATACAAATACGACAACAATGGTCCGAGCTTCCACAAAAAATCTTGCACATCTTAGTGGAGACTTAGCTACACCGGGTAGGCTTTACATGGAGATGCATCTACACTGGTCGCACTTCAGTTCTTTTCTTATTCTTCTACTTTCTCCCTATATTCGATTGTGGACATATCATGAACTGACCTTAGAAGGAATACCTCCCTCCTCGAGGAAAGAGTAGTTGGATGAGGAACCAATGTGAGTGTATAACTGGGAGGGCGGTTTCTTCACTTCTTTTAAAGCGGGAAGGGCTAAAACAATCCACACATAGTACATATTGATTTCAAGGTTGATAGAGTTTGCGATATGAATGAGTGGATCTGAACTGGTTGTTGAGGTGAACTTAAACAAGGATTTGTGGAACTTGAGGGCTGTTGAGGCTAAAATCCTGATCCTAGTTAAGGCTTTAACAAAATGCTTGTTTCAGACCCGATCGAGCTCTGTCCTTTGTCTATTCTCATGAATTAGCTTAGGAAAACAAATTCATTCTAACTTTCTTTCATTTTCCCTTATTTTTCAAGATAGTGTTTGCTAATGGACTAGCAAAGTTTAAGTATAAGGGGTTGATGAATCCATAATTCATTAACATTCTGTCTGCATTTTGTCTTAAAACCTTTAACAAATAGATGTAAATACTCATTAATTTTCACTTTTTAACAAAATCCCATTCATGAATAAAAATGCACTTTTATGCATTAAAATCATGTAAATAAATAAAAGAATAAAAATAAAAAAATAAAAAAGGCAAATTGTAGATATGTATATGTATACAATATGGCTTGTAAAAATAATTATAGGTGAAAGATATATTTATAACCTAATCCCTGAGACCAAGTCAGCATGGATTGGTCGGCAAATGAATAAGTATGGGGAGATAAGGAAGAAAACAAATAAAAATAATTAATTTCACTTTTCACACACTCTTCATTAATTATTCAATAAATACCAAAACTTCAATGATTTTTAAATAATTCATATTAACAAATTTTTCACCAAACTCTTCTCCTAAATATTTCTAAAAATATATAGAAAAATATAAAAATGAGTTAAAAATATTACCTTGTATATATACCAAGAAATCCAACTTGTAATTTGTCAAAATCTCAACTTCCGAACATCATAACTTTCTCATACGAACTCTAATTTCACTCTACTCACCTTTAAAGTTCATAAAATAATATTATTTAATTAATAGAGTGATTTCACTAAATTAGAGTCCGTTTGCAGAAAGTTGGTTTTTGGACCTAACCACAACTGGGTTTTTGGGCTATTTATTTAATCTAGAACACACTAATTTCTATTTTAATGATATTATAATTTCTAATTATTTTTTGATCTTGTATTATCATCCTAATTTACTTCATAATTTTTGAAGATTATTTATTATTTTAAATAAATCAAAAACCCTAATTTATAGGTAAATTTTTACTACATCAATTATATCCATATTTATTAAAATACTTAAATTAATTTATGAAAATCTACAAAAATTCGTATACACTTTATTTATTATTCTAATAATTAATATAATATAAAAAATGACATACTTTTTATTTATTTATTAAATTAAAAATCCAAATCCTATTTATTAAGTATTATTTATAAATATTTATTAATATACTATTTATATTTTGTGAAATATTTATTATTTATTAAAACTAATTATATCATAATTTAGACAATTTAATTATTTATAATTTTCGTTTTATACTTATTTAAAATAGCATTATTTACTACTTTATTATTATTTATTAATATATTTCTCAAATCTCTCCAACGAGGTGTTGACAAGTGTCAACACCTGGTTCATCTTCTTCCAAGAAGCCAGGCAGTTAATCTGTTCTAGCATCCTAACTTCAACAAATTTTACCTACCATTCCTTACCTAATCCTAACCCTCCATCGTCTACATCTAACTACCACCATCCACGCTAGCCCTTGAATCACAACTAACTATCTTCGATCTCTCTATAAAACCCCCTCCAAATCAACCATTCCAACTAACTCTTCTTGAACCAATTATTCCTAGAAACTAGCTGGCCAATCAACCAACTTCACCGCCGTCCTTTTCCTATCTCCGGTTGTGATAGGGCCAAAGGTGTGCAACGTGGAAGGGTGATCATCAGAGGAAGGTTCCAAGGCTTCATCTTGGCCTTGCACAGCTGCAACCGTGACATTCAGCTACCGGAAGCTGACCCGTCAAACGACGACCAATAGGATCATACATCCTGCTATCCCTAGGAATTCCCCCATCCTTTGCACTTTTATTTCTCGACATCAATGCCTCGATTAGCCACCTTAAACGCGTACTTAGGACCCTTGATTATCCATCTTAGACGCCATCGATTAATCACTTTACGAGTTTGATTCCATTTCACTTCAAATCGATTTCGCATCCCTTGTATTTTCACTAGAACACATTTGTTGGAAACAAATTGTTCGATTTGCAAACCTGATCCTTTTGGCGGATTCAATTGCAAATCAAGCATCTAAAACTCACTTGCAGGTATTTATTATATCTGGAGTATCAAATCATAGTCTGGAGTCTCAACTATCAAAGAAGTTTCAATCAAGAATTATTTCTAGGTGGCTGTAGAAACTTAAATGAACCATCTTCTTCTTCACCGCCTAACCGTCGCCATTCGCCAACCTTGGAATCGCTTAACCACAAGCGAGCTCATGGGGTGTAGGAGACACCCCTCTAGCCCTGTAGGAGGCCAAAGCTACCAACCAATCGTCGGGAAGAAGTCAGAGAAGAATCCACCATCGTTAGCTGCGAGAAAAATTGAAGAAAACTCAAGAATGCTAGAGTGCACAAAATTGCAACACCTGTCCAGATCGTACGGTTCAGAAGCGGCCATGCCTTCTAATCTCTGTCATTCAGATGAAGAGTAGAACTTTTGCGTACTAAACCTAGAAGAGATCCAGAATTAATTCCCGCTCTAGAAGTTTCAGAAATTAGATTTAGGTCACCCCACTAGGACCTAAATGTAATTCTTTTAGTTTTCTTTGCAATTCAGTCACTATCAGGGACCCATTTGTAACACAAAAAAACTTTTCTTTTTGCACTTATACCCTTGTGCTATAGGGTTATTTTGGACCTTTATTTTGTTGTATTTTTCCTCGAATTTTCTAGGGTAGTTACACAACTATCCTAGCAACAATTCTTGTTATTTTTCATGAATTTTTGTCTTATATTTTTTTAGATTTGTTTTTTGTAATCTCATGTTAGTTTTGAGTATTTCCTTGAGCTTTGTTGTAATTTCAAGGAGAAGAATAAATTCTCGAGATTCTTTTATTCCTCAAAAACCGCAGTACGGTTATTCTGCCTCCTCGAGTTTGACCTAGGGGAACTTACCTAGATAAAAATTAGTTTAACGGACTAAAATAGGAGATATACTTACTTGTTCATTTCTCTCTCTCCTATTTTAATCCTGAATTTTGTTTGATAAACCGAATCTGCCTTCACGGTTTTTCTACATAGACAACTTAATTAACGGCAGGTCGGATTTTATGTTTATCACCCAGGAAGAGGGGGTAGAGAAGAAAATGGATGGAGGCTAGTGTAATCACACATCATAGAATGCTTGGTCAATGTAGTCAAGTCATCCAGCTATAGGCATCCTTGATATCTTTGACATTGAAGAACAAGCTTTCTTATTGATACTTGATTCTGACAATAATTGGATTTTTTTGATATTTTCCCATCTAACATCTTTGGAGTCTTTATTTCATACATTTTTTGAAGATATATGTATAATAATACTTATATAAGGTCTTTTTCTCTTAAGCCAGCAAACTATCCCTCTTTTGAAGCTTTATTTCAACCCAGAACATCTTGTCATTAGACACCGTCGCTACTAGATCATGTTGGAGGGCATTAGACAAATAAAATGACTATGTATGTTTCCCTTCACGTACGTCTCATTATAGAAAATCTAGACTTTTAACACCTCATCTATGTTAAGCTAAGTGTAAAGTGAAGGTGTCCAAGTTAGGTCATCGACGACAAGAGTCATGTGTGTAACTTGAAATATTCTACTGAGTCAGTCAAGGTGGCATATTAATCTTGTCTTGTGGGATCAAAAAATTAAGTCTAGCTGACCCGAAGAATCTCAATTCTAGCACCTATAAGGTTACTTTGAAACTAAGTGGATTAAGGTCCAGCCAAGCTCCAATATTTGGATTTTATTTAGACAAGTTCGATTGTCATTACCATTCTGAAAAATGTGAATGCAAATGCAAGTATTTTGTGGAATAAATTTTCTAATTTTCAAATTTTTATGATATTTTGAAAAAAGTTTTGCAAATTTTTGTGCAGTTTTGAAATGATTTTGCAAAATTTTGTTGGGTTTTGAAAATTTTCAATTTTTAGGAGTTTTTGATAAAGGTTAGTACATGGTATGCACACAAATATTTACAAGGGTGTGAGTGTGTATTTACAAAGGTTGGTTGTCGATTTTAAAAGGGATTTTGTACACAAATATACATAAATTAAGTTTAAGATATTATTCACATTTTTTATACAAGATTTATAAAGAACTTTCTTTGAATTGTTATTTACACAATTGTATACAAGGTGTTCAAAAATATTTGAAAACATTCATGCAAACATTTTGCAAACATTTTGAAAACTTTATTTTGCAAATATTTTTTACAAACATTTACAAAAGTTGTAAATCATTTTAATAAGATTTTTTAAAGTTATAAATAGATTTTTCAAAGTAGCTCACAACTATTTTTCAAATAATTTGCAAAGTAATTTTCAAAAGGTTTTATTAAAACAACTAAAATAAAAATTTCAAAAACTTACATACATTTTTACAAAGGTTTGAAGACATTTTACAAAGATTTTTCAAATAGTTTCAAAAGTTTTTTCAAAATAGTTTACAACCATTTTCAAAATAATATGCAAAATATTTTTAAACTAGCTTATTTAATCGTATTTCTAAAGAATCATTGTGTATTTGAATTCTATACCATTACCCCTTATTTTTAAAGTCATATTATTAAAAATATGATTGTACATGTTATAGATAAAGTATATACAGAGTATATGCTACCCGCTATACTTAGCATGCACTAAGTCCTCATAGTCGCCAAAGAGCAAAATGGAAGACATAAATCATACTAAGTATAAAAGAGTTGACACTATAATGATAGAATTAAATAATAAGAAGTCGATCGTCCCCTTGTACTTAAGATCAACTAATCCTAAATAGAGTAGACTGTATATTAAATGAGGATGATCGAGGGCTAGAATGAACAAATCAACGCCTTGATGTATCTCTAATTATACTTAGGGTAAAAGATCCCTAAATATAGCACAAAAATCAACAAGTGAGGAGACATACAAGGGGATAAAGGAAATAAAAAATAAATTAAAAATGAAAATGGACACATCACCCCCCCTATACTTAGGGTAAGAGATAGCTAAGTATAAGCAACAACATGAGTGATAATATTAAACAAAAAATAACAATTCAGTGATATACGTAGGATATTGTACATCGTAAGTATTGACACAAATATTTGACAAAAGATCTACGGTGCAGTCAAACAAAAGAATGAAGGAATAAAAGATGAAACACATATATACAAGACGTAGGGAGTGATGAAGTGCCTCTCAATGAGTACTAGGTTTTATGCCCTTAGCCATGTGCAAAGTTAGGACAATGTCGTGTCAAGGTTTAGGATGACATTAGTCAGTCAGATGTCATACTCTCATCGTCATCTCAGTATGAGAACAATGACAAAGTCAACAAGGAGAAACAAAACACCCGAATATACCATCAAGTGGGTGTTGGCTACTAGGAGAAAAGGATAGAAAAGTAAGCTACGGTATGGTAGTATGAAAGGCATCATCGGCTTATAAGAATAGAGTGAATGATCAAAGTTGACAACATCAAAATTGGAGAAGGAAGGATCGGTCATGGAATCCTCCACATGAATCACAGTTTCAATCAGATGTAAGAAGTCAAGATCAGGAGACTCAATCTCGATAGTCGTCAAATCGGATGCATAACTAGCGCATGATCGAGTGCACAAAAAGTTTTGCATTGCACATATAGAAAACCTTTGGGGAGTAATGCAAGTTGTTTAGCGGATAGCGAGGCAATGCTGGCATCTATACTCACATCCTAGAAAAAATTATCAATTTCATCAATCGGGAGGATATAAGGTTGATGGGAGGGGCTAATTAGATGTGGCATATGAAAATGTAGATCCTCACTGATGAATATGTGATTCATCACTCTAAAAGTGATTAATTACTCTCAGTTCCCAAAAAATTATCTACATTTTATCAATTATCGCGAATAATGAGCATTCATGCATATGTTTATCATGCACAATTGCATAAAATAAGAAGCCAAAAATTCCAATCTATTTGACCTGTAAATAAGATAACTTCCCTGAGTTTTAATTAATTCATGCTAACTCAAAATCACCTAAAACAACTCCATTGTGTGCATATTACTAACAATAATAAAGGGAAAATATATAAAATAATCACTAACTGAAATAATTGAGAAATAAAGCCAAACCCTAATTTCAGGATGATCAGATTAAAATGTTGATATCTTCCTCATACACTATTCAATTTGATCCTACTCATTTTTTAACTAATGTACATTCAAATACATTTGAAACAAGACCAAGTTCAAGTGAATCGGAGCTCATATGCGAAAGTTGGGTTTTAGGCATCTTTTGTACATTGTGTATTTTACCTGATTTGACCTATTATTTTATGTACATATTTGACTCTTTCTATCTTATGTCTTTTCCATTTATTTTCTTTGACAAAAGATTTATTAAAATGCAGAAAAATCTAAATCCAAGCTAAAACCAAAATCAAAGAAACTAACCGAGTCTGAGTGTTCACTAACAGTCTGTACAAAAATTATCGTTTTCGTACTTTATATTATTTCTTCATTTTCGTAATTACTAAAAACAAAAAAGGGTAATGTGTAAACAATCTTCTCTTATTTTATTGTAATTTTCCCAATTTTTATCTTAATTAAAAATGATAAAAAATTATAAAACCCAAAAATAAAGGTATTATATGTACATAGAGTACCCCCAAAAATATCATTTTATGCAATAGATTGATTTTGTTTTGATTTCTTCATGGAAGTTGCAGAGCTCGTCGAGACAATCAACTATTGTGAAGAAATTTTTTAATCCAAGGTCGATTGCTATTTCTTTTTTAATTTTCTTTTCATTTCTTTTTGATTTTTTTAGAGCAGACTTGTGGCATCTCCTGGAGCCGCCATGTGATACTCCATTTTTTCATTTTTTATTTCGTATTTAAAAAAATGTATTAAAAATAAAAATAAGTAAATTAGGAAATGCCACGTGGCATAATAGTTGCTGTCCAATCTCGACCGATTGGACGACCACTGCTCCTTCTCCTTCCCCTTTTCCTCTTCTGGACGAGCGCTGCCCCTTCCCACACCGCCTCCATGCAAATCTCTCCAACAACTGCCTCCATCAAATCTTCTCTGATTCAATCAAGATCCCCACAACATCCACCTTCCTTCCTTGGCTCCAATCCTCCCTGATCACCTTCACAATCTCACCCACCGTCAATTACCCAAATAGAGCGTCAAATCCCAATCGTTCCTCATCACCTCTGTCATTCCATCTCTATCACCCACCTCCTCTGCTATAAAGCCTCACGCCTTCAACACTGCTCTATTCCATCCGTCGCTAGAGCATTAGACATGAGGAGGTGACAACTCTTTCTACACCCCCATCGACGAGTTCTGGCCTCCTTGGTCGTTGCAGCCATGATCCTCCGCGCATCTTCCCTAGATCCAATTTCAAGCCATTGAGCCACCACACCATCCACTCCACCCGACACCCTTCATTTTCCAGCACCGCCTTGACTATGCAGTCGCCGTAGCAGCATCGCGGCTCAAGGCCTCACCTTCGACATTAGACTGTAGAACTCTTCCCAACTCCACTCAATGCCCTCATCCCCTTCGACTTCACCGACACCGAAGGCTCCCGCCGCATCCCACAATGTCCTGCAACATCCTTTGATCTTGCTGCTCCTCTGTCCGCAAGCATCCTAGCCATCTCCTCTGCTAACTGAATCTCCCTTCACCAATTTCTAGTAGCTCTGCAGGACCTAGACCCTCTGTTGTACATTAAAGCAGAGCTCCAAAGCTCCATCGACTCCAAGATGACCGTGCCCATCATCTCCGCAGACTGTCAACTCCCCCATGTACGTCAGGCCCGACACCTTCATCGACCAACGATGAGGGCCCCTCTTTTTTGACATCCTCCAGCCAACCTCCTCTTCTAGGAGGCGCATCCCGCACCTTCGTTGGGCATGACTCACAAGGAGTCATGTGATATGCACCCCTTCTTGGGGTTTTTTTACTGAAGAGCCTCTTGCATTCTCCTCCATTCACCAGAAAGTCCAACTGCCTAGAGGGCACATGCGTGACACGTGTCCTTTTGGAAAGTTTGCAATTCACCCCTTAGAGGGCCTAGTAATTCCACTTTAGTCCATCTCTCTGCATTTTTCTATTTTATTCTAATTATTGTAATGGCAAACATACCCCTGTATTCTTATATCATTCTAAACCTCTTTATTGCATCATTTTTATTATTTAAAAATAACATTTTGTTCATCAATTTATTCCTTATACTGTGGCACTTGATTCATATTTTTAGGATATGTGGTTATTTATTAATTAATATTCTAATGGAAAATTGCATATTTTACTCAGTCTGTTCTTAGAAATTCATAGTTAATTAACCATTGCTCGAAAAATTGCTGAAAATTCACGTATAATAGAATTAATTAAGATTTACATTGTACCCAAATAGAATTGATTTGCATGCATATTTTTCTCTATAAAAATCATTTTGTGTATTTCATTAATTTATTTTTAATAAGAATTAAATTCAAAATTTTTAGGGTTTTTGATTTTTCAAAGATAAACCACCTAGTGATAAATCTTGGATAATTTTACTTCCTTAAAATAAATAGATTTAATATTTATAATAATTAATTATGGAAAATAACACTATCTGTATTCACTAATTAATAAAATATTCATCTTGCATACTAAAATTCCAAAAACCTACAGAGCATTTATTTCATCATTATTCATGTCTTGGCCAAGTTTAATAATTTTTGGACTCTATTTAATTGAAAATTGCATTTTAGTTCTTAAAATCAGCTGCATTTGCATTTGCATTCCAAAATTGCATAAAAAATACCAAAAAATACCACCTCGAACACCGCACACATAATTCAATATACATTAACCTAGCTCGTTCCTTTGCCTCCTCACGTTCGACCTTGGGACTTGCCCAAGTAAAATAAACATAAAATCACTTGAATTAATTGAATTAAATACTTAAGTGTTTATTTCTTGATTGATTCCGATTACCCATCTACAACGAAATGACACACTTATTTTTGCACGATTAATTCACATTAATTAAAGAGGGTAATTCGTGATTCGTTAGATGGCATTGTTATCGGGGAGGCAAATGGCTTAGGTTTTTTCGTCTAGAAAATTAGTGTTAGGTTTTCCCATTCGGGTAGTCTGACACCCTAGCCACATCACTATATATTTCCCATTTTCTCTCTTTTTTCTTTCTGGATTTATTTTAATTTGGTACTATTTTTAATATTTATTTTCTTATTTTATTTTTGATTATTTTTGTGCCACTCTCTTACACACTCTCTATTTTATTTTTCTAGCGAGGTACCCGATGTACATGTAGCAGTTTTCTTCCAGAACCGACACATCTTCACCGACTACCAAGCCACATTAAAATTAAGACTGAGTCGAGTTGTGAGAGAGTGTAGACTCTATAATTTATTTTCTACATTTTTTATTTTTGTAATAATTTGCTCATTTACAACGGTTTTCGTTTGGAATCTCACGTTTGTAAATATACTTGAACACTTTCTCTGTGGTGTATTGGGCTCGTTTCACTCTCCGGTGAGGGTGGGTCCCAACTTGAGTGGTTTGTAGGTTAGACCTGCACTTAAGACTATTAGAGCATTTAGGGTTTTTTTGATTGTGCTCGTAGAACCTAGGACCACACTACACTTTAATTGAGATGCACATTAGATCATTAAGCATAGTCAAAATTCAAATCAATTCTTCCCAGCTAATCAAACTTTCTGATGGGCATGGTTTTTGTTGGTTTGCATTCATATAGAATAATTTTCAATTCTTGTGTTGCATCCCACATGGAGATTGCGAGGAATCACTGTAAGTCTTCTAACTAAGCACACATCAATGTTTTCCACTTGCATCAACTTTTCCCGAATTTTCTCCCACCTTTTTTATCACTTAAGATTTAAAGAAAATTGAGACTGGATGGTAGACATGAATTTCTGCTCATCTAATTTTCCAATGATCACCTAAATAAATTGGGACTGTTAAATAAGGCTGACTTTAACTAAACCATAAAATTGAGAATTGTAGCAGGAGAAGAACCCCACCCTTTATTCATTTATCTTTCTATGAGGTGACGAATGCACACTTAAGGATAGAGCCATCCTGTGAGATTTTCATTCAGACTATCGATTCTATAAAAATGATTAGCTACTTCTCTATCAGGAAACAAGGGTAGTCGTGTACGATCCGTCTTTTCTTAGTATAGTGGGTTGTTTAAAGGGCATTGTGTAAGGTTCCATCCTTAAGTAACGAGTAGCTATTTTATATTCCATACTTACACACATACTGGTTGAAAGTAGGTGCAACTACTCATAAGAAATTAGTCTAGTCTTTAGGAAAATTTCTGGTACCTGACAGCTTGCTAGTTCTTCTCCAAGATTAAATTTATCAACGACAAAAAATGAAAGATAATTGGCCAAACTCTTGCACCCCTCATTGCATGAGTTGGTGAACCTGGGGTTTTAATTGTGTTTGCATTGGTGTACGTGAACCGACTTTGAATAATAAAAAACCAGACACTTGTGCCATCACTATCCCTCCTTAATTTAAAAGTTAGGGTTTCTTCTTGTGAGCATCTCGTGCACTGAAAACATCTTTAACCAAGATCCCTCATGTCAGCTCATCAACCTCCTTTGAAAATTATGGTACAGTGGTCCGAGTACCCACCAGATGATTACTTTGAAAATGAATTCTTCTCGGCCAAACCCAAATCATCTAAACCCTCTTCCTTCAGACATCCTCCAACATTCACGGGAGACTTTAGCCCTCAGATGAATCGAAATCACTCTATAAATTCCAATCCATATTATTCAGATCATCTGGCCGACTTCAACACTTCGTCATATTTGCCACCTCTCCCACCATTTTCTACACATAATCAAAATCCATACTAGGCTAACCCAACCAATTATAGGTTTCTCACCGGATCTCATGAATATTCAAAGATCAAACCAATTTAGAGACAAATGACTGGCCGAGACATCGGTCTAAACAAACTCCATTCTTTCCTCATCATGATGTTGGGACATGTCAACCATTCACAGAACCACATTCGGATTGGACCTTATGGAATAATATGATGACTCGACCAAATCGGATAGAGAAGCCCACACCTGTTGATAATTCATACTGGATTGACCCTAATGATCAAATCACTATTGACCAACCCACATATCACTCCTTCGGACAACCTGCACATACATAGAACTTGATTGATGATATCGATACACATGAACCTTGCATGATTCCACTATATGAGGATCCGATCAATCACAAGTATGGAAATAGACTCTACTCAACCCATCCTGAGTCAAGATATGTTGAATATAAGACCTCAAGTTCTCAGCAATATCCTCTAATCGAACAGACTACTCCCATTACTTGTCATGAAGAATGCTTGGAGGATGACATTACTAGGATTATTATGAGATATGAATTAATTGAGGGTAAATTTAGAAGTTTTATTTATCAACTAATTTCATTTTATGCCGGTTCAAGTAAGCAAATGGAGACTGAAAGGATTGGATCGCAGGTTGAAAACCCAGCGGATACACAAATATTCACAACTATTGTGCACCCTAAGGAAGACTCTGACATGACACATCAAAACCCCTCCTCAGCATTTTAAATTGAAACATCTACACACCACACCGAAAAGACCAAAAAAATCAAAAAATTCAAAAACACCCAAAAATTGGAAAAACCAGAAAAAACCATAAAAATTGAAAGTGGAGAGAATTTGAGGAATTTGGATCCTACTATAAGGGAAGCACAGGATAAAAGATTTATTTTTGAACTTCCTTTGATTCGGGCCATTGAACACTTCCTCGACCTTAAAAATTTTGTAAGGAGTAAATTAATACCGAAATTGTTGGACAGGAAGAGAACAAGGACTGAAAGACATATATTGTTGGCCACCTTATTAGTGTTGAGGAGCAAGACCAAGAGCTACAAAGTGAAGGAGTTGCTTAGATTTGATCGTGGAATCAAAGACAAAGACAAAACATTTACCCATGCCTGAATCGATGACGACTCACCAAATAATATCATCCCAACCTCCATGTTTGAAAATCTCAAACTCGGACTAATTCGGAAGACAAGAGAGATCGTTCAACTGGCTGATCGATCTATAAAATAGTCGAGAGGAGTCATTTCAATCATTATTACAATCCAAGGTGCTCCTCTCAAGGTGGATTTCATGATCATTGACATTGAGCATCAAGGAGAATTCATCCAATCTCCAATCATTCTCAAAAAGCTATTCTTAGCCTTGGCTAAGGAAACTATAGATTGCGAGACTCGGGAAATCAATTTTACCACATTGGGAGCACTTCGATTTCATCTAGTCTTTGAGGAAACAAGATATTCCAAGGCAACCCACAAAGCCATGAACAGTCGTAACCATCAAGCAGTAGAAGAGCCCTGCTCAACTGATATACCTAAGATAACGACTATTGAGCATACTATTGGTTAAGAGACTCACCTCACCCCTCCATTTCCCGCTGCTTGCACCTCAACCACGATCATGACAAATCCTACAGAAGAACACCTGATACATGACCTTTACCATATATATGGTGCTTATGATGAGGAAACACGAGCATGGGATTACCCTGAGTTAGACAAGACCTCCTCTAACCGCCTTGATCAAATAAATCCGACATAGTAACTCACAATGACATGCCAACTGAGAACATAAACACGGGACGTCCACTGAACAAGGAAGAATATTTCAATGGTTATTCATCTGAAGACCACATTGTCAGCACATCACTCCAAGGACCGACACCTTCACAGACAACGCAGACCAAATTGACCATTCCCAAAAAACCAACTAAGAATGTAGCCTTTGACATATCGTAAAAGGAAGCTTCTGCTGATTCCTCATAAGGTTTGGACAAGGTGATCATCATGAGTGAACTCAGTTCAGCTATTCTGAATCCCTATCTAAGCAAGCAGCCAAATATCAAACCGTGATGGATGATTCCTTCTCCTCATTACTATTCATACAAAGCTGATTCTCCTGATCTTATTAGATATACCAGAATAATTTCTTATGAGCAGACTGAGACCGGTGCTTCAGAGTATTCATCATTCGAGGACGAATAAATTAACCACAAGACTGAGAAAATGTTGATAGAACAACTTAAAAATAAGAATATCTAGAGTACCTCCACCTTCAAGTGTGACTCTTTTGAGGATAACTCCGATAATGGATGGGAATCATCTGATTCATATGCTTCATCTTCTTTCCATCAATATACTCCCAGTACGATTCTCCTGTGAATAGTGTCAATGATAGTTGGGAATAATCTACTTCATCTTCTTCTTATCATTACGATCTCCCACCACATGCTCACAAAAAGATCTGTTGAAAACCTACTTAATCATCGGCATCCTTCCCTCTCGACCCCATCGGTTCCATTGTACATCTTCTTCCTCTACTTAGGCCAAGTCTTAAGTATAGGGGGGACTGATGCCATCTGTATATACCACTCTCCTCATCCACTTCTTCTCTCGACCGCCTTATTTTCGCTCTTCTTCTATACTTAGACTGTCCACAACCTAAGTATAGGGGGTCGAGCCGAATTCCATTTTTATGATTCTTTTTAACTCTCTAACGCTTAGCCTGAGCTATGTCTTCTCTGCACTTCTTATGCTATGAGGACATAACACTCGCTAAGTATAGGGGTTTGTTTATATACACTATGCATATATTTTACCTATAGCTCCTACTTTCATGTAAGTCTATATTTATTTATGGGATATGTAACTAACATGTAAGATCTAAAAACAAAAAAATCTAAAAACAAACAAAAAAGAGAGAGAGTTTTACAACTAACACTGATTTTGTCTAATAGTGTTTGCAACCAAAATTTTGAAAAATTGGCTTCTTATTCATTTTTGCATAAAAAATTCTTGCATGAAAAAATACTCAATAAAAAGAGAGATAGAAGTCATAAAAAATATTTGCATTTCACGCATTCATAATTCATCCAGCATTACATGCATTTGCATATGTGAAAAGCCCTTGGGTTCTGAACTGAATTATGAGCAGAAACCAAGAGTGGTCTAGACTTGACCTTAATCCACCTAATTTTCACAGTGACTTCACCAAGAAAGAAGATTTTAGAAGCTTCAGGTCTTTGACTTAATTATTTTAGTTCCACATGACAATGAGCAGGATTTGACTCTGTGTCTAACCTGGTCACCTCATTCTAGGTACGACTCTTGAATAGGGAATTAATTTGTACTCTCACAGTATGCACTTAGCTCAACTCAGACGGGGTGTTGGAAGACTGTGTCAGTTTTTTATGGTAGCATGAACATCTAAAGACCAGAGTATGGGTTGAAACAAAGCTTCAGAAAAGGGATGGATGGCTGGGCACAATTTTATTATGACCCCAAAACATGTACGGAAAAAAGATATCATATCTGTCAGGGCACAGTAAGATCCATGCAGATATACCAAAAATCCAAACAAAAAGAAGCCAACTACCAAATAAATATTTGGCCACAACTTCAAGACAACCTGCAGATCTTGGTGGAGATTTAGTTGAACTGGCCTACTTCACAAGGAGAGGTTACTACACTGGTCACCCTCCAGTTCTTTTCCCCTTCTTCTAATTTCTCCCTCTTTTCGATTGTAAACAAAACATGACGGACCTTAGAAGGAAATACCTGACTCCCCGAGGATGAGTTATTGGAGGAGAGGTTTGCATGGTAGTCCGACATTTTTGATCGGAAGAGTTAAAATCTTTCATACACTTGAGTCAATTGTTCAATGTTCACGGAGTATGTTTTGGGAGGAGGATTGATCTAAGATGACTTCTAAGCTGAAACTGTGATAATGATGCATAGAACTTGGAGGCTGTTGATTTTAAAACCCTAATTCTCATAAGAGTTCTGCCAAACTAATATTCCAAAGGTTGGGTCTAGCTCCATTTTCACCTTCTACTCATGGGCTTGGTATGGAACCCAATCTCATTTCACCTCAATGCATTTCTTTAGATGCTCGGGGACGAACATGGTTTAAGTATAGGGTGTTGATTAATATGTGATTCATCACTCTAAAAGTTATTAATTAAGATTAGTTCCTCAAAATTCATCTGCATTTATAAATTATCGTGCATAATTGGTCTTCATGCATATGTAAATAATAATGGCATTTTATCATGCGTAATTGCATAAAATAAAAAGTCACAAATTCTAGCCCATTTGACCTATAAATAAGCTAACTTCCCCAATTTTTAATTAATTCATACTAACTCCAAACCACCTAAAATATCTCCATTGTGTGCATATTACTAACATCAATTAAGGAAAAAAATCATCAACAAAAATAATTGAGAAGTAAAGCCAAACCCTAATTTCATGATGATGGAATTAAAATGTTGATATCTTCCTCATGCAGTGTCTGATTTGATCCCCTTCACTTTTACACTAATGTACATTCGTATACCTTCAAAACAAGATCAAGTTCAAGTGAATCAGAGCTCATATGCGAAAGTTGGGTTTTGGGCCTCTTTTGTACATTTTGTATTTTACCCGATTTTGACCTATTATTTTATGTAAATATTTGACTCTTTTTATATTATTTCTTTTTCATTTACTTCCTATGATAAGTCTAAATCCAAACTAAAACCAGCATCAAAGAAAATAACAGAGTCTGAGTGTTCACTAACAATTTGTTCAAAAATTATCTTTTTCATACTTTATTTTATTTCATCATTTTCATAATTATTAAAAATAAAAAATTAGAGTAATGTGTAAATAATTTTTTCTCATTTTATCATAAATTTCCCAATTTTTATCTTAATTAAGAACGATAAAAAATTATAGAACCCGAAAATCATGGAATTCTATGTACATAGAGTACCCCAAAAATATCACTTTATGCAATTGACCGATTTTGATTTTGGTCCATTTATGAAAGTTGAAGAGCTCATTGTGATGAGCAACTTTTGTGAATAGAATTTTCCAATTAGAGGCCGTTTGCTATTTCTTTTTTTTTCTTTTCTTTTTTCTTTTTTGATTTTTTAGAGCATACAAGTGGCATCTCCTGGAGCCGCCACATATCACGTATTTTTCACATTTTTTATTTTGTATTTATAGAAAAGTTTACTAAAAATAAAAATAAGCATATAAGGAAATGCCACGTGGCATCATCTTCTCCTTCCCCCTTTCCTCTTCTAGCCGAGGGCCACCCCTTACCACGCCACCTCCACGTGAATCTCTCGCCGCCATAGAATCTTATTCGGTTCAATTGCAATCCCCTCAGCATCCACCTTCCTTTCTTGGCTCCAATCCTCCTCGATCACCTTCCCAATCTCTCCCGCGGCCAATTACCCAAATCGAGCATCGAATCCCAATCGTTCCTTATCACCTCTATCATTCCATCTCCGTTGCCCTCCTCCTCTGCTATAAAGCTTCACGCCTTCAACACCGCTCGATTCCATGGCCCGATAGAGCACTAGACATGAGGAGGTGACAGCTCCTTCGTCAACCCCTATGACGAGATCCTGCCTCCTCGGCTATTACAGGCACGCTCCTCCGTGCATCTGCCCCAGCTCCGGTTCCAAGCTGTTGAGCCACCACACCATCAACTCCATCTGAGACCCTTCATCTTCCCACACCGCCTCGACTATGCTGCTACAGAGACAACATCACACCTCAAGGCCTCAACTTCAACTCCACATCAGAGGACTCTTCCCGATTCCACTCAACAACCTCATCTCCTTCGAATTCACCAACACCGGAGGCTCCCGCCGCAGGCCACGTCGACCTGCAACATTATCTTCTCTTGCTGCTCCTCCATCCGCAAGCATCCCAACCATCTCCTTCACCAACCGAAGCTCCTTTTATCTATTGCTTGGAGCTTCATAGGACCTAGGCCCTCTGTTCTCCACTGAAGCTGAGCTCTAAAGCTCCATCAACTCCATGACGGCTAAGCCCATCATCTCCACAAATCATTAACTCCCTAGTGTACTCAGGATCAATACCTTCATCGACCAACAACGAGGGCCCCTCTTCTTCGACATCCTCTAGCCAGCCTCCTCTTCCAGGAGGCGCATCCCCACCTCTGCTGGGCATGACTCATAAGGAGGAGTCCTGCAATCCGCACCTCCTTCCTGGGGGATTCTGCTGAAGACCCCCTGGATTCTCTGCCATTCACCAGAGAGTCCAACCTCCCAGAGGGTATGTGCACGACATGTGTCCCTCTAGAAAGTTTGCAATTCGCCCCTCAGAGGGCCTGATAATTCCACTTTAGTCCATCTCTCTACATTTTTCTTTTTTTATTCTAATTATTATTATTGCAAACATACCTCTATAGTCTTCTACCATTTTGAACCTATTTATTACATCATTTTTATTATTCAAAAATAACATTTTATTCATAATTTTTCATTGGAATTAAATTCAACATTTTTAGGGTTTAGGATTTTTCTGAGATAGATCACCCAGTGATATATCTTGGATAATTTTATTTCCAGAAAATAAATATATTTAATATTTATTATAACTAGTTATTGATAGTCACACTATCTTCATTCGTTAATTCATAAAATATTCATTTTGCATCCCAAAATTCCAAAAAAATAAGGGCATTAAATTCATCGTTATTCACATCTAGGCCAGGTTTCATAATTTTTGGACTCTGTTTAACTGAAAATTTCATTTTAGCCATTTAAAATCAGTTGTATTTGCATTCCAAAGTTGCATTAAAATACCAAAAAAATAGCACCTTGAACAACGTGCACGAAATTTGATAGACATTAACCTATGTTATTCCTTTGCGTCCTTGCGTTCTACCATAGGACTTGCCCAAGTAAAACAAACATAAAATCACTTCAATTAATTGAATTAAATATTTAAGTGATTATTTCTTGATTGATTCCGATTACTAGCCTACAACGAAACGACACACTTATTTTCACACGATTAATTCACATTAATTACAAAGGGTAATTCGTGATTCATCACCCACCTAATAACATATGTTGAAATGGCTCGAGAAGCATAAAAATCATCTATGTATTCTATGGGTCCATGAAATCAAGAGGAGGAAAGTAGATCGACTGATAGGATGGATGAAGCAATGTGGGTTCCTACTCTATCTCATGGAGTATCAAAAGAGATGGTATAATAGGATTCGTAATCACGACGTGCAGATCCGACTCAAGGGTCAACATATGGAAATGGAAACACACAACATCAATGTCATCATCCGAAATCTGTTTGGACTTTATGATCACATCCTCAACTTTGTGTGCAAGAGCAGAAACCTAAACAATAGCATCACATAAATTAGATCCACAATACACTAAAGAAAGCATACTCATTCTAGCCTCGATTCTGGCCGACTCCATAATATGATAAATATCGTTAAAGCGGGCCTCATCACATAGTACATCATGTTTAGGAGAAGAAGGTGATATGGGCGGGAACCAAAAGTGAATGAAAGACATACGAAACAAAATACCAGACAAGAAACCAACCGTACAGGGGTTGAGGTCAAACCAAACAAGGCAAAATTATGATTCGAGAAGAGAGTCATCTTGAACCGGACCAGGTATGCGATGGTGACATGGATGAAAAGTAGCCGTGAGATCTGACTGAAGATAAGGACAATCCATGATCACAACATAGATGATGATACAAAGAAAGGAAAAATAAAATAACTCAAAGATTGAAAGGAAACAAGGACTATAGACTAAAATAAAGATGGAACACAATCAGATTCAAAAACCATAGCCAAATACAAAGAAAAATCCAAATTTCACCTACTAAACACAATGAAGATCAAAAGAGAGTCGTTATCTTTTCAATTTTAGAGTCAGGAGATTCAAGTAATTGATTATTCAGGTTCACATGTGCAGTCTCCTAGAGTGGTTGCGTTAAAGTTGGCATACCACATACTTGAACACATGATACTTCATCTATGGTTAAAGGCAAGTGCTTGCAGCAATAACATGCCCCGAGAGTCGACCCAAGCACGTTGGGCACATGTCCAAGGATGGGGGCTCTATTCCTTATGGGTGTGCGCCTTACTCTGTCTGAATGGTACATTCGTCCAATGTGGGAGTTGCTCCTACCAAGGCAATGGATCCAGTTACGTTTATGTTTAGATCAACTAGAGTTAAACAATCTTGATCTTTTTTTTTATTATCACTTTTTTTGTATTTTTCATGCAAATGCCTAATGGATTTTAAAATCCTTTACTATCCTAAGAGATAAATCTGATGGAAGGATCGAGAAAAGCAATGGAAGCAGAATATGATGATGAATGCTAGGTCATAAGTTCTCACCTTGCTTCCCAACGCTTTTCCATGTGGGATGCGGATGAATCTATATTTCATCATCTTTATTCCTTTAAATTAGCTTAAATACCCTTATAAAACACCTGTAAATAACAATAAATCCATTTTTTACTAATCCTAATTCTTGGTTTAATATTGTATTTATCACTATTTTAACCTAAAATAAATAAATAAAATAAAATAAAGGAAAATAAAGAAAATAGAAGACTATATATATGTAATAGATACAAGCTGACTCTGGCCTTGAGAGAAGGTCAAGGCTTGACCTAATCAACAAGAAATAAAGTAGGGGGAGACAAGGCCCCAAAATACCAAAAATTCCCAAAAACCATCTATCACTTGTAGATTCATCATTTGTACAATATTGCCTATAATACACATGCTTTTCCTTATTTTATTCACTACCAAATTATTAATAAATAAAAATTATTTATTCTTGAAAATTGTGAATAAATATCTTTTGTAAATAATTAAAATAATCGTAATAAAAATATGTATATATTGTATAAATAACAGTGCTCTCAAATAGCCACAAAGATCAAATTTGCAATACCAATATCTTCTTTAGCAAAACTCCAAATTCATCAAACTCACTTTCATTGTACTACAAATTAATTTATCTTTAAATTGGAGACAATTCTTAAAAATAAAAGTTAAGGTATGAAATATGACCAATTGCGGTATTATTGTATAATATACCTATGTATATTATTTACTTTATTTATTTATTTTCTTGTGCATAATTATACATATTGTATTTATAATTAATTGTAAATATTATATTTAACTTTAATAAAATACTAATAAAATTAAAAAATCAAAAATCAAAAAAAGAAAATAATGTATATAATGTATTGGTATCATTATGTATATGTTGTACATATACCTATTTCGCTAACCTCATAAATTAATTCCTTAAAATCTAACAAAAATACCATTAAAACCCTGGTATATTAGTCTAAATATATAGAATATCAAATCATGTATATATTTGTATAAATAAATAATTAAAAAAATAAAAAACTTATATATTGGTATACACGCTTATAAATAACCAATTATATTTATTTTAACCCTTGTATATATATTATTTAATTAATTAAAATCACCTAAGTCAACTTTTTTTATTTTTAATATTTCTTATTTACAATATTTAATTTTTTAAATTCATTTTAGAATTTTAATTGATTTATTTTATTATTTATTATTTTTTTGTCGTTATTCCTATTTTGCCCCATCCTACGCGTCTTATGATTGGTTGACCGAGGTTTGTTGACCTGGGTCAACTGCTCAGTCTGTGCCCCTTCTCCCGCTCGCTTGCAATCCACCCATCCTTCACAAAATTTTCCCTACGCTCCCTTCTATAACTGCCCTAGATTCCTTCTCCATAAATCCCATCCATTCACTCGGCGCCATCGCCAGCCCTTTAGATATGCCTTTCATGCCTTGGTATACTCATGCTTCGGATTTCAAAACTCATCGGCATTACGTCTATAAATATACATCCTCTTCCCCCGCCAGAAGTTTGATATGAGTTTACCTAATATTCTCCCTGAGTTTGAGTTCTGGAGTGTTGATCAGTGATAGAGGCTGACATCAGGAGAGTAAGGAATTGAGCAAAATCCATGACCCTATCACGTGGTCGGAGTTCTCCATCGCGTTCTGCCTCTCAGTCGCAGTCACAGATCGTGGAGATTTCACCCCCGTTTCTCCATCCATATTGCTTTGATTGTCATTGAATCACCTAAATTTGATCACTACCTTCTACCTCCGTTCTGCATGATCAGAGGGATTCCAGTCACTATCTCTTATACCAGACACAACCAACACCTTTGCCAAACCATTCTCCATGTCATCCACCTCTGTCCACCTTCAAATCCTCATAGGTTTGATGATTAGTTCCTCTTCCATCACCTCCGCCAGAGCTTCTGACCATTCATCATTTTCCATCTTTTTGCGCAAACAAACATGGCCAGAGAGACCCTCCGAGCACCACCAACTCATTGGAGGCCATTCGAGCGAACCTGGAGCGAGGGAAACCGAGTTGGAGGACCAACTGAAACCAAACCTCTCCAGACTTGCTGAACTTCATCTCATTGTAGCCGATCATCTTGAAGCACTCAAATAAAAAGAGGAGACCTATTGGAAGCTAGAGCACCATCACATAGTCGATTTAGGTGGAGGACGACCGAGATCCTCTCGTTCGAAGTTCTCTAGAGACCACTTGCTTCCAAATTCTTCCAGGGATTCTTAGTACCACATGATCATTCCAATTTCTATCGAGAACATTGATTTTGCCCCTAATGCTCACCGTGGATTTTACTTCCAGATTAGATCAATGTTGTTCGAGCATTACTTATTTCCCGACGTTAGATCAACATCCAAGCGAATCATAGTCACAGATCAATCCACGTTAATAAAGGGTAAAATGAAACCTTCCTCCATATTTAGTTTCTATTTTGCAATTAAGCCCCAGAGGGACACGTATCTGATTGTAACTTTTTGAACATTTACACTCTTGTCCTTCACATTTATTTTAATTGCATTTATGTCATGTTTGAACTACACGTGTGTCTAATACGTGTTTTCTTGGGTTAATTACAAATAATATTTGCAAGTTTTGAGTTGTTTATTATACCCTAGAAATATTTTATTTAGAAATTGGTCCTGTCCAACAAGGTGTACATGCACTGGCACACATCTTTATGGAAATTGTGCAATATTTACCATACACTTTTCATATGTGTTATCTTTTAATACGCAAATGTTGAATATTTGCATCCATAACCCTATTCCTCTTAATTTTTTTTGCATATTAATAATTAAATAAAAATGATCAAAACCTCATTAAAACTGCATAAAAAATCATTTTAGCATTCTTATAATACTTGAATCCATAATTTTTACCTTGCATTTTCATCCTTTTTATTATTTTTAAAAAATTCAAAAACTTAATAAAAACTTCCTGCTTCATTTGAAAAAAAATAATAAAATATAAAAATTTTTCTAAAAATTTTAAAAAATTCAAGTTTGCTTCTTTTGATTTATTTTTATTTTTATATAATTTTGGCATTTATATTTTTCATAAAAAACATAAAAATCATAAAACTCTTAAAACAAAAAAACATAAAAATTCATAGAAAATTCTAAAAAAGTCATAAAATACCTTTTTGGAAAATACAAAATTCCTTTTTCATTTTGTATTTGTTTCATCTATTTTTGACCCTATTTGATATTTTAAGAATCCAAAAAAATCATTTTGTGCTCTGTTTATTTTATTTTTGGTTTTTGATTTATTTAAAGGCCTCAAAAAATAATGGAAAATTCTGGAAATATCTCCAAAGCATAAAAAATTTTTCAAAATAAAAAATAATTTCATTTATAGTTTTGTACATTTCTACATCTTTGTAAAAATCCAATTAGTTATATTTCTCTCTCTTTTTCATTTAATTTGTTTATTCATTTTTATTTTCTTTTTTATAAAATTTAAAAAACATTTGCAAAAATTAAAAAATTCATAAAAAACATAAAATCAGAAAATCAAATAAAAAATATAAATTTAAAATCAAATAAAAAAAATACAAAATTCAAAAACCAAATATAGTGTTCATAGATCTTCCTTGTTTCTTTTCATTGATTTTTTCTTAAATCGAATAACCTTGGGATTTTTGTAGCCTTCCTGAGTTTGACCCTGTATTCTATACATGTAATTAAATAGCAAAATTCTCTTGCTACATTTTCTTTATTTATTTTGACTTGATAATCAACTAAATTTTTGCTTGACGCTTCTTTGGGTTGTGACGACCACAATATCATTTTGAATAATTCAACTAAATAAATACCCAAGTTTTAGTTATTCAACAAAATGACGTCGTTGCCGGGAAGGCATGACGAGGGTAGTTAGGTTTTTCTCTGGGCCTGTTATTCTAGGTTGTTTATACTTGTTTTTCTTTTTCCTATTTTTGTCTATATTTTTCTAACATTCATTTCATTGTGTACATCACTGTCATTTATTCCTTGTATACATTTTTGTCAATTATTCCTTTGATTTATTTTGTCTATATTTTTGTGTGTATCTATATTGTAGAATTGCATCTTGTTGAGGAGTGACCAGTCAAATTGAATACATCGTGCCATTAGGGATCTGATACATCACATGTAGGATCCGATGTGTCGGACACCGAAAGCTCCTCGAGATCGGATTTAGGGATTCATTTGAGATCTACTCTCACTTTCTCTTCTTACTTTGCTTTATATCCACTTCATTGTTTGCTTGTCTATACTTTCAATATTTCTTCTCATATTATTTTGTCTCATATTTTCATAAATTTATCTATTACACATTCTTGTCTTTCCTCTTTCTAGCGAGGGCAACATGTTTAGGAGGGCCAGCACACCCGAGTGAAGTGAAAGTGACTTATTTCTTCATTAAGTTGTAGGAGAGCGTAGGAGGAGGGGGAGAAAAATTGGAGGAAAGAAGTAACTTGGAGAACACTATATACATATTTTTTTGTTTTAGCATTTTATTCATTCGTTATTCTTATAATAATGTGTAATTAATTATTTGGCATCTGCCTCCTTTTTCCGTTCTCTATAAGGACACTATATACCTTGTGATTGCAGGGTCTATTTCACTAGTGCTGGTGCACTTGGGGGACCTCATAGGTTTTTGTCATCACCTTTTTCTTTGTTTTATCACATTTTGTGTGATTGAGATCTTAGAAGTAGGTTTTATTATCTTGCTTGAGCTGAGCAATTAATTAGGTCCAAAGCCCTTAAATAAGAATATCTGTACCTATAGAGTAGATCGTAGCTTGGACTTAGTCAAAATAACCTGTTCTTGCCCATTAATAGAAGTTGCTTCTAGGACGGTTCTCATGCATCATATAGGTTAGTTTATTTTCTGCATTTATTTTCTACACAGATCACTCTTCATGTAGAGTGCTGACGACAAGGTACGCATCCTCTATCTCCTGCATGCATCATTGAATTTTCTCGCACATTGGCATTTTCGAACTCCTTCCTTATTTTCACTCACATAATATCAAAAGGAAATTAGAAATTCAGTAGACGATTCTTTGAAAAACCCCAAAAAAGTGGCATTTGTATAAAATTAGGACTGCTAAAGAAAAGTCGACCCTAAAACTAATCATAAGGACAAAATCATTATTTTGTGGAGAGTAACCCCCTCATTGTTTGCATGTACATACCTCCAGATAGAGTGGGCGTGGACGTAGTCGTAAGTATAGAGGCAAATCCCTGGACTTGTGCCTTAAGTACATGTACACCACTTTTTGGTGTATGGTTGCAACAATAAGCACATGCCTACAACCATAGAAAATCATTTTGATGTGCTAATCCTCTTATCTCCCTTTGGGCCTGATATTGAACCCAGTTGCCCGAAAAGATGGTACCACTGGTTGGGGAGGTCTGAGTATGCACACTAAGCACTAGCGATGACTCAACTTGTGTGTTTGGTAGTATGCAATGTTTTTGTAAATTCACTAAACATAAAATTTGAAAGATAAAAGATCAAACTCTTACAATCTCTACTTGTGTTCAATTGGTGAATTAAGGGTTTGTATTGTGTTTGTTTGGTAGTGTAAAGATCCTTTCGTACCTTTTGCTTTTTTCACTTTCTTCTTATGTTTACCATCATGTTCTCGCATCTTTCCTCTTCAGATCAAAGATGTCAGATTGGAGCATTTCTCATTCGGACTTTGCGAACTCATTTCACACTCCATACCAATCGTGTTCTATTCGGGAAGACTCACTTCCCGAGTATTCCTCTTTCTCTACGTCAACATTCACCTCATCGATCAATTCGTTGTTCAAAATTGACTCTAATCGTGAACTATCATTTGAGACTCCTCCATTCTTAAGGACTGATTCAGTGCCATGTACATTTTTAGAAACTGAGTCTACGCACTTGATGCCACCTAAGGGAAAGAGTTCCATGGCTGAGCAGAGCAATATCAATAATACGATGTTAGCCTCCATATAGGCCATTTAGGGACAATTGACTGAACATGCTAACATCCAGGACGGATTGAGAGGTATGATCTTGGAGCTAAGACAAGATAGACAAGAGAGGAGAGGGGAGTATAGAAACCCAAGAGGAGGTGGGAATGGGGGAATTGATCCATTACTTGAGTCAGTGGCTAAGCTCACATTGAAGGATGTATATAATATAGGGGCAGGACAAACCAACTCATGGATTAGAATCCCTTCGATTCATGGACATTTTGAGCTAAAGCCCACGATTTTTCCACTTCTCCCAATATTCCACAGACACATAAATGAAGAACCATATGTACACCTCCAATAGTTCGATCGCATTTGTAGCACTATACACTAACCGAATGTCTTATTAGAGATAGCTAAGATGACAGCCTTCCCGTTCAGTCTCATGGACAAGGCTTTATATTGGATCAACCACATGGGAAGGGTTGTCACTACTTAGGAAAATTTGTGGTCCGCATTTTTTAGCAACTACTACCCACTTGGATGACTCAACCAAATGCGATCGTTTATTGCTAACTTCTCCCAGATGTCCCATGAGCCTATTTGCGAGGCGTGGGAAAGATTTAAAGACTTGACAGAGAAGTCCCCCATCATGATAATCCAAATACAAGCCTAATGCAAAATGTTTTTGGGGGCTTGAGCATTGAGAACCATAAGTTGGTAGATGTCGCTTGTGGGGGGAGACATTTCAACAAGGATGAGGATATCCCATACCAAATTTTGAGGAGATGGTAGAGAGATCTGCAACTCTTTCTTCATCGCATGCATTCCAAAAGCATCTCATTCCTTCTACTAATAAATCACCCCTCAAGGCTATCAACATGATGGCATCACATGATGTAGATATGGTGGACATTTCAGATCTGACCATAATTGGAAATCACCTATCCAAAGTGAGCATAATTGAGTAACGGTCCAAGGAGCTTACGAAACTCCAAGTGATTGAAGAGAGGACGAAGAACCTGGATAAGCTGGATGAGATAACTAAGCATCTGGAACTTCTTGTAAGTACGATCATCGCATGCTAGAATGCGAATGCAATATACAATACCTCTATTAGGGAGCAAACTTCTTCCACATCCACAAGAAGAGTACTAGAGGACCATCCACAGTTCAACACATTTACAACGTACAGACTCTTGACTAGGTCCAGCAGAAGCCACACCAGATAGTACCGTACCATAAGAAGATTCCATACATTCATGAGCAACAGTATCCACCTCCACCTTATTTAGGAGGTGAAGGGTATTTGATTCCATCGAGACTGCAACCAGCCCCATCTATCGGGGCAAGGCCAGTTGGGTTCCTAACAGGGTCAAAGACCCGCCCACTAGTTTCATGGACGTAGACAACAACAATACCAACACCAGCAGTTCCAGCCTCACTATTTGTCTCCACCTCACTTCCAGAATTGGAGACATGGCCAACAGCAGATGCAGTCTGCATATTTCCCACAATCCTACCACCAGCAGCAATGTGCATTGTATGGATAGTATTCGCATCCTCCTCCTCCTCATGATAAGTCACTCCTCCTCCTCATGATCAGTCACAGTATGGATACCAGTATCCTCCTCACTACCAGTCTCAGCGACAACTAGTCATTGAGCACCCTGAGGCACCTTTGGTGAATCCCGCACTTGATCAGCTCGTACTGCTTATGAAGAATACGAATGATGTGACTCATAGGATCAACGACTTGAACACCACGAAGACACTGATTCCTACAAAGATCGAAGCCATTCCCAACCATTTCAAATGCAAGGAGCATGTAGCCCATGATCCATCCATCCCTGAGACAGGTATGGCCCTTGATTTTACATGTTTATCTGACGCCATTCATCTCAGGAGTGATAAGAGATTATAGCTGCCTTCATAGACCTTGGGAATGTTTGATCGAGCCACTGAGAGAGCTTCACCTTTCACATCATCTTCTTCACCAGCAGAGCACCGTTCCAATGTAGCAGCACCAGATCTTGAAGTTTCATCATCTTTGTCACCACCACCACCACTACCTTCCACTTTCAAGGAGAGATGCGGTCCGCCGTCAGCATATAAGGAGTACACACCTGTCACGGAATCTCCTTCTCCACCAGCAACAACAACCCGCAATGTTTTTGATTTTATTTCTTCTACCCTAGTTTTGGATAAACTGTACAACCTGATTCTAGTTGTCCAATTGTATATGAGGATTCTATTTTTAATAAGCAAAATGAGCATTTGAATGTTCCTTTTGATTTTGTGTCTCTTCCTTCTGCTTTGAATAAAACCAAAAAATTTCAACACCTAGACACATCCCTATCTGATCGTAGAGTGGTAGAGATCTTATAGAACATCTTTTTAGAGATTCCACTTCTTAAGGCCATGGAGTACATGCTTGAAGTAAAAGAGCGAATGAAAGAAACATGTACTCAAAAGCGTCAACCCAATCATAACAAACGAAAGAATACATAGAAACACATATTAATTATGGCCACAGTTCATGCCATCAGGAACCTCCCATCCTAAAAGAAAGATAAGAGAGCACCTCACATTCGTTGCCACATTTTTTATAAAGAATTGATCGTACTCTTCTAGATAGCGAGTACTCCGTTAATCTCATACCATCCTCTCTACTCATTGAGTTTGGGTTGGGCTCTCTTAAATCCACCAGAATGATCCTTCAGTTTGCTGATAGATCAATAAAGAGGCTGAGAGACATATTAGAGGATGTTATTGTAACGGTGAAAGGAATGAGATTTCTAGTTAATTTTGTTGTCATGGATATGGACACCTCTGTACCGCTACTCCATACCCCAATCATACTAGGTCGTCCATTCCTTCAAAATAGCTGTAGCAGTAATTGATAAGGTACTAGAGAAATCATCTTTTACTCTCGTAGTGACAAGGTGAAGATTGAGACGATTCTCGATCCTAAACCATCAATGCCACCATCAACATCGGATGAGAGACAAACAATTACACTAGACCCTAAGGATTGTGACTTTCTTGCTGAGTTTAGAGAGATAGATCTTTTCACTGATTTCACAAATACCTAGTAATTTCTTGCTAGCAAGGAATACTTGTACAGTCAACATGAGTTCCCTTTTTGATCCTACTGAGTTGTTTGCTAATGGATAGTTTGAGCTGATTTTTTAGGATCAATATGAGACAATGGAGGTACATTCTGAGATTCATGAGATGCATTCCTTTTTTGAGATTACTGATGAGAGACCTCCTATTGAGATTTCTTAGATTGTTGTTGAGGACTCTGAATAACCTGATGAGCCATTATTTTTTTAGCGGAGATCATTTATTGCAGATCTTTCTGACATTTTACTTGCTGAGCCGATAGTAGTCATGGTAGATAGTTCACAGAGTACATATCATATACCATCTACTAGTGCGGTTGTAGAAGTTGTCACAGAGCTGATTCAGACCCCACTTGAGCTCAAGTCTTTAACATCAAGATTAAAGTATGCCTTCCTTCCGAGTCCCTCAAATATTTCTGGTCATCCTCATATCACAGTTGACTGAAGAACAAGAATCTCACATGCTAGAGGTTTTTGAGAAAAACCGCAAGGCCATTGGATGGAATATTTTAGATCTCCGTGGGATTAGTCCAGCTTTGTGCTCGCATCTTATATACTTAGAGGATGACAACAAACCCTTCTGTGAGTGTCAGAGACATCTCAATCCAAACCTCCGGGAAGTTTTCATGCAAGAGATCATGAAATGGTGTGATGCTGAACTTATTTATCCCATTACGGACTCCAAGTGGGTCATTCCTATACATGTGGTCCTGAAGAAATCTGGGATTACTATCGTAAAAAATGACTATGGTGAGGAGATTTCGACCCGGGTGCCTACTTCATGGTGTGTATGTGTAGATTATCGACACATGAATGCATCTACAAAGAAAGATAAATTTCCACTACCCTTTATTGATCAGATTATTGAGAGCTTGGTAGAACTCAGAGTAAAGAATGTTATGGCGGATCATCTTTCCCATAGTACGTATGCAAAGAATCCCGAGCAGACTATTCTTCCCATATTCGAGACCTTTTCAAATGAGACCATTTTGTCTATGGAATCACTCCCATGGTAAGGTAATACTGTGAACTATCTTGTCTCCAAGAAAGTTCCACATGATTGGCCGAAGCACAAGGTAGACAAATTACTGTAAGAGATACATTTTAACCAATTGGAGGATCCATGCCTATTTCATGAGGATGCATATTATATCTGGAGAAGGTGCATTCCATGGAAGGAATACACTAGTGTACTTGAGCATTGTCATAAATTAGAGTTTGGTGGGCATCATTCAGGTAAGTGCACGACAATGAAGATTTTACAAAGCAAGCTATGGTGGCCAACTTTATTTAAGGATGCTATAAAGTATGTTCGAGGTTGTACAGACTGCCAGGAGATGGAAGGAAACATTGGTTCCAAGGATACCATGTTCCTGACATACATACAGATTTCATATGTTTTTGATGCTTAGTGTATAGACTTCGTGGGCCCATTTCATGTCAGTTAGGGATACTAATACATCTGCTTACCTTGGACTATGTTAGTCGATGGGTGGAGGCTATCCACACCCAAGCTATGGATAGTCGTACATTGTGTTATTTTCTCAAGGGCCATATTATTGCGCGGTTCAAGATTCCCAAAATACTCATTTTAGATGGGGGAAGCCATTTCATTAACAAAGAAGTCAAGAAGCTTGTGAAGGAATATGCCATTGAGCATAGAGTTGCGTCTCCTTACCACCTACAAACAAATGGCTTGGCTGAGATTTTAAATAGGGAGATCAAGATGATATTGCAAAAACGTGTACATCCACATAGGAAGAACTGGTCCCATATGCTTGACTCAGTTCTGTGGGCTTATCGGATGGCGTACAAGTCTCTGTTAGATATGTCTCCCTATAGATTGGTGTATGGAAAGCCTTGCCACCTGGTAGTTGAATTAATTTACAAATCTTTCTGGTCACTCCGTGTATGTGATTTGGATTACGAGAAGGCATGAAAGAATAAGAAGTTTGATCTGAATAAATTGTTGGAATTCCGAGATTTTGCATATGACAACTTACTTATGTACAAGGAGAAAGTCAAGCATTGGCATGAAAGACACATTACAAAGAAGACTTTCTCCCCTGATCAAAAGGTTGGTTTGATGATGCAGAATTGAAGTTGTTTTTGGGAAAATTGAAAAGCAAATGGTCAGGACCATTCACTGTGAGAGCTGTGCGTGACAATAGTAATATTGTCATATCTAGGTTGTCATCTATCGCACATCCAAAAGTTGTGAACAAACAGTTGTTGAAGCCATATCTAGATCATGTTACATTCCTGTTCATGGTTGACTCTATATATGTGGTATCAGATGATGACTTTTTGATATCTTCTGCATCTGATACATGAGTTGATTTTCTCTTGTATATATCCTTTCATTTTATGCTTTCTTCTTCATTTTTATCATTAACCCCTCTTTTCCGTGACTATATGCTATACTTAGGATGCACTCTATCTTAAGTATAGGAGGGTGAATGGTTTGAGTTGTTCATATTCGCCTTGTTTCATCGCTACTGTTGTTTCTTATACTTAGGGATACTTTACCCTAAGTATAGGGGACTGATGTTGTTCATACCGTCTTTTATTGTTTTTATTTTCTTTTATTTTTTATGATCTCTCGCTTATCCTTCAACTTTTTGATACTATTTTTCTATACTCAGGGATCTTTTACCCTAAGTTTAGGAGAGGACGAGTCGAGTTGTTGAGTTTGTTCATTGTTTTCCTCGGTTTTTCTTGTTTGTACAGTCTTCTATACTTAGGTTATTTGATCCTAAGTATATGGGGGATCACCGACTTCTATCCTTCTTGTCTATTCTTTGTCTCATTCTTGTATAGGATTCTTTTCACTTTTCTATACTTAGAACGGATTATGTCTTCCTTTGTAGCTCTTTAGTCACTATGAGGACAAAAGTAGAGCTAAGTATAGGGGGTGTCGTATATATTGTATATATACCTTAACCATAACTCACACTTTTATTAAGCTAGTATTACTCTTATAAAAAATGTGTTTTGAAAAATGATATGTAAAAATCTTTTTAGTTTTTTTTTTGCAAAAAATGGTTTGTAAAATATTTGCAAAAACATTTTCTAAATTTATGTAAAATGATTGTAAAAATGTTTGTAAAATTTTTTGTAAAACTATATTTGTACAAATTTTTGCAAATTTGTTTGTAAAAATGTTTTATTTGTAAAATGTTTATAAAATTATTTTTGTATCAAAACTAAGTATACTGTACAAAATGTTTCAAAGCAAAATGTTTGTTAAAACTTGTTTGTAAAATTGTTTGTAAACTGAATTGTAAAAATGTTTGTAAAATTGTTTGAAAAATTGTTTGTAAAACATTTTTAGAAAACCTTTGCAAAATGTTTTGAATAATGTTTGAAAATTCATTTATAAAATGTTTTGAAAAGGTTTGTAAAATGTTTATAAAATTATTTTGTCATGTGGGATATAAATTATGGGATGTATACACACACACACATAAAGTCCACATGTGTGTAAAAACCTTGATCACTTCTCCTCCTGTAAATAAAATTCTTTTTGTATACAAAATTCTTTTATAAACTTGTATATAAAATTTGTACAAAAATCCTCTTGTAAAATCTTGTATAAATTTTGTAAAATACTTTTGTGTATACTTGTATATATTCAATTTACTATCCTTTTTCTTTAAAAAATGTTTAAATTTTATAAAAATGTGCAAAACTCTTTGAAAAACTTTTTGGAAAAGATTTTCTATTTACTTTTTCTTCAAAAAGAAAATTTTGTATATATTTCTTGCATTTGCATTTGCATTTTTTAGAATGATAGTGACACGTAAACTATTCTGGAATAAAGTCGAAGAATGGAGATTAGTTGGACCTTAGTCCACTTAATTTTTGAGGAACCTATAGGAAATGGAATCAGGATTCTTTAGGAAATGGAATCGGTATTCATTGGGAAACACAAGACTTAGTTCAGTGTCATCTTGACTGCATAAGTAGAGTATTTGGGAGCACACACATGATTCTTGTAGATAATGACCTATCTTGCGTACCTGCACTTATACTTTTCTCACTTCAGTTGAAGTGGTAGAAGGCTGGATTTGCTGACATGAGATACAAGCTATTGGAAACATCGGTAGTCACACATTTGTGGCCATTGTACCCCAACCCAGTCCAGTAGTAGTGAGGTCTAAAGACAGGATGTTGTGGGTTGCAATAAAGCTTCAAATGACAGATAGTGTACTGGCTCAAGAGGAAAAACTCCTTATGTACATGTTGCACCTTGTATCTATTCAAAAACAAGAAGAGAAAAAATGTGCAAAAATAAAAACTCCAAAAAAGTAGACATGCCTGATTGAAAATAAAATGTCTGCCATAGTATGTACATTTGTATAGTGAAATAAGAAAGCTTGAGCTTCCAAGTTAGATGTTTATGAGCATGCAGCTGGATGCCTTTGCTACACTGGTCATGCGTCTAAGGATATGTAGCTACACTGGCTGCCGTCCATTCTTCTCTTCGCCTCCTCTTCTTGAGCTGGTTGTACTTGAATTAGAAGGGAATACCCCGCTTCTCGAGGAAAGAGTTATTGGATTGGGGAATTAGGGTCACCATGATGGAGAAGACTCAACCGAGGAAACAACATGTTATTGGAACTGTATACGAAAGATTCATAGTCACAAAGGTTTGCATATGAGTTGATCTATTCTAACTTGTCTATTGAGGAGACTTGAGCAGAGTTGTTTGGTTTCTAGAGGCTGTTGAGTGTCAAGTCAATTTCCCACTAAGGTTCTGCCCAAACTAATAATCCCGAGGTCTTACAGAGCTCCATACTTTGATTATACAAAGATAAGTTTAATGCTCAATATTGTTCTAAGTTCTTTATTTTTCTTTTATATTTCTTCTTTTTCTTTTAGTCACTTTCTCTTCGAATAAGTGTTTGCCATAGGATTAGCAAAGGTAAAGCATAGGGGGGTGATGAATCTACATTTCATCATCTTTTTTCCATATATTTTAGCTTAAAAACCCTTATAAAACACATGTAAATAACACTAAATCCATTCTTTTGCTAACCCTAATTATTGTGTAAATATCGTATATTTATCACTATTTTAACCTAAAATAGATAAATAACGACAATCAAGGAAAAATAAAGAAATAGAAGACTGTATATATGTATAGATACATGCTCATTCTGACCCCGAGAGAAGGTCAAGACTTGACCTGATCGACAAGGAATAAAGTAGGGGAGATAGGGCCCAAAAATACCAAAATTCCTGAAAACCATCTATCACTTTTATAGTCATTATTTGTACATAATTGTCTATAATACACATGCTTTTCCTTATTTTATTCACTACCAAATTCTTTGTAAATAAATATTATTACTTCTTGAAAAACGAAAATAAAATTCTTATGTAAATAATAACAATAATTTCAATAAAAATATGTATATTGTATAAATAATAACACTCCTAAAAATCCAAACTTGCAAGATCAGTATCTTCTTCACCAAAACTATACATTCATCAAACTCACTTTCATCGCACTCCAAATTTAATTATCTTTAAAATGGAGGTGATTTGATAAAAATAAGAGTTAAGGTGTGTAATGTGGCCAATTGGGGTATTATTGTGTAATATACCTTTATATACTATGTTTTTTTAATTAATTGTAAATATTTTATTTTTCTCATATAAACTACCAATAAAAATTACAAAATCAAAAATCAATAAAAATAAAATCATGTATAATAGGTATATGTATCATGATGTATATATTATACATATACCTATTTAATTACCCTCATAAATTATTTCCTAAAAATCTAACAAAAATACCATTAAAACCTTTGTAAAATATAGTAAATAAATAAAATATCAAATCATATATATATTTGTATTAATAATTATTTAAAAAAATCAAAACCTCGTATATGTATACATACCTATAAATAACCCTTTATATTTATTTTACCCTTGTGTATAGATTATTAGTTAATTAAAAAACACATATATTAACTTTATTTTATTCTCCATAATTTTTATTTACATTATTTTATTTTTAAATTCATTTTCAATTTTTAATTGATTTATTTAATCATTTATAGATTTTTTATCGTTATTCCTATTTTGTCCGATCTTGCACGCCTTCTGATTGGTTGACCCAGGTTTGTTGTGAAGGATATTGAGAATCCTCAAGCGCATCACGGAAGCGTGATGATCGTATCGAATACGATCGGGGCGACTAGTCGTACTAGTCGCAAGGTGCAACAGAATTTAAAATTTTTAAATCAAATGATGAAATCACATGATCCTGAGAACACTTCTCGGATCGTTTCATCAATCCACAAAGTATAAGGAATACCTTTGAAGCGTGGTTGTGATCGCGAGATCCCAAACAAGAGATCCTCATGTCTCAAGTCCGATCCACGAAGAACGCACTTGCGGGCACGATGATGAGTCGCGTCCCTCCCGCAATCCTCGATGAAGATCCAAGCAATAGATCCCCTGATTTCGTCAAGCGAAATCCGTTGTCTTCCTCTGTAGCAAGTAGCCACGAAGAAGAAGGAGATCCTCGAGTCGTCGAAGGCGAAGGCGAAAACTTCTCTCCTTTCTCAACAATGGTGGTCGGCCACCCTTTGGAGAGAGAGAGAGAGCATGAGAATGAGAGGGAGAGAGAGAAGTAGAGTAGGCGTCTACTTGGTGTGCCCTCAAGGGCTAAGGCTACCCTCTTTATATATTAGTTTGGGATCCAATGGATCTCAATCCATGGCTCTCATGGATCCAACGGTCATTGTAATCCAAGAGCCATCCAACGGCTATGATTGTTGTTGGTTAAAAACCAACAACAATAATTTATATTAAATTAAATATGTGTTGAATTATTATCAACAAAAATTAATTAGCATAAATTAATTTATCAAGAGATAATAAGTCAACAAATAAGAGGAGACAACAACCCCTCCTAAAATCAAGGAGGCGTCACCTATGACATAGTCATAGGTGACGCCACCTATGATTATAGGTGGTTTTGTCTCCTTTTATTTGTATTATTATTTCTTGATTATTTGCAATAATCATTATTGCAATAATATCCACCAAATTAATTCTAAATTAATTTGTGAATATTTCAATCATGCCATTGAAAAAATAATGTGAATCATATTCACATCCCAAACTAATTTGTAAATTACATTTCCAATTAATTAACTAATGTGGATCCAATCCACATTAATAATTAACAAATGTTATTTGCAATATTTCTCTCTCTCTCTGATATATTATAAATCTCATTTATAATATACACAGATATTCTGGATATCACTATCCATGATTTGCTCATCCTTGATAATTCAATCCCATTTAATTATCTTGGACAATCATTCTCTCAACATGAATCTTATTCATATTGTACTTGATAATTAAATCTCATTTAATTATCTTGGACAAATTCTCACAATATGAATCTTATTCATATTATACTTGATAATTAAATCTCATTTAATCATCAAAACCTTCTTTCTTGGATACTAAATTCATCATAGGAATTATTCTTGAACTCCTTCAAGAATAATGTGCCTTCTCCGCAGATACTTGGAGATAAGGACAGGGCGATTGTATTGTTCCATGTATAGTGACTTGGATGTTGAGATCTCATCTCAAATCCAGATCTAACGGACCTCTCATAGATTCTTGATTAAATCAAGTCTGTATACTTAATCTTCTCATTGCATCTGAATCACATTCAGATCAATGTCCAACATTTGGACTAAGATCAAGTTACTTCTCTACTGAGAGGAGTCACTAAAATCCAGACCTGTTTCATCACTCCCTCGGACTGGAAGCATCATGGTTATACAATCGTTTATGATCACATCACCCTCAGGTATTCCCAATACCTGCACATCCTGCATACTGGAAGACCAATGATCAACCTGAAGATGAAGATCCATTTTATACTGTCTTCTTCAGGGTTTGATCACCAAGTTTCTCAATCTTGGTCATTGGGATTTGGTATCGATCATATGCTTTCCCAAAGCATATATCATACCTTCAAATTCTTGTCATGCTTCCAAAGCACGACGACCATGCATGGAATTTGATCTGTCCCAATACCTCATGAGTGAGCTCATGTCTTCCGGTTCATAAGTGAACCTGTATGATCCCTTTGAGAGATCGTATCACTCATATGCCCTTATATGCACACCAGCTCGCCGGTGTATAGACCTTGATTAGGTCATCAACCTAATGGTCTGCCAAATGTACACACTCAGACATATAGTAACACATATGTCTCTAGTCAGAGGATGTGTTCCTATGTTGTGACAGTATTCAACATAGGACTTAGGTTATCTCGATCTCGCTAAGTCAACCCATTGACTTAACTAATCTGACACCTTCGAATCACCATTCCCATACAGAGGACCTGCATCAAGAGGTCGGTCAGATATCAGCCTATGTGAGAAAGGATTGCCATCTCCTACTCAGGTTGGAGATCATCTCTTAATAATCATTTGACGGTGCTTGATGAGTCATCTATCTAACCCATTAGATATTCCTCCAAGCACCAGCCTCTATGATTCATTTAATGAATCAACAGCTGTATGATCATTAAGATGGCCATGGTACATAACCCTAATTGTACAGAGGGACCTATTATGCAAATTATTTATTCTTCATTTCAGATCAGGGAATGATACGTGCAATAACATTTATTGCATAATGGCTCTCCGTGGGCTCGCATGTCCAACAATCTCCCAGTAGCCCAAAGAGCCATTAATGGGCTAATCATTTAAACCCACACTCATGTGACAATCATAGGCTATTTAGAAAATAGCTAGGTAAGCTGATCAGTCACTCTGTTCCCGTGAGACTACGCCAAGTCCTTTTACGACACTTGCATATCCCCAGTAACGGTGCTCGCATCTAATGCAAATGTTACATCTAATGCAACCAATACTCAATCTTGCCAGTCATAGTATCCTTGATACTACAACTCAAAGAAATATTATTATAACCAGCATGTAATTTCTATTATCCTTATCAGAATACCCTTATCCCTGGAGATCTCTATCTCCTAAGGTATTCGTAGTTAAGACCTTTTAGATCTCCATCTAAAAGTCTTAATTTCTTGAAGATAAGACTTAGAGATCACCATCTCTAAAGCCTTATTATCTTTGAAGATATTGTTATTACTGCAATTAAGTGTTCTATCTCCATAGTAGGATTAGTATCAGTTTACTGCTCCCACTGCATGGCAGATATCTGGCTTTTGTACACATCTAGCATACTTTCAGCTTTTCGTAACTGATGCATAAAAGGGCAACCAGTTTTAGCATTCACTTCCTCAACTCTTTGAGGTGCTATCCCTTTAGATAGGTCAGTACCAAATCTTAAAGGTAATAAAGCATTTCCTGGAATTTCCAGAAAATGGAACATGTCCAAGGTGTACTACAAATGTGACAGTCCCAATACCCTCTTTTCTTTGCTTCTAAACACCTTCAGAGCTAAGATCTAAGAGGCATCTTTGAGATCATATCTCAAGGTATGGAATAGCCAGATCATAAAACACTTATTATCATCCTTATATCATTCCAAATGATTAGGATATTATCTACATTTAGCACGATGAACACAATGGCACTCCCACTAAGCTTCACATGGTTCATCAAGATTCTATTTGAAATCATAACAATTATAATTTCATCAAATCTTATGTTCCAACTACAAGAAGCTTATTTGAGTCCAAAGATGGAGTCCTTTAGCTAGCACATCTTACATTTCTCAACCATGAATCCCTGGGGATACTTCATGTGAATATCCTCAAAGAGGTATTCATAGAGGAATACAATCTTAACTCACATATTGAAGATGCCATAGTCAAATTGTGTAGCTAGGGTTAGCAATATTCTGATGGGTTTAAGCATGATCACTGAAAAGCAAGCCACATCGCAATCGATGTCTTCTCTTCGGTGTGTAGCTCATGGCTACGAACCGTGCTTTGAAGGTCTCTACCTTCTCATCAGGTTCCCTCTTTCTATTGAAGATCCATTTACACCTTAATGGGTCTAACCCTTATAGGTGGGTCCTCGAGGGTCCATATACAACACTTGTATATGAAGTCTACCTTAGACCTTTATTGCTAATATCCATCTTTCCATGTCATGATCCTCAGGAGCTTCATCACATGAAGTCCGATCATTGTCAGACTTAACTAACACATGGAATATATCTTCAAACTCATTTGAAGAAGTATTAGTGTTTCATCTTTAATTGTCCCTTTTAGTTTCCGATTTCTGGAGCCTCATTATCTTCTCAAGATTAAATGAGTTCCTTTACTTCATTTTCATCTTGATTCTCAAGAGAGTCATCCTATAAGAATCATATTCTCAAAGATGAGATATTTTAAGAATCTCAAGGTCATAAAGTAGGTATCCAATACCATCCTTTATTTTCCTAATGAAGGAGCACTCTCAAGTGCTAGATTCCAGCTTACATGCATGGAACCTTATTAAGGATATATATATATTGTAATCTCTACTACACATATATACCTAGAAACTAAGGGATAATTGTGCTAAAAATCATAATTGATCAAATCATGTCACACATGATCTAATTGTATATTCCTACAACTCCATTGAGTTTAGGTGTGTCGGGAGGATTGAGATAGAAATGATATTCATATCTCCATAAGATATTCTTTGAATTCATCTAATAGGTACTTGCTACCTTGGTTAGATCAAATTCATTTAATCTTCCTTCAAACTTTGGTTCTAAACCAAAATTACGAAATCTTTGAACATTTCAAAGGTTTCCCAGGTGAAGATAAGAAATCTCATATCATACGTGATCATCAATACATATCACATATCCACAATGTTCACTATGATATAGATGATTCACATACATCAATATGTATGAGATCTCGAATACCTTGACATCTTACACCTTTCCCAAAAGAAGGGTGTATTGGACATTTTACCTTGAATACAATATTCATAAGTATGTAGGATCTGAAATTTTAGACATTCTAAAGTTTCATCTCTTACTTGTCTATTGATCAAATCAACAGGCATATGTCCAAAACTTGATGCTAAATCATTGCCAAATGATCTTTATCCTCTTATTGATCTTATAAGGTTTAAATTTCAGTATTAGAAATCTCAATGAACCATTCATCAAATTTCTAATTTAGTAGAGTCCACCAGATGCTAGATTATTATCTGAAATATATCAATCATAACTCTTTATGATAGGTTTATTCCAGAATTCATGTTTATTTCCAATATTTAGAAACAAACAATGAGCGTATTCTAATATCTAGGTCATAGAGACATTCTCTAAGACTAAGGCTCTCCCACTGAAATTAAGAAGTCTATCAATCCAACAGAGATTGTTGCAACAATTGCATCAATATCCATGTGGATAACTTTAAACCTTAAGATCAAAATTTTCCAGTCTTCTAAAACATTGCAACACATTGCAAGTGTTGTTAGAAGATTGAGATACAATTATCAGACTTTATCTTATCAAATAAGCAAGTCAATTTCAATGATCAAATGTAGATATAGATTATTATGATGCACTATCTGAGTCCTTCTCTAAGGATTCTAGAAAGACTTGATAGTCATACTATCAACACATCAAGTACTGTAGTATAGGCATTCATCCAACTCTTTGGATGTCATATGGAAGTCACAGAAGTACAATCAACTCTTTGACTTTCCTTCTCACATGGGTCCGACCCACGCTTCCACTGTGATCTCTTCATCTATAAACAACCATTGTTCAAGACTAAGGGTCTCTCATGTTAAATTCAAAAGAATTCAATGTAAGAGCATTTCAACATTTATACATGCTTCATTAAATTCATACAATGTGAATATTATGAAGCTTCATGAATGACTAGAGTATAGATAGTAGAATGATGACACTCATCATGTATGCATCCATCTAGACTCCTAAAACATTGGTTCAGGTAGGTATTCAAATATTTTCAATACATCATCTCTTTCAAGCCACCATTCTGCATAATGCAGAGAACCATGTCATTCATGATTAAATGTTTAGAGCACGTATGTATGCCAGAACATCTTCTTAGATTTTTTTATAAGGATTATTCGACAATTACGATCACCATCGACATGTCACTTCCAAAGTACACTCGATGAAAGATCAAGACTATAGAGACATACAAACCCTAAGATGATGTCTTATTGTCTTATTTAATTGTCATTCCTCATTATGTTGAGGAAACTTGCACATTGCTACCACATACATTATGTGTCCAATTACAAGTAAATATCTGGATCATGAGTCCAATCCATGATATTTTACTGGTTATTATTGAGTATAACATTGAGTGGGTTTAATGAAGGATTATCTGAAATAAGAAATTTGCATAAGGGTATATATATTATATATACATATTTTACTTTGATTTAGGAATTTTAAATCAAATTTGTCTTGCTATGTCTACTATGAAAGATTATTCCCTAATCGTCTTTCAAAGTAAGAGATATACTTACCGCTATATCTCAAGCAAGATTCTGGGATCTCCTCTCTATCTTTATCACATCCCAATAATATGAGAACCTGTGACTCGAATAAAGAGAAGCGGGAACACATTCCGCCTTGCAAGTCCAACTTGCATTTTCCAATTCGGTATTTAACACCCGGGCCCACCACCCCTAAGATGATGTTGACCTGTTGCTAATGAACCAACCGTCAACATGCTTAAAACTTGCTATACGCAATCCAATATCTCCCCAATAATATGAGGACCCGATATTGGGGTCACTACGTATACGGCCTTACTCTTTCGAGGAGCAAAGAACCCGATCTAAATAATTGTAAATAGGATCTGTCACTTCGGACAGGCGTATCCTATATACAACTTTTGGCGACGAAATTCTTGCCTTGACGGGAGACCATGGATGTCACTTATGTGATCCTCCACCTCATATTCAAATTGTAATTAATTATCGTGAATCATATTCACATAATTAATTCTTCCAAGGGAAATACACATCTATTAATAATAGAGTGTTTCATAGGATATAATTGATTTAATCACATTGAATCAATCATCAATCCTATTATCAATCAACAAACTTTGAATTTTACTTGAATAGTAGGTATAATCTCAAAGTACGTATTATTTCAAATTTTAATAATTAGAAATACACTTTGATTTCTCCGGCATTATCCAATCCCTACCCGCTGTCATGGCCAGTACCGGCGAGAGTGGGACGGACCACATACGTTGCAACCCGCTATCCCAGCGATCTCCGACTAGACACCATATCCACCTCAGGAAAGGATAATGCCAGATAGATCATCATGTACTTGGATGCTCATCGGTCTTTCAACCGAAATTATACCATATAATATACATCAAAACTTTTTTGATTATATTATAAGGAGATTTTCTAAACAAATCCCCAATCCTATTCAAGCAAGAGGTTTTGCATGTAAAAGTTGTCCTACAACTATTGTAGGATGACCTAGGGTTTTGCATGAAACCAATGTTTGTTGATGATTTCAAAGTTAACCAATGATCAAGATCAGCTATCTTATCATTATGGTTTAGTGGGATGTCATTCAAGAAATTGATTATCATCTATAAATATTTCACAAATATTTATCAATAACCAATTTCAGAAAATTAACAATTAATTTTCATCAACATTTATTTGAATGACTATACAAGGTTCATGATCAAAAAATGTCAATTTCCAGCAGTGACCCCTTATCACTAAAATTAACTTATCTCGATCAATTTAAATCCAAAATTCACAAAATTAGTGCCCTAAGATTGCCGACTTGATTTATAACAGAACCTATGTGATATTTCACGTATTTCGAGGCATAACAAAACCGTAATTAACAAATTAATCAGGTTCAACTTCGCTGTTCCCGCAACAGTGAATACATGCATATTCAAACGGCCATATCTTGAGCAAATTAAATCCAAATTTAGTAAACTCAAGTCTTATGGTTTCCTTGTTTAATGGGGAACAATATCCAATTGAATATTTCGTGTTTAAACAATTTAAACAGTGCCGAAAAAATCAATTAGATAGAGTTGCGAAAATTCAAATGCGCCAAAACTTTCGCGACCATTTCGACCCAAGTCGTCCATGGTTCATGGATCATATCCAAAACCTTTTTCGACCTAAGGCTCTGATACCAATTAAAGGATATTGAGAATCCTCAAGCGCATCACGGAAGCGTGATGATCGTATCGAATACGATCGGGGCGACTAGTCGTACTAGTCGCAAGGTGCAACAGAATTTAAAATTTTTAAATCAAATGATGAAACCACATGATCACGAGAACACTTCTCGGATCGTTTCATCAATCCACAAAGTATAAGGAATACCTTTGAAGCGTGGTTGTGATCGCGAGATCCAAGCATGTTGTGATCGCGAGATCCCAAACAAGAGATCCTCCTGTCTCAAGTCTGATCCACGAAGAACGCACTTGCGGGCACGATGATGAGTCGCGTCCCTCCCGCAATCCTCGATGAAGATCCAAGCAATAGATCCCCTGATTTCGTCAAGCGAAATCCGTCGTCTTCCTCTGTAGCAAGTAGCCACGAAGAAGAAGGAGATCCTCGAGTCGTCGAAGGCGAAGGCGAAAACTTCTCTCCTTTCTCAACAATGGTGGCCGGCCACCTTTTGGAGAGAGAGAGAGCACGAGAATGAGAGGGAGAGAGAGAAGTAGAGTAGGCGTCTACTTGGTGTGCCCTCAAGGGCTAAGGCTACCCTCTTTATATATTAGTTTGGGATCCAATGGATCTCAATCCATGGCTCTCATGGATCCAAGGGTCATTGTAATCCAAGAGCCATCCAACGGCTATGATTGTTGTTGGTTAAAAACCAACAACATTAATTTATATTAAATTAAATATGTGTTGAATTATTATCAACAAAATTTAATTAGCATAAATTAATTTATCAAGAGATAATAAGTCAACAAATAAGAGGAGACAACAACCCCTCCAAAAATCAAGGAGGCGTCACCTATGACTTAGTCATAGGTGACGCCACCTATGATTATAGGTGGTTTTGTCTCCTTTTATTTGTATTATTATTTCTTGATTATTTGCAATAATCATTATTGCAATAATATCCACCAAATTAATTCTAAATTAATTTGTGAATATTTCAATCATGCCATTGAAAAAAAATGTGAATCATATTCACATCCCAAACTAATTTGTAAATTACATTTCCAATTAATTAACTAATGTGGATCCAATCCGCATTAATAATTAACAAATGTTATTTACAATATTTCTCTCTCTCTGATATATTATAAATCTCATTTATTATATACACAGATATTTTGGATATCACTATCCACGATTTGCTCATCCTTGATAATTCAATCCCATTTAATTATCTTGGACAATCATTCTCTCAACATGAATCTTATTCATATTGTACTTGATAATTAAATCTCATTTAATTATCTTGGACAAATTCTCACAATATGAATCTTATTCATATTATACTTGATAATTAAATCTCATTTAATCATCAAAACCTTCTTTCTTGGATACTAAATTCATCATAGGAATTATTCTTGAACTCCTTCAAGAATAATGTGCCTTCTCCGCAGATACTTGGAGATAAGGACAGGGCGATTGTATTGTTCCATGTATAGTGACTTGGATGTTGAGATCTCATCTCAAATCCAGATCTAACGGACCTCTCATAGATGCTTGATTAAATCAAGTCCGTATACTTAATCTTCTCATTGCATCTGAATCACATTCAGATCAATGTCCAATATTTGGACTAAGATCAAGTTACTTCTCTACTGAGAGGAGTCACTAAAATCCAGACCTGTTTCATCACTCCCTCGGACTGGAAGCGTCATGGTTATACAATCGTTTATGATCACATCACCCTAAGGTATTCCCAATACCTGCACATCCTGCATACTGGAAGACCAATGATCAACCTGAATGAAGATCCATTTTATAATGTCTTCTTCAGGGTTTGATCACCAAGTTTCTCAATCTTGGTCATTGGGATTTGGTATCGATCATATGCTTTCCCAAAGCATATATCATACCTTCAAATTCTTGTCATGTTTTTAAAGCATGACGACATGCATGGAATTTGATCGGTCCCAATACCTCATGAGTGAGCTCATGTCTTCCGGTTCATAGGTGAACCTGTATGATCCCTTTGAGAGATCGTATTACTCATATGCCCTTATATGCACACCAGCTCGCCGGTGTATAGACCTTGATTAGGTCATAAACCTAATGGTCTGCCAAATGCACACACTCAGACATATAGTAACACATCTGTCTCTAGTCAGAGGATGTGTGCCTATGCTGTGACAGTATTCAACATAGGACTTGGTTATCTCGATCTCTCTAAGTCAACCCATTGACTTAACTAATCTGACACCTTCGAATCACTATTCCCATGCAGAGGACCTGCATCAAGAGGTCGGTCAGATATCAGCCTATGTGAGAAAGGATTGCCATCTCCTACTCAGGCTGGAGATCATCTCTTAATAATCATTTGACGGTGCTTGATGAGTCCTCTATCTAACCCATTAGATATTAATCCAAGCACCAGCCTCTATGATTCATTTAATGAATCAACAGCTGTATGATCATTAAGATGGCCATGGTACGTAACCCTAATTGTACAGAGGGACCTATTATGCAAATTATTTATTCTTCATTTCAGATCAGGGAATGATACGTGCAATAACATTTATTGCATAATGGCTCGCCGTGGGCTCGCATGTCCAACATGTTGAACCGGGTCAACTACTCAGTCTACACTCCTTATCCCTCTTGCTTGCATTCCACTCAGTTTCACGGAATTTTCCCACACGCTCCCTTTAATAACTGCCCCCGATTCTTCTCTAAAAATTCCGCCCATTCACTCATCTCCATCACCAACCCTTTAGATCCACCTTTCACGCCTTTATTTGCTCATGCTTTGAATTTAAAAACTCACCTGTGTTACATCTATAAATATACGTCCTCCTCCCCCATCGTGAGTATGATCCAATTTTACCCAATATTCTCCCCGAGTTTGAGTTTTGTAGTGTTGATAAGTGACACAAGTAGACATTCTTCAAGTAGGAGCATGAGGAATTGAGCGAAATCGATGATCCAATCACATCGCCGGAGTTCTCCGCTGCATTCTGCCTCTCCACTGCAGTCACAGATCAAGGCGATTTCACCCCTATTTTTCCATCAATAAGCAACTTAGTTCTTTTACCATTGATTTTTCATTTCATTTTCACTTTGATTTTCATTGAATCACCTAGATTCAATCACTACCTTCAACCTCCAATCCATATGATTGGAGGGGTTCCAATCACTCTCGCTTATCCCTGACTCGACCAACACTTTCTCCAAACCATTCTCCATCTCCTCGACCCTTTGTCCACCTTCAGATCCTCATAGATCTGAAGATCAGCTCCTATTCGAATCACCTCTGTCGGAGCTTCCGCCTGTTCACCCTTTTCTGTCTTTTTGCGTTAACAAATGTGGCCGGGGATGCCTTCCAAGCATCACCAATACATTGCAGGCCTTTTGAGCGAACCTGGAGTGAGGTAATCTGAGTTGCAGGATCACCTGAAGCCAAAACTGTCCAGACCTACTTACCTTCATCTCGCTATAGCCAACAATCTTGAAGCACTCAAACCAAAAGAGGAGACTTGCAGGAAGCTAGAGCACCATCACGGAGTCGATTTAGGCAGAGGACGACCAAGATCATCTCATTCGAAGTTCACTGGAGACCATTTGCTTCTCAGTTCTTCCAGGGCTTCTGAGTATCACATGATAAAGAAATAAGCTTCCAATTTCAATCAAGGCCATTGATTTTACCCCAAAAGCCCACCGTGGATTTTACTTCCAGATTAGATCAGTGCCGTTCAAGCATTACTCATTTCCAGCCATCAGATCAACATTCAAGCGAATCGTAACTACAGATCAATCCACGCCAATTAAGGGTAAAATTGCACCCTCCACCCTGTTTAGTTTCTATTTTGTAAATAAGTCTAGAGGGGCACATGTCTGATTGTAACTTTTTGAATATTTACACTCGTGTCCTTCGCAGTTAATTTAATTGCATTTATGTCCTGCTTGAACCGCACACGTGCCTAACACGTGTTTTCTTTGGTTAATTGCAAATAATATTTGCAAGTATTGAGTTATTTATTGCTCCCTAGAAATATTTTATTTAGAAATTGGTCCTATCCAACGAGGCACTCATGCAACGGCACACATCTTATGGAAATTTTACAATATTTACCCTACACTTTTCATATGTGTTATCTTTTAGTCCGCAAATGTTAAATATTTGCATCCATACCCCTGTGCATCTGCATTTATTTTGCATATTAAAATTTAAATAAAAATGATGAAAACCTCATGAAAAATTGCATAAAAAACCATTTTAACATTATTATAATACTTGCATGCATAATTTCTATCTTGCATTTTCATCCTTTTTATTTTTTAAAAAATAAAAAAATCTCAAGAAAATTTCTTGTTTGCTTTTAAAAATCTATAAAAAAATATATATAACTTTTTAAAAATTTTAAAAAAATATAAAAATAAAAGAAAACAGGGAAGATTATAAATATGTATATATTGTATAATATGACTCGAAATACATAAATATAGCGGTAAGATATATTTATGTAACCTATCCCCCAAGACCAAGCCAACTTGACATGGTCGACAAATAATAAAAGAGGGGAGATAAAGAAGAAAACTAAAAAATAACTGACAATGTACATAACACAATTAAGTCCATGTATTTATCATTTATTCATTTGTACATATCTTTCATATAATTATAATTATTTCATATGTATATATTTCATGTGTATATAAATATGTATGTAAAAATTAAAAATAATAAAAAAATTCTAACATGTAATTATGCCAAGTATACAAAATTCCAAATTGTTAATTTTCCAAATTCTGAACCTCATAACTTCGCCAAACGAACTCCAATTTCACTCTATTCACTTTTAAAGTTCATGTTATAATTTTTATAAGTAATGAAATTAAAACAAAGTCTGTTTGCAAAAAGTCAATTTTTGGATCTAATGACATTTGGGTTTCTGGGCTGTTAAATTTATTCTGTACATACTTATTACATAATAATTGATTTTGCAATTTTTAATTATTTTTTTATCTTGTAGTTTATTTGTAAAATATAATATGTTTTTAAAACCATATTTAATATTTTAAATAAATAAAAAACAATTTAAAATAGGTAAAAAATGAACAACACTATTTATACATGTACTTAATAATCCATAAAAAATAGATTACTAAATTAAAAAAATTCCTACAAATATTATTTAATATTATATAAATTAATAAAATATAAAAATGATATCTTTTTTATTAAAATATTCAATTCAAGTTAGAAAAACTATTTATAGAGTATATTATATATGTTTATTGATATTTTATTTATATATCATAATATACATAATTTATATATGTAAAATACACCATAATTTAGATAAATATATATTTACATTTTTAATTTTTATGTATATTTAAAATAACTTCACTTATTATTTATTACATAATTAGTAAGGTATTTTTGTCCATCGAATTATGTGGTGCTGATAAGCGTCAACACCACATGCTTCTTCAGGAATATAGGTTGTTATCTTGTTTCAACAATACGACTTCACCATTTTTTTCCACCATTGATTCTCAACTAACCTCCAATCTAACCTTTGGATTTCCTATCCCGAACTATCATTATCCTTACCACTCATTTAAATTGATCCAACTACCTTCCATCGTCCCTATTTAAATCGTAAAAGTTTATGCATTCAAACTTCTCTAACTTCCAGTTCTAACTGACCAAGACCTCTACTTTCAAGCCTTGGATTGTCTTCCTCAAGTAATATCTGAGGGATCTTGAGCATCCACATGGAATAAGGTTGATTAGGGAGTAGTTCCAAGGTGTCACTGCCTTGCATCACATCCAACACTACCATGTAGAGATCCAAGAAGATGTCGTCTCATCGAGCGATAACAAAAGGTAATATACGTTCATTCCTATGCATTTTTACTCACCAATTTTTGATAATTTAATTACTTTTTAGATAGCTTAATCACCCCCTTAGTCACTGTAATCATCCATATATCGTTTTTCTTCAAAATCTGTCTCCAATTTGCTATAATTCTTTGGTAAGTCTGATTTGAAATTCATGCTTTGAGCCATTCTGAACATTCTGCTTGTGCAAGAACACAACCACTCCAAGCCAATTATAATATAATCGACCTATATTATATTCTTGCATGTTGTTATATTATCCTATCTAACATTCAATAGCATCTGGAGCGAGGGTATCATGTCTCTCACATCAATTTGAAGCATTTCAGACTTGCACAAGACCTGGATATAACAAACACATAGAATATGGAACCCTAGAGGATATGAACCTTCGTCTATGGCTTATCCTTATAACAAGGGATCATGAAGGGAGAGGATCCCCCTTCTGGCCTGGATAGAGCCCCTTACAGCCTTGCATTATTATCCACCAGAGCCAAATCACCCGATCAATGAAATCAATTACGGTCATGCCCCTGATTTGGGCAAAAATCAGAAAAACTCCAGATCGTACATATGAGCAACACATGTCAGCAATCGACGATCAAGATCATAGTGCGGCCTTCTAATCTTAGCTGCTCAATCTGAATGGGTGGAAAATTTGTTTAATAACCCAGAAGACATTCAAAATTTAGTCGCAACCCAGATATTTCTCATATTTGCATTTAGTTCCCTTTTTAGGGACCTAAATGCAAAATTTGATTCATTTTTCTTGAAGGTTTTTGTACTTTTATTGCATTTTTACCCTTATACATCTTGAGACACCTGGACACTCTTAGAACATTATTTTTAGTTGATTTTTCTAGGGTATTTACACCACTACCCTAGCATGATTTTATTTTATATTTCAATGATCTTCATCAATTATCTATTCAGTTTAGATTTCCCAAACTTTGTCTATGTCTTGGGTTTTGTTGTATGCTTTCTTCGAGCCCGTTGCTTGGTTTTCTTTATCGCCATTTTCCTATACCACCTTTATAATTTACTCATATGTACTATATAGTAGATCATTTGAAAAATATATTATTCGTTTCCTTTGAAAATAAAAAAATAAAATTCTTTTTCTTCACATTAATCACTATAGTAGAATATTATATTAAATTCTACGCTACCTAGTATATAGTATCATTCTTTGCCAAATTAATCGCTTTTGAAAATCGAATAAAAAATTCAAAAAAATAAAAAAATTGTAAAATTTAAAACCAATAGAAAGAACAAAAACTAAAAACCACAAAGAGAGCTTTCGAAGAAAAATTTTGATAAAAAAAACTTGACCTCAAATTTCGAGTATACTTCTTGCATCCTTGTGTTCGACCCAGGGATACTTACTTGGTAATTATCAAGTGAAATATAAGAGAGTGACCATTATGTTTGTTTACGGTCTGTGTGTGTGTGATTCTACATCTAACATGGCTTCTTTTTGTCTTTTGAATTGACATCTCTCGTATCTTTTTGGCATCGAAGATGACATATCGATTTCCATTACACTCAGACTTTATGAGCCATTGATCTTGTACCGTGACACGTATGTCTTCGCAGACTCAATATGACCCACTTCCTGACTTAATTTCACCTAGTCACGAGGCAAGTCAGGCCCAGACTCCCTCACCTTCCATCCCTTTAGTCAAGGAAGACCCTCACCTCGACATTTCTTCTTCTGCTACACATTTTCACTCATTGTTTATGAGGCCTTTTTCCTTTCTAGAGTAGTTGACTGATACCATGGTGGCTAGAGGAAAAGAACTAGTTGAGGAAAGACTAGCTAAAGAGAGTCAAGATACTAGATTAGATGTGATTGCAGGGATTCTAGACACCCTACAACAGATGAGTACACAACTTAGAGAGAAGTTTAGAGTTCAAGAAGATTTGAGAGCTGATATTGTGATGCTGAGTGCCAGAGGTGGGAACGCACCAGCTGCAATTGTTCCCATGGCCACATTACATGATCAGTATGACCCCGGAGCGAGTATGCTACAACATTGGATTCGATTGCCACCGAATCAGGGTCCATATGATCTCAATCCATCATTCATATCACTAGTCCTAAATTGTTTGTGAACACGATAGAGGAACCCTTTACCTTTCTACAACAATAATAGATGATATGTGGTATGGCTAGCTATGCCAACGCTATCCCCTTCTCCTTAACAGATAAGACTCTTTACAGCTGAATCATTTTGAGAGGGAGGTCTCTACTTGGGATGATCTGAAGTCCACATTCCTACGTAAATATTTTCCTCGTGGGAGAACAAATATGATGAGGAGACTAATTGCGAATTTCACGCAACACTCCCATGAGTCTTTCCATGAAGCATGGGAGCTCTTAATGGATATGATAGAAAAATGCCCACATCATTAGATTCCACTGTAGGTGCTTATTCAGATATTCATTGGAGAACTACATGCTAATATTCATGGATTAGTCAGTACTGCATGTGGTGGCAGTTATATAAATAAGGATCCCAAGTCAGTTTGGACCATCTATAAAGTGATGGTCGAGAACTCTAGAGTTGTTGATTCCACTCTTGCATATTAGAAGACCAGACAACCACCACATTACAGAGATCATCAAACGGTGGCAAATATAGTTGAGTCTGATTAACGATCTGTGATATGGGATACAATGAGAAGCTTACTGTTACCGACATGATTTATAAGCAAGTTCAGGAGTTGCGGAAGTTACGAGAACTGGAGAAGCTTTCATCATTGCCTCAACAGATGGGTGCTTCGGTGAAGAAGGTGGAGGATATTAAGAGACAGAGCCAACAACCACCTACACTTTAGCATATACAACGATCTTTACCCGCTCCTCCCACCCATTAGGTACATATTGTACAAAGTGAGGTACGGTTTTCTACAGAAATCTTGTAGTTAGCTTGGCCTATGGATTCACCCATTGCCAATCAGAGTCAGATCATTACTAATATAGCAAATGATGTTGATGCTTTGTCCACTCTTAAGATTAATGGCATTTGGTGCGCTCTAGTTCCTTAACAGTCTCCACCACATATTACACCACAGAGTGTGCACAAAACACAACATTAGATGCACCAGCAGCATGGTCGTCCACATTACTAGCACCAAGGATCTTTTATGTAGAATCAATCTCAACGTTCTTCCTATCAGAGACCAGTACATCACTACCAGCATTCAACTCCATATTACTAGTAGCAACAGCAGTTACACTCTACACCTTAGTGATCTTCATTGCCGTATACATCACAACCTCTGGATACTTCTAGCAAGGAGAGATCAGAGAGCCATACACAGGCTTTTTGAGCCTGAGTTGTCAACACAATAATTGAACTTGAATTTAGATTATGGACATGTTGAGTACGCTCTAAGTAGCACACAATAAAGAGATAGTGAGGGTTAACCATCTCCTTGATGAATTAATATCACACAAGACTACCCTTCCAGCACAACCGCAAATGAAAGCAAGAGACATCATCCAGATCAAGTAGAGGGCACAAACAGATCCACTAGTAAGGCCACTTTTCTAGAATTTTCAGCCAACTATATTTGTCTTAAGATCGGTAGACATCCAGCAGAAACTGATCCAACTAAGGAGAGAGCTATAAATGATGAGGAATGATAGTCCATTCACGAGGAGTCACATTCTAATGTTGAGAATCATGATGATGCCAGAGATGTGAGCAATGTTGAGACGATAGACATGGACATAGGTTATTCTGATGTTGATACCGCACCAACCCATGCAGATACTCCTGATGGATTTTCTTCTCCCTTTTTTTAGAGTTTTGTACATAATTCTGATACTCTCAATGTACATAGTGACAACTCGACTTCACTAATATTTACCACCCTTGATTCTCTCCCATCCTCCAATCTAACCTTCAGAATTCCTAGCTTGATCTACCCTTATCCTTTCTACTCATTTAGATTGATCCAACTACCCTCCATCATCCTTATTTAAATCACCAAAGTTCATGCATTCAAACAACTTCTCCATCTTCCAAATATAACTGACCGAGACCTCTACTTTCAAGCCTTGGATCGTCTTCTCCGTCTTCCCGTGCTGGTGAAATATACCCTGAAAAAAATTGTCAAAAGTTAGGATACAAATTGGGATGTCCTTAAGAGACCCCTTATAGATATTGAAAAATGGGCAAGCACCCCTTCCTCTCTAACTAAAATAAAAAATGGGCAAGTGTCATCTTGCTTAAAGAAAACAAAATATACACAAAATATGACTCGTGTTTCTCCTCTGCATCCTTCTTATAGAGAAAAATTCGATCTCTTCCTTCTCAACTGAATCGACTTCCGAAGAAGTTGGTTGATCATGCAAGCCTTGTACCACTTGTCAGCTCAAAATAATTAATAAAGAAAATAAAAAGAGTTAACAAAAAATCGAGAGAAATCAAAAATTAAAAAGAAAATCGAAACACATGAAAACAGAGAAATTCGAAAAAAAGGAACGAGAAAACTGGCCACAATAAAGAAGAAAGAAAAAAATCACTAATCTCGAATTCTGAGTATAACTAGCGCCTCCCTGGCAATGATGTCATTGTGATGAGAGCGCTCCCCTTCGCCTTTAATTTGTCAGTTGTATATCATGAAGAAGAGCGTACTTTCAAACAAAAAATATTACAAGAGAGAGAGAGCGAGAGAGAAGGAGAATATAGATAAATAAAAGATAAATTCTCTTTCTTCTATTTTCACTTGATATTAAAAAGGTAAGTGTCTATGGATCGAACATAAGGAGGCAAGAAAGTATACTCGGATTTCAAGATATGATTTTATCATTAATTTTTCTTCTTCAAAAAGTTATTTTTAGTTTTTACGATTTTTATTGGTTTTTATTTTTGCAAATTTTTATTTTATTTTTATCATGTAATTTTTATTTGGTTTTGAAAAAGATTAATTTTGCAAAAGAAATGAGACAGTATTGTGGGTAGAATATAGTGTAATGAAGTACTCTACTATACTTCTCAAAAAAATGTAGTACTCTACTATGTCGATCAAAGTGAAGAAAAATAAAAGAAAGTGATATTTTTATTTTTTATTTTTTAAAAGAAGGAATATATTTTCAAAAGATATACTATATGGTAAATACCGGTGATAATTGTATATAGGTGATACTATATAGTAAAGACGTGAATGAAAAGAAATCGAGCAACGCACTCAAAGAACACACAACAAAAATCAAAATCAAGATGAAGTTTGAAAACAAACCAGAATGATAGAAATCAACGATGAAAAACTTCAAAAAATACACCAAAAAGAAGCTAGGGTTGTTCGGTAACTACCCAAGAAAAATCAACGAAAAATAGTCTCTATGAAGTTCAAATGTCAGAATATATATATATATATAACTCATGAGGTGTTCTTGTTGTTCTTCCCCAATCTTGTGAAGGATGATGGTGATGGACTTGATTCCAACAACGAGATGATGCAACAAAGGCTATAGCAAGTGATGTTGTGGCTGCTACAACTCTTACAGGGCCAGAAGAGGGCTCCTTATCGTTACAGCTCTCCTACGGTAAGGTGGAGGGCGTCGAGTTGGTGATCGAACCCCTGATGGGTTCTAGGTTTCCTACTGAGGCTCCGTATCTCGATCATAGGTCGATACTTCTCAATCAGAGCTAAAGATCGCTTAAACTATTATTTATGAAGATGCCCAGACGTTTGCCCACTTACAAAGATAGAGATATGCTTGATTATTGATGGAATCGACCTGAAGGTGATGATATTTGTTGTGCAGCAGATGGGTTCCGAATAGTGTCTTTTTCAAATCAAAACTGACTAAAAATGAAACAAAATTTGATCGAATTAAAAGTATGAACTAGGACTTTGGATAATATGGTGATTATCGAGGCTAAATCAATGATTAGAACTTCTAAAATAGGATTAAAAATGAGAAGAAAAGGGATGAGGAATGTTACATGGAGACGGAGGTGTATGACCTCCGGTCTTCGCTCAAGAACCCAATGATGGTTCGAGCTCAACATCAATCTGACGACAGTGATTCAAGGTGTGACTCCGTCTTGGAACTCCTCCCTCGTGTTCCCTCTTCCATGTAGAGGCTCCACCCCCCTCAATAGTCACAAAAGGAGGTAGTTTCAATGCTAGGAGGGGGGGGGGGTACTAGGTCAGGTTGTTCTGATGAAGGAGAAAGTTGAGTCCACTTGAGGGGACATAAATAGATTAGTTAAGAGAGAGTTAACTAGATGTGTATATCGAGCATGAATGGTGTTCGATTAAGATTGAACGATGGATGGTTAATCTAGGGTTAGGTGTTGGATCGACGGTGGAAGAAAATGGGGAAGTCATGCTCTGTTTTAACAAGTAACAACCTGGAGTTATTGAGGAAGAAGATGCGGTATTGACACTTGTCAACACCATAAAAATCCAAATGTTATATCATTACAAATTACAATTTAAGTATTAAAAAATGGTATCTTGAAAAGGTAAAATGAAAAATGTTATCAATTAAATGATCTAAATAATATTGTATATTAATATATATGATATATATTTATGATATAAAAAATATTAAAATATATAATATACTTGATATAAGGTATTGACATCTTTTATTCAATATTTAAATAAATAATATACTATTTTTATATTTTCTAATTTATATAATAATAAATAAGAGATATGCAAATTTTTGAAGATTTTAATAAATTAATTTACATATATCAATAAATACTAGTATGTAAACTACAGTTCAAAATTTTTTAGGGTTTTCTATTTATTTAAATATTAAAAAGGGATTTTATTTTTGGTTTTTATTTTATAAATAAATTAAAAAATCAATAAAATAATTAAAAAGTACTAAATCACTTCTACTATAAATATTACGTACATAATAAAATAAATAGCATAGAAAACCAATTATCATTAGGTCCAAAAACTGTCTTTTTGCAAAGGGACTCCATTTTCAATGAAACCACCTTCATTAATTAGAGAATTTTATAACTTGAACTTTAAAGTGAGTAGAGTGAAGTTGGAATTCGTATGATGAAGTTATGAGGTTTGAAAGTTGGGAAATTGATAATTTGGAAGTCTATTTTTTTGGTATTTTTACATGTTGGAATTTTTTATTATTTTTAAAATTTTTATAGATACTTTTATATACACATCGATGAATAAATTAGTTATATATATATATATATTAAATTAAATCATCGAAGATTGTAGATATAATGAATAGAATTAAATGTGTGATATACATGGTTAGTATTTTTGGAGCTTTCTTCCTTATCTCTCCCTATTTTATTATTTGCCGACTATGCCATGCTGACTTGGTCTTCAGGGTTAGGTTATGTAAATATATCTTTCTCCTCTTTCTCTGGTACAAGATGTATATTCCCATTTATGAGACTTGAGACTTCTTGAACCTCTCAATTACAAGCCTCACTCTTTAGTAGTATTCGAGGTGCTTATGAAATGTGTCTATGTCCTCTTCTCTTACTCACTCTTAGTCTTATCTTCCTTCCACCTCTTCTTGATTCTTGTTGCCTTCCTTTGCTTTCCATTTCTTGATAGATTGTCTCCTTCTCTCTTGGACAACCGACCTCATTTGCCAATTTAATTCGATGTGGCTAAGACGTTGAGGAAAAACTAGTGTAAAAATGGAGGGCCCTATATTGATGTTTTGGGTGAAGTGGGAATGGAGAGGAGGAAAAAAACAAATCATGGTGATCAGTAGGTGATCCTTCGACATCCCCCACATTAGTCTCCTTAAAAATGAGGAACTCACAGTTAACCAAGTATGCATTCCCACTTCCATCCTCGAGTTCATGACCTTAGTCAGATGGTCTGTCCCAGTGCATGAGAGTGAACCAGATTTATTGGTAAATACCTAGAGGTAGTTATTTTATATAGTTTTTCTAATTGGTTGTGTCTCAGCTTTTCAATTCCAAGAAAGGGCTATAGTGATGTTCTATATTTGTATATTCTAAGTCATCTTGTACAATAGATACATATTTACAATCTGCCTTATTTTCTTTTCTTTATTTTTAGTTTTTCCCTTATTTTTTTTGTCTTTTTAATGCATAAAAATGCATTTTTATTTATGAATGAGATTTTCGTAAAAAGTGAAGATTATTGCATATTTACATGTATTTCTTAAGGGTTTTAAGACAAAATACGATAGAAATGTTAATGAATCACATATTAATAAATATCATAGGGAGCTTGAGCATCCGTGTGGAAGAAGGTTGATCAGGGAGTAGTTCTAAGGTGTCACTGCCTTGCATCACATCCAACACCGATGTGTAGAGCACCGAGAAGACATCGTATTGTCGGGCAACAACATAAGGTAATATACCTTCATTCCTAGGGATTTTCACTTGCCAATTTCTGACTTTTTAATTAATTTTTAGTTAGCTTAATCACCCTCTTAGTCGCTCTAAATATTAATCTATCATCTCTTAAAAATCCATCTCCAATTTGGTTTGTTTTATTGGTAAATTTAATTTAAAATCCGCACTTTGAGTTATTCTGAACATTCTGTTTGCACAAGAACACAACAACTCTAGGCTAATTATATTAGAATCAAGATATATTATCTTCTTAGAGGTTGTTATATCATCTAAGATAACATTGAGCAGCGTCTGGAGTGAGGGCAGCATCTCTCTCGCATCAATTTGAAGCATTTCAGGCACGCACAAGACCTAGAAATAACAAGCACACGACATATAGAACCCTAGAGGATTTGAACCTTCGTCTTTGACTTTTCCTTACGAGGGGAGCACGAAAGGGGAGGAGCCCCTTCTAGCCCCACCGGAGCCCCTTTGGGCTTTGCGTTGTCGTCCAGCAAAGCCAAATCACTCGATCGATGAAATTAATTACCGCCATGCCCTAGATTTGGGGAAGAATCATATGAAATCCAAACCATACAAACGAGTAATACGTGTCAGCAACTGACGATCAAGATCGTAGCGCTATCTTCTAATCCCAGCAACCTAATCCGAATGGTGGAAAAATTACGTAATAAACCCAGAAGACTTTTAAAATTCAATCGTGCCTCAAATATTTCTCATATTTGTATTTAGGTCCCTCCACATGGATCTAAATGCAAAGTTCGATTTCTTTTCTAGAAACTTTTATTACACTCTACTTTACCTACTATATAGTATCATTGTTTGCCAAATTAATAACTTTTTAAAATTAAATAAAAAATTTAAAATAAAAAAAATAAACTTTGCAAATTCAAAAAACAAAAAAAATAACAAATACGAAAAAGCAAAAAAAGAACATTCTAAGAAGAAATTAATCACAATACTGACCTCAAATTCTGAGTATTGTTCCCGCCTCCTTGTGTTCCACCTAGGGACACTTACTCGGTAAATCTCTAAAGAAATAAGAGAGAGACATTTATCCTTTTATTAATCATCTACTCTTCTTCACTATATCTCTCTTTTATATTATTATTTGATAGCGTGCTTCTCTCTATGGTTGCTACAATCGACGATTTTTCTCTTCTCAAATTAATAGTGAGGGAGGCACACTCATAAGAGGATCGTTGATGTCCAACTAAGTGCATCCGCAAGCACTGTGCTGACCCTCTCATGGCACTCGATATAAGATATGGATAGTCAACCACAATTTGGGTTGATCTAATTCAAAGTGTATCAGAGAACTATAGGTGCATGAAATAATTAGGTCAGTGGTCCATGGATTAATCAATCAAGCAATTCCTAAAGGTAAGATCTTAGACACACAAAACAAATAAAAAGAAAGGAGAATGACTAAAAGCATGAGAAACAAATAAAAAAACAGAAAATAAGGGAGGAAGGAAGAAAAGAAGCAAAGAAAACCAATAAAATAGGTCGGGTCCCACAGGTGAACAGACAACAGATGAAATAGACCTACGAGTGTTCAAGTATCTCTAAATTTACTTAATTATTACAAATTGAAATAATATAAACTCTCTCTCTCTCAAGAAAATAAAAATCCATGCTACTTTATACTACAACTTCTTGAACATTGCTCTTGATTATCCTTGTCACACTCTTATGTCAGCTTAGTCTGAAAAGCCGACCTCTGCTTCACATGGGTTCACAAGATTCCTTAGAGCACCTCCCTCGATCTACAGGGCCCCACAAGAAAGGCTGACAAAGAGGTATGTCAAAATAGTTCTATATAGATAAAAATAAATAAAATAACAAAGCAAACAATGCAGACAAAGGAAGAAGTAAAACCATCTATACAATGTCGCACCTCAGCAACGGTGTCATTTGACGAATAATGGTTCGTCGAGATGTTCCAACAAGGCTGAAGCACCAGTGCTAAGGTGATGATAATGATTTCGATCCGATTGCCATTATACAAATGTGTTGTCGGTGTATAGAACCACAAAGAGATCCTAATTTTATCAAACAAAAGTCGGTTAAAATAGGAGAGAGAGAAAAGTGAAGTGGATTAATCTGCTTCTCTCCTATTTAAACCTTACACTATTTTATATATCCAGGTAAGTGTGCTTGGGTCGAACACAAGGAAGCAGAATGTTCAAACTACGGTTCCTGATAAGGAATAAAATCCAACAAAAATACACTTTTTATTCTTGAATTTACAATGAAATAAATTGAAACAATTTTGGTTGAAAATAAACTCGAGAAGCCAAAAATCAAAACCAGACAAGAAAGCGACAAAAAATTTGGAAAAAAAATACTCGAAAAATCCCTTGGGTATTTATCAAGCTACCCTAGAAAATTCATGGAAAAATGAGAAAAATACAAAGTCCAAACGACCCTTACAAGCCAAAGGCCTAACTACAAGAAAAATACTTTGTTTCTATTACAAAAAAGTCCCTGAAGGGACTAAAATGTAAAATATGTTTTATTACAATTAGGTCCCCATGCAGGGACCTAATTGCAATTCTTGAAACTTCTGGAGGCGGGTTGTAATTCCTGGAAGCTGGTGGGGTTTAAGATGCAATTTTCACACCCCTACGCATCCAACGGCCTGGATTAGAAGGCACTGCGCGATCTGATTCGTCCGATCCTGCCATGTGGCGCACACCTGTGCACTAGGAGTTCTTGGAGGTTCTTGAGATTGTTCAGACCGTTGACGAAGATGGCCTCTTCTCTGAATTTTCGCCAGTAGCTGGCGAGGGTCTTGGGCCTCCGGCAGGGCCAGAGGGGTGGCTCCTCCACCCCTCAAGCTCGCCCGCGGTAGGGATTGGTCGGAGGTGGTCGGCGACGGCGAAAAAATGTTGAACAAGATGATGATCCAGCGATCATGGTTATGATACTAAGGCTGATGCACCTTCTTTGATGATGAATTGCGTGAAGATCAAAAGCTCCAAATGACTCGCAATTGCTCCAGATAAAAGTTGGATTTGCAAAATACAAATATATATGCTCAATTCGCAAGAAATCGACCGATGGATTAAAGAATTTGCAAGATCAAAATGATTTTTCCAGCAGAATGGATAGCACGGTATTTGATTAATGGCGAGTTGGAAAGGAAGAAGGTATGATTATGTTCGATTCGATTAAGTTTGAAGTGGATTTGAGGGGTAGCGTCTAAGATGGATGATTAAGCTACTTAATTACGTAATTAACTACACTAATCATGACACAAGGATCGAGAAACAAAAGTTGAAAATGAAGTGATTTACCTGTGGAGTAGAAGGTATACGACCTCCTGGTATTCCCTCGATGGGGATGACTTCCCAGAGCTCCACGTTGCTCGAGTAGGTGATGCAAGGCGGCGATGCACCTTGGAACATCTCCTCCGATCTCCTTTCTTCCACGTGGGCTAAAGACGAGGAGCTATCACCTCCTGGGTTGGTCAGAATCGCGGGAAGAAGTTGGGTGGTCAGCTGATTGTTCTAGAGAAGATTCAGTTATGGAACGTTAGTTGTAATGGCGTCAAGTTCATAGTTATTTATAGATGAATTGCTTGGGCTTCAAGGTTAATCTAAGGATGGGCGTGTGTTAGGGAGGTTAGGAGAAGAGGATGAAGGGATGAGATCGATCGAAGGTGTTAGGAATCGAGCTGGAAAAATTGGTGAAGAGGAGGCGTTGGAACAAAGTTCAATGACCTGGGTTCTTGAAGAAGAACGAGGTGCTAACATGTGTCAGCAACTGGTTAGACAGATGATTAAATAGCTTATAAATTATATAGGGACTTTTACCCAGTAGACCCTATAAACTTTGCTAATCACCTCCATGACATTTTGTATAACGTAATTACCCTATCGACCCTATAAATTACCCCCAACAACCCTCGTGAGCTTCAAACAGAGTAACTACAAGGTTCATAGGGTATGAGTTGGCAAGTTTACGAGGTTGAGGGGAGAATTATGTTATTTCAAAGGTCGTGGAGGTAATTGGCAAAGTTTATAGGGTCTGTCGGGTAAAAATCCCAATTATGTAATAATTATCAAATCATGTTATTTTAAATAGATATAAAAACAAGAAATGTAAATAATTAAATTATCTAAATTATAGTATAATTACTTTTTATAAATAATAAATATTTTTCGAAATATAATTATTATATCAATAAATAGGTATAAATAACATGTTTTGGATTTTTAATTCAATAAATAGAAAGATAAATATTAATTTTGTATTTTCTTAATTATTAGAATAATAAATAAAGGCTATGTGACTTTTTAGAGAGTTTAATAAACTAATTTAGATATATTAATAAATACAGGAATAAGTTAAACAGTTTATTTTTATCTATAAATCAGTGTTTTGGATTTTATTAAAATAATAAATAAGCTCCAAAAATTATGAAATAAATCATGATGAAAATACAATATCATGAAAATAATTATAAATTATAAAATTAATAAAACTATAAATAATGGGTTCTAAATAAAATAAATAGCCCAGAAACCCCTTTGCCATTAGGTCCCAAAACCAACTTTTTGCAAACGGACTCCGAATTCAATGAAACCACCTCTATTAATTAGAGAATATTATTTTATGAATTTAAAGATGAGTAGAGTGAAATTGGATTTCGTATGAGGAAGTTATGATGTTCGGAAGTTGAGATTTTTGCAATTTAAAAGTAGGATTTATTGGCATATATACAGGATAATATTTTTAACTTATTTTTGTATTTTTATATAAATTTTTAGAAATAATTAGGAAAAGAGTTTGGTGAAAATTATGTACATATGAATTAATTAAAAATCAATGAAGTTTTGGTATTTATTTGATAAATAGTGGAAAGCGTGTGAAGTGTATCTTAATTTATTTTTAGGCTTTTCTTTCCTTATCTCCCCTTATTGGTTTGTTGACCAATCTATGCTGACTTGGTCTCGGGGGTTAGGTTATATAAATATATCTTGCAGCTATATTTATATTTATAAGTCATATTGTACATATATACATATTTACAATCTGCCTTCCTTTCTTTTCTTTATTTTTTATCCTTTTATTTATTTACATGTTTTTTATGCTTAAAAGTACATTTTTATTCATGAATGATGTTTTGATAAAAGATGGGAATTAATGCATTTTTACATGTATTTGTTAAGGGTTTTAAGACAAAATGCAACAAAAATGTTAATGAATCATGGATTCATCAACCCCCTATACTTAAACTTGGCTAGTCCCTTAGCAAACACTTATTTGAAAAGTAAGTGAAAAAGAAAGAAAGTTAGAATGAATTTGTTTTCCTAAACCAATTCATGAGAACAGATAAAGGACAGAGCTCGATCGGGCCTGCAACAAGCATTTTGTCAGAGCCTTAACTAGGATTAGGATTTTATACTCAACAGTCCTCAAGTTCCACAAATCCTTATTTAAGATCACTTCACCAGCTAGTTCAGACTCACTTATTCATATCGCAAACTCTATCAACCTTGAAGTCAATTTGTATAGTGTGTGAATTGATTTTGCTCTTCCTTCTTAAAGAAGCGAAGAAACCTTCCATCCCAGCTATACACTTCCATTGCTTCCTCATAAGGCTACTCTTTCCTCGGGGAGGGAGGTATTCCCTTCTGAGGTCAGTTTGTGCTATGTCCACAATCGAATTTATAGAGAAAGTAGAAGAATGAGAAAAGAAGTGGAGTGCGACCAGTGTAGACGCATCTCCTTGTGAAGCTCAACCGGTGTAGCTAAGTCTCCACTACGATGTGCAGACATTTTTGGTGGAAGCTTGGACAATTGTGGTCGTATTTGTATTGGGCTTCTTCTTTGATTTGGCTTTTTAATTTGCTTGCACTGCATTCATCTCTTTGTGCCTCGACGGATATAGCATCTTTTGTTCCATCCCTTTTTTGAGGTCTTAGAAAAAAATTGTGTCAGCAGATCCTTCCCTCATCCGAAGCGACTATCACAACCCCAATCTCTCCTGTCTTTAGACGTCAATGCTGCAAAGACAAGGATAGAAACACACTACCAAGATGTACTGCCCTTTGCAACTCCATGCAAGTCGAGCTAAGTGTAGAGTGCATGTGTCCAAGATTGGTTCACTGGTGCAGAGTTTAGGGATGACACCAAATGGTCTACTTAAGCACACATGAGTTGATTTCCCAAATATGGTATTATGGAACCCAATTATTTTAAGTCAAAAGACCTGAAGAGTCTAAATTCCAAATCCTAACTAGGCTCCTTACAACGAAAGTTAAAGACCATGATCAAACTCCATCCTTTGACTAGAACAAATCCTTAGTTCTAGAAATCAAACTTATTCTGAAAAATACGAATGCAAATGTAACCATGTTTTTGTGAAGTATATTTTCTGAATTTTACTCATTTTTATGGATGTTAAGGCTTTTGTAATTTTTATGAATTTTAGGACTTTGTGTATATTTATTTATGATTTTTATGATTTTTATTAACAACTTTTTCGACACAAATTTTACAAGATATACTTTATTTGAATTAAATAGCTAATGTATTTTACAGATTTTATCTACAGAGAATTTTACAAGGATTAAATGATTTTTACACATGTTTTAATAGATAGGATTTTAAATAAGTATTATACAGATTTTAAATACATATTTTAGATACATATTTTAATTTAAGTCTTTTAATTACAGATTTTAGACATATTTTACTTATTTACAAGGATTTTATAAATAATAGATAAATGTATAAATGGATTTTAAATTAACCCTCAACCACTTTTATGGATTTTATAGATATAGAAAATACATAAAAGTACGACTTATGGATAAAAGTATATATAAAATATACGCACCCCCTATACTTATCTTGTTCTATGTCCTCATAGCATCAAAAGAGAAAAAGGAGGACACAACTCGTGCTAAGTAAAAGTGGGTGAAAAGAATAAGTGAATACAAGTCAGTCAACTCCCCCTATACTTATGATTAGATCATCGTAAGTATAACGAAAGAGCATAAACGAGGTGACTGAGTGAAAAAATATATAACGAAGGAACAAAAGAAATAAATAGAACGAGATCATCGAAATCACTCGGTCCCCCCTATGCTTAGGATAAGGCATCCTAAGTATAGAAAAGAGTGTAGCCAAAAATTGGGGACCAATGATTTGTAAAAAAGAAAGGATATACAAAAGTAATAGAACAAAATAGAAAACGCTAATCAACGAACAATCAGTCCCCCCTATACTAGGATCTGGTATCCTAAGCATAGAAGATGAGCGAAAATGGGGACGATTGTGGTCTATGAAGAATATACAAGTGTTGTGGATCTCCATCCATCGAATGGCTCCAAAAGTCTATGTACTGGATGAGATAAAGTGAAAGAGTGATCATGAGTCCTGTAAAAAATAGATCACTTCAACCAGGGCCATGCTGAATCTTCTGCTTTTTATGTGCGTACTGATCATTGGCTGAACAAGTAGAGCCTCCTCTGTAAGTGAACTCTGTACGTGGCATAGAGCTCTTTTCTAAAATACGCATCTCTGGAGTCAGACTACAGAAGGTGTCTATATGTGTAACCATCACACCATCCGACTCTCTATGTTGAATAGACTGTATGATCTGTGAAATGTAATCAACTAACTCTCGTGCTGTAATTTGTGTACTCTCAATCTGTGGTACTGAGATGTCTACTGCAAGTAACTTCTCATCTGAATCTGATATGTACTCTACCTCTGTATGTGAACAATCATATGAAGAACTAGGTACCATATGATCTACCCCATCCTCGTGTAGGATATCGTGGGTATCAAAATAAACACTCTCAAGATTAGGAAACTGTGTCTCATCTATGTGCTGGCAATCGTCTGCAAGACTGGTGTCCTCTAAAGTGTATGACAATACTGATCTGGGACTGCTACATCCTCTCTCCATCTCAATGTGTATCTCTCCATTGTCTGTGCAGAATGATACTCTCCCAGCATCATAATCGAAGAGTGCTCTTGCTGTCTGCTAAAAGGGCCTCCCGAGAATGATTGGAGCAAGGTGTAATTGTGTAGGGCACGTCATGTCTAGGATAGTAAAGTCCACTAAAAAACTGCAAGCCCTGAACGATCACGATAATGTTCCTCAACACACCTCTAGGTCTCTTCACGGATCGATCTACAAACTGAAGTATCGCTCGTAATTTGAAGAGAGGACCTAGCTTGAGCTTATCAAGCAAAGTGGATGGAAGCAAATTGATTGAGGAACCATTATCTAAGAGAGTACGATGGAATGTAGTGTCTTCAATCTGACATGTGACATAATGAGCTCCAGGATCTTTCTTCTTCTTGCGTAACTTGTTCCGAATAGCACATGAAGTTGCCTTGGTCAATATATGCTTCTCAACTTGTGCTCTCTTTTTCCTATGTGTAGAGCATTTGTTCCTCAACTGATTCTTGAGTGTAGGAAAATAATCCAAGGCATCGTGAAGTGGAATCTTCAAAAAGATATGATCTTTCAATAGTCTTTCAGTCTCTAGAGTCACAACATTCTTTTTGGTATTTTTCTTTCCTTTTCCAAATAAAGAATCAGGAAAAGGAACAATCTCGGGAATGAGAAAATCAGACCTTTTATTAATTTCAGAATCAACTTGTACATCGAGAGTTTCAGAATTATGTACAAAACTCTCTAAAACAAGAGAAGAAACATTTTTATTGAGAGTATCAGCATGGTCTGGCGTGATATCATCGTCTGACCTGTCGGTATCCGTGTCAATAGTTTCGGCGTCGCTCCCTTCTCTCTGATCTTCATGGTGGTCCTTATCCTCGTGAAAGTTCTCCTCCTCAACATCAAAATGTGGCTGCTCATGGATTTGCTCTCGCTCCTCATCAAGTGCCCTCTCTTCTATTCCAACAGGTGCTTGTGGTGATCTACCGCTCTTGAGACAAATGAGTTAGATAAAAGTTCAGGAAAAGAGATCATACCTATAGTGTTGTCTACCTGATCTGGATGCCTCCTCTTGTTATTCAGATTCATATGAGGCTGGGCTGGGAGAGTAGTCTTTGGCATGGTTAACTCATCTAGACGACGGTTAACCTGCTCCATCTCTGTCTTATGCGCAATTTGGAGCGTACTTAACATATCCATGATTTGATTTAGAGCCTGGGCCTGTGAAGACATCTCAGGTTCAATGTGGTGACCCTGGCTTTCTATTCTCTCTTGCCTTGGCATATATTGTTGTGAGGTGGAAGGCTGGGAGAATCTCTGCGGTGCTAAGGAAGATTGCTGCTGCTGATAGTGATATGACTGTGAATGGTTAGTAGGATACTGACAGGAATGCAGTCTCTGATAAGCATGCTAGTCAGACTGCTGATGCATGAAGTTCTGTCGGTGCTGGAAGTATGGACGTCCATGCTACAAGTGACTGTACTGCTGCTGCTGATGATGAGGTACACTCAGTTGCTGAATCAGAGTATACCAAATCCCATTGATCTCAAGAGTGGCTTGAGGCTCAACATCCCTATCTACAGCACTGATGATCTGATCGGTATTGGCATGAAACTGATCCTCATGCCAATCAATCTGCAGAGTCTCGTGTTCTCTCTAAACAAAATGTATCTAATAGGTGGGTGGAGCGGGTAAAGTCATCCATGAAAGTTGTGTAGTCGAAGAATATTGGGCCTACTGGTACTGATGTTGAAGCTCCAAAACCTTCTTCATGAGATCACTCAACTGCTGAGGTAGAGATGAGAGTTTCTCCAACTCTCACAGCAGCTGTAAGTCCTAAACTTGTTTCTGAATTACATCTGCCAGTGTTAATTTCTCACTAATGAAGCCCATGCTGGTGTTGGATTCAGACTCTGAAATATTAGCCACCTTATGATGTTCTCGGTGATATGGTGGGTGAGGGGCCTTTTGGAATGCCTGAGTAGAGTCGATGACTCTTGAATTCTCCGCCATCCCTTTGAAGATGGACCAGACTCTCTCAACATCCTTATTCAAATAATTGTTGCCACATGCGGCACACACTATCCCCTGAATATCCGGCTGGAGTCCTCCATAATAGTTTTGCACGAGCACCTTCATCGGTATCTCATGATGCGGACATCTCTCTGTAAGATCTTTGAATATATCCCATGCCTCACAGAAAGATTCATTCGATATCTATGTGAAGTTGGAGATCTGACTCCTCATCATGTTGTCCTATCCAGAGGAAAATACTTACGCAGGAATGTGGACCTCAAATTGTCCCATGAAGAAACTTCCCGTCCTAGATGGCTCAACCAGTAAAGTGCCTTATCTGCTGAAGCAAAGGGAAAGGCTTTGAAGCGAACAGCCTCCTGCGTAACTCCTAGATAGCTAGCCGTACCACAGATCATCTTGAACTGCTGTAGAAAGGTAAACGGCTCCTCTGTAGCATTCTCGTAGAACTTGTGAAGCAATGAGATGAAGGACGACCTCAACTCGTATGGCCCTTGATTCAGCGGTAGCCGAATCCAATGGTGGAGCATTCTTGCGCCTGGGTCATACTCATCTCGTAAAGTGGCAGGGACCACTGTAGGCGGTAAAGGATTCCTGACTCCTGCTCGAAGCGCGGCTATCTCAGCCTGCAACTCAGTCTGACTTCTAAACTGTTCTCGAATCTACAAATTCATCTGATGTCAAGTGTCGAGAATTCCTGTCGTTATATCTGCGGCTGAATCTGGTCTTCTGTCATGGTGCTCCTCAGCTGTTGGCCTCTCCTCTGCTAGTCCTTTGCCACGAACCATGTGTTTTAGATCTGCTGTGAAAGAAAATGTCTCGTAAGAACTCAGCGAAAAATCAGCTGGAGTATCGATGATTTATTGAGACAAGCGTCTGCCTCAATAGACTGGCCAAGAGATAAGGGAGTCTGGGTGTGACTCTCCTTGAGATCAGATGGGACCAACTCGAGAAGAGGGTCATCCCGAGCTTGTGAAGATGTACGATGGATGGTGGACGGTTGAGGGCTCATGGAGTCTGAGTAGAAAAGCCGTCGAGTCGTCATCTTCGATGTCAAGAGATTTATTGGGAGAGCATGATTTACAATTCAAGAAAGATGGGAACCGCGTAAAAGCCACGGTAACTCACGCCTCACAAGAAAACACAAAGCAAACCCCGTTTTCACCAACACAACCCCATGATGATCGTAAGAGTTCGATCCTTTATCTTTTCGGTTTTAGGGTTGTATTAGCAAACAAGTATAATCTCGGTTATCGTGAGCTGATAGGTGCCCGATGTTTCCCCGAAACATTGTCCTGAGTCTTTAAAGACAATCACTTGTTCTCAACCAGTATGGGAGTAAGTGCGGACCGTTTCCGGCTACCTGTGTTACTTGAGGACAAAGCCTTATGCAGTGTCCTCTAAACCCTCCACTCTGCTAAGTATAACTGGACCATTTCCGACTACCCAGGCGTACCCACTGAAAAGCGGTGATTAGGTGCATAGACTAAGTAGTATTTCACGCGAAATATGGGTTTTTTGTTCTATCCTTATGGGTCATCCCTCACTCACACACTCTGAGAAGAAATGTGCGGGGATTACTCTCCCAAATCAATTGAATCTTACATTTATTTTAGATCAGATATGTTAGAAGTCCCTACTTCATTTTTAGGGTTTTATGTTTTTTTTGGGTTTTTTTCATACAAACGTCTACTGAGTGTCTTTATTATTTCTATAAAAGTCCTAAAATCATGCACCTAGGTTGCAAGTCCTAAGACTAACTACGAAAGCACTATCAGATAGAATAAAAACGAAAATCCTAAGCAAGCACCTAGCCTCGAGAAAATCCGTAAAAAACCGACGATGCGAGAAAAACCGCGATGGGTGCCCTGATCCATCAAATGCACGGCAATCGACAAATCCATTCCAGAGAAAAATGAGAGGGGAGGTACAAGTCGGGATGCCCTTAGGGGCCCCTTTCTACAAAAACAAAAACACGAGCCAGTGCTCTTTTCTCTCTCTTTTTCTTACAAGAATAAAAAGAAAAATACAACACGAGTCTTAATTATTCCTGCCCTCTGCAACCAAGAACCTCGATCTCTGTACTTTCAACTATTTTGCAGCTTTTGAGAAAGCCGACTGAACTTGCAGGCCCTGTAAGAATTAGTTAAGAAAGAAAAACACACAAAAAGCCGTAAAAAATACGAAAAAAAACGTAAAAATTGAAGAAAAACCGTAAATCAAAAACCGAAAGAAAATTTGTGAAATCGAGAATAATAGAGAAAAATTGGTTCAAAAACCACTGTAAAAACAATGCTTCCCCTGCAACGGTGCCATTTTGATAAAAGAAATTCCGAGCTGATTGCGATTATATAAATGTGTACTCGGTGTAGAGAATCGCAAAGAGATCCAAATTTTATCAAACAAAAGTCGGTTAAAATAGGAGAGAGAAAAGTGAAGTGGATTAATTGGCTTCTCTCCTATTTAAACCTTACACTATTTTATTTATTCAGGTATGTGTGCCGGGGTCAAACACAATGAAGCAGAATGTTCAAACTACGGTTCCTAACAAGGAATAAATTCCAACAAAAATTCTCTTTTTATTCTTGAATTTACAATGAAAGAAATTGAAACAAATTCGGTTGAAAACAAACTCGAAAAGGAAAAATCGAAACCACACAAGAAGTGATGAAAAATTCGAGAAAAATGCTCGACAAATATCTTAAATAGTCATCAAGCTGCCCTGGAAAATTCGAAGAAAAATGAGAAAAATACGAAGTCCAAACGACCCTTACAAGTCAAGGGCCTAACTACAAGGAAAATACTTTATTTCTGTTACAAAACAGTCCCTGGAGGGACTAAAATTCAAGAAGGATATGTTTTATTACAGTTAGGTCCCCACGTAGGGACCTAATTATAATTATGGAAACTTCTGGAGGTGGGTTGTAATTCCTGGAAGCTGATAAGGTTTAAGATGCAATTTTCACACCCCTCCGCATCCAACGGCCTAGATGAGAAGGCACCGCGCGATCTGAACCGTCCGATCCTGCCACGTGGCGCACACCTATGCACTTGGAGTTCTTGGAGGTTCATGAGGTTGTTCAGGCTGCTGATGAAGATGGCATCTTCTCTGAATTTTCGTCAACAGTTGGCGAGGGTCTTAGGCTTTCAGCAGGGCCAGAGGGGTGGATCCTCCACACCTCGAGCTCTCCTGCACTAGGGATTGGTCGGAGGTGGTTGTCGACGGTGGAAAAATGCGGAAGAAGATGATGATCCAGCAATCCTGCTTCTGATACAAAGGCTAATGCACGTTTTTTGATGATGAATTGCGTGAAGATTAAAAGCTCCAAATGACTCACAATTTCTCCAGATAAAAGTTGGATCTGCAGATTACAAATATATATGCTCGATTTGCAAGAAATCGACCAATGGAATAAAGAATTTGCAAGATCAACATGATGTTTCCAACAGAATGGATAGCATGTTATTTGATTAATGGTGAGTTGGAAAGGAATAAGGTATGATTAAGTTCGATTCGATTAAGTTTGAAGTGGATTTGAGGTGTAGTGTCTAAGATAGATCATTAAGCTACTTAATTGTGTAATTAACTACGCTAATCACGGCATGAGGATCGAGAAATAAAAGTTGAAAATGAAGTGATTTACCTGTGGAGTAGAAGGTATATGACCTTCTTGTCCTCGCTCGACGGGGACGACTTCCCGAAGCTCCATGCTGCTAGAGGCGGTGATGCAAGGCAGCGCTGCACCTTGGAACGTCTCCTCCGATCTCCCTTCTTCCACGCGAGCTAAATACGAGGAGCTGTCACCTCCTTGGTTGGTCGGAATCACGGGGAGAAGTTGGGTGGTCGGCTGATGGTTCTGGAGAAGATTCAGTTATGGAGAATTAGTTGCAATGGCATCAAGTTCAAGAATATTTATAGATGAATTGCTTGGGCTTCAAGGCTAATCCAAGGATGGGCGTATGTTAGGGAGGTTCGGAGATGAGGATGAAGGGATGAGATCGATTGAAGACGTTAGGAATCGAGCTAGAAAAAATTGTGAAGAGGAGGCATTGGAACAAATTTCCAATGACCTGGGTTCTTGAAGAAGAACCAGGTGCTGACACCTTTCAGCACCTGGTTAGCCAGATGATTAAATAGCTTATAAATTATATAATAATTATCAAATCACGTTATTTTAAATAGGTATAAAAACATGAAATGTAAATAATTAAATTATTTAAATTATAGTATAATTACTTTTTATAAATAATAAATATTATTTGAAATATAATTATTATATTAATAAATAGGTATAAATAACACATTTTGGATTTTTAATTCAATAAATAGATAATTAAATATTAGATTTTACTTTCTTAATTATTAGAATAATAAATAATGGCTATGTAAATTTTTAGAGATTTTAATAAACTAATTTAGATATATTAATAAATACAGGTATAAGTTATATAGTTCAGTTTTATCAATAAATTAGTGTTTGGATTTTATTAAAATAATAAATAAGCTCCAAAAATTCTGAAATAAACCATGATGAAAATACAATATCATAAAATAATTAGAATTTTTAAACTTAATAAAACTATAAATAATGGGTTCTAGATAAAATAAATAGCCCAGAAACCCACTTTGTCATTAGTTCCCAAAATCGACTTTTTGCAAACGAACTCCGAATTCAATGAAACCATCTCTATTATTTAGAGAATATTATTTTATGAACTTTAAAGGTGAGTATAGTGAAATTGGAGTTCGTATGAGGAAGTTATGATGTTCAGAAGTTGAAATTTTTGCAATTTAAAAGTAGGATTTCTTGGCATGTATACAGGGTAATGTTTTTAACTTATTTTTATATTCTTATATACATTTTTAGAAATAATTAGGAAAAGAGATTGGTGAAAAATATGCAACATGAATTAAATAAAAATCAATGAAGTTTTGGTATTTATTTGATAAATAGTGGAAAGTGTGCGAAGTGTATCTTAATTTATTTTTATGGATTTCTTTCCTCACCTCCCATACTTATTAGTTTGTCGACCAATCCATGCTGACTGGGTCTCGAGGGTTAGGTTATATAAATCTATCTTGCAGCTATATTTATATTTATAAGTCATATTGTACATATATACATATTAATAATCAACTTTCTTTTATTTTCTTTATTTTTTATCCTTTTACTTATTCACATGTTTTTAATGCTTGAAAATGTATGTTTATTTATGAATGATGTTTTGATAAATGATGGGAATTAATGCATATTTACATGTATTTGTTAAGGGTTTTAAGACAAAATGCAACAGAAATGTTAATTAACCATGGATTCATCAGGTGACCACTCAAAAACTTGGACCAATAAACAATCAACCCACAATGAATGATAAATTAATGCAAATGTATGAGACTTGATTCATTTTTATTTTAAGTTGTGTATAGTGTGTAAGTAAGTAGAGTATCACACAACAGAGAGCAAACGTGACGGATTGAGATATTAAAATTATTATTCCTAATTATTCATCATTTTGATTATTATTTTTCTTTTGTTTTTGAGTTTTTGTGGCTTTCAATATATAATATTTATTTGATTTCTAATATTTTTGTAAACATTTTTCAGATTTTATATTTATAAATTAAAATATAATAATGTATAATATAAGTAATATATATAGATAATAGAGAGGGATATATAAATAAGAAAAAGTGTTTTTGTGTTTTTTTCTAAAATATAAAATAGAACCAAAATAAAAGAAATAAAGTCCTTTTGTGTTTTAATTTTTTTGCAAATGTTTTAATGATTTTTAAAGAGTTTTATATTTTTAATGGGATTTAAGATTATTCAAACGTGTAAAATAGCAAACAAGTTAAATACTAGAAATTATTTTGTGTTTAAAAAAGGTAACAATCCAGAAAATTCCCAAAACCAATTTTAATATAAACTATTAAATATGAATTAAAATAAGATAAAGAAAACAATATTTTTTTAGTTTTTTTAGAATTATTACTGTTTTTTAAAAATTTTTAGGGTTTTGTGATTTTTAAGCTTTCTAATTTATATTTTTAGCAATTTTTGGATTTGAGGTAGATAATATAACAATATAGCTAATATATTTTTTACTAAATTTTGAATGTGTTTTTTCTATTTTTTTGTGTTTTAATATTTAGATAGAATAAAAAAACATGTTTTCATATTTTTAATAAATAGGAAAATTCAGTCAAATGCCATGAGAAAATTATGTCATTCTACTATATGTCAGGCACTTAAATAATTTTTCCTACAAATTTTAGAATACTAAAGTATTTATAAATTAAATAAATACAAATTATAAAATCTACAGTTTACAAGGACCTCTTTGTAATTAAGACGGACATTAAGATCATTTAATAACATACCCTAGTAGTATAGAATGCAAATTCAAATATCCCAAAAGCCATTATTAGCCACATGAGCATGAGGTAAACCTTTCCTATACTAACTGTTAGTGTAGTCTTTTATATATCAATAAAGGTTATTGGTTTATTCCAGTCCTTGTCTAAGATTACATAAATGAAAGCACTTATAAGGTCCCTTAGTACAATTAGGGTTATGTACCATGGCCATCTTAGTAGTCATACAACTACTAATTCAATGGCTGAATCATGGAGGTTAGTGCTTGGATGATATCTAAAGAGTTAGATTGAGGACTCACCAGGTACAATCAAATGATTGTTAAGAAATGATCTCCAACCTGAGATGGAGCTGGCTATTCTTCTCTAAAGGATGATATCTGACCGACCTCTTGAAGCATGTCATTTGTATAGAAATGGAGATTCAGAGGTATTAGATAAGTTAGGTCAAGGAGTTGACTTAACAAGATCGAGATAACCAAGACCTATGCCGTATACTGTCACAATATATGTATGCATTCGTCTGGCCGGAGACAAATACATCACTATATGTCTAAGTATGCACATTAGACATACCATTAGGTTTATGACTCAATCAAGGTCTATACACTAACGAGTTGTTGTGTAAATGAGGGCATATGAGTAATATGGTCTCTCAAAGGTATCAAACATGTTCACTACTGAAACGGAAGACTTGAGCTCACTCATGAAGTATTGGGACTGATAAAATTCCATGCATGGCCATCTTGCTTTGGAAGCAGGACAAGAATTTGTAGGTATTATATATGCTTTTGGAAAGCATATGATTAATACCAACTCTTAAAGACCAAATGAGAAACTTAACAATAAAACCGTGAAGAAGACAATCTCAATATGATCTAAAACTTCGGGTTTATTCTAGGTCTTCCAATATGCATGATGTACATGTATTAGGAATACCCGAGGGTGATGTAATCATAAATTATATAACCATGATGCTTCATACCGAGGGAGTGATTAAACATGTATGGATTTTGGCGTCTCCTCTCAGTAGATCAGTAATACAATCTTAGTACAAATGTTGGAATTGATCTGAATATTATTAGATGCGATGAGAAGATTAGATTCACAGTTTGATTTTATCAAGCATCTTTGAGAGATCCTTGAGATATGAATTTGAGATATGATCTCGGTCCAACTCACTATACATGGTATGTACAATCGCCCAATCCTTATTTCCATATATCTGGAGATAAGGCACATTATTCTTGAAAGAGTTCAAGAATAATTCTATTGTTGATAATATATTTGAGCATTGGAGAATGGATTATTAAATTTGATTTATCTATCATGAATAATATGAATATGATTCATATTATTTGGACACATGAGAATAGTTATCCAAGTTATTTAAATATGATTTGATTATCAAGGTTATGATTAACATGGATATCACTGTCCATAATAATCATAAATAATATAAATACGATGGAAAGATTTAATTGTAAATAATATTTACAAGTTAAATGTTAATGTGAATTGGATTCACATTGAATAATTAATTATAAATGCAATTTACATTTTATATTAGATGTACGAATATGGTTCATAATTGTTGATGGCATGGTTGAAATTATCACAAAATAATATGAAATTATTTGGTGAATAATTTTGCAACAAAAATTGTTACACATGTGGAATATTTGTTGATATATGTGATCTCACAAAAATGCGATGAGAGAGCCACTATCCATATAAGGAGGGTGGACGATTACATTGAGTCCAATTTCAATGTGGCCTTCCACTCCATGAATGGAAGGAGGCTTGCTCTCTCTCCATTCATTCCACATGAGACTGATTTGAATTAAATTAAATGTGTTGTAAATTATTTGCAGTATATTTAATTAATTTTAAATTGACTATTTGTTTTTGCAAATTTATTCAACAAAATCATGGCCATTGATTGAAAGCAACAAACAATCTAAACCATTGATCTTATGTACACATTGATTGAGATCCACAAACATCTAATTTGTTATAAAAGAAAGAAAAGTCATTGCTCTTTCTTCACCACAACAATTGCAATAGAAATAACTCTCTTCCTATTCTCATACACAACCCCCTGCTCTCTCTCTCTCTCTCTCAATATTGTGGTCGTCCACCATATTGACCTAGAGAGTTCCGCAGTCATCACGAAGTCGTTGTGCTGTCAGAACAACTTCTTGCAGATCTCTGCCTTCTTTGGTGCATCTTCCTCATGAGGAAGTCCATCAATTTCATGTGATGAAACTCAGTATACTCTGTGCTTGGATCTTTAACTCGGATTGCGGGAAGCACACAATTCATCCACCCACCAACAAGTTCATCCTTCATAAGATTAGACTTGAGGAAGGATATCTCTTCGCTAAGAGACAAACGTGATCACAAACATGCTTCAAGTGGTAATATTATTACTTGTTTGTGATCTTGATGAAATTATATGAGAAGAGTTCTCATATCATGTGGTTTCATCTATTTAGATTTTTAAATTCCGTGGCCCCGAGCAACTCTAGTCACTCTTGATCGCATGTGATCACGCTTCTGTGATGCGCCAAGGCCCAAACCCTAGCCTTTAAGCAAACCTTGATGCGCCAAGGCCCAAACCCTTGATCACGCTTATTTTATCACGCTTATTAGTGAAGTCAATTAAATGTCTTGTACGTGTTCCAAACCTTAAAGCAACAAGGTTTTTTATATCAGTTGGACAAGGACTCATAGTTTTTGCACAAGATGCAATATTCGAATTATTTTTCGCTAAACTGAAAAGCCCCTGTTTAAGCACTATTTGTATGAATTTTTAAATAATAAAGTATATTTAGAATGCCCAAATATGTTCCCAAAATTGTTTCTAATTTTTGGCACCAAAGGTGCATAAATTAAAATTCAAAAAGTTATTGTGATCACAATCTTTTGCATGTATTTTCGGATCTATAACAAACTAATTTTTAGTTATAAATTTCCTATCATGAAACATGAAATAAATAATTTAATTAAGTATAGAATTAAACCAGAAAATTGCTCCAATGTATTTCGCGTGATTCCGACTCCGCTTGCCCTTGATATTCCATATTTGGAGGAGATGGGCTGGCTGGATGGTGATTGCATCATCAAGACTACTTTCTTAATATTTTTATCATTCAATGTAAATACACAAAATTATAAAATTTCCCTGATCAAGATTATGCTTAATATTTATGAAATACTTGATTAAACATCAATCATCATTGAATGAATGTCTCATGATAAATATCCTAATTTAATCAACAATAGTTATATGTCAACTTTTGTATGCAAAACATGCTTGCTTGATATGAATAGAAAATTAAGATTTTTAAAAATATTTATGATGCCTAAGTCTTCTGAGTGATTACTATATATGTATGATGAATCTCCATTTCATCACCTTTATTCTATCATTTTGGCCTTAAAAACCCCAGCAAATGCATGTAAAGAGCATTAATTTGTTCATATTAGCATCTATTATTGTTGGCATTAATTGTACCTAAAATAAGGTTTTTAATGCCAAAATTATAGAATAAAGGGAAGAAAAGAAAAAGGAATAAAATATTGCAAAGATTTTATGACCTTAACCCCGAGACCAAGGCCAGCATGAACTTGGTCGACCAGGAATAAAGTAGGGGGAGATAAGGGCCAACATTCAATAAATACATCATTTATTCATTCTTCCATTATTGCATTTTTGGCACCTATTTTGTACATAATTATTTATTCATCAAATAAAGAAACTTTGTACATAAAAGTTGTATATAATAATGTAAATAAAATTACAAAATTGAGTTTGTGCAAAAATAATATACAGTGTACATTCTATACACAAAATAAAAGGCAAAAATCTCAACTTCACAGACTCATATCTTGCAAATAAAAACTCCAAATCAATCAAACTCACCTTTAATTGTATCTAGCATCTCATAAACTATTTTGTAAAATTATTTCCATAATTTTTGGAGTCCATCTGTGGAAGTTAGGTTCTTGACCTTCCTTGTACATAAGACTGATTAAAATACTCATTTTATTCAATATTTAGTAATTGTACAAAATTATATTTTTTTTTAAAAAAAAAAAGTTTGTAAATAGTATATATAATACATGTACATGTTGAAATTACAAGAAAACCAAAAAGAATTTGATAAATAAAATAAGTCTATAATAATCATAGACAAAAGACCTATGCTACATACATGTATATAAATAAAAAGGAACTTAATTCTTTTATTCTTTTATTCATCCATATTTTATAATAATAATGTACATATAATACATCATTCATTAAAACTACAAAACAAAAATAAAAACAAATAAAATTCATTAAATAAATTAAATGAATATAATATATAGGTAAAGTACCTATAAGTATACATACATACACATACATCTATTTATTTAAAAATATAAATAAACTCATAAAAATAAAATAAAAATATACCTATACTCACAAAAATAAGTTATAAAATTATAAAATAAGAAACTAAAATAATAAAATAAAATAATAAATTAAAAATAAAATATACAAAAATACATGTAGATATACACATATACACATTATTCAATTAAAACCGTAATAAAATAATTCATAAAAATAAATAAAAATCGTATTAAAATACTACATACAATAATAAACATTTTTTATTTTATACTTGAAAAATAATAAAATCGTTTATTAGCTTAAATAATTCATTCTTTGATACTCCAGCCTATTTTGTCTTCTAGCGGCTCCCGTGGACCAACCACAGGCCGGCAAAAGTTGACCTCGGGTCAACTCTTCAGACTCAAGGACGGCCCCTCTGACAAGTCACGAGAGGTCCCTCTTCCTCGATTTTTCACGCCGATTGTGTTGCTCGAGGGTGATAAGACCCGTTATGAGATTTGTTCCTCGAACATCCACGAATCACGCCGCATCCCATGATTCCTTGTACAGCATCTAGATTCATCAAGATCTGCCGGCCAATAAGGGCGCAAACTTTGCTTATAAATAAACCCTCCGACCTCCTCATCCATTTTGGCCTCCCTTTCCGTCGTTTTCCACCGTCTATTCCAGTCCTCTGAGGTTCCTTGTGACAGGAGGGTCCTCCTGGAAGCTTCAGGCAGTTGGAGGAGTCGAAGGAGCGCCCACGGCCGCCGCGTCGCCGGAGGTCCTGCTCCCTGGTTGCACACCAGGTATAAGAGCTGCTTTCTTTCCGTTTTTAGCTTAGTTTTAGTCGTTACTTCGTAGTTTAGCTTTTAGATCAGTCAGTAGAGCCTCAGGTGCTCGATTAGCTTAAGATCGAAGTTCGCCGGAGTTTAGCTCCGGCGAACCTCTCGACTCTGATCAGCACGCTATCTGACCCTTCGCCCCACCTCATCGCCTTCCCCTACGTATTCTCCACGCACCCACGCTCCAAGATCAACCAGAGCTCGCCCAGCTCTGCGAATCGAGGTCCTCCCTCCTCCGCTTCGTCGGACCTCGCCGCCCTCCACCTTTCCCCGTTCGTCTATCCTAAACCTCGGGTCGAGGAAGAGCCCCTCGAGCCCCTCTTTCATTTGGTGCAGGACTCAAGCTGAAAGGAGCCCTCTGGGGCTCGATTCAAGTCCCTTCAAGGTTCCAGGACCCCCTTGTCTTCTCCGAGCTCGTCCAGCCGATCCAGGAGGTCCTGGACCTTCTGGAGCATCTCGAACGGTGCGCACCGCTTCGCCGGACGCCTGGAGGGCACAAGCAGCAACATTAAGCGCCTGGAGGCGGAGGAATCACCGATCGAAGCCAGGGAAGTCAGCCGTTCTTCCCTGTTCTTCGCGAGCAGCAGCAGCCGTTGGATCAAGAGCGCAGGTCCAGATCGAAGCCCAACCGTCCGATGAAGCCACGCAGCAACCGTCGGATCATCTCAAATGATCTAATCCTAACGCTTCATCGGCGAAGCGTCATCGGGAGAGGAGATGGTGACGCGTGTCAAGTGGCGAACGAAGAACCGTTGGATCGCGCGCACTTAGGGGGTAATTTTCACATATACCCCCGCTCTTTTGTATATTTAATTTTTAATATTGTAAATTAAATAGCACGTTGTAAATAAATCGTATATTTTGCAGAAAGGACCCTAAGTTTATTAGATTTGCATTTAGGTCCTTCCGCGCCTCACGTGCAGTCCCACGTGAGGCGCGTGAAAATTGCAAGTATGCCCTGGCGGTTTTTGTATATTGTAGAATAGTTCTAAAAATTAAAATAAATGTTTATCTTAGTATGTATTTTTGCACTGATGCCCCTGAAGTTTATTTTATTTGCAAAAATACCCCTGCCAGGCTGTTTTAATTTCGTACCTTTACCTATTTATTAAAAATACCAAGATGGCTCCTAAAAATCCACAAAAATTAGAGTAGATGCTCTATGCCATGCTGGTTCACGCGCGTATTTTATTTTGAATTTTTGGCATTTTTCCTGATTATTAAAAATAGAGTAGGAGCCATTTTTGCACTGTTTGATTTAGAAAATACAAAAAAAATTAGAAAATGTTTTTGGAAAATTCCAAAAAAATTGCATATGGTATATTTATTTCTATGTTGAGTCCAGAAAATGAAAAACCCTAAAAATAATAAAAAATAATAAAAAAAAAGAGAGACCCACTTCACTCAAGAATGACTGGTATGCACATATAGGCTCATGCATTTTTGTATTGCTCTCTGTGGTTCGACCTCTACATGCTTGTTCCCTATACATTTTATGGTAGAGTAAATAAAGATTGATTCACACTTCCTTTGAGCTTGATTGTTTTATTCTTTGATTGTGGGTCAATTGTTGATCACTCGCCTTTTGTTGAGGGTCGCCACGACGACATATTCAGACCCTTGATAAAAAGCGCGTTCATCAAATGGCGCCGTTGCCGGGGATCAATGAGCATAGCCTACTTTCTTCTTTGTCATTCTTGTGTACATTTTTGGTGATATTCATTTTTGATTCATGATTGATTATATTCTGTGAGCAGCCATTTTATTGACATTAATCACTATGTTTAATTGATTCATTTCTTGTGATTATCTTTATGTGCTCTATGATTGATTAAGTGAACTATTCTAATACACTCTTTTTGTGACTTTGATGCGAGGGTCCGCCACGCAAGGATGGCTTCTTAGGAGGCCAAGGCAGCCAAGCTTGGAGGAGGATGGTCTTCTCTTCTCATGACCATCAGGAGAGAGTATCAAGGAAGCAAGGAGATGTGGATTAGATAGGCTTAGAACATTTAGGATTATCTCTGTAATTTTTGGTGAGAGAGAGACAACTTTGGCATGTAATAATTAACAGGACTCTACTCTCCACAATGAGGTCCAGTGCCCGGGTGTCTGTTCACCTGGGGGCCTCATCGCTGTTTTCCGCGATTTCTACCGCCTTCTTTTCTTTGTTTTCCGCTGTTTTGGGCTTTCCGCCTTTATTTCACTTTGTTTTGTGTGCTTGGAGCCCCTAGATATAGGTTGCCTGACTCGGTAGCTAGGTCCAAACATTAATAAGAATGCATGTTCCTATAGTCTACTTCGTATGGATCTAGTCAAACTTAAACAGCTAGGTCATTTATCTCTTAACCCACGTGCCGTGAGCGAGCCCCATCAAGCGCTACTCCTAAACTCGAGTGTGTCGAGAAGAGGAGGGGTGAGCCAAGACCGGACCCTTAGGTTAAAGATGAGTAACCAGCTTGTGGTTCTTCACGTTAATAGCAGCTAATGTTTAGGGCGATTTTGACGAATGCACACCGCCATGTAGTTAGGCTTAAAAATTCTGTTTTGCATACCACATGGAGAGAGCTGGGATGCACTGTAAGTCTTCTAACTCAGCATGCATCATTCGGTTCAATGGTGAGATTTCCATCATAGAACCACTTGCATGGCTTTTCCGCTATTTCCCTCTGATTTTGAGCACCTAGGACTTAAACGGAAATCTACCAAAACGTTAGGCGCTGGTATGAAACAGATCCAAAAAAAGTGAAAACCCAAAAAAATAAAACTAGGGGACTGCTAAATAAACTTTGACCTTAATTAAAATCCGTAATGAACTATCATTGTACCGGGTTCATAAAGCCCTCATTGTTTTCAGGTACCTTGGAGGGGGACCAAAACCCTACTCCCTTGAGCGAGTGCGACCCCCTAAGGATTAGAGCCAAAAGCCCAGTCTGCAACTGCCTTGTGTATCGCCTGGATTTCCGAAGTAATGGCGCTTCTATCGTACGTAGGCGAGTAGGGCTTGGTCACCAATGGTGACTCTCTGTTGTGAGAGCATCGACCCTGTCCGAAGTATTGAGCATAGGCCACGCCTTCACGGGGGTGTCTGTCTCATCGTCCTGCGTCCGAGTAGGTTCTTGCACGCTCACGGGTGATTCCGTTGCGAGCGAGAACCGAAGTATTGGTTTCGCCTATCGGCTTCCTCCCTCTTTCTTTGGCTGAGTAGGGATCCAGGAAGGGTTACGAGGACTCCAAAAAGTACAGACTACAGGTTACACAGGAGGAGGACAAGTACGGGATACCCTTCCGGCAGTACTCTCTCTCCTATAGGGTAGCGTACTAAGGACTTGTTACAAGATATGCCTGAAATAACAACTCTAAAAATGAAAAGATAATAAGTAGCCGAGCTTTCACGGCTTCACATGGCGTGAGTTGGTGAACCCAATTTTGAATTGTGTTTGTATGGATCTAGATTAAGGTTCAAAGATCAAGTCCCGCGCCTTTGCGCAAAAATTTTGTTGTGTCACTCCTCTTTGACCCCCGCTCAGTTTGAGCCTTTTCTACTGTTTTGCACTCCTTTGTAATCCTCGTTGACCATCGTATCTTTCATCCAACATCCTACCTTCTCTTGTACTTCGCGAAGTTGATCCATGGATGGTTTCCGTCGGGACCATGCCGACACCCATATCAATTCCATGGACTCAACTCCGCCAATAACTTCGAGGTGACTCACGAGAACCCAATCCGGACTTTGCGGATCGATCTCTAGACTCCTCGTTTTCTACCTTTCTCTTGACCACCCAATAAACTGGGATCACCTTTGTCCCACTTTCGCCGTTGTGAAGGGAAGTCGACTACAGTCTACATCCTTTTCCATTCACAACATGTTGGGGTTAACCTGAATTCCAGCATCATCTCGACAGCTGAACATTGATTACAAGCAGTCTGATCAGGACTATCTCCTTATGCAGATAGAAGACAGTGCAAGCCCTGGAGACTACTCCGGAGTTCATCTCTTCCGACTCAGACCCTGACATGGCTCCCGGAGGAAAGGGCAAGGGTCAGCAGCCACCCACACCAGAGGGACAGGCGCCAGATCAGAATCAGGTCAATGCACAATTACTGGCATCTATCCAAGCCATCCAGCAGCAGCTGACCGAACAGGCCCTCACTCAGACAGCTTTCCAGGACATGTTGAATGATGTGATTAACCGAGAAGATGGAGGAGGAGGCAGAGGCAGAGGAGGCAGGAGAGGAGAAGGTGAAGGTGGAGAAGGTGGTGATGACCACAATGATGATCTTGAACTACCACCACAGAAACCTACCCTTAAAGAAACATACAACCCGGGAGACAGCCAGATGACCGAATGGATCCTCATTCCACCGGTACACGCTCACTTTGAGCTGAAGCCCCAATTCATTGCTCTTCTTCCTGCATTCCATGGAAACACCAGCGAGGAGCCGTACATCCACCTGCAGCAATTCTCCCGCATTTGCCGTACGACTCACTATCCCAATGTCCCTCTGGGCATTGTCAAGATGACGGCTTTCCCCTTCAGCCTACAGGATAAGGCCCTTTATTGGGTCAATCATATGGGAAAAGTTGTGACGACCTGGGAGGAGCTGAAGTCCGCCTTCTTGCACAAGTACTACCCTCTGGGTCGGCTCAACCAGATGCGAGCCCGTATCAGTAATTTCTCCCAAGGACCCCATGAGTCGATACATGAAGCATGGGAGAGATTTACTGACCTGCAGGAGAAATGTCCCCATCATGATATTCCGAAGACCAGCTTGGTTCAGTATTTCTTCGGGGGACTGAATATTGAGAGTCAAAGGCTCGTAGACGCAGCATGTGGGGGCTCACACTTCAATAAGGATGAAGATGTCGTCTGGCAGATCTTTGAAGAAATGGCCGAAGGAGAGGCCGCCCTCTCTTCATCCAAGGCTTATCAGAAGCAACCCCAGATCCTTCAAAAGCAAGTGCACATGGCAGCGTCTAAGGAATCAGAGAGAGATGAGAGCTCCAACCTCAGCATCATCGGGGGCCATCTCTCTAAAGTCGACATCATCGAGAAGCGATCACAGGATCTCGAAAAACTCGCCGTGATCGAGAAGAGGACCCAGAGTTTGGACAAGCTGGATCACATCACCAAGCAGCTAGAACTGCTGGTAGGTACCATCAATTCTGTTCAGTCGGCAGCACCGCTCGAAGCTCCAGCTGAGAGAAAAGACGAGCAACCACCGCTATACCAGCCTCAGCCGAGCCAGCAACCACCGGCGGTTCAGCACGTGTACTACGTGCAGGCACCTGATCAGAGCCAGCCGCAACAGCAGATGGTTGTGTATCAACCAGAGTTTATTTCAGAATCCGATTCAGTGTTCCCACCACCACCCCTGGTCCAGGAAGTTAATGGGGTTTGGACTCATGACGCACAGCCGACCCGTCCTATGGGACAACCACAGGGTCAGCCATTTGCCAACCGGCAATACCACCAACCTCAGGGTGGTCGCTTTGGGCAATCCTCCCAGCAGAACCATCAATACCAGCAGCCTCCCCAGTTTGGACATCAGTGGAGGCAGAACCATCCATACCAGCAGCAGCCGCAATACCGGCACCCACAGCCGTATCACCAGTACGCGGCTGCTCCGCCTCAGCAATACCAGCAGTATCCACCTCCGTCTTATCAGCAACTTCAACTTCCTGCCCCGCCTCAGCATCACCAGCAACAGTCTCAGCATCAGCAGATGCAACAACAACGTGGTCTGCACGCTGACACCACCGAGGCACCTCCAGTAAACCCCTCCATGGACTGTCTAGCCCAACTTGTCAAAGGGCTAGCAGAGATGACCAAGCGGCTTGATGACCTGACCGCCACTCGCACTACCATTCCGGCGCAGGTCGAAGCCAACCCCAACAATTTCAAGAAGAAGGAGCAGGTAGAATGTGATGTCCAGCCCGCGTGTGATAATGATATTACTGTTTTTTCTAATGCTGTTACTCTCAGGAGCGGTAGGGCCTTGCATCCGCCTGCTACCAGATATGGGGTGAATAAAGAAACAGGTGGATCGTCATCTTCCGCATCAGCCGTGCCAGCTCCAGGGGCGGGTGAGGAGGAAGAGGAAGGAGAAGCCAGTCCAGCCGTTGAGCCATGCCAGCATCAACCTCAGCCAAAAATTTAAAAAAATCAGCAAAATCAACAACAAAAACAAGCTCGTAGCAGAAGCAAAGCCGTGCCAGCATTGGAGGAGCCGCTAGCAGCCGCCGATCACTTGCCAGCCGATGAAGCAGATGCTACCCTTTTTGATCGTCCAGTGACACCAGCATGTCAAGACCCAGTTTGTACTCCCTTTCAGGATTCGGGTGCACAACATTTTGTGGGCGATGATTTTGATGTAAAAAAGAACTCTGATTTTCCTGCCAGTAGTGTACATATTCCTTTTCCTCATGCAATACAAAAATCCAAAAAAATTGCAAAACAAAAAAATGCGTTGTCTGACCCAGGTGTTGTAGACATCTTGGATAAGTTGACTGTTGAGATTCCCTTGCTAAAGGCCGTGGAATACATGCCAGCCGTGAAGAAAGGACTAAAGGAGGTATGTACTACTAAGCGTCGCCCATCAAGAAAGAACAGGCGCCAGCAAGTTGAAAAACATGTCCTCTCATTAGCCACGGTCGCGGCCATCAACAACCTCCCCCAGAAGAAACAAGACACCGGAGCACCTCTGATCAGTTGTGTGATTTTTGATCAAGTCTTCGAGCGCACTCTTTTGGATAGTGGTTCTTCCATCAACCTTCTGCCCTCGACCATAATGCAGGAATTTGGGATGGGACCGCTCAAGGAAACACGCATGATCCTTCAGTTCGCTGACCGATCCGTCAAGCGGCCCCGAGGTCTCTTGGAAGACGTGATAGTTAAAGTGCAGGAAATGAAATTCCCAGCTGACTTTGTAGTCCTTGATATGGACTCACCTGCACCATTGCTCCAGACCCCCATCATCCTTGGCAGACCATTCCTTCGTACTTCAGGTGCCGTGGTTGATTACGGGTCTGGGAAGATCACTTTCAGCTCGAACACCCAGCAAATCACAATAAACATGAACAAAGAGCAGAATGCCACAACAGATGAGAGGCAGGTAGCGTCAGAAGCAGACTGCGAATTTATTGCAGAGATCATAGACTCAGTTTTATCATTGAACGATTCATGGACCCTAGAAATCCTCACTCTCGAGGAGGACTTGGGAAGCGCAGTCAGCATGTGCTCCGATGATTCTTGGGAGATAGATTCTCAGATGCAGGCGCATCTTCTGGAGCAGTCATTCCAAACCGAACATGATCAGCTTAGCGCAGACCCGTTCGGTGCATCACCGGGATCTCAACAGAATATTGAGGATGGCAGCCTCTTCACAGAAGCACTGCCCACCTACAGTATGATGTCAGAGGTGACAGACAAAGTGGACAGATCAACACCAGAACTCAAGCCACTTCCGGCAGGCCTGAAGTATGCTTTCCTTGCGGGTGAAGAGCAAATGTATCCGGTCATTATCAGCAGCAGGCTGAGACCAGATCAGGAATCTCGACTTCTCGAGGTTCTAGAGAAGAACCGCAAGGCACTTGGATGGAACGTATCAGATCTCCGCGGGATAAATCCAGCCTTGTGTTCACACCACATCTATTTAGAAGAAGACGCCAAGCCGTCCCGCGAATTTCAGAGAAGGTTGAACCCTAACCTTCGGGACGTCGTCATGAAAGAAATCACGAAGTGGTGTGATGCAGGTTTCATCTATCCCATCTCCGATTCAAAATGGGTAAGCCCATTGCATGTAGTTCCCAAGAAATCAGGGCTTACCGTGATTACAAATGATAAAGGAGAGGAAATATCTACTCGGGTACCAACATCCTGGCGGGTTTGTGTTGACTACCGCCGTCTCAATGCAGCAACTAAGAAGGATCACTTTCCCTTGCCATTCATTGATCAAGTTCTGGAAAGATTAGCAGGCAAGGAGTTCTTCTGCTTTCTGGATGGGTACTCTGGGTACAACCAAGTGGCGATCGCCCCTGAAGACCAAGAGAAGACCACCTTCACTTGCCCGTTCGGCACCTACGCCTTCAAGAGAATGCCCTTTGGACTGTGCAATGCACCTGCAACCTTCCAAAGATGCATGTTAGCAGTCTTCGCCGAGATGGTAGGCAGTTTCCTCGAGGTATTCATGGACGATTTCTCTGTCTATGGTGATAGCTTCGATTCTTGTCTTGAGCATCTAGACAGAGTACTTCAAAAGTGCCGGGAAGTCAATTTAGTGCTCTCATGGGAAAAGAGCCACTTTATGGTCACCGAAGGTATTGTGCTGGGCCACGTCGTTTCCAAACGTGGCATGGAAGTCGACCCGGCGAAGGTGGACGTCATTTCAAATCTTCAGCCACCTCGGTCAGTCAAGAATGTGAGGTCATTTCTGGGGCATGTGGGATTCTACAGGCGATTCATCAAGGATTTCAGCCGCATTGCCCGACCTCTGACAGAACTCTTGTGCAAGGAGACGGATTTCATTGTTGATCAGCCAGTTCTCCTTGCTTTCAATCACTTGAAGGAGCTTATCACTCAGGCTCCGATCTTACAGCCGCCCGACTGGACTCTTCCCTTCGAAATAATGACCGATGCGTCAGATTTTGCAGTTGGAGCTGTTCTTGGGCAAAGAAAAGATAAAGCGCCCTACGCCATTCACTATGCCAGCAGAACGTTAGATGAAGCTCAAAGAAATTATACAGTAACAGAGAAAGAACTGCTGGCTGTGGTTTTCGCCTTAGAGAAGTTCAGATCCTATCTGTTGGGGTCAAAGGTCACAATTTTCACAGACCACTCTGCTATTCGGTACCTACAGCAGAAGAAGGATGCCAAGCCCAGACTGATTCGTTGGATCCTTCTCCTCCAGGAATTCGATCTGGAAATTAAGGACAAGCCTGGAACCCAGAACGTGGTAGCAGATCATCTCTCCAGAATAGAGCATCATGAACCTCCCCTGAGCAATGCACCTATCACAGAAACCTTCCCTGACGAAACCATTTTAGCTATGGATTCTCTTCCTTGGTATGCTGAGATTGTCAATTACCTCGTCTCTGGGGTAATACCGTCGGATTGGACGAAGAACCAAAAGAACAAATTTATGTCGACCATCCGTTTCTACCATTGGGAAGATCCTCTTTTATTCAGAGAAGGGGCAGATTGTATTTGGCGCAGGTGCATCCCTCAGACGGAACAATCAAGTGTCCTCGAGCATTGTCACTCGCTCGAATCTGGCGGACACCACTCTGGAGATCGGACGGCAGCCAAAGTACTTCAGTGTGGCCTCTGGTGGCCTACTTTATTCAAGGATGCAACTGAATTTGTTAAACGATGCACTGACTGTCAGCGAATGAAAGGTACACTCACGGCCAAAGATTCAATGCCCCTGAAAATCATTCAGATAGCAGATGTCTTCGATGCATGGGGCATTGACTTCATGGGACCTTTCCCTAACAGTCAAGGATTTCAGCACATCCTTCTCGCCGTCGATTACGTGAGTCGTTGGGTTGAAGCTATCCCTGCTCGAGCCGCCGATAGCAAAACAGTTTGCCAGTTTCTCAAAAAGAACATCATTTCGCGGTTCGGGATACCGAAAATCCTTATCTCAGACGGGGGTAGTCACTTCATCAATAAAGAGGTCAAGAAGTTGACGAAGGAGTACGGCATTGACCACCGGGTTGCCACTCCTTACCATCCTCAGACCAATGGCATGGCAGAATTATCGAACAGAGAAATCAAGACTATCCTGCAGAAACTTGTTAGGCCAAACAGAAAGGACTGGTCTCAACTCTTGGACTCGGTTCTATGGGCATATCGAACCGCCTACAAGTCTCCCTTGGGCATGTCGCCCTATCGTCTTGTATATGGAAAGCCGTGCCATCTGCCCGTGGAGTTAATTCACAAGTCTTTATGGGCAATCAACAGCTGCAATTTGGACTCACACAAAAGTGGTCAGAAGAGGAAAGATGATCTGAACAGACTCTTGGAATTTCGAGACTATGCATACGATAACACCTTGATGTACAAGGAGAAGGTGAAACGCTGGCACGACAGGCACATCAGACGAAAGACCTTCGAAGTTGGGCAGAAAGTGTGGTTATTTGATGCAAAGTTGCGAATATTTCCAGGCAAATTAAAGAGTAAGTGGACAGGGCCATTTCGAGTTTGCGAAGTGCGTGACAATGGAAGCATTGCCATATCCGAATTGTCCTCTAACGCACAGCCATTTGTCATCAACGGCCAACTACTGAAGCCTTACCTCGAACCAGATACATTTTTGGCCGTTGTTGATTCCGTCCAGCTCATGCAACATGATGATATCTCGACAGCACCTGCGGCATCGAAAGATTCAGACTATGCAATCCAACAAATTCTTCTCTGATTCTTTTCTTCTTTTCTTCTTCTAGCCTATTCTTTGTATCTAAGAGGTGCCGACCTTGTGGACAGTTTTCTGTACTTAGGACGTACTTTGTCCTAAGTATAGGGGGGCGTGCACCCCGAGTATTTCAATTCGTTGATCCTCTCCATTGTCTCCTCTCCTCGTCTATACTCAGGGATATCTTACCCTAAGTATAGGGGGAGGCAACCGGGGAACGATCTGTTTATTCTTACCCTTGACCCTCCCTGTGTTGTGTACAGTCTGCTATACTTAGGATTATTTGATCCTAAGTATAGGGGGGGACGGTCAACTTCTCATTCATTCATTCATCCCGTTAATTATTCCTTCATTCTTTAGATCTGTCTATACTCAGTACGAGTTATGTCTTTGCTTTTCCTTTCGATCTATGAGGACATAGCTCAAGCTAAGTATAGGGGGGTCGTATATACCATGTATATACTATAAGCCATAACTCATACTGAAAAATAAAATATCACCTCGATAAAATAGGATATAAAAAGTAGCTCTATAATAAAGAAAGATGATTGTGAGTTCCTCAGACTCTTTGTAATTATACTGATTATTAAGTCAGAAAAATGTTTGATGTAAAAAGCTATTTTGAAAAACCTTGTGAAAATAGTTTGAAAATAGTGTGCACAAGTATGCAACCTTTGAAAAATCAGTTTGGTGTGAAAAATTTTCTTTGAGTGAAATAAAAATGTGTGAAAACTAGTGTGCAACTGATTGTGAAAATTGATTGTCAATTTGTTTTGAAAAACCTATCTATGTTGTGTAAAACCTTTGCAAAAATCAATTTCAAATACGTGTAAATATTGCAAAAATTATTTTGGACTATAGTTTCCAAAATGCTTGTGAAACTGATTCTAGAATAAGTCTGAGGAGTCTGCACAAAAATCTCTCATTTGTAAATAAGGAATAAGTTCAAATAAAGCCTATAAAACCCAAAACCTTATTGTACAGCAAATACAGTTTTCCTTCTTTTGTATATACTGATTAATAAATCAGATACCTATATAGTATGATTTGAAAAATAGTGTGACCAGCTTTGAAAAATTTGATGTGAAATGATTTCAAACTGTGTGAAAATTGTTTTGATGGCAAAAATTTTTCTTTGTGTGAAAGAAAGGATTTGAAAAAACCGAAGTTCAAATGTCTTGAAAAATGTTTGTTAAAATTATTGAGAAAAATATACATATAGTGTGAAAATTCTTTGCAAAAATAGTTTTCAAATGTGTGTAAATGATTGCAAAAACTATCGTGTACTACAGTTTGCAAAAACTATTTTCAAAACTAGAACCGAAGGATAAGATCACTATTACAAATACCTGTAAATAAGAAATAAAGTACATAAAATTCTATCTCAACAACCTAAATAAACTATTTCATGTAAAGTCTGTATAAATTCATACATTTTGTAAATAAAGCAGTACGCCCGTGTAAATAATGGTATATACTTTTTGTATGTGTCAAGCTCTTATTTGCAAAAATTCTTTGTGTAAAAATATTCTTTGATTCTTTTTAAATCCTCTGTGAAAATTTGCATCATTCATTGTGTATAGCATAAGCATACCATGCATATTCTTTTTGAGTGAGCTTGATGACTGAATCAGTCTAATAAAATCTCGAATTGGAGCTTGGTTGGACCCTACTGCACCTAACTGCACTGGAACCTTATGGGAACTAGGTTTAAGGTACTTCAGGTCTAGTCAGACTTAATTCTTTGAGAAAGCAGGGCTGGGTTCAAGTCGCCTCAGTGGACTAACTAGAACTTTTCGAAACACACGCATGACTCTTGTCGGCCGTGACCTAACTTGGACGCCTGCACCTTTCACATAGCTCTCCATGGATGAGGTGGTGAGGAGGCAGTTTCCTTTGGCTTGGGGTAGCATATGAGGGTAGTACTTCTAGGCGGAACCTCTCTTCTTCTTATAGTGAAGGAAGTGCACCTCAACTTGGTCTAGTGGTGATGAAGGCTAAAGACAGAAGCCGTGGGTTGCAATAAAGCTTCAAAAGAGGGATAGTCTACTGGCTCAAGAGGAAAAACTCCTTGTATATATGCTGCACATGTATATGTTGTATAGATGCACTTGAAAAAAAAAAAATGGTGCAAATAACTCCAAAAAAGTGGTGGGTCTGATAGAAAATGATAATCCCACCGGAGTATGTATATAAAGCGCAATAAGCAAAGCTTGAGACTCATGATCCACCTTATGTAGCTTGCAGCGGAAGACTTGGCTACACTGGTCAAGCTTCCAAGGGTACTTGGCTACACTGGTCAAGCTTCCAAGGGTACTTGGCTACACTGGCCTTGACCCATTCTCTTCTTCCCCGTCTTCTTGAGCCGGTCGCACTTGAACTTAGAAGGGAATACCCCGCTTCTCGAGGAAAGAGTTGCCAGACCGAGGCATTAGAGTTACCGGGTTGGGGGAGGTTGTTTCTTTGTCACTTCTGAGGTGGAGAGCCGCTATCACTTACACTGTCCAAGTCAGCTTCAGAGTCATAAGGGTTTGTGTATGGTGTAGGCTAGTTCTGACCTGGCTATTGAGGCAATTTGAACCAGGTTCTGTGACTATCAAAGGCTGTTGTGTTTTAAATTTGGCTCCCTACCAGGTTCCACACACATCCACACCCAAGGTCCAACAGGAGCTCTAGTCTCGGATTTTGTAAAGACAAGCATCGCACTGAAAGCGCCCCTATTCACTCGATCTTCCTTTCATTTTTCTTTTCTTCTGATTCTTTTATACTGATTGCATAAGTGTTTGCTAGGGACTAGCAAAGGCAAGTATAGGGGGGTGATGAATCTCCATTTCATCACCTTTATTCTATCATTTTGGCCTTAAAAACCCCAGCAAATGCATGTAAAGAGCATTAATTTGTTCATATTAGCATCTATTATTGTTGGCATTAATTGTACCTAAAATAAGGTTTTTAATGCCAAAATTATAGAATAAAGGGAAGAAAAGAAAAAGGAATAAAATATTGCAAAGATTTTATGACCTTAACCCCGAGACCAAGGCCAGCATGAACTTGGTCGACCAGGAATAAAGTAGGGGGAGATAAGGGCCAACATTCAATAAATACATCATTTATTCATTCTTCCATTATTGCATTTTTGGCACCTATTTTGTACATAATTATTTATTCATCAAATAAAGAAACTTTGTACATAAAAGTTGTAGATAATAATGTAAATAAAATTACAAAATTGAGTTTGTGCAAAAATAATATACAGTGTACATTCTATACACAAAATAAAAGGCAAAAATCTCAACTTCACAGACTCATATCTTGCAAATAAAAACTCCAAATCAATCAAACTCACCTTTAATTGTATCTAGCATCTCATAAACTATTTTGTAAAATTATTTCCATAATTTTTGGAGTCCATCTGTGGAAGTTAGGTTCTTGACCTTCCTTGTACATAAGACTGATTAAAATACTCATTTTATTCAATATTTAGTAATTGTACAAAATTATATTTTTTTAAAAAAAAAAAAGTTTGTAAATAGTATATATAATACATGTACATGTTGAAATTACAAGAAAACCAAAAAGAATTTGATAAATAAAATAAGTCTATAATAATCATAGACAAAAGACCTATGCTACATACATGTATATAAATAAAAAGGAACTTAATTCTTTTATTCTTTTATTCATCCATATTTTATAATAATAATGTACATATAATACATCATTCATTAAAACTACAAAACAAAAATAAAAACAAATAAAATTCATTAAATAAATTAAATGAATATAATATATAGGTAAAGTACCTATAAGTATACATACATACACATACATCTATTTATTTAAAAATATAAATAAACTCATAAAAATAAAATAAAAATATACCTATACTCACAAAAATAAGTTATAAAATTATAAAATAAGAAACTAAAATAATAAAATAAAATAATAAATTAAAAATAAAATATACAAAAATACATGTAGATATACACATATACACATTATTCAATTAAAACCGTAATAAAATAATTCATAAAAATAAATAAAAATCGTATTAAAATACTACATACAATAATAAACATTTTTTATTTTATACTTGAAAAATAATAAAATCGTTTATTAGCTTAAATAATTCATTCTTTGATACTCCAGCCTATTTTGTCTTCTAGCGGCTCCCGTGGACCAACCACAGGCCGGCAAAAGTTGACCTCGGGTCAACTCTTCAGACTCAAGGACGGCCCCTCTGACAAGTCACGAGAGGTCCCTCTTCCTCGATTTTTCACGCCGATTGTGTTGCTCGAGGGTGATAAGACCCGTTATGAGATTTGTTCCTCGAACATCCACGAATCACGCCGCATCCCATGATTCCTTGTACAGCATCTAGATTCATCAAGATCTGCCGGCCAATAAGGGCGCAAACTTTGCTTATAAATAAACCCTCCGACCTCCTCATCCATTTTGGCCTCCCTTTCCGTCGTTTTCCACCGTCTATTCCAGTCCTCTGAGGTTCCTTGTGACAGGAGGGTCCTCCTGGAAGCTTCAGGCAGTTGGAGGAGTCGAAGGAGCGCCCACGGCCGCCGCGTCGCCGGAGGTCCTGCTCCCTGGTTGCACACCAGGTATAAGAGCTGCTTTCTTTCCGTTTTTAGCTTAGTTTTAGTCGTTACTTCGTAGTTTAGCTTTTAGATCAGTCAGTAGAGCCTCAGGTGCTCGATTAGCTTAAGATCGAAGTTCGCCGGAGTTTAGCTCCGGCGAACCTCTCGACTCTGATCAGCACGCTATCTGACCCTTCGCCCCACCTCATCGCCTTCCCCTACGTATTCTCCACGCACCCACGCTCCAAGATCAACCAGAGCTCGCCCAGCTCTGCGAATCGAGGTCCTCCCTCCTCCGCTTCGTCGGACCTCGCCGCCCTCCACCTTTCCCCGTTCGTCTATCCTAAACCTCGGGTCGAGGAAGAGCCCCTCGAGCCCCTCTTTCATTTGGTGCAGGACTCAAGCTGAAAGGAGCCCTCTGGGGCTCGATTCAAGTCCCTTCAAGGTTCCAGGACCCCCTTGTCTTCTCCGAGCTCGTCCAGCCGATCCAGGAGGTCCTGGACCTTCTGGAGCATCTCGAACGGTGCGCACCGCTTCGCCGGACGCCTGGAGGGCACAAGCAGCAACATTAAGCGCCTGGAGGCGGAGGAATCACCGATCGAAGCCAGGGAAGTCAGCCGTTCTTCCCTGTTCTTCGCGAGCAGCAGCAGCCGTTGGATCAAGAGCGCAGGTCCAGATCGAAGCCCAACCGTCCGATGAAGCCACGCAGCAACCGTCGGATCATCTCAAATGATCTAATCCTAACGCTTCATCGGCGAAGCGTCATCGGGAGAGGAGATGGTGACGCGTGTCAAGTGGCGAACGAAGAACCGTTGGATCGCGCGCACTTAGGGGGTAATTTTCACATATACCCCCGCTCTTTTGTATATTTAATTTTTAATATTGTAAATTAAATAGCACGTTGTAAATAAATCGTATATTTTGCAGAAAGGACCCTAAGTTTATTAGATTTGCATTTAGGTCCTTCCGCGCCTCACGTGCAGTCCCACGTGAGGCGCGTGAAAATTGCAAGTATGCCCTGGCGGTTTTTGTATATTGTAGAATAGTTCTAAAAATTAAAATAAATGTTTATCTTAGTATGTATTTTTGCACTGATGCCCCTGAAGTTTATTTTATTTGCAAAAATACCCCTACCAGGCTGTTTTAATTTCGTACCTTTACCTATTTATTAAAAATACCAAGATGGCTCCTAAAAATCCACAAAAATTAGAGTAGATGCTCTATGCCATGCTGGTTCACGCGCGTATTTTATTTTGAATTTTTGGCATTTTTCCTGATTATTAAAAATAGAGTAGGAGCCATTTTTGCACTGTTTGATTTAGAAAATACAAAAAAAATTAGAAAATGTTTTTGGAAAATTCCAAAAAAATTGCATATGGTATATTTATTTCTATGTTGAGTCCAGAAAATGAAAAACCCTAAAAATAATAAAAAATAATAAAAAAAAAAAGAGAGACCCACTTCACTCAAGAATGACTGGTATGCACATATAGGCTCATGCATTTTTGTATTGCTCTCTGTGGTTCGACCTCTACATGCTTGTTCCCTATACATTTTATGGTAGAGTAAATAAAGATTGATTCACACTTCCTTTGAGCTTGATTGTTTTATTCTTTGATTGTGGGTCAATTGTTGATCACTCGCCTTTTGTTGAGGGTCGCCACGACGACATATTCAGACCCTTGATAAAAAGCGCGTTCATCAATGTATAATGTTGGTCACCGGGAGCATGTGATTGATAAAACCTCTTAGTACAATTTATACCAATTATGTTATCTTGAATTGATTCGGTGATGGTGTCTAGGTCTGGATATGCTAACGGGTTACTTAATTGGCACCTTGCATTGTAGTGGAAGCGCTCCCTATTAGCATAATTTGTTTGACCTGGCTTGATCTGTTTCAAGGATGGGTAGCAAGAGAAGCTCTACATACTTTAATCAACCAATTGAAATAATACATTTGTAAAATATGAGGTTGTGTACTATATAGTAATATCAAACAAACCCTAATTGTTTTTTGGCTGAGTTGGATTATTGATTAATTTAATGTGATTAAATTAATTAGATCAAATTAAAATAACTACTCTATTAGGAACAGAGATGTAATTTCATTGAAAGAATTAATTATGTGAATATGAATCATAATAATTAATTAAATTTTAAATGAGATATGGATGATCATATAAATGACATCTATGGTCTCCCGTCAAGGTGAAGGGTTCTATCGCTGTGGATTATATGTTGGAGACCCCTATCCAAAGTTATAGCTCCAATATACAAGCACACATGGATCGATCTCTTTGCTTCTAGAAAGAGTAAGGTCGTATGTGTAGTAACCCAATATATCATCTCATATAATTGAGTCACTATTTCATTGTGCATAGCGAGTTCTATTCCTATTGATGGTTGACTGAATTAATAAAGGATAAAGTTAATGAGTCGAATTGTAAGTCACTGTTTCATTATGCGTAGCGAGTGTTGGGCTAGGGTGTTAAAGAGCGAATTGGGAAATGGAAGTTGTACTTGCAAGGCAGAAGGAGTTCCAGCTTCTTTTTATCCGAGTTGCAGTTTCTCATATTATTGGGATAAAATAAAGATAAGAACAAGATCTCAACTCCTTCCATAGACATAGCGGTTAGCATATATCGTGCTTTGAAAGTTTGATAAGGGAATGGACTTTTAAAGTTGAAAAGGCAAGACTAATTTGATTAAAAATCCTTAATCAAATAATTTATAGTTGAATATATAATTATTTATATGTTCTAATATAGTGAATTCTAAATTTTAAGCATGTAATCCGCAACCCGCGGAACATGCTTCTAGAGGTCACCAGTTGAACAGACTGAATTGTTCTGATTAGATCGATAATTTAGAACTTGTTCTTTTTACGGAGCGCATTGGCTATATGCTCATGAAGAGCAAGCACACCAAACCTACAATATTTGAAGAACTTATATATAATGAAAAATATGATGAAGATCAATCATTGGATAGGTGTTATATTCTGGGGTCCTTGTCCAATGTGCTTCAAGAGCAATGTGTGGACATGGACACAACCCATGTCATAATGTTGAATCTAAAAGATAAGTTTGGTGATGTGAACCGCACTCAGTGTTACGATATCATGAAAGAACTTATTCGTTCCAAGATGCAGGAAGGGACTTCGGTTTGAGAACACGTAATCATATTGTTTGGTTTTCTCTCACAACTGCATACCCTTGGATCACATGCGGATGCAAATATGCAGTCTGATTTCATACTACTATCTTTGCCCAAGTCTTTCAACAACTTTCTTGTATCGTACCATATGAATAAGTTGCGTTTTAAGAACACCGAGTTAATAACTTCATTAAAGTCTGTAGAAGACGTAATGAAGAAAGAAAATCCCACTGGCAGTGCAATGGTTGCACATGTCAAGGAGAAGAATGGTTGGAAGCATGGGGCTCAGAAGCGTCCAACCTAGAAGAAAAAGAAGAAGATTCAAGTTGTTGGCTCATATTCTCATGCTTCTACACTGATAGCATTGAAGAAGATTGATGTTTGTCATCACTACAAGAAGCCAGAGCACTGGATAACTACCCAGAATACCTAAAAACTACTGAGAAAGGTAAAGCCCCAACATATGTAAAATCTACTTTCATCATTGAAATAAATTTTCTCATAGGACGAGAAGGTAATTGGATCATTGATTATGGTGCTTATGTTCTTGTATGCAATTTGTTTCACCTGTTTCAAGAAATTAGGAATCTTGATAACGGGTCGATAGTCATCTAGATGGGATCTGATGCAACTGTTGCAACAGTCGATGTCAAGACATGTAGACTATCACTATCTAGTGGGAGTGTCCTAATACATAAATATATATGTTTCAGATGTTAGAAATAACTAAATATATGTATCTATGTTAATTAGAAATCGATAATCATTATTATTCTATAATAAAATTGTCATAAGTTGTTATATTAAATATGTTGTGGATGGTATTTTAACTTCTGGTGGACTCTGTTAATTATGCGTTCATGAATATGTCATGAATGTTGCACCCACTAATAAAATCCTTGAAAGAACTGGAGAGGATGGAAATCAATCAAACATGATTTGGCCTCAAAGGCTCGGTCATTTATATGTTGATAGATTAATAGATTAATAAAGGACGGACCCTTATATTTTATACATGTCCAAACTTCACCTAACTATAAACATTGCATTAAAGGTAAAATCACCATAGCACTCTATTGTTACAAGGTTACACGATGCGAGGGTATTCTTGACCTAATACATACCGATGAATGTGGTTCCTTCAGTAACACGACTCGAAATGGATGTCGATATTATTTGATTTTTTTGATGACCATTCGCGATATGGGTTTATCTTCCTATTACATCATAAATCTAAAACCTTTGAAATGTTCGAAGAATTCATGGTTTGGTTGCAAAATAAACGGATAGGAAGATTAAACATATTCTAGCTGGCCCAAGTGGAGAGTACCTCTCAGATGAATTTAAGGAACACCACAAAGAGAGCGGCATTATATCCAATCTGACTCCTTCAGGAACTCCCTAGCTGAATGGTGTTGATCAAAGACACAATAGGACCACCATGGACTTGGTCCATTCAATGATGAGCAAAGCATATTTATCTATTAATTTCTTGGGATATATAATAGATACTATAATATATATCCTAAATAAGATTCTTATCAAATGTGTACCCAAAACCCCTCATGAGATTTTGTTTGGAACCAAGGCCAGTGTTAGACACTTAAGGATTTGGCGTTGCTTAGTCCATATGAAGAACGTGGATGCAAGAAAGCTAGAATCTTGCACTCTAGAGTGCTTCTTCATTGGGTAAGTAAAGGACGGTATTGGATACCAACTTTATGACCTTGATACTCAAAAGGTTTTCGTCTCCAGAGATGTAAAATTTTTGAAGGATGACTTCCTTAAGGTTAAAGACAAAAATGAAGTAACGAAACTCGTTGAATCCCCTGAGGATATCGGGATTCCTAAACTAGAAACTGAATATTTGAAACACCCATATCTCTTCGAAGTAGTTCAAAGGTAGTTGCACCACCTAAAAGGTATGGATTCCATTTTCCATTTGCCATGTGGAAATGATAGTGATCTAACTTAATTTAATGAAGCACGTGCAGATCATGACATGGATAGATGGATGCTAGCAATGAAGTCTGAAATAGACTCCATGAACAAGAATGGTGTATGGACCCTAGAGCATCCACCCAAAGGGGTAAAACTCATTGGGTGTTAATGGATCTTCAAGAGAAAGAGGGGACCTGGTGGGAATGTAGAGATCTTCAAGGCATTACTACCATCAAGAAATTATCTCATGTGGATATGCTTAAATCCATCAGGACACTACAAGCTATAGCAACATATCTTGACTACGACATCTAGCAAATGGACGTCAAGACAACATTACTCAATGGATACCTCGAGGAGGATCTCTAATGGAGCAACCCCAATGTTTCATAATTGAGGAAGGCAAAGTATGCATGTTGAAGAAATACATTTATGGGCTCAAACATGCTTCTCGTAGCTAGACTATCATAGTTGATGAAACAACAAAGAGTTATGATTTCGTTTAGAATCACGATGAACCATGTGTATACAAGAAGCTTAGTTGGAGCGCCATTGTGTTCATCGTGCTTTATGTAGATGACCTCCTTATCATTGTGAATGATATAGTGGATGAGGATTAGTGCTAAGATTTGGTTATCCCATATCTTTGAGATGGAAGATCTCGGATAAGTCTCTTATATCTTGTGTCTAAAGTTGTTCAGAAACATAGAAAAATAATTTTGGGATTATCACAATAAGGTTCCATTAAGAAGATATTGGAACTTTTCCATATGGAGAAATCTAAGAAAGGCTTCCTTCCCTTAAGACATGGTGTCCAGCTATCTAAAGGGGTGGCTCCTCAAAGTGTTGAGGATAAGAAAGCCATGGCTGGATACCCCTACGCAGCAGTTGTGGAAGCCTAATGCATGCGATGATGTGCACACGGATATATATCTTCCATGTAGTGGGAGTGGTAAGCCGTTATCAATTCTCTATGGAGAACATCACTGGAATGTAGTGAAGAACATCTTCAAGTATCAAAGATGGACACAAAATTATATCTTGGTCTATGGAGATGGTGTCTTCAAGTCTTAGGATACACAGAGTCAGACTTCCAATCTAATAAAGATGACTGCAAGTAAACTTCAGGCATGGTGTTCTTGTTGAATGGTGGTGATGCGAGTAGAAGAAGCGAGAACAAGGACACTACGACTGATTCGACAATAGAAGCCAAGTACATTGTCGCATTAAATGCCGCAAAGGATGTGGTCTGGCTACGAAAGTTCATCTTGGAACTTGACGTAGTTTCCTCTGATACTCCCATTCTGCTGCTCTGCGACAACATGCCAGCCATAGCTCAGGAGAAGAAACCCAAGTGGCACAAAAGAGAAAACACGTGAAAAGAAAATACCACATCATTCGACAGATTCAAAAGTGTGTCGACATCATCATCACCAAGGTGACCTCTACAGAAACATTACTAATCCCCTTACCAAATCTTTACCCTAAAAGGTTTTTGACTAGCATGTAAAGTGATGGGTTTAATGATTGTACCTGAATGGTTATGAGTGCTTGTGGAAGATTGTTAGCCATGTGAGACCGGGGCGAACCATTCCTACAATAAATGTGTTATTGTAATCTTTAAAGGTTATTGGTTTATTTCACTCCTTGTTTGATACTAAATAAACAAATGTTCTTATGAGGTCCTTTAGTACAATTAGGGTTATGTACCTTGGCCATCTTAATAATAATAGAACTATTGATTCAATGGTTGAATCATTGAGGCTATTGCTTGGATGATATCCGAAGAGTTAGATTGAGGATTCATCAAGCACCATCAAATAATTGTTAAGAGATGATCTCCAACCCGAGAAGGAGATGGAAATTCATCTCTAAATATTGATATCTGACCAACCACTTGATGCAATTCCTCTACATAGGAGTAGAGATTTAGAGGAGTTAGATAAGTTTGGTCAAAGGGTTGACTTAGCAAGATCGAGATAACCAAGACATATGTTGTATATTATCACGATATAACCTCTGACCAAAGACAAATGCACATATATCCAAAGACAGTAGTATTCTAATATGTCTAAGTATGTACATTAGGCAAACCATTAGGATGATGACCTAATCAAGGTCTATACGTTGGTGAGTCATTGTTCATATTAGGGCATATGAGTGATATGATCTCTTAAATGGATCATACAGGTTCACTGCTAAATCAGAAGACATGAGTATACTCATGAGGTATGGGGACTGATCAAATTCCTTACACGGTCGTCTCTCTTTGGAAGCACAACAAGAATTTGTAGGTACGATATATGCTTTTGGAAAGCATATGATCGATAATAAATCCCAATTACAGGATGAGAAACTTAATGATAAAACTCTGAAGAAGATAGTCTAAATATGATCTAAAACTTTGGGTTTACTCTAGGTCTTACAGTATGTAGGATGTACGGGTATTACGAATATTCAAGGGTGTTGTGATCATAAATGATTGTATATCCATGACACTTCCATTCCGAGGGAGTGATGAAATTGGTATGAATTTAGTGACTCTACTCAGTAGAATAGTAGTCCAATCTTAGTCCAAATGTTGGACATTGATCTGAATGTGATTAAGGATGCAACGAGAAGATTTGATTCACAGTTTGATTTATTCAAACTTCTTTAAGAGGTCCTCGAGATATGGATTTGAGATATGATCTCAATCCAAGACACTATACAAGGAATGTACAATCGCACTTTCCTTATTTCCATGTATTCACGGAGTTTCCTTATTTCCAAGTATTCACGGAGAAAGCATATTAGTTTTGAAAGAGTTAAATAATAATTCAATTGTTTATAATATTTGAACATTTGGAATGACTAATTGTTTTTAATTATCTTGAATAATATGAACATGATTCATAATATTTGGACACATGAGAACAGTTATTAAAGATAACTAAATATGATTTAATTATCAAGGATATGATAAATGTGGATATGAGTACCCATAATAATCATAAATATTATAAATATGATTTATAATGTGATGGAATGATTAAATTATAAATAATATTTACAAATTAAATGTTAGTGTGAAATGGATTCACATTGAACAATTAATTGTAAATTCAATTTACATTTTATATTAGATGCATGAATATGATTCATAATTGTTGATTCCATGAGTGAAATTATAAGGAAATGATTTGGAATTATTTTGGTGAATAATTATGCAATAGAAGTTATTGTACATGTAGAATATTTCTTGAGATATGGGATTTCATAAAATTAGAATGAGAGAGCCACCTTCCATACGAGGTGGGTGGACAGTGACATTGAGTCATATTTCAATGTGATTGTCCACTCCATGAATGGAAGGAGGCTTGCTCTCTTTCCATTCATTCCACATGAGATTGATTTTAATTAAATTAAATGTGCTGTAAAATATTTGCGATATATATAATATAATATTAATGTATTTGTTGTTGCAAATTTTTGTAACAAAATCATGGCCATTGATTAAAAGCACAAAATAATATAAACCATTGATTTTGTGTACACATGGATTGTGATCCGTGTACATCCAATATATTATAAAATAAAGGCAATTCATTGCTCTTTCTTAACAACAAAAATTGCAAAAGCAATAACTCTCTCTGTTCTCATACACACCCCCAACCCTCTCTCAATATTGTGGCCGACGACCATAGAAAGATAGCTCTCCAGTCGTCGCGACATCATTGTGATGTCAGATTGACTTCGTATGGATCTCCTCCTTCACTAGTGCATCATGCTTGTGAGTAAGTCCATCAATTTTCTGCGATGAAATCAGGAGACTCTATGCTAGGTCTTCAGCTCGAATTGCAGGAAGCACGTGCGGCATGCCCGCAAGTGCATCCTTCATCAGATCATATTTGAAGAAGGAGGTCTCTTTGCTTAGAGACATACACGATCAAAAACATATTAGAAGAGGTAATCCTATTACTTGTTTGTGATCTTGATGAAATTATATGAGATGTATTATCAGATCATGTTGTTTCATCTATTTAAGATTTTAAATTCCGCAACCCCGAGTGACTAGTTTGACTAGTTGCTCTTGATCGCATGTGATGCGATCTTCATGCTTGTGTTATGCACTATGGCCCAAACCCTACCCTTTCATGTGACTCCTGTGGGACAACACGTGAGGTGATGTGGACAAAGACTAAAATGTAAATAGAGAAAACTTGAGGTCGTTAGTTGAAAAATTATAAATAAACAACAATGCAAATGAAAGATTACGTACTAAAAAATTTCAAAAATGTAAAGGGATGTAGTTGCCAAATACCCCTAACTGTGCATGATCCAACCACACAGATGTGATCACATGGACACATTGTGCTTTGTGGAAGATGGATGATGGTTCGCATATCATCGGCTGAGATTAGATCTGAGGGCAGATCTGATGGTTAGCACGATCCACAATCCGATAGTGGTTGTACCACCTTGAGCCCTTTGGTGATCAAGCGGACACGAAGAACCCTAGAAGAACATGGATGAACTAAAGGTCTTGGCTCCTTCGATCTGCTCTCTCTCCTCACTCTGGTGGTCATTGATGCTGCTAAGAGGTGAAGAATGATCCTGGATGTGGTCCGCAGCGGTGGACGTGCTCAAATTGGTCTAGGACCCATCAATGGAGGCATGGAGGCTTCTTTTCAAACTAAATCAACCCCAACCGAGGCCCTTTGATGCTCCAACATGAAAAGGAAGAACAAAGAGATGAGGGCAAAGTTTTTTTACCTCTTTATGAGGTGGAGTGGAGTCGGAATGAGGTGGGGTGAAGAGGTCCAGTTAGGTGGTAGACTTGGAACCTTAGAGGCTCATTCTGGAGGAGAAAGGGTGAATAGGTGGCTAAGGAGGTAGAGAATGTGAAGGGGGAGCTGATGGAAGTGGTAGGGAGAAAGAACAAAGTCGAGTTCATAGTCAAACAGTGGTCGGAGCTTGAGACCTCTAGTGCACTGTAAACTTAGAATCTAGTCTAAGATAATGAAAAAATTATCCAATAAAATACTGAAATGAAAGTGGAATTAAAAGGCGAATGAAAGGAAGTAAAAACTAAACTTTGACAGGACTGTAGGAGTCCTGGAGATGCCACCGTTGGAGCGAACTCTGGCAGATGGGGATCATAAAGATTACTCAAACCTATGTGTTCTTTTGGATTACGAAGCATCAATGTCGGATAAAGGACTAGAAATTGTGGAGAGGGTTTTATTTATATACATACGAAGAAACTCATTTGCAAGTGAGATTACGCTGAAGCCAATTATGATCGATTATATATAAATATTGAGTGTCAACTACGGAACTCTAGTCAACATATTTTTTTTAGACTACATGGAAAAATGATGGATGTATCAAATGGCAAAAAGAGAGGCTGAAGGGGCAGTTGACCTGGAGTCAACACAAGATCGTACCTCATTGGTCCACAATGGACCAAATGAGGACGAAATATGAAAAATACCTTATTAATTCAATTATAAATAATAGATGATTTTATTAATCAAAATTCAGAACATAAAAAATATTTCGTATTTTATGTGTTATTTTATGTGATTTTTATTTATTTTTACAACGTTATTTATTAGGTGTTGATATTTACAAGTATACTTATAAGTATGTTTACTTTTGTTTTGACTAGTTATTTTTTGGTTTGTATTTTTTATTTTATTATATTATATACATATTTTATATATTTATAATATAATCAAATATATTACATATTTTTATTTTATTTTCATGGTTTAATTTACATACTTAAATAAATGGAGGTATATACATTATAGGTATAGTATACATATATAGTTTATTGTAGTATTTATTTTAAGTATTTTTTTAATGGTTTTATTTTATATTTAAATTTTTAATATATTTAAAATAGTATACACATGTATTTAAAAATAAAAGAAAGGTGAAAATTGTTATGAATAAATTAAATGAATAAAATATACAGTAGTATAATGAGACCCCAGAAAGCTAGCTTTTGCATCTCAACATCCATTTTAAATGGAACCATATTTATTAAATTAATAAATTAATTACAAATACAATGGACGTGAGTTTGATGAATTTTGAGTTCATATGGAGAAGATATTAATTTTTAAAGTTTTATTTACGACAGTTTCATTGTGTGTCCTAGTTGCACAGAACCTTATTTTTATGTAAGACTATTTTCATAATTTTCTACGTATTTTTATGTACTTGTTTTATGTGTAGATCATTTTATATTTAAGGAGTAAAATGTATAATAAAATTAAGCAAAAGTAGCTTATTTGAAGAATGAAAATTAGGGGTTTATTTAAAGTATTTGGCCATTATCCCCCCACTTTATTCTTTATCGATCAATTCAATATTGACCTGGTCTCAGGGTTTATGTTCATCTACTATCTTTGATTCTTCATTCTTTTTCATTCGTCTTCCTTATTATTTTATTTTGGAATACATACCAATATTATACAATATTAATAGGTTAAATAATGAGTGTTATTTTCTGCAAATTAATGATATTTACATGCATTTTACTAGAGATTTTAGGCCAAAATAAATGAATAAGGGCAGTAAAATAGAGATTCATCCAAAAATACTTTTCTACCTTTCTTACATCCCAATTATATGAGAAATTGCAACTTGGGTAAAAAGAAGCGGGAACTCATTCCGCCTTACAAGTCAAGTCCAACATGCATTTCCCAAATTGGTCTTTAACATCAGGCCCACCACGCTTAAGGTGATGTTGACCCGTTGTTAATTGAATCAATTGTCAACAAGAATAGAACTCGCTATTTACAATCCAATACCGCCTCAATTATATGAGAAGCAATATTGGGGATACTACACATACGACCTTACTTTCTCGAGAAGAAAATAGCCTGACCCATGTGCACTTGTATGTAGGAGCTATCACTTCAAATATGCATCTCCATCATAAAATCCATAGCAAATGAGCCTTACACCTTGATAGGAGATCGTGGAAGCCATTTATATTATCGTCCATATCTCATTCAAATTTTAATTAGTGATTATGAATCTTATTCATTACGATTAATTCTTCCTACGGAGTTACAACTCAATTCATAATTTATTGTTTATTTTCATTTGATCTAATTAATTTAATCATATTAATTTAATTAACAATCCAATTCAACCAATAAAAAATTATGATTTGCTTAATATTACTATATTATACACCATCACATTTTACAATTGTATTATTCCAATTAATTGTTTAAAATATGCAAACTTCTCATGTACCCATCCTTTAAATAGATCAAGCAAGGTCAGACAGATAATGCTAACAGGGAGCGCTTCCACTGTGTTGTAGGGTGCCAACTAACTAACCCATTAACATATGCACGACCTAGACCCCATCACCGAATCAATTCAAAACAATACAATTGGTACAAATTGTACTTAGAGGTTTTATCCTTCACATGCTCTTGGTGACCGTTACGATACATATATAGTAATCACTAAAAAATCTTAGGCATCTTAAAATATTTGTAAAGATCCTAAATTTTTAGTCACATCAGGAAAACATATTTTGCATGTAAAAGTTGACATACAACTATTGTAGGTTACACTAGGTTTCTATCGTGGAACAATCATTCAATGTGATAGATTCAATGTAAATCATTTCTTGATTTACATTGAATGATAAACACATTAAGAAAGTAATCTCCATGATCCAATTATCATTTGACCCATCTCCACTAAATAAGGATTATATAGGACAAACAAAGTCAGAATCACATGAAATAAATTCAAGCGGTTTGCTACTTAATTCTCTACTTAATTAAAATTTTTATTCTATATTTCATGATAGGAAAACTATTATCAAAAATTACTTTTTACATATCTGTGAATACATGAAAAACATTATCACTATAGGAACTTTTTGAATTAATAATATATATGCCTTTGGTGTTAAAAATTGGGCTACTATTTTGGGGACATATTTAGACATTCTAAATATATTTTATCCAAAAATTATATCCAAACAATGCATAAACAACATGCATCTTCTGCATAAACTAAGAGTCCATGTGCATCTAATATACACAACATTGTTCTCATAAGGTTTGGATCATATCCAATACCTTAGACAAAAGATCTGATACCACTTGAAGGACAGGATTTAGGCCTTGGCACATCACAAAAGCGTGAAAATTGCAGCAAATCCAATATAGGGGAAGTAGTAGTACTATTTGTTGAGGCGACATAAATTAATTTTTTTATAAATATGAAACAACATAATATGAGAACCATTCTCATATCATTTCATCAAAATCACAAATATTAATATACATACCTCTTGAAGCATGTTGTGATCGTGTATGTCTCTAAGAGAAGAGACCTCCTGTCACAAATCCGATTCGACGAAAGGTGCACTTGCGGGATCGTGGATGAGATGCATGCTTCTCGCAATCAGAGTTGAAGACCTGAGCATGGAGTCTCATGATTTTCTCCCACAAAATCGATAGCCTTCCTCACAAGCGAGATGCATCGAAGAAGATGGAGATCTATGAGCAATCGATCCCGCAGCATAATGGCGTCACGATGACTACAAGGCTCTCTAGGTCAACATGGTGGACGACCAGAATATTGAGAGAGAGAGAGGGTGTGTATGAGAATAGAGAGAGAGAAATAGTTATTGCTCTTGCAATTGTTGTTGTAAAGAAAGAGCTAGGTCTAGTATGTCTTTTATAATATATTGGATGTCCATGGATCTCAATCGATGTGCATACGCAATCAATCTGTTGATTAATTTGTGCTTTCAATTGATGGACATGAATTTATTGCATAAATTGGCAACAAAATATAATCAATTAAAAAGAAATTAAATATTTTGTAAATAATGTTCAACATATTTAATTTAATTCAAACTAATTTCATGTAAAAATAAAGGAAAGAAGACATGCCTCCTTCCCTTAGTAGAGTGGATGGCTATACAAGGAGTAGGATTTTGTGGTCATCCCCCATCTTAAAGAGGAAGGTGGCTCTACTCTTACACAATTGAGAGATCCCATATCTCTTCAAATATTTCACGTGTGAAACAGTTTTGTTGCAAATGTATTCACCAAAATGTTCCAAATTATTTTGTAATAATTTCAATCATGCCACTAACAATTATGAATCATATTCATACATCTGATAAAAATTGTAAGTTGTATTTACAATTAATTGTTCAATGTGAATCCAATTTACATCAACATTTAATTCGAAAATACTATTTACAACTAAATCTCTCTAACATGTTATAAATAATATTTATAATAGTTATTATTATTATGGATAGTGATATGCACATTAATTATATCCTTGATAATTAAATCATATTAAATTATCTTATATGATTATTCTCATGTGTCTTAATAATAGAAATCACATTCAAATTATTTTATGACAATTAAATCATATTAAGATATCCATTTCCCAATGCTCATTTACATTATCAACAATTGAATTATTCTTGAACTCTTTCAAGAATAATGTGCTTTCTCTACAGATACTTGGAGATAAGGATATGGTTATTGTACATTCTATATATAGTGACTTGAATTGAGATCATATCTCAAATCCAAATATGGAGGATCTCTCAATGTTGTTTGATGAAATCAAACTATAAATTAATTCTTCTTATTATATCGAAATAACATTTAGATCAATGTCCACCATTTGGACTAAGATTGGATCACAAATCTTCTAAGAGGAGTCACTAAAATCCAAACTATTTCATCACTCTCTCATAATAGAAGTGTCATGGATATGCAATTGTTTACGATCATATCACCCTTAGGTATTCCTAATACCCATACATAATGCAATTGGAAGGCCTATAATAAACCCGAAGTTTTAGATAATATTCGGACGGTCTTCTTCAAGGTTTTGTCATTAAGTTTCTCATTCGGTCATTAGGAGTTGGTATCGATCATATGCTTTCATAAAGATTATATCATACTCAAAAATTCTTATCATGCTTCAAAGCATGCAATTTGATCGGTCCCAATACCTCATGAGTGAGCTGATGTCTTCCGATTTAGTAGTGAACTTTTATGATTCCTTTGAGAGATCGTATTACTCAAATGCCCCGTTCGCACACCAGCTCGCTGGTATGTAGACCTTGAGTAGGTCATCAACCTAATGGTCTACCTAATGTACATACTAAGAGATATACTGATACATATGTCTCAGGTTAGAGGATCCATGCCTATATCGTGACAGCATATGATATAAGTCTTGTTTATCTCATTCTCTTTTTCCTAACTTATCTGAAACCTCCAAATCTGTATTCCTTTGTAGAGGAATTACATCTAGAGGTTAGTCATATATCAGCCTTTATAGAGGTATTTCCATCTCCATCTCAGGATGGAGATCCTTTATTAACAATCATTGGACGGTGCTTGATGAGTTCTCAATCTTACCCTTTAGATATCATCCAAGCACCAACCTTTGTGATTCAACCATTGATTCAACAAGTGTATGATTATTAAGATGGCCATGGTACATAAGATTAAATGTAATAAGGGACCTTATAAGTGCATTCAATTATTCAATCTCAGACTGGGAGAGAAATAAATCAATAACCTTTATTGATATATAAGATTACAATAAAATTTATTGCAACAATGTTTCATCCCAAGCTTACATGGCTAATAGGATATACTGCTCTAAAATAAGAGAAATGTCGATGTGCAACCAAGCGAGATCATGGAATATTTGTGTTGTTTTTATTTATATTCCAATGTATTGCATATAGCGAATTGGGAGTGCCTAACTTAGGGAGGCAACCTATGGAAACTAAGGTAGCATAATTATGATGAATTCGAGTATAAATTTATTTCCATTTTTAGGTATTTTATGAATTTTTATTTGAATGAAAGTGTTATATTTTTTGTTGTTTTTATTATACAAATATAGGTATAAGTCTTGTGAAATGTTTTATTGATTTTCTATTTTTAATATTTTTATATTTTTTGATTTCCAATTTTATTTAATTGTTATTTTATACTTTAATATGGATTTAAGTGTTTTGAAAAGATTTTATTTATAGAATTATATAAAAGTGAAAGAAAAGCAAGCTTTTTATATTTTAAAATAAGTAGTATATATACAAAAATTAAAAAGAATGTTTTCGTATTTTAAATGTTTTTACTCTGTTTGTCTTTTTAAGAATTTTTAAAGTTTCTATGGATTTTTAAAATTGAAAATTGTGTCATTTATAATGCATTTTTTATTCGATAAAAGATACTAAATAGAAGTAAATCTTTTTTATTATTATTTAGAGTATTTTAGTAGCTTCAAAAGTAGATATTATATGTATTTTTGTGATTTTTTTAGAATTGGTTATTATTTTATAAGATTTTTGTACAATTAAGATTTTTATTTTCCATTTATATTTGATTTTTGCATATGTTTTAATATAATTTAGTATTTATCTAATATAATTTTTTATACAATTTCGAATTTATTTGATTTTTGTTAATTTTCAAAGTTTCAATGTATTTTATATTTTTGTTTTTGATTTATTAAAATGTCGATCGATTTTTATTTTCAAAACCGCTACTATATTGCATATCATAATATTTTTTATTTTAAATATTTTTTATACAAAATTTAATAAGTTGTTATTTATTATACTCTTTTTAGTAGTATATTTGTAACTATATATAACGACAAGTATAATTGGATAAAATGAGAGGTTACGCATGCAAAAGTCTGAGCACTAGCTCATGGTAGACCATGTCTACATCCAACACCTATACCTCTTCTGAGTAATGAACAAACACAAGGGCCATTATGCAATTGTTAACAAAATATCTCGTATCATGTAACCATCATGTAGAATCCTAGGCGGTGTGTGGTTTTGATATAGGCACTTGATCAAATAATGCATCCTTGAGTGTGCCATGTCGCTTGACGATGAAACATTGGATTTCATGACCTAATGACTGGAGAACTTCTTCAATCGAACGGTTCAACTTACATGTTTTGACTCTAATGTACCTATTATTGTAGCATAAGTTCATCCTCAAAATGGAGTCTCCTAGTGGAAGTGCTTGACCTAATGAGCACGCAACCCATGATCAAACACTAGGTTGATTGTGCGCTTCGAATGCATGTAATGGTTGATCAAGTTCCAAGATGACGGTCACCTGTAGGCACAGCTTCATTGGGTTGTTAGTTGCTTGGATCTCAATCAGGTGATCGATTGATCTCATGCTAGTGGATCTATTATTTTGATCTCTAGACAAAGCAACTTCATCCCGATTTCCACATGATGTTACTTGTCAAGTTACTCAGATATCTGGTGAGTTCTAGTCGACAATGTTGTTTAAAGGTATGGATCAACGAAGGCTTTGATGCCCTTCATATATTGTATTGCTTCGATAGTCTACTTGATGATTTCATCGAGGAAGCTTTGATCGAATCTCTAGGTGACATATATGATGTCGATATTGCAAAGTTGATTACATAGCCTCTAGGGAGCTCCCTGTTGGACATATGTGCCCATTGGAGTATAGGACTAGAGACTCTAGGGGCCAAGCTCTTGATGTAGGTCCTCTGCATAGGACTAGAGACTCGGAAGTGTCAGATAAGCTAGGTCAAAGAGTTGACTTGGCGAGATCGAGATAAACAAGACTTTTATCGTATGTTGTCATGATATAGGCATGCACCCTATGACCAAATACAAATGCATTACTATAGGTCTGAGCATGTACATTTAGTAAACCATTACGTAGATGACCTACCTAGTTCTATACATTGGCACACTCTGGCATGCATACAACGGTATATGAGTAATACGATCTCTCAAAGGGATCATACAGGTTCACTACTGAACGTGCTGACAAGAGCTCACTCGTGAGATCTTTGGATAAACCCAAGTCCAATGTTGGTCTTCTTATTTATGAAAGAAATAGGATTTGAATGTATGATATAAGCTTTTAGAAAGCATATGATAGATACCAACTCTGAATGATTGAATGAGAAACTAACTGATAAAATCTTGATGGACACCATCTAAAATGAGATCAGGACTTCAGGTTTAGTCACAGTCTTTCAGTATGTAGGATGTACTGGTATTAGAAATACTTGAGGGTGATGTGATCTCTAATGATTCTATACATGACACTTCCATTGTGAGGGATTCATGAAATAGGTTTAGAGTTTAGAGACTCCAATCAGTAAACTAGTTATCCAATCTTAGTCCATATGATGCATATTGATCTGAATTGGATTCAGAGACAATAAGAAGATTGGGAACTTTGTCTGACATGATCAGACATCTTTGAGAGGTCTTTTAGATCTAGATATGAGATTAGATCTCATTATCCAAGTCATTATCATAGATATGCAATCACTCTGACACTATTACACTATCCTAAAAGGATTTTGAGGAAAGTTCCATTAAAGATAAATTTGAGAATTTGGACTTTTCAGTGATGTTTGAATCACTAAGTGAAGAAGAGAACATGGGATAATTAAATAGGATTATTTATAATGGATGATATTATCTTTGATAATGTTATCCACATTTATGTAAGAAATAATGTGGATAAGTTATGAATCCATGATTCATTTACACTTCTGTCGTATTTTATCTTAAAAACCTTGACAAATACATGTAAATATGCATTAAACCACATCTTTTATCAAAATGCCATTCATGAATAATATTGCATTTTTATGCATTAAACATATAAATAAATAAAAGAATAAAAAGAAAGAAAAGATGGCAGACAATAAATATGTATGTATGTATGTATATATATACAATATGACTAAATAATATATAAAAATAGTTGTAAGATATATTTATATAACCCAACCCCCGAGACCAAACCACTAGGACTTCATCGACAAACAACAAAGTAGGGGGAGATAAGGAAGAAAATACAAAAATAATTAATATTGTACATTATTTATTAATAATCATTTATTCTATATTTACCAAAATTTCACCTATTTTTAGTTAATTCAATTGAATATTTTTTTAATATGTTTGTGTTTATGAAAATCATAAAAAAATTTCAATCTATATATATGCCAAGAAATCTGGTTTTCAAATTGTTAATTTCCCAACTTACGAACCTCATAATTTCATACGAACTCCAATTTCACTCTACTCACCTTTAAAGTTCTTAAAATAATATTATCTAATTGATGAAGGTGGTTTCATAAAAATCATAGCCCATTGCAAGAAGTAAGTTTTGGGACCTATTGACAATTTGGGTTTCTACGTTACTTATTTTATTTTGTATAAACTATTTATAGTATCCCTGATTTTACAATTTTTTATTAATTTTACGATCTTGAAGTTTATTTATAAAAAAGTTTAAAAATTAAAAACATTATTTATATTTTTAAGAAATAAAAAACCTTTTAAAATAGATGAAATAAACTACAATGTATATATTTATATTTACTAATCTATATAAATCAATTAGAATCTATAAAAAATCATACAACTCCTATTTATTATTTTATTAATTAATAAAATATAAAAATACTATAAAATTTATTAAAATATTGAATTAAAAATTTATACGTTATTTATTAAGAATATTGTATGTAATTATTAATATTATATTTATAAATCATAAAATATACATTATCTATAAATTTGAATTATACCATAAATTAGATAAATTATATATTTATACTTTTCATTTTATACCTATTTAAAATTAGGCTATTTAGTATTTAATATCTAATTTATATTGCATTTACATTTTGTGATATTGTGGTGCTGACATGTGTCAGCACCACAAACCATCTTCAACCGCAAGAACAGTTGGTTATTCTGTTCCAATGCCTCCAGTTCACTAATTTACTAAAATTTTTTCTTCCATCCAAACCATTATCTAGCCCTTCATTTCCAAGATCTAACAACCATAATTCACACTGGTCATCATATCCACCTTATATCCCCTTCATTTCCTCTGTATAATTCCGTAATGTTGGATCGAGCCAACCAACTCTTCCTAACTAATCCAGTTCCAAAACAACCTGACCCGACAACCTAACTTCTCCACCATGCTCATTAAAGTGTTCATCATTAAAGAGAATCATGGAAATTTTGAATTAACCCAGTTTGAATATTATGTCATTTGTTTAGAGAAACACATGACAAACAATAACCTTGAACAATTTCTTCAAGACATGAAAATCCTATTTTATCCTGCAATAGTTGTAGGACAATTTTTACATGCAAAACCAAACTTGTTTGCTTGATATGACTTGAAATATAGTATCTTTAAAAATGTTTTAAGATACGTCAATTTCTAAGTGTATAATATATAGGATGAGGCCCATCATCAATGGAATGATTGATAAAACTGCAAGTACATTGATCCAATTGTATTATTCTAATTCGAGATGATGAAGGTCTCTAGACCGGGTCATGCTGGCTTGGTTTACTAATTAGCACCTTGCATGTCAAGGAAATGCTCCCTTCCAGCATACACTCGAGCGTCGGGCTATATCCATTTTCGAGGAGAGGTAATATGAGTAAGTCAAGTTGTACTCTAAATATGAAATAGAATAGTACATATTTGTGAGAGCTAATACTACATAATAATATAAAGCAAACATAATTTTTGGTTGGTTGGTTTGGATTATTAATTTATTGTGATTAAATAAACTTTCTCATTAAAGGAAATAATCTATTAAAAATATGAATGTAATTTCGTTGGAAGAATCAATCATGAGAATATGATTCAAAATTATTAACTAATTTAATTGGGATATGGAGTATCATATGATGGCATCCATGGTCTCCTATCAAGATGGAGGGTACCTTTCATTTGGATTGTATTGCGGAGATGCTTATGCAAATTAATAGCTCTATTATTCAAGTGCGCATGGTCAGACTCTCTTCTTCTTGAAAGAGATAGGTCATATGCTAGTGTCCCTAATGTTGTTCCCTATGTAATAGAGTCATTCTTGGATTGCGCATAGAGAATTATACTCCTATTGATGGTTGGTTCAATTGGCAATAAGCCAACATCTCCTTTTGGGTGGTGGGCTCGGGTATCAAATATTGAATTGGGAGTGCAAGTTGGATTTGAAAAGTGGAAAGACTTCCAACTTCCTTGACTTTAAATGCATTTTCTCTTATTATTGGTGTGTGATGAAAGTGGAAGGGATATCCCGGTCTTACTTGTGGTATTTTGGTTGGTGATGAGAAGTGGTTTCAGATTTTTATTTATTTAATGAAGAAATAGAGAAAAGTGAATGATACATCATAATGTCAGTTTGTCACAATTAAAAACCATCTTAAACAATTTTTTTTATTCTAAAGAAGAAATAGAACAAATGTTGTTATTTGACCTATATAGCAAATCCATGTCAAACTCAGGGATGATACAATATCCGAAGATTGTTTAATTAAATCTAATTAAGAATGGTTTTTTTTTCTTTTTATTATTTTAATGTCTTTTTAATGCTTTATATATTTTTGGATTTTTAATAATTTTTATTTTTTTTCATATTTTCTATTTTTGTTTTTTAATTAAATTTTATTTTGTACATTTTATATATTTTTAATATTAAAAAAACCATTTATTATTATGTAAATAAAAGAAATAAAGGATCTTTTTGCATTTTTAGTTATAGTAAAAATAATTAAAAATGTAGAATAAATTTTTTTTTGTGTTTTCTATCATTTTCTACTAATTTTGTGAATTTTATGTAATTTTTATTATTTTTAATCAATTAAAACATCAAACAATAAACAACACAAAATTCAACTACTATTTTCGAATTTTTAAAATATAAAACAAAAGAAAATGATATGGAGACCACTCAAAACAAAGGAGAATTTTAAAGCTTTTAGACTAGCAATTTTATATATTTGTTTGTGAATTTATATAATTTTTATAAGGTTTTCTGTATTTTCAAAATTTTATGGCTTTCTGAAATTATTTTTGAATAAATTTTAGACAAATGATAGAATATAATAAAATATAACAGCGCTAATTTTTTAGAATTTTTCAAAAGTTTTTCAAATCTTCATGAATTTTTTAGAGTAAATAAGGAGAATAATCACTATTTTGAATTTTTAAAAATAACAAAACAAATAAATTTTAAAAATGAAAAATATTAGTGATAAAATAAACAATCATGAGCTTAACCTATATTTTAGGTTTTTTAGAGTTAATTACTTATTTATAAAAATTAGAGAAAAAAGGTTACAGAAATAGGCTCTACTTGCAATATTTCTTGTTTATGGATTAAACAATAACAAACGAAAGAAATGCATGATGAAACTTGTAAAATATCCATATATTCACGGGTTTGTGCACGATAATCAAGAAATGAGGACCTTATTAGAATTATATAGAATTATGGATAAACTAATAACAACATAACACAAGGAATTCTATTGCAAATTTTCCAAAAAGCACCTGCTTACGCGAGTGAGTTCCAATTAGAAGGACTAAAAAGTAATATGTAAGGTAAGCAAGGGCAGCTATGGAATTATTGATGTAACTAGGATATGACACGTGTTCGACTAAGTCTTATTTACAGAAATTGCATGAAAAGAAGTGTAAAATCACAAATAATGCTTGTGATGCACTTGGGAGATGGGCGGTTGTGATCAAGCATAGGAGATCTGATCTGATGTCGTAAATTGAGGCTGGATGGAAGTATCATATGCAATAAGGAGATGATGTTCTTGATCGGATGACAAGCAATGTCTAGAAGATCAATGAAGAAAGTAGCATACAATGAACTTGAATTATCTCACTCTCCACTGATCCAACTCAGATCTAACGCCTGAAGATTGCAGCAAAAGTCGGACGATCCTCCACGTCAATTGGTGAAGATGAATGAGTCCGGGTCTTGTTGATCAGGGACCTGGAGCTCTAGCTCTTTTCCATGTGTAATCCGAGCTCCAGATCTCAAATCCAGCTCCAAATCACATCCCTATCTCCCGCAATTTATTCCTTGCCCATAGGAGAAGCTCTGGAGGAGGAAATGGAATCTAGGATCTCCATTTATAAATGTTGGATTTGAGTGAAATTCAAAATGAAAAAGGGCACACAATCTATTGCGATAGGATCAAAAATTATTTAGGTGAATGGAAGGTTTAATCGGATGTTAGAATGTTGAAGAAAGTAGGCGAAAGGGAGAGATGAATCAGGTGCAATAAATCTAGAAAGAAGGATGGTCTAGGCATTTATTCAGTAAAATGGGCAAGAAGATCAGTTGACTTGGGTCAATGGACCTAGGTCCACCAATCAGAATTGAGTCTGAATAAGGGCAATCAGAAAAAAGACAAAAAGACTAAAAAATTAAAAATAAATAGTAAATAAATATTAAATGAATTTAAATTAAAAACTTTTCAAAAAAATATTTATAAATAAATCATTTATTTTTGGTAATTTTTAATAAATTAAATAAGTTAATTAAATAGTGTAAAATAAATAAAAACCTACATACGTAATTGTTGTTAATTGTGTTTGCAAATAAATACTTTGTTTTATATTTTATTTATTTACATAATAATTTAAGGATTATAAATATATTTTTATTTTTTGGTATTTAATTTTATAAGTTAAATAAATAGGTTTATATACAATATAGGTACATTATACTTATAGTATAAATACAATTATTTTATTTTGTTATTGTTATTTTCTTTGTATTTTGTATTAATAAATAAAATATATACAAAATAATAAAAATAAAATATGTGAAAAAATAAGAATAAATAATTAAATAAAATATAAAGGTACAATATAGACACAATGTACAGTAGCACACCAAAAAGACGACTTTCAAATCTTAACTCTAATTTTTATGAATCAACCTTCATTTTAAATTTTGCTTAATTTTGAACACAATGAAATTGAGTTTGGTTTATTTTGAGACAATATATAGTAGATATAGGTCTTTCAATTCAGGCTTTGCGACTTTTTTTCATAGTTTTGTCTCTCTTATTCTGCAGAAGGTTTCTTTTTGTAGTTATTTTTATTACTTACAACTTATTTTTATGTACAAATTCAAAGAAGACAACAATTTTATTTGAGTTTGTTTTGGTGATAAGTAAAATAGTAAAAGATATATACATTATGAACAATTATGAATATATACATGTGAACTTGTTTTTTTGGATTTTTATGGATTAAGGACCCTATCTCCCCCTACTTTATTCCTTGTCTATTAGGTGAAATCTTTATCTACTTTTGGGTTAGGATCAACCTATATTTATTAAAAATACATAGTCTTATTTCCCTTTTTTTCTTTCTTTATTTTGTATTAAAATAATGATAAATATATACTATCTAAGATGATCTAAGATTATATTAATAAGTGTGACATAATGATATTTACTGGTGCTTTATAATAGATTTTAAGCCAAAATAAATGAATAAGATGATGAGTTACTAATTCATCATCCCCCAGTACTTATTTTCTAATTCCTTAGCAAACACTTATTTGAGTAATAAGTGACTAAAAAAGAAAAAAAAGAACTTAGATGAATTTTGATTTTTAAACTATTCTTCAAAAAATCATATATGGATCTCGGTCAAACCTTTGGAGTATTAGTTTGTCAGAACATTATTGGGAGTAGGACTTGAGACTCACCAACGTTTAAGTTCCATAAGTCTCTATTTAGTTTGCCTTGACATTCATGTTAGAACAAGTATTCATACATAAATTATGATGACTATGACTCTTACTTGTACTAGGAATGTGATATATAGCTCCCCACATCAGAAAAGAACATCCTTCTCTTAGCAAGGTGACCCTAATTCCCTAGTCTAGATACTCTTTACTCAAGGAGCAGGGTATTTCCTTCTAAGTTCAAGTACATGATGCGTAAAAAATAGAATGGGGGAGAAGATAGAAGAATAAGAAAAGAATTGGAGTGTGACCAGTGTTGGCACATCCCCGTGTGAAGCCAACCGGTGTAGCCAAGTATCTAGTAAGATATGCAGGTTCTCTGAAGCTTGGACCATTGTGATCATGTATGCATCTTTGGTGTAATGGCTTGTTTTTTACAAAAAAATATTGTTGCACTACATTGATCTTTTACGCCCAGACAGATATAGAATCTTTTTTTCTGCCCATGTTTGGGGGGTCTTAGGAAAAATTGTGTCAGCAGACCATCCCTCATCCGAAGCTTTTTTTCAACCCACAACATCCTTTCTATGGATATCCATGCCAGTAGACTAGGTTGGGGTGAACTTGCCACCCAAAGTGATTGTGTATATTTCCATTCGCGTATGTCTCTTGCTAGCAGATTCTATCTCTAACCACCTCATCTGTGTTGAGCTACATGTAAGGTGCTTATTCGAGTTAGGTTACTGTCAAAAAGAATTATGTGTATATATATAAAGATATTCTAGTTCGACCACTAAAGCTGACTTGTGAACATAGTTTTATGAACCCAAAGAATTAAGTCACTATGACCTGGAAAGTCTAAACTCAAGTTCCTATAAGTTTCCTATGAAATTAAGTTTATTCAGGTCGTAACCAATCTCCATTCTTCAGATTTTATTCCAGACTAGTTAAATCATCAATACCATTTCGCAAAATGCTAGTGCAACAATGAGTTTTTTTATACTGAAAAGAATTTTTTGATTTAAACTTGTTATGTTGTTTTATGCAAACTTTGCAATTTTTGAGGAATATTAGGCCTTTTTAAATTTTATGATTTTTTATATAGTTAGAGGATTAGATATATTACAGAATTCACATGGAATTTATGCACATTTATAAAGAATTTTATACAATGACATATACTAGTTGAAGGTTATAAAGAAAACCTTAAGCACATCATAGAAGCATAAAGATTACATAATATGGGATTGGGAGCGACTAGTCGCACTAGTTTTTCTATGCATCGGAATTCTAAATATTTGAAGTGATGAAACCACATGATCCAAGAATACTTTTCGGATCATTCCATCCAAACCACAAAGTAGATAACTGAATACCTCTTGAAACATGTTTGCGACTAAAGCCTCTAAATGAAGAGACCACCTATCTCAAATATGACCTGACAGAGGAGATGCTTGCAAGCATGTCACTCTAGAGAGAGAGAGAGAGGGAATGTGCGATGATGATGAGAGAGAGAGAGAGCTTGCAATTATCTTGTTTAAAATGAAGAGCTATGGCTTACTCTTCTTTTATAATATTTTGGGAGACCATGGATCTCAATCCATGGACAACACAAATCCATAGTTGAGATTGATTTGTATTTCTTTCAATGGACATGACTTTGTTGCAAAAATATTTGAAACAAAAATTTAATTTAAATTAAATATGTTGAATAATCATCAATATCTTCCAATTTAACAAATCAATCATCCTTGGAGAAATAGGAAGAGGAAAGACTCCTTCTATAAGGTGGATGGGCATGCCTACTCCAAATAGAACTAGGGTGGTCGTCCACCCTCCTTACTTGGAAGGTGGCTCCTTCTCCTATTTCATGGAATTATGGATCTTATTAATTTCTCCATAATTTGCAACAACATTTGTTGTAAATTTATTCACACAAATAGTCCATAATCATTTTGTGAACATTGCAATCATGCCATTGGAAAATGTGAATCATATTCACACAATAAAATAAAATGTAAATTACATTTTAATTGTCCAATGCGAGTCCAATTCACATCAATGTTTAAATTATTGATGTTATTTAGAAATAGCTCTCTCTTATATATTATAAATCATATTTATATTATATATGATTAATATGGATAGTGCTATCCACATTATTCATATCCAAGATAATTAAATAAAATTTAATTATCTTGGATCATCATTCTCATGCATTAAATAATATGAATCAAATTCTTATTATTCATGATAATTGAATCATATTTAATTATACAATTGACAATTCTTGGATAAAAATTCAATGGAATCATTCTTGAACTCTTTCAAGAATAATGTGCTTTCTCCACGGATACTTGGAGATAAGGACAGAGCGATTGTATGTTCCACAGATAGTGATTTGGATATTGAGATCATATCTAAAATTCAGATCAAGAGGATCTCCCAATGATGTTTGATTAAATCAAAGCCGTAAATCTAATCATCTCATTGCATTTGAATTGTATTCAGATCAATGTCCAACATTTGGACTAAGATTTGATCACTTCTCTACTGAAAGGAGTCACTAAAATCCAAACATGTTTCATCACTCCCACGTACTGGAAGCGTCATGGTTATACAATCGTTTTTTTATCACATCTTCCTAATACATATACATCTACTGCATAGTTGAAGACCCAAAATAAGCTCAAAATCTTAGATATTATTTAGATCGTCTTTGCAGGATTTTATCATTAAGTTTCTCATTTGATAATTGGGAGTTGGTATCGATCATATACTTTCAAAAGAATGTATCATACCTAGGTATTCATCATATACTTTTCAAATGCGTAAATTAAACCTATAAAATCAGTCAAGCTTCCAAAGAGAGATGACCGTGCACAGAATTTGATACCAATATCTCATGAGTGACCTCATGTCTTCCAAGTAAGTAATGAACCAGTACGATCCATTTGAGAGATTGTATTACTCATATGCCTTTGTATGCGCACTAGCTCGCCAGTGTATAGACCTCGATCTGATCATCAACCAATCAATTTTCCAAATGTACATACTCAAACATATTGTAACACATTTGTCTCCTGTCAGAGGATGTATGCTTATATCATGATCGTATATGGTAAAGGTATGGGTTATCTCGATCTCATTTAGTCAAATCTTTCACCTAATTTATCTAACACCTCCGAATCTCCATTCCTATGCAGAGGATATGTATCAAGAGGTCAGTTAGGTATCAGCCTTTGGAGAAAAGAATTGCCACCTTCTTCTCAGGCTGGAGATATCTCTTAATAATCACTTGATGGTGCTTGATGAGTCCTCAATCTAACTATTTCGATATCACCCAAGCACCATCCTCTATAATTCAACATTTGAATAAACAACTGTATGATCATTGGTATGGCCATGATATATAACCCTAATTATATTAAGGGACCTATACTATAAATTAATTATTCTTCATTTCAGATCAGGGAATGATTTGCAATAAAATTTAATACATAATGGCTCGCCTTGGCTTGCGTATCCAACAATATCCAACTAGCCCAAAGTTCCATTAATGTGCTAATCTTTTAAACCCGCACTCATGTGCTAATCATAAGCTATTTAGAAAAAATAGCTTGGTAAGCTGACTAGTCACTATATTAACAATAGACTATGTCAAGTCTTTTTACGGTACTTGCATATCTCGTAGTAATAGTGCTTGCATACAATGTAAATGTCGTGTATTACGCAACCAATACTCGATTTTGTTAAAGCAATTATAGTGTATTTGATACAATAATTCATTAATCGTTATAGCCTGTATGTAATTTCTATTGTCCTTATCAGAATGCCCTTATTCCTAGAGATCTCTATCTTCCAAGACTAAGACCCAATATTAAGTCTCATAAGGCATATGTAGTTAAGACCTTTTAGATCACTATGTATAAAGTCTTAAGTTCTCGAAGATAAGACTTTGAGATCACTATCTCAAAAGTCTTGTCATCTTTGAAGGTGCTTTTATTACTACAAACATGTGTTTTATCCACATAGTAGAAATTAGTAACCGTTTACTACTCCCGGTGCATAGTAGACATCTGACTTTTGTACACATCTAGCAAACACCAAGCTTCACATAATTGATGCACAAGGGCAAGCAGTTTTAGCATTCACTTCCTTAACTCTTTCAGGTGATATCCCTTTTTATAGGTTAGTACCATATCTTAAGGGAAGGAAGCTCCTTGGGGTTTTCTCAAAAATGGAACATGTCCAATGTGTACCAATAATGTGATGGTCCCAATATCCTCTTTTCTATGCATCCGAATAACTTCAGAACTTAGATTTAAGAGGTATCCTTGATATTTATCATCTCAAAGTATGGCACAACCAGATTATAAAACACTTATTCTCATCCTTATATCATTCCAACTGATTAGAATAATATCCACATTTAGCACGATGAACACAATGACACTTACACTAAGCTTCACTTGGTACATCAAGATCCTATATGAAATCATAGCATTTATAATTTCATCAATTATAGTGTTTTAAATAGAAGAAGCTTACTTGAGTCCATAGATGGACTTCTTCAGCTTTCACACCTTGCTTTCCTCAACAATGAAGCCCTGGGGATATTTCATATGAATGTCCTTGGGGAGGTACTCATAAAAGAATGCAATATTGACTTTCATCTTGTCGATGTCATAGTCAAGTTGTGTAGCTATAGTTAGCAATGTTCTGATGGGTTTAAGCATGGTCCCTAAAGAGCAAGTCTCGTCACAAGCGATGTATTCTCTTCGTGTGTATCTTGTGGACACAAGCCCTGCTTTGAAGGTCTCTACCTTTTCATCAGTTACCCACTTTCTCTTGAATATCCATTTGCACCTAACAAGTTTTACCCTCAAAGGTGGATCCTCAAGGGTCCATATACAACACTTTTATTTGAATTGTATTTTATACGTTATTGATAACATCCGTGACAAAGTTATGGACCTAGCAACCCTAAATCCTCAAGTATCAAACACAAGGATAGGGCCCAAACCATAGCATATGAGGGTTTTCAGATTTAGATTCACATGGAATTTTATTAAGGATATATATTGTAGTATCTACTACATATATACTCAGAAAATAAGAGGTAATCATGCTCATATTCATCATTGATAAAATCATGTCACACATGATCCAATTGCATCTCCCTACAACTTTATTGAGTTTAGGTGTATTGGGAGGAGTGAGAGAGGAATGATATTCTTTTCTCCAAAAAGTATTCCTTGAATTCATCTAATAGGTATTTGCTACCTTGGTTAGATCAAATTCATTTCATCTTCCTTTAAACTTCGGTTCTAAACCAAAAATGAAATCTTTTAACATTTCAAAGGTTTCTAATGTGAAAGGAAGGAATATCATATAACATAATCATCAAATGATATTACAAATCATTAATGTTTATTATGATATAGATGCTCCACATACAACAATATGTATGAGATCTTGAATATCTTGGCATCTTACACAATTCCCAGAGAAGGGTGTATTGGACATTTTTACTTTGAGTACAATATTCACAAGTATATAAGATTTGAAATATCATACATTCTAAAGTGTTATCTCTTACTGGTCTGTTGATCTCATCATCAGACATATGTCCAAGGATCCATGGCTTGATGCTAGATCATTGTCAAATTATCTTCATCCTCCTATTTATCTTTTAAGGTTTAGATTTCCAAGGTTTGAAATGTTAATGAACCATTCATTAATTTTCTAATTTAGTAGAGTCCCCTAGATATTAGATTACTATCTAAAATATATCCATCATAACTCTTTATGATAGGTCTATTCCAGAGTGCATGTTTATTTCAAACATTTTAAAATAAACAATGAATGTATTCTAATATCTAGGTTATAGAGACATTCTGTACGACTAAGGTCTCTCCCACTAAAAATATGTAGTCTATCTATCTAATGGGGATTGTTTCAACAATTTCATCAACATCCATGTGGATGACTATTAAACCTTAAGATCAAATTTTCTAGCAATCAATTGTAAGTATTATTAGAATAATGAGATACAATTATTAGACTTTGGTCTTATCAAATAAGCAAGTCAATTTCAATGATTTTATTTAGATGAATAATATCCCGATGCACTATCCGGGTCCTAACTAAAGGATTTCATATAATTTATATAGTCATACTCTCAATACATCAGCTTGTTGCAGTATTGGCATTCATCCAACTCTTTGGATGTCATATGTATGGACGCCACATAAGTACAGTCAACTCTTCGACTTTCCTTCTTACTTGGGTCAGACCCATGCTTCCACTTTGCTTGCTTCATCTAGAAACAACCATTGCATAAGATAAAGGATCTCATAGGTTGAACTCAAAAGATTTTAATATAAGATCATTTCAACATTTATACATGCTTCATTCAATTCATACAATATGAATATTATGAAGCTTCATGAAAGACTAGAGTATAGATAGTAGAATGATGACACCCATCATATCTACATCCATGTTAACTCTAAAATACTTTGGTTCAGGCAGGTACTCGAACATTTTGAGTACATCTCCTCTTATCGAGATGCCATTCTGCATAATGCAGTGAACCATGTCATTCATGATTAATTGTTCAGAGCACATATGTCTACCAAAACATCTTTTTAGATGATATTAGGATTTTCGATAATTACGATCATCGACATGATACTTCCAAAGTACATTTGATGAGAGAACATGACTATAGAGACACACAAACCCAAGGTTATTATACTATTTTCTATTTAATTATCAACCCTCATTACTATGACGAAACTTGCATATTGTAACCACATACATTATGTGTCCAACAACAAGTACAATATCTTGATCATGAATCCAATCCATGATATTTTACCGGTTACTATTGAGTATGGTTTTGAGTGTGTTTAATGTAGGTTATCTAAAATAAGAAATATTTGCATAAATACAATTTTTCCTTTAATTTAAGAATTTTGTATCAAGTTGTCTTACCTTGTCAACTTTTTAAGTTCATTCCCTTATTCACATTCAAAGTAAGAGACATACTTACCACTATATCTCAAGGAAGATCTGGGATCTCCTTTCCTACCTTCGTTACATCCCAATAAAATGAGAAACTGTAACTCAGATAAAAAGAAATGGGAACTCATTCCCTCTTGCAAGTCCAACTTATATTTCCTAATTCGATCTTTAACATCATGCCTCACCATCCCTAAGGCAATCTTGTCCCGTCATTAATTATAGTAAATAGGATTAGAACTCGCTATGTGCAATTCGATATCAAAACAATAACATGAGGAACTAATATTGGGGTCACTACCGATGCGACCTTACTCTTTGGAGAAGCGAAGAGTCCGATCCTTGTGCGCTTGTATGGAGGAGTTGTCACTGTTGACATACGTCACCTACATACAATCCATGGTGACAAAACCCTTTGCTTTTATGGTAGACCATGGATTTCACTTATGGGATTCTCTATATCATATTCAAAATTTAATTAATTATTATGAATCATATTCACATAATTAATTCTTCCAAGGGAACTACAACTCCATTAATAATAGAGTGTTTATTTTAATTAGATCTAATTAATTTAATCATATTAACTCAATTATCAATCTAATCACTCAACTAATAAACAATCTTGAAGGATGGTATAATCTCAAAAGACATACAATTATATTTATAATAATTAGAAAAATACATCATGATAATTTCAAGCATTATCCTTTCCTTGCCTACTATCATGGACAGTACACACAAGATGTGGGATAGACCACTCACGGAGCAACCTGCTATCCCAACGATCCCTGACTAGACACCATACCCGCCTCACATCAAGATAATGTGATCTGACCATTTTGAGTTTGAGATGATATTGGTCCTTACAATCAAATTTATATTATATAATATATATAAAAAATCATTTTGATTAATATTTTCATGAGATTTGATAAACATATCCCCAATCCTATTAAAGCAACAATGTTTTGCATGTAAAGATTGTCCTACAACTATTGTAGGATAAAATAGGATTTTCATGAAATATATATTCAATGGCCTATGATGATTAGTCAATTATTTCATAATAACTAGGCATCATAATTATTCATGGAAAATTCATAATGTCCATTATTTTCATTGAATTATAAACACATTAAGCTATGCAATTTGATGATCTAATTATTTTCAGACCCATCTCCACTAAATATGGAATATTTAAGGAAAATGGAGTCAGAATCATGCGAAATAAATTCAAGAGGTTTGCTAGTTTGATTTCTACTTAAACTGATATTTATTTCATGCTTCATGATGGGAAAACAGTAAGGAAAAATATTTTTTTTGCAATTTCCGGAATACATGCAAAACAATTTTCATGGTAGGAACTCTTCGAATCATTTTCATGCACTTTTGGTACCAGTATTAGGCTACTATTTTTGAGATAGATATATAAATTCTAAATACATTTTAATAACAAAAAAAATGTCCAAATAGTGCACAAATAGTAGGTTTTTATTTTAATGAAAAACCAATTTGAATCTTGCATTTGATGCAAAAATAATGAGTCCCGCTCCTCCGAAACATGAACCATGATTGCCTAGGGTTCCAGATAAGCGACATGGGGGTAAGGTTTGATCTGCTAATTGTTGTAAGATGGCCTTGATGGAAGCAAGCAGCTGAGCATTGAATGTGTTCTGATCGGGTTGTCCTAGTTCTGGAGGGGTCGGTCCCTTTCCCTTCCCTTGAGGTGTCATCTCTGAATAAGACTTAGAGGATGTGATTTATAGAGGGTCCAGTGTTGTCTTTGCATAAAAAGATGCATCCCATTCAGACTGAAAATTTTCATCACTATATGGAATAAATGATTTGGAATTAGGTCAATTCCATATGTATTTGAATGGAACAATTGATATTGACTGAAATCGAGCTCCATCAACAAGGGCAACTAGCAGGACAAAAGTGATCTTGGTTTATTGGAATGAAGGAAGAAGGTGAGGAGTTTGGAGATTGATTCACAAGATTCGAATCAGGTTATCATGATTTACCTTGAATTATTCAAGATGTAGAACTCATGGATTCGATGTGGTTGTCGATGGCGTCCTGACTAAACCTTCCATGAGACAACATATTTGAGAGAAGTGGAGTAGATGAGGAATGGAGCACAATGATAAACAATTGATGAAGAGGGAAGTAGAAGAAGGCTCACAATGAGTGGGGCAAGAAGAAATAAAAAAAACAGATGAAAAGAAAAATGGCGCAAGTGCATAGGACTAGATCTTGACCTACTTCTTATATGAAAAGCATAAACAAAATGTGAAGCCGTAAGAGTTAGGCTATTTTTATCATTTCAATTTTATTGTTATTTTCAGGCAATCATTATAACAAGTCCTTAGAGGGCTAACCCAATAGGAGAATGGGTGCTTAAAGAAAATTATCTTGGACTTTCCACTTCCTTTGTAGCCCGTGATATATGCTCTTTGAGGTCCTTGATCTCGTGCTTGGGGGGCTACTTGGCCAAAGAATAAGAGAGAAAGCCAATAGGTGAAAACTATACTTCCCCCTAAAGTGAGGTACTCGAACGCAGGGCAATTGGTCAGACATACTTGTGAAGGAGTGGCCTAAGATCAATACTTTGAACTGGGTCGGATGCTCCACACAAGGTAGGAACACTTCATCGACAAGGCCCTACTCGCCTACGTACGATAGAGTCGCCAATACTCTGTTGTCCCAGGTGACTATCAATGCAACCACAGATTGGGATTTAGTATCTAATCATTAAGGGTCGTGCCTCACTAAGTTTGGAATGTACTTGAAAATAATGTGGGCTTTATGAACCCCAAACAATGAATGTCCATTATAATTTTTAATTAAGTCAAAATTTATTAAGCAGTCCCCTTATTTTAATTTTTGATTTTCTCTTTTTTGAGTATTTTTCAAAATAATACACCTAATGATTTTTTTTGTATTTTCTTTTTGAATTTTAAAGATTCAAAACTACGAGAGGAGATGGAAAAGTCGTGCAAGTTGATACTAAGGTGGAAATCTCTCCTTAGTATCGAATGATGCATACAAATTTAAGAATACTTATAATGCTTCCCATCTCTCTCCATACGAGATGCAAATCAAAAAATTTAAATTTGCACTACATGCAATGCAAGCTAGTGAAATCGCCCTAGGCAAGAGCTACTATTAATGTGAAGAACCAAGTACTCACTATCAAGAAAAGAAATCTATAAGTCCAGTATTGGAGACTATTCCGTGTCTGCAATAATAGACCATTCTAATAATGTATAGAGTCTCAAGCAGCACACAGTTTCAATTCCAAATAATCAACAATTTAATTTTTAGCTAAATCCAAATGTAATTATACAGGAGCATGCATATATTAAGGTGTTTGGATCTAATTTTACTCGACCAAGTAGTTCCTAAAATGTAAGGGCTCAATCATAGAAAATAAAGAAAAGAAAGGTGAAAAACTCAAAATGTGAGATGCAAATAAAAATAAAAGCGAGAAAACAATGAGAAAAACGACGAGGCCCCCAGCTGAAAAAACACCCAAGCAATGGACCTCATGAATATAGTGTCCAAAAGTCCAGTTCCTGAATTATTACAATTAATAATGCAAAATAAAATAAATACTCTCTCACAAATAAAAGAAAATTCCTAAGTTAAAATATTTGCTCTTCTTCCTCTCTCTGTTTGCCTCTCTTGCTCTCTCCAATCATCCTATAGAGAAAAGACCGATATCCTCGTAGCTTGGGTGCACTAGCTTCCTAAGAAGTCACCATCGCCATGTGGTCCCTCGCAAGAAATTTAACAAAGAGATACGTCAAAAAAATAACATAATTAATTATAAAAAGAAATAAAAGAGAGATAATGTGTAGATATATATGTACAATAAATTTATCCTAAGTGTTGCTCCTCGTCAAAGGCACCATTGATTAACCAAGAATCCGAGTGTATAGTGATCTCACAAGGTGAGATGCGTAGTCGATGTGTGTCCGCTCGTAAAGACCTCAATTAAATCAACAACCAACCCACAATATGATAGATAAAACAATGTCAAATAAAGAAGGCTAAACTTGTTTATAACCCAGATAATAATGTGTATAAGGTACAAGTATTCTAGGTGTCGAATCACCGAGAGCTACGGGGACAGGCAAATAATAATTGTGTACAAAGAAGAAGCAACAATTATTTTTAGTGTATTTTTGGACTTTTAATTTTTTATGGGTGTTTTAAAGATATTTATTTTTTATGGATTTTTTATTTTATATATTTTTATTTTCTTTTTTTCTTTTTTAACTTTTAAATTTTTTCTTTTTAATATATAATAATCGTATATATAACAATATTCAATGATATGTATAATATATGTGATGTGATATATATTATATATATAAACATTCAATAAATATAATAAGGAACAGACTTTTTAAAAAAAGGTGTTCAAAATATTTTCAAGTTTTTATAAAAGTAATACTTATATTAGTAAGTATATAATTACATATATATATGTATATAGACTATATAGGGTTTTATATTTATAAATATAGCTAATAGTATTCAAAAATTATAAAATAAAATATACTTGTCTTTTTTTATTTTTTTACTTTTTTGGATAATTTTTACTAATTTTTCTGTACTTGTAAAATTCAAAATACTCCAGCTCAAGAAGTTATTAAATAGGTTCAATGTTTTATGGTCCTAGAAATATATAAAAAGTCCAAGATTCCTGAAAACTATTTTAATGTATAGTAATAAGTATTTAGGGATCTTTTACCCTAAGTATAGGGAGGGATAGGTCGAGTCATAGATTTTGTACATCTTGTCTTCAATTTTACCGATTTGTATAATCTTCGATAGTTAGGATTATTTGATCCTAAGTATAGTGGGGATTTCTGACTTCTATTCATTTTATTCTTTATTCTTTGAGTTGTTGTACATAGTATTCTTTTCACTTTTCTATACTTGGAGCATGTTATGTCTTTCTTTGTCACTTCTTGGTTACTGTGAGGACATAGTTCAAGCGAAGTATATTGCATATATACCATAGCCATAACTCGTATTTTTTTCTTTAATAATATGGATAATAAAATTGGAACATGATTATTTGTAAATATTCTATTCTAATTTTTTTTGTAAATTACTTTGTATATATTTTTGTAAACTCTTTATAAAAGATCTTGTAAAATTATTTTGTGTTAAACCGTTTATAAAATAATTTTGTTTGTAAAATGTCTATAAAATTATTTTTTCGACAAAATTATTAGTTTGTAACTATTTTTAAATGTTTAAAAAAATATTTGAAAAGTTGGTTTGCAAGATATTTTTAAATTTTTGTAAAATTTTTGTAAATTATTTTTTTAAATTTTTTTAATGGTTTGTGTAATTTTTTTATAAAAATCTTTTGTAAACTAATTTTGTAAAAAAAATTCTCACCTTGTATATAAAGAAATTGATGCGTAAAATATGTGCATAAAATTTTTTTATTAAAATTCTAGTATACAACTTGTTATTAAAACTTGTATATTAAATTCTTTAGTGAAAGTTGTTTATGAATAGCTTTTGCAATTAAAAATCATTTGCAAAATGTGTACATAATATTTCAATAGAAAATTCTTTTTATAAATAAATGTCTTGTATAAAACTTGTATAACTCTTGTGTTGGACATGCAAACCCATGACGAGCCATTATGCAATAAATGTTATTACAAATCATTCCATGATATGAAATGAAGTATAATTAATTTGCATTATAGGTCCCTCATTACAATTAGGCTTATGTACCATGGCCATCTCAATGATCATACAGTTGTTGATTCAAATGTTGAATAATAGAGGCTGGGGCTTGGATGGTATCTAAAGAGTTAGATTGAGAACTTATCAAGCATTGTCCAGATATTATTAAGAGAGGATCTCCAACCTGAGGAGATGGCAATTCTTTCCTCTATAGGCTATAACCAACCTCCTTATGTAGGTCCCATGCATAGGAATAGAGATCCAGAGGTGTAAGATTAGTTAGGTCAAAGTGTTGACTTAACAGGATCGAGATAACCAAGACCTATATCGTATACGGTCATGATATAGGCACGCATCCTTTGACCGGAGATAGATGTGTTACTATATGTTTGAGTATGTACATTTGGTAGACCGATAGGTTGATGATCTAATCAAGGTCTATACACCGACGAGCAGGTGTGCATACAAAGGCTTATTAGTAATGTGATCTCTCAAATGGATCATCATGTTTAGTACTAAACTGGAAGACATGATATCACTCATGAGATATTGGGATCAAATTATGTGCATGATCATCTCACTATAAAAGCTTGACAGAGTTTGTTGGATTGATATCTGATTTTAGAAAATTATGTGATCAATACCTAGGTTTGATATATGCTTTTGGAAAGTATATGATTGATACAAACTCCCAATGATCAAACAAGAAACTTAATGATAAAACCCTAAAGAAGATAGTCTAAATAAGATCTATAACTTTGGGTTTATTCTAGGTCTAAGTATGCAGGATGTACATGTAATAGGAAACCTGAGGGTGATGTGATCATAAACGATTGTATAACCATGATGCTTTCAATCCGAGGGAGTGATGAAACATGTTTGGATTTCAGTGACTCTTCACAGTAGTAAAGTAATCTAATCTTAGTCCAATTTTTGGACATTGGTCTGAATACAATTCAAATGCAATGAGAAGAATAGATTTACGGATTTGATATAATCAAACATCGTTGGGAGTTCCCCTTGATATGGATTTGAGATATGATCTCAATATCCAAATCTCTATACGTGGAAAGTGCAATTGTCATGTGCTTATCTCTAACTATCCACTGAGAAAGCGCATAATTCTTGAAAGAGTTCAAAAATAGTTCCATTGATGAATGTGTATCCTAGTATTCAGAAATGGATAATTAAATGTGATTTAATTATCATAAATAATATGAATTTGACTCATATTATTTAGATGCATGAGAATTATTATCTTGGATAATTAAATGTGATTTAATCATCATGTATATGAATAATGTTAATAGCACTATCCATATAAATAATATATATTATAAATATGGTTTATAATATATGTGAGAGAGCTATTTGAAAATAACTTTTACAATTTAAATGTTGATATAAGTTGGATTCACATTGGATAATTAATTAAAATGTAATTTACATTTTTTTGGTATGCAAATATGATTCACTATTTCCAATAGCATGATTGCAATGTTCACAAAATAATTATGAATTATTTGTGTGAACAGATTTGCAACAAGTGTTGTTGCAAATTATGGAGAAATTCATGGGATCCATGATACCATGAAATAGGTGAGGGAGCCACCTTCCAAGCAAGGAGGGTGGACAACCACCCTAGTCCTAGTTGGAGTAGGGACGTCCACACCCCTTATGGTCTAAGAAACTTACTATCCTAGCACTGGACATATTGCAAGTGGATATACATCTCTGTAGTCCACGTACATTTTGAGCTCAAGCCTCATTTCCTTGCTCTTCCGCCCTCTTTCCAAGAGGACACCAACGAGGAGCCCTACATCCATCTTCAACAATTCTCTCACATTTGTCGCTCTACTCACTACCCCAACATCCAGTTGGGCGTAGTCGAAATGATCATATTCCCCTCGAGCCTTCAAGATAAGGCTCTTTTTTGGATCAACCACCTGGGGAAGGTTGTGATGACTCGGGAGGAATTAAAGTATGCATTAGTACATAAGTATTATCTACTCAATCATTTGAATCAGATGTGAGCACAAATCAACAATTTCTCCCATGGCCTGCATGAGTTGATACATGAAGCCTCGAAGAGATTCCATTATTTGCAGGAGAAGTGTCCCCACCACAACATCTTATGCACCAGCTTGGCCCAACATTTCTTCAGGGGCCTCAATCTTGAATGTTAGATGTTAGTAGATGATGCATGCGGTGGCTCGCACTTCAACAAGGATGAGGATGTTTTTTGGCATATTTCCCAAAAGATGTTCAAGGAGAGGAAACTCTATCTTCATCACGTACATATCAACGATAGCTGCAAGTCCACCACAAGCCCGTCAATATGGAGACATCTAATGAGAAGGACAGGGACAAGAGCACCAATCTCAACATCATCGGGAGCCACTTGTCCAAAGTTAATATTATTTTAAAGCGATCACATGACTAGGAGAAGTTGTTTGTGATTGAATAGAGGACCCAACACCTGTTTAAGATAGATCTGATTACAAAGTAGTTGGAGCTACTTGTTAGCACTATTAATGTAGTGGAATCTGTGAGCCTGGCCACCACCACTCCTACTGAGCTGAAGGAACCATCATCTCCACATCAGCATTAACTGAGTGCAAGTCAGCCTCAGGTCCAACATGTATACTAAGTGTAGACACTTGACCAGTTGTCACCGCCCACTCAGTGGATTGTCCTCTACCAGCCAGAACTCCAGCCCCCGTCTCATGATTCATTCTCACCACCACCACCACCAATTATCCAAGAGGTGAACGACATCTAGAATAATGATGCCCAATTGACCCGTCAATGCAGACAACACCAGGGTCAATATTCAGCCATTAGATTATATCACTAGCAGCAGGGTGGGAAATTTGTCTAGCCAAATTAGCCTCTACAGCACCAACATCTGCAGTATCAGAATAACTAGAGGTAGAATCAACAGTACTAGCACCCTGCATACCTCCAATATCAGTCGTACCACCGGTATGCGGGTGCTTCTTATACCAGTATACTCCTCCTCCAGAATTTCATCAACAATAACTCCCTCATCCTCACCATGATTCTTATAATTCCCAACTTCCCAACACCATTCTTAGCATGGTAAGCATGCTCAATCATCTGAGGCCACTTTAATGAACCCCATGCTTGACTACTTGGCCCAACTCATCAATGACCTAGCATATATGTCCCAGAAGCTTGACAACCTCGCTGCCACCAAAACTCAAATATTAGCACAGGTTGAGGCGAACCCCATCAATTTCAAGTGCAAAGAGCAAGTAGTGTGTGATCTCTCTGCTGATCCAATCGAGTCAAGTATTTCAGAGTACATGTTGTCTAATGTTGTGGCTCTCCGGAGCGGTAGAACGTTTCAGCCATCTACCACCACCAAGGGGAAGCATAAGGAAACTTCAGGAGAGTCATCTTCTACATCAGCTGGACCAATATCTAAGACGAGTGAGGAAGACGATGATGGAGGAGCAGCCATCTTCCACCACCACCACCATAAAAAGCGAAATTCACAAAAAAAGGCAACAAAATAAAAAAGTACAAAAAGAAATGAAGAGCCCAAGCCGAGAAGGACCAGCATTGGAGGAGCCAATACCAACAATTGATAAAGCAGCTTGAGGAAGACCAAGCTCATGTTGATAAATTTTGCATGTTTTGCATGATGGACCTTATGTTGGCAAATCATATGTAAATAAGTATGTAATTAAGAACACTCACTTTTCTTCTATGAATGTTCCTTTTCCTGAAGCTGTGAAAAACACCAAAAAATTGCAAAATTGAAATCTGCATTGCCCGACCCATGAGTGGTTGAAATTATTTAGAATCTTGTTCTATAAATACCACTCGTGAAGGACATGAACTACATGACATCTATCAAGAAAGGATTAAAAGAAGAATGTACCTCCAAGCATTCAAACCACAAAAACACTTTTAGTAGAGGAGAGAAACACATCTTAACCATGGTCTCAATGAATGAAATCAATGACCTTTCGTAGAAAAAGAAAGATAAGGGAGAGCCCAATATCAAATACAAGATTTTTTAGCAAGTTTTGAGTAGACTCTACTTGATAGTGGATCTTCAGTAAATCTCATGCCCTCCTCACTATTCCAAAATTTTGGGCTTAAACTGCTTAAGCCTACCGGAATGATCCTGTAGTTCGTAGATCGATCGATGAAGCGACCTAGAGGTATGTTAGAGGATGTTATTGTAATTGTAGAAGACATGAAATTTCTAATTGATTTTGTAGTCCTCGACATGGACTCACCTACACCATTACTCCATATCCCCATCATTCTATGTCGATTGTTCCTCTGCATGGTCAAGGCGATTGTTGACTATGGGTCTGGAAAGATGACCTTCTGCACCGTCTCTGAAAAAGTTACCATGGATTTGGTCGGTGAACCAAAAGCAACATTTTATACAGGGAGAGTCAAATCAGCAACAGATTGTGATATTGTGGACATCCAAGTCCCATCAACTTCTCTCAATGACATCATCACATAGGAAATCCTTTCTTCAGATGAGGATCTAGATAGCACAATCAACCCATGCTTCCTTTCCAATTGGGAGACTGAATCAGAATTGAAGTCACTGAGCTGCATGTTTGAAGAAGATTCATGCCAGTCTGATCATGAAGAGTTCATTGCATATATGTTTGGCACATTAATTTCAAAGCTGGGAGTGATAGAGGTGGACACCACCTCATCAAAATTAGCAGATCTGCCATCTATCAGCACTATTTTTCAAGTAGTCGCAGAGCATGCTCAACAAATACTAGAACTTAAACCGCTCCCGACAAGTTTGAAGTACGCTTTCCTTACGAGAGAAGAGAACATGTATCTGATCATCATCAACAATAGGCTGATCTCGAATCAAGAATCTCGACTTCCCGAGATTTTAGAAAAGAATCGCAAGGCACATAGTTGGAAAGTCTCAGATCTCCGAGGGATAAATTCAATTCTGTGTTCACACCACATCTATTTATAAGATTATTGCAAGCTATCCTTAGAATTCCAAAGAAGACTGAATCCGAACCTACATGATGTTGTTGTGATGGAAATAATGAAGTGGTGTCAAACATGCTTCATCTATCCCATCTCCAACTCTAAATGGGAGAGATGACTACATGTAGTTCCCAAGAAATCAGTGCTCACCCTGATGAAGAATGAACAAGGAGAGGAGATCTCTACCCGAGTACCAACATCTTGGTGGGTGGGTGTTGACTACAACCATATGAATTCAACGACAAAGAAAGACCATTTGTGTCTGGCATTCATTGATCAAGTTCATGAGCAACTTGCAGGGAAAGAATACTTCTGATTTTTAGATGGTTACTCTAGGTATAACCAAGTGGCGATCACCATAGAAGGCCAAGAGAATATATCTTTCACCAGCCCATTCGACGCCCATGCTTTCATAAGGATGCCCTTTGTCCTATGTAATGCTTTAGCAACATTCCAGAGGTGCTGGCATGTTGTATTTGCTGATATGTTCGGGAGTTTTCTTTAAGTCTTCATGGATGATTTATCTATCTACGGTGATGTCTTCAATTCTTGTCTTCAACACCTAGACAGAGTGCTCTAGAAATGTTGTAAAGTCAACCTTGTACTGTCATGGGAGAAGAGAAACTTCATGGTTATATAAGGAATCACGCTTGGCCATGTCATCTCCAAGTGAGTCATGGACTTCTACCCGACAAAGGTGTATGTGATATCTAAACTCAAGCCACCTCATAGTGTGAAGAATGTGATGTCATTCTTGGGTCATGTCGCCTTCTAACACCGATTCATAAAGAAACTCAACAAACTTTGCCTGACTTCTCACTGAGTTGCTTTGTAGGGAGATCGAGTTTATTGTTTATTAGACTATTCTCCAATCTTTCTATCACTTGAAAGAAGTGGACACTCAATCTCTAGTACTACAGCCATCGGGTTGGTCTCTTCCATTTGAGATCATGACAGGTGCATTAGATTTCAAAGTTGGGGTAGTTTTAGGACAAAGAAGGGACAAGTTTCCCTTATGCCAAGAAGACTCTAGATGAAGCACAAAGGAATTATACAGTCACAAAACAAGAGATGCTGGCAACAATTTTTGCTTTATAGAAGTTCAGATCCTACCTCGTTGAACGAAAGTCATTGTTTTCACTGACCACTCTAGCATCCGATATTTACAACAAAAGAAGGATGCTAAATCTAGATTACTCAAACAAATCATTCTTCTCCATGAATTTGACTTGGAAATAAGAGATAAGCTTGGAGTTCAAAATGTGGTGGCAGATCACCTCTCCATAATTGAATGCTAAGATACTAAGTTGAGCAGTACACCTGTTATAGATACCTTTTCTGATGAATCCATCCTCAACATTAGGTCTTTATCTTGGTATGTTGATATTGTGAACTACCTCATCTCTGGGGTAGCTCCACAAGATTGGACGTGGATCAGAAAGAACAAGTTCTTGTTCAATATTCATTTTTTTCGGTGGGAGGAGCCACAATTGTTAGGGAAGGATCAGATTGCATATGGCATCGGTCTATTCCTCAAGAGGAGTGCACATGTGTCCTCGAGCACTACCATAAGCTCGGATATAGTGGATACCATTTTGGGAGTAGAATGGAAGCAAAAATACTATAGTGTGGCCTCTGGTGTCAGAAAATGGAAAAAAACCTTGGTGTTAATGACAACATGCCCCTTAAATTCATCCAGATATCTGATGTGTTCGATGCATGGGACATTGACTTCATGAGTCTGTTTCCCAATAGTCTTGCCTTTGAATAATCCTTCTTGATATTGATTATGTGAATCGATGGGTAGAAGACATTCCAACTCAAGATGCAGATAGAAGAGCAGTCTGTAAATTCCTGAAAGAGAACATCACATCACGGTTTAGGATTCCTAAGATTCTGATTTAAGATGGAGGCAGGCACTTCATCAATAAAGAGGATAAGAAATAAACGATGGAGCACAACATCACTCACCGAGTCACATCTCCTTATAATATGTAGTCAAATGGCTAGAAGAACTACCGAACAGAGAAATAAAGACGATCTTGCAGAAACTAGTAATGCCAGACAGAAAGAACTGATCGCAACTTCTGGACACAGTTCTCTGGGCATATAGAATGACCTACAAGTCACCCTTAGGCATGTTGCCCTACTGTCTTGTATATGGAAAACCATGCCACCTCCCCATTGAGTTAATTCACAAGTCACTATGGGAAGTGAATATCTACAACCACAATTCACAAAAAGGTAATCAATCGAGTAAATTGATATGAACAGACTCCTGGAATTCAACGATTACACGTATGACAATAGATAAATGTACAAGGATAAGGTTAAATGCTGGCACAACCAGAATATCTAACGAAAGACCTTCAAACCTGGACCTATAGTATGATTGTTTGACGTGATAATAATGACTTTTCAAGGAAAATTGAATACCAAATGGATAGGGCCGTAAAGAGTTAGGATTGTGCATAACAATAGAAGTATACTTATATCATAATTGTCAGCTGATGCACAACCCTTTGTAGTCAACGGTCAGTTACTAAAGCTATATTCATATTTTGAAACATTATTGGCCGTTGTCGACTCTGTACAAGTGATTTTTGATGATGGAGTTCACCGTTGCGACCGCTTCAGTAGACCATAAAATGCTCCTATAAATATCTTTGATTAGATCAGATTTTCTTCTGTTCATATTTTCTTCTTTTCTTTTTTATTCTTCTAATCCTTTCTTCCAAGTTCCCATCCATTCATCAATGCTATACATAGAATATGCTCCATCCTAAGTATGGGGGAGGGGGTGAGTGCCCTCAGGTTTTTCACTATTATTTCTCCTGCTCGTCCCCCAATTTTTGACATGTTCTCATGCTTAGAGATATTTTACCCTATGTATGGGGGGGGACAAGTCGAGTTCATTGATTTCATGTATTATGATCCTCGGTCATCCCCATTTTATATACAACTTGTTATACTTAGGATTAATGTATTCTAAGTATAGGGGGAAGGACTGATTTCTCATCTGTTATCTTTAGTCATTGTATTATAGACTTCCCGATACTTAGCATGAGTTATGTCTTCCTTGTTCCTCTCTAATGTATGAGGACATAGTTCAAGCTAAGTATAAGGGGTTGTATATACGTTTTATGTACTTTAGCCATAACTTGTACTAGCATATTTTCAATAATATGGCTAATATACTATACAATTAATCAATTATAAATAATACATTGTAAACATTTATAAAAAAAGCCAAGATAATTTGCAAAAATTATTAATAAACCCGATTAAAAATGTTTTCAGAATGTTCAAAAAATGTTTGGAAAATTCTTTAAAAAATCTTTTGAAACTATATTGAATTTGATTGAATAAAATGTTTTTAAAATCTATTTGCACATATTTTGGAAAATGGTTGTAAAAATACTTTGAAAAATCTATACATAGTATTTGAAAAGTCTTTGCAAAATGATGTTTAAATTATCTAAATAATTGCAAGAACTATTTATCAAATCATTTGTGAAATAAAGTTTGCGAAATGTTTGTTAAAGTATTTTCAAATTATTATGAACACCATGTACTTGATTTAAGCAAATAAAAGTTCTTTACAAACTCTGTAAATAAAAGCCTATAAATAATAACTAGCTTAATTCATGTAAATACCTAGTGTAAATTCTTCACCTAATTATTGTAAATAAAGATGCACTCTCATATAAACATCTGCACATAGTTATTTGACTAACTCTTCTATTGTTAAAAATCCCTAAAAATTGCAAAATTCAAAAATCTATAAAAATTTGCAAAATGTTTTCAAAATTACATAAAAATTTGCAAAATCTTTTCAAAATTGCATAAAAATTTGCTAAACTTCAAAAATTCCATAAAATGTTCAAAATCAGGAAATTGCTTCACAAAAATATTTTCTGGCATTGTACATAGCATTTACATTTTTTGGAATAATCAAAACAATTGGACAAGTCAAAATAAAGCCTGAAGATTGGAGATTGGTATTGACCTCAAGACGTCAATTTCGGAGGAACCCATTAAGGACTAGAATTGAGGATACTTCAGGTTGCCTTGACTTAATTCTTTTGGTTTCATGAGACTATGTTTATGAGTCAATTCAATGTGTCTAACTTGAACCCTTCGTAGTATCCATAAGACTCTTGATGTAGTGGCTTGATTAGAAACCTCACACTCGACACTTAGCTCAACCCATATTGATTGTTGAATGATCTTGGAGTCTGAGTCAGGACAATTCTAGGCTTCTTTGTCAAGGGTGGCTCAAGAGCAATTCTTGGGGATTACCGAAGCCAGTACCCTAACCCACTTCTTTTGGCAAAAATTATATCGAATGACTGAAGACAAGATTGATACAATTCCTTGGATGTGGAATGGTCTGTCGACGTAAAATTTTCCAAGACCCCAACAATTGGGTAGACCAAAAAACTCTATTTCTGTTAGGGCACAAATAAGAATGTAGAGCAATGCAAAGTCACTGAAAATAACCAAAGAACCCTATACCAAAAATTCCATAAAAATTCGAGCTTCACAAAAAGTCTGCTTCTTGGTGAAGACTCGGTTACACTGACCAAGCTTCACAAGGGAATAAAGACTACACTGGTCCATTCACACTTCTTCTCCCTTTCTTCATGTTTATCCTCCTTTTGGTTGTAAAGATCGGCATCACCTAACCATAGAAGGAAATATCTATCTCCACGAGGATGAGCTACCAGAGGCGTAGACTCGTTGATGGTTCCACAATGCGTCTTGGAAGAGCTAAAAGATTCACGCACATGGTTTTATCATTTCTAGGTAGTAAGAGTATGCGACTGAGAGAATGCTTCTAACATATTGCGAATTGGACTCCATAATAGAATTATTAAACCTAAGGGTTATTATGTCACACTATAAAACCTCAATATGGTTCCAAACAAACCAATAACCCATAGGTTTTAAATGAGCACCAAACTTTGACTTTATCAAGTAAAGTTTAAAGGTCTAAAATTATTACAAGTTATTTCCTATTCTTTTCTTTATTTCTTTTGCTCTTATTGCATAAGCGTTTACTAGGGACAAGCAAAGGAAAATATGGGGGGGTGATGAATCCTCATTTTATCACATTTATTCTTTCATTTTGGAATGAAGTCCCTACCTAAATGCATGTATATATCATTAATTTGTGAAAATAAACAATCAATAAATCAAACAAAATACGATACTAAATAATATATTTATGCCAAAATAAAAGAATAAAGAAAAAGAATGAGGTTTCAAAGACATCGAGCGACCCTAGCCCCTAAGACCTAATCATCTTGGTAGATGAAGAATAAAGTAGGAGGACATAGGGTGACTAATTGTACAGACAATACAACTCAAAACCCCTAAATTCATAGGCTAATAATTATAGTTTGGGACCTATTTTATTTTCTCCATTTTATACATCAAATCAATAAACTTTGAAAGTGAATATTATAAATAAAAATACGAAGAAAAATATACAACTGATTTCATTTAAAAATAATGCATAATGTGCTCGGGATGTACATAATAAAAAGCCGCAAAGAAAAAATCTCTAGACTTTTTTCATATCCATACAAGTTCAAAATTCACCAAACTCAGCTCTATTATTCATAAAATAAAATTAGCTATATAATAAAAGTGATTTCATTCAATTTTGTGTTAAGATGTAAAAGTTAGATTTTTGACCCTTTTTGTGCAATATACCTATATATAATATTCAATATATTCATTTCTTATAATCTTCACTCTCTCATATTTTTATAAAAATATAAATATCATAGGAAATACATGTGCATAATTTAAGAAAAATTAATAAAAACATAGTAAAATAAAAAAATATACTTTCATATAAAGATGAATTGTACTTATAAGTACCTATGTAATAAATATGTATTCTTATTTAAGTAATTACAAACTTCAAAAAAATAAAATACAAATACCTAAATATGTGTTTAAATCAGTTATAAATATATAAAATATCAAGATATATAAATAAAAAATAAAAAATAAATTTAAATTACACAAAATACAGGTACAAATACAAATATATATATATGGGAAAAATGGGGCTGATTTAAGTAATATATAATAAAATAACTTGTAAAAATGAATACAAATTGTAATTAAATACTATAGAAAACAACAAACATATTCATGTTTTGATAAAAAAATAATAAATTTATTTCCTCTTTTTATGGAATTTAAAAAGCATTTAATTCATTCTTTAGTTATGGTTGGTCCATATGGACCAACCAAAGGCGAGGGTTTTTTAACTGGTGGATCAACTACTGCCTTTCTACCAATGCCCCCTATCAGAAGATCTGCCCCTCTACTTGACAAATTTCTCATGGATGACCCTGACCTCCATCCTTCTCGAGACCCGCTCCACTCTATAGCCCCTCGTACTTGACCCCCGTTCATGCGAGAATCCCCACCAACCACCTTCGATCCTTCGACCATGTCTCCATCCTTTTAGCAGAAAGTTGCCTTATAAATACCCCCCTCCGACCTTCTTTTCCGACCTTCCTTTTATTTTGTGATCACCCATCTGCCATTGTAATCACCGTTGGAACTCCCCATCGAGCTCTTGGTGACATCATTAACTTCTCCGGACCTCTGTGGCATGGATAAATCTGTGGAGGGAAAGATCTAGGTGTTCACCGGACCACCTCCGTTGCCATCTTCCTGCTCCTCAACTATAGTCAAGTTGACCTGCTAGGTTAGTCCATTCTCTTCGCTTACAACGGTTTAGGCTTAGGTTTAATTTCGTCATTTAATCACACATTTAGTTTAATTTTGAAAATCAAAATCGCTGAAGCTTGCTGCTCCGACACCAAATACACAGTGACCCTCTACTGTTTCGACCCCTTATCTCCTTCATCCTCTTCCCCTCACGTATCTCTGCATTTTACCTTTGTTTCCCCCTCGATTCCTACAATTTATCGATCTACCGAAGCTCCCTCCACTGCCTTCACCGAAGCTCCTATGACCCCGTTCAACCCGTGCTTCTACAACTTCAGTTGATGGATGAGGAGTTAGCCCTAGATCGCCATAACATTTTGGCACATTTTCACAATATTGAAACCACCTAGAGCACTACTCAAGAGCTAGAACATAAGATCCACAACATCTAAGCTTCAAGGCTCCTCAAGCGAACCTCGGATGCCTGTGAAGAACCTGGTCGACACACAATACCCCTAGGAAGACGAGGAGCTTCTTAGTTGAGGAGGAGGAGGCCAGAGATGACTAGAACAGGCGAATCAAACTTGCTGACAGTGAGTTATTCATCAGTTCATCCAACCATCCTCCCAACCGTCATATCCGGCTTGGGGCCCAGATTTAATTTGAGTGCTTGATTAAAGACGAAGCAAATCCCTCTAGGAGCCGCTCATAAAGCCACGTGGCCGCATCTCCGTCGTCTAATAGCGCATATTTAAAGGGGTAAATTAATAAGTAATCGCTAGTTTTCTGTTGCTTTAATATTAAGTTCAATAAACATTAGTTTACATTAAAAAAAGTGGTGTGAAATTTTCAAGTGGGCCATGGACATCATCCTAAATTGCATTTAGATACCTTGATGGGTGTTGAGACAGAATTCTACAAGGTTCTAAAATATCTATGCAAAGCAAAGATGCAGTATCGATGAAGCGACCCTCACGAAATCTAATTTCAACAACATTTAACTCATAATAAGATAAAACAAAGGAAAATAAATGTGGAGTTGAAATTTATAATAAATCTAAAAGAGATGTGTATAGGCCAAGTAGTGTAGAGTGCCGAATATAGGGAACAAGGTGAATAGACAACTAAAATTGGCGAAAAGTCAACAATTATTTTTGGTGTTTATGTTAAGATTTATTATTTTTAGTGGGGTTTTATTTTTTTAGTTTTCGTTTTTATAATTTTTACATGTTCCAATTTTATATTTTTTATAAGTTCTGGTTTTGATTTTTTTCTTTTTTCTCTTTATATATAAGATAAATATAAAAAATATATATATAATTTATATGATATAGATAAAAAATATACAAAATAAATGGAATAATTAAAAAAATACCATAAAATATAGTTTTTTTATTTATGGGTATTAAAATTATTTTTCTAGGTTTTTTCATAGTAGTAAAAATAATTACTTTAGTAAATATAACTATATAGGTAAATGTGGAATTTTAGGTTTATAAAATAGCTATAAATACTTCAAAAAATAGAAAATAAAATGTTTTTATTTTTTTTATACTTTTCTCTTTTTATATTTTTTCTTTACAATTTTGCTACTTTTTTGTATTTTTAATTGAATAAAAAATCAAACAGGGACTTAAATTAATAAGCCAAATAGTTCTGAATTTAAAAATATCTAAATAGATTAAAAATATAAAAATCTGATTTTAATTTATAGGGAATATAATAAAGAAAAAATAGAAAAAAATATAATTTTGGGATTTTTGATTGATTAATTATAATTTTTATACAGTTAGAGAGTTTTGCTATTTATTAGTCTTTTTTTCTATTTTTTTAGTAATTTTGGTTTGTAGGTAAATAATACAATATTAAATAATCCCAGATTATTTTAGAAAGTTTTAAAGCATTTTTCTATTTTTTTGTGGATTTTTATGCAAATAAGGAATAAACACATCATTTTTGGATTTTTTAATGTATGAAAATAATTTAAATGGCCATGTAAAAAATATTTGTGATTTAATAATATAACAATCACGTAAAATAAAATTACTACAATTTTTGGATGCGAAGTATTATTTTTAATGTAAAGAACACACAAAATAAAAATACAATACTGACAGGGACTAATCTACAAATAAAAATAAATAAACATGCAATAAAGAACCAATTTCCAAAGTATAGGGACCTCTACATTAATTAAACACAAATAATTAATTCATTCCATGCTGGCAAGGGTATAAATACAATTTATAGAAATCAGGAGGGCATACATTCAAATTTTCCAAAAAGTTTTAAACTGGAATATAAAATTTCTGGACTGAACAATAACATACAAACATAAGGGGTTTCTTACAAAAAGCCCACAATCTCACGTGTAAGGGCATGTGAGGTGACATGGCAAAGGACCTAGGCAAAAATAAAAAAATACATGGTACTACTTGCAAAATAACCAAAAGTTTAGGGACAAAATTACCCCCTATGGTGTGATACAACGATGAGAATCTTCCACTTAAACACGTGGTTGCTAATAGATGATAGATCCCCCTTTGATGATGGAATGTTGAGATTAGATCTCAACAATTGGATCAATGGTTGATGGCCTTTGGATCAGACAACTGTAGTTACACCTGAAGCTCCTTGTCGATCAAATGGTGGAGAGCAAGGGAGGAATAATAGGGAAGAATGCCTATCCAGGAAAACTTCGATCCACTCTGCTACGCAGCTCCGATAGTCTCTGGCTTCGTAGTGAGGTGCAAAATGCTCCGGGCAGTCATCAATTCGTGATGTGTCCACAATGGAACAGAGAGAGAATGTAGAAGAATGATAAGAGAACTGGAGTGTGACCAGTGTAGTCACATCTCCTTGTGAAGCCTGAGCATTGTAGCTAAGTCTCCACTAAGATGTGCAGGATTTTTAGAAGCTCGAATCATTGTGGTTATATTTGGCTTTTGGGGGCTTCTTTTTTGGATTGGCTTTGTATTGTTGCTTGCATTGCATCTATCTTTTTGTGCCTCAATGGTTATAGAATCTTCTATTTCCGTCCTTGTTTTGAGGTCAAGTCAATGACATGAATAATCTAAATTCCAGTTCTTAACTAGGCTCCTTACAATGAAAGTTAAAGGCCATAATCAAGCTCCATCCTTTAGACTATTCCTGATCTTTAGTTCTCGAAATCAAACTTATTCTGAAAAATGTTAATGCAAATGCAACCATGTTTTTGTGAAGAATATTTTCTAAATTTTACTCGTTTTTATAGATTTTAAAGATTTTGTAATTTTTATAAATTTTAGGATTTTGTAATTTTTATGGATTTTTCGATTTTTATAAACAAATATGTACAAGAATTTTACAAGAAAATTACCAATATTTTATTTGAATTAATAACTAATGAATTTTACAAATTTTATATACAAATGATTTTACATGGATTAAATGATTTTTACACATATTTAAATAAATAGGATTTTAAATAAGTATTATTCATATTAAATACATATTTTAATTTAGGAATTTTAAATAATAATTTTACACATATTTTGCTTATTTACAAGGATTTTATAAATAATAGATAGATAATTAAATAAATGGATTTTAAATTAACCCTTACTCACTTTTTTATGGATTTATAGATATAGAAAATACATAAAAGTACAAGTTATGGATGCAATTATATATACAATATATACACACCCCCTATACTTAGCTTGTGTTATGTCCTCGTAGCATCAAAAATGAAAAAGGAGGACATAACTCGTGCTAAGTAAAAGTGGGTGAAAAAGAATTGAAAGAATAGAATTCAGTCGACCCCCTATACTTATGATCAGGTCATCGTAAGTATAGTGGAAGACAAAAATGAGGTGACTGAGGAAAAGGAATGTACAAACAAAGGAACAAAAGAACAAAAGAGACACGAAATCAACGAAATCACTCGGTCCCCCCTATACATAGGATAAGGAATCCTAAATACAGGAAAGAATGTAGCCAAAAATTAGGGACCAGTAATTAGTGTAAAAGAAAGGAAAACAAGAGAAAAGTAAAAAGAACAAAATGGAAAACACAAATCAATGGTCAATCGGTCCCCCCTATAGTTAGGATCTGGTATCCTAAACATATAAGATGAGTAAAAAATGGGGAGATTGTGGACTACGAAGAATATACAAGTGGTGGTGCACTCCAAAAAACCGAAAGGCTCACAGGTCTCTGTACAGGAAGAAATGAAGTGGAAGCGTAGTCATGCATCTTGTATAAAGTAGATCACCTCAACCTTGGTCATATTGAATCGTCTGTTGTACTCACGTGTAGTGATCCATGGATGAACAAGTAGGGTTGTCTCTGTGAATGAATGTTGTGTGTGGCATAGGTCTCTCTACTAAAATCCGCATCTCTAGAGTCGAACTACATAAGGTGTCTATATGTGTATCCATCACACCATCCAACTCTCTACACTGAATATATTGTATGATCTATGACATATAATCAACTGACTTTCATGCTGGAATATGTGTACTCTCAGCCTGGAGCACTGAGATTCTACTTCAACTTACTGGTCATATGGATATGATGTGAACTATTTATCTATATGTTAACAATCATATGAAGAACTGGGTACCATGTGATCTATCCCATCCTTATGTTGGATATTACGGGTATAAAATAAATGCTCTCAAGATCAAGAGATTGTGTCTCATCTATGTGCTGGCAGTTCTCTACAAGACTGGTGTCGTTTGAAGTAAATGACAATATTGATCTAGGACTACCACGTCCTCTCTCCATCCCAATGTGCATCTCTCCACTTTCTATGCGGAATGATACTCTCCCAACATCATAATCAAAGAGTGCTCTCGTTGTCTGCAAGAAGGGTCTCCCGAGAATGAATGGAGCAAGGTGTAACTGTGTAGGGAATGTCATATCTAGGTTAGTAAAGGCCACTGGAAACTGCAATCCCTTAATGGCCACGATAATGTTCCTCAACACGCCTCTAGGTCTCTTCACATATCGATCTACAAACTTAAGTATTGCTTGTGATTTGTAAAAGGGATCTATCTTGATCTTATCAATAAAAGATGATGGAATCAAATCATTCGAGGATCTACAAACTTAAGTATTGCATGGATGATAATGAATGCAATATGAAGTGTTAATTTATGCAGATTAATTAAGAGTGTATGAAAGTTAATTTTATGAAGTTAACATGCAAATGAAACTAAATTATGGGGATGAATCTCTTTTTTCAGCTAACTAGAGTGATGAATCACATATTCATCAACCCCCTATACTTAAACCATGCTCATCCCCGAGCAACTAAAGAAATGAAGAGGTGAAATAAAAGTGGGATCCATTCCAAGATCATGAGCAAAAGGAGAAATGGAGCTAGACCTGATCTTTGGATTATTAATTTCGTGGAATTCTTGTGAGAATTAAGGTTTTAAAATCAACATCCTCCAAGTTCTACACATCATTGTAACAGTTTTGGCTCAAAAGTCATCTTAGATCAATCCTTCTCACAAAGCATGCCCCACGAACATTGAACAAGTATCTCATGTGTGTGAAGGGTATTAGCTCTTCCCACCAAGAATGTCGGACTACCATGCAAACTTCGACTCTAATAACTCATCCTCGGGGAGTCAGGTATTTCCTTCTAAGTGCAGGTATGTGTTGTGTCCACAATCAAAGGGGGAAGAAGGTAGAAGAATAAGAAGAGAACTAGAGTGTGGCAGGTGTAGCCTCATCTCCTTGTAAACCCAACCAATTTAGCCAAGTCTCCACCAAGATCTGCAGGTTTTCTGAAGCCTGGACCTTTTTGGTCAAATATTTATTTGGTAGTTGGTATATTTTTGTATGGATTGTTGGTTGTTCTGCATGGATCTTTTGTGCCCCTACAGATATATAATCTTTCTTTCCCCACGTGTTTTGAGGTCTTAGAAAAAATTGTACCATCAGTCCATCCCTTATCCGAAGATTTATTTCAACCTGTACTCTAGTCTTTAGATGTCCACGCTACCGGAAAAGAGACTCACACAGTCTTCCAACATCACATCTAAGTTGAGATAAGTGCATAGTGCGAGAGTACATATTAGTTCTTTATTCAAGAGTCGTACCTAGAATGAGGCGACCATGTTAGACACTAAAAGTCAATGTCTGCACAATATCATGCAGAACTTGAAGGATTATGTCCAGGACCTAAAGCTTCAAAAATCCTATTTCTCAGTGAAGTTCCTCTGAAATTTAGGTGGATTAAGGTCAAGAAAAGACCCATATTATTTCTGCTCATAACTTTCTTTAGAACCCAAGTGCTTCTCACCAATGCATGTAATGTTTGATGAAGTGCAGATGCAAAATGCAAACACTTTTTTGTCATTTTTTTGAGATTTTTTATTGCAAGGTTTTTATACAAAAATTGGATAAGGAGATGATTTTCAAAAACTTTTTTTAGAAGTTAGTTACCTACCCTGTAAATAAAATATAGACTTACACAAAAGTACGAGCTATGGGTAAAATATATACATAGTATAAATACCCCCCCCCCTCTCCCTATACTTAGCGAGTGTTATGGCCTTAGAGCACAAAAAGTGCAAAGAAGCCATAGCTCGTTCTACGAGTAAGAGAGTGAAAAAGAAAATAAAAATAAAATAGTGAGTACAGATTAGTGAGGAATAGAATGATGAGTAAATACAAATGGCATCGGTCCCCCCCTATACTTATGTCTTGGCCTAGGTATAGGAAGAAGATGTACAAGGGATCGATGGAGGCGGTAGGGAGGATGGTCAATGATCGAGGAGGTTTACGGCCAATCTTTTTAGAAGCATGTGGTGGAACGGAATAATGATAGAAATAAGACGAAGTAGAAGTTTCCCAGCCATCGTTGGAGTTGTCCTTGGAAGAATAATACTGAAAGGTGGAGGCACTCAAATTATTCTTATTCTTAAGCTGCTTTCTCAAAGTTTGCTCAGTCTTACAGTCAATCGATTCGTCCTCGGTTGAATACTCTGATGAACAAGTATCGGTCTGTCATAACAAATTTTTTCTGTGTATCGAATGTGACAGGGGAAGTCGGCCCTAGAAGAATAATAGAAAGAGGCAAGGAAAGTCCAATGTGGGTCAGCATATGACCGCTTGCTCCGATAAGGCTCCAGAGCATCCGAACTGGGCTCACTCATATAGATCTCCTCATCCGAACCTGACGAGGAATCCTCATAAAATTCCTTCCCGGGTATATCGAAGGTAACTCTCTTAGTCGATTTTCTAAAACATGAAGCATCAAGAGGAAGATGAGAATGATACGTGTTGAGGTGTTTAGGGGAACGCCTCGAGGGATTGGTTCTCACCTTCTTCTTACCAAATAACCGACTGGAGGACAAAGCAACCGGTTTATCAGGATGGGTCAATTTGGTCCTGGTAGTCTCTTTTAGTGGTGGTCCAGGAGGTGGGTGTTGACAATCAGGTCCTCATCATATGAATAATCATTGTAATATTCTTCCCTAATCGACAGATGTCTCGCATATGGTGTATCTATGGTGCTTCAGCTTCACTTATGTGGAATCACATTAATGATCAAGGTAATCCCAAATAACTATGTCTGAGTGCGGTGAATCAGATGTAACTAGGTTGGGCTCATTCACCTTTGTATCCTCGACAGTCGTCTCATAAGGTGTCTCCCTTTGGGGTAGTGTCTGTGATCTGTGGAGAGGTTTGGTCATGTAGAGAGTCTGTCTCTATGGTCTTCTCTATGTCATGACTATCGGTTTCCTATTCGCTTATCTCAGGGTAAGGTGTGTCCTCGAGACTTTGATTGGTTTGGATCTAGTTCGAGAATCTAATGTCTTGAGTCTCGCAGTCGATAGTCGCCCTTGTAGAGGCAAGGAATGGCTTTCCCAAAATAATGGGAGATTCAGACAGCTCTCGTCGGTGCTCAATGTCATGGACAATAAAGTCCACTTTATATGTGACACCTTGGAAGATAATGACGACAAAAATAATTCTCTCGATCTTTTTGTGGATCGGTCGGGAATTAAATGATCATTCTAGTCTTTCTGAGCAGCCCAAGTTTAGTCAGTCAAATGGGAACATCAGAAGGATGTTCAAGGTGGAATCATCGTCGAACATGTTAGCCATGTAAGCCCGAGGCGAACCATTCTACAATAAATGTTATTGTAATAATAATGTTTTATCAATAAAAGTTATTGATTGTTTCACTCCCTTTCTGAAATTAAATAAATGAATGCACTATAAGGTCCCTCTGTTCAATTAGGGTTATACCATGGCCGTCTTGATAATCATATATCTGTTGCTTCATTAAATGAATCATAGAGGCTGGTGTTTGGATGAATATCTAATGAGTTAGATAGAGGACTCATCAAGCATCATCAAATGATTATTAAGAGATGATCTCCAGCCTAAGTAGGAGATGGAAATCCTTTCTCACAAAGGCTGATATCTGAATGATCTCTTGATGCAGGTCCTCTGCATGGGAATAGTGATTCGGAGGTGTCAGATTAGTTAGGTCAAAGGGTTGACTTAGCGAGATCGAGATAACCTAAGTCCTATGTTGAATGTTGTCACAGCATAGGCGCACATCCTCTGACCGAAGACAGATGTGTTACTATATGTCTAAGTGTGTACATTCGGTAGACCAATAGGTTGATGACCTAACCAAGGTCTATACACCGGCGCGCTGGTGTGCATGTAAGGGCATATGAGTAATACGATCTCCCAAGGGATCATACAGGTTCACTTATGAACAGGAAGACATGAGCTCGCTCATGAGGTATTGGGACCGATCGAATTCCATGCATGGTCACCGTGCTTTGGAAGCATGACAAGAATTTGAAGGTACGATATATGCTTTGGGAAAGCATATGATTGATATTGATTCCAATTGACCAAGATTGAGAAACTTGGTGATCGAACCCTGAAGAAGAAAGTGTAAAATTGATCTTCATCTTCAGGTTGATCATAGGTCTTCCAGTATGCAGGATGTGCAGGTATTGGGAATACCTGAGGGTGATGTGATCATAAACGATTGTATAACCATGACACTTCCATTCCGGGGAGTAATGAAGCAGGTCTGGATTTTAGTGGCTCTTCTCAAAAGAGAAGCAATCTGATCTTAGTCCAAGTGTTGGAATTTGATCTGAATGAGATTCAGATGCAATGAGAAGATTAGATTTGCAGTCTTGATTTAATCAAGCATCTGTCGGAGGTCCGTGAGATCGTGATTTGAGATGAGATCTCAACATCCAAGTCACTATACGTGGAACAATACAATCGTCATGTCCTTATCTCCAAGTATCTGCGGAGAAAGCACATTATTCTTGAAGGAGTTCAAGAATAATTCATTTGATGAATTATGTATCCAAGCAACAAGATGATGATAATTAAATGAGATTTAATTATCAAGTATAATATGAATGAGATTCATATTGTAAGAATGATTATCCAAGATAATTTAATGGGATTTAATTATCAAGGAAACAAAGAATGTGGATAGTGTTATCCATAGTTTCTGTGTATATTGTAAATATGATTTATAATATTAGAGAGAGAGAGAGTACCTTTGTAAATAACAATTGATAATTGTTAATGTGAATTGGATTCACATTAAGCAATTAATTGGAAATGTAATTTACAATTTAGTTTGGGTTGTGAATATGATTCACATATTTTAAATGGTATGATTAAAATATTCACTAATTAATTTGGAATTAATTTAGTGGATAATTTTGCAACAAGTGTTGTTGCAAAATAACTAAGAGATAATGGGATAAAATAAAAGGGGATAATCCACCACCAAATGAGGTGGCGTCACCCATGAATTAGTCATGGGTGACACCCCTTGTTTTTAGGTGGATTATTATCCTCTTTTAATTATTATCCTATTATCTTGTGATAATTGATTTTATTGAATTAAATTATGTTGATGATAATAAAACATATATTTAATTTAATATAAATTAATATGTTGTTGTTTTTTAACAACAATGATCATGGCCATTGATTAAATACACATATCAATCCAACCATTGATTTTGTGTATACATTGGATTGTGATCCATGGACTCCCAAACTAGTATATAAAGAGGGCAACCCTAGCCCTTTGGAGTACAACATTGCACACGTCTTCTCTCTCTCTCTCTCATCTCTCATTCTCGCCATCTCTCTCTCTAAAGGTGGTCATCCACCTTGTGATCTTGAGGGAATAGCAATCGCATCTACGTCGTCGTAGTGACGCTTTGATTGCTCGTGGATCTCCATCTTCTTTGAAGCTTCTTTCTCTAAAAGGAGATGTCAGATTTCATTGGACAAAATCAGCAGATTCAAGGCTTGTATCTTCATCGAGGATTGCGGGAAGCATGCGTCTCATCATCGCGCCCGCAAGTGCCATCTTCATAGATCGGACTTGAGTCAGGAGGATCTCTTGCTTTAGAGATCTAGTGATCATAATCATGCTTCGAGAGGTATTTCAAATACTTTGTGTTTAGATGAAATGATCCAAGAATCGTTCTTGTGATCATGTGGTTTCATCATATGGTTTAAAATTTTTAAATTCCGCTGCACCTAGCGACTAGTGCGACTAGCCGCTCCGATCGCATAAGATGCGATCACCACGCTTCCGTGATGCATTTGAGGATTCCCCATATCCTTCAAGTGGTATCAGAGCCTTAGGTTGGAAAAGGTTTTGGATACGATCCGTAAACCTAGGACGACTTGGGTTTGAAAGGGTTGCGAAAGTTTTATCGCATTCCAATTTTTGCACCACTGTTTAATTGGATTTTTTTCGGCACTGTTTAAATCATTTAAATAGAAAATATTCAATTGGATTTTGTTCCCCATTAAATAAGGAAACCATAGGATCTGAGTTTATGAAATTTGGATTCCGTTTGCTCAAGATATGGCCTTTTGAATAAACATGTATTCACTGTTGCGGGAACTGCGAATCTAAACATGATTAATGAGTTAATTACTATTTTGATGCACCTAGAAATGCATGAAATATAACTTGGGATCTGTCATAAATAAAATTAGCAATCTTAGGAAACTTGTTTTGCGAAATGTAGATTTAAATTGATCAAGATAAGTTGATTTTAGTGAGTAGGGGTCACTGCTGGAAATTGACAAACTTGATCATGAACCTTGTGATAGTCATTCAAATAAATTGATGAAAATTAATTGTTAATTTTGTGAAATGATTATTGATAAGTATTTGTGAAATATTTAAAGATGATAATCGTTTCCATGAATGACATTGATATGAAATCATCAACAAACATTGTTTTCATGCAAAACCCTTGTTTATCCTACAATAGTTGTAGGACAAATTTTACCTGCAAAACCCTCTTGCTTAAATAGGATTGGGGATTTGTTTAGCAAATCTCCTCATAATATTATCAAAATAGTTTTGATGAATATTATATGGTATAATTTCGGTTGAAAATCGATAAGCATCTCAAAGTACACAATGATCTATCTGGCATTATCCTTTCCTGAGGTGGATATGGTATCTAGTCGGGGAGCATTGGTAGCGGGTCGCACCGGTTGCGGTCTGTCCCACTTCCGTCAGTACTGGCCATGACAGCGGGTAGGGACTCGATAATGCCAGAGAAATCAAAGTGTATTTTTCTAATTTTTAAAATTCGAATAATACGTACTTTGATATTATACCTACTATTCAAGAAATAATCAAGTTTGTTGATTAAAGAATTGGATTGATAATTAATTTAATGTGATTAAATTGATTATATCCTATTAGAAGCACTCTATTATGAATAGATGTGTATTTCCCTTGGAAGAATTAATTATGTGAATATGATTCACGATAACTAATTATATATAATTTGAATATGAGGTGGAGGATCGCATAAATGACATCCATGGTCTCCCGTCAAGGCAAAGGATTCCATCGCCAGATGTTGTATATAGGATACGCATGCCTGAAATGACAGGTCCTGTATATGATTTATTTGGATCGGGTTCTTTGCTTCTTGAAAGAGTAAGGTCGTATACATAGTGACCCCAATATCATGTCCTCATATTATTGGGGCGATAATGGATTGTGTATAGCGAGTATTAAGCATGTTGATGGTTGGTTCAATTAACGACGGGTCAACATCATCTAAGGGGTGGTGGGCCCGGGTGTTAAAGACCGAATTGGTAAATGCAAGTTGGACTTGCAAGGCGGAATGTGTTGTTGCTTCTCTTTATTCGAGTCACAAGTTCTCATATTATTGGGATATGATAAAGATAGAGAGTAAATCCCAGATCTTGCTTGAGATATAACAGTAAGTATATCTCTTACTTTGAAAGACGGTTAGGGAATAATCTTTCATAGTGGACATAGCAAGACAAATTTGATTTAAAATGCCTTAATTAAATGTTTTAAATATGAATACATAATTATATGTTCTAATATAGTGCATTCTTAATTTCAGAAAATGAAGTCCATGAACCCACTGAGCAGGCTCCAGGAGGTCAATCAGTTGACTGGACCAAATTATTCGGATTGGATCCGAAATTTGGATCTTGTCCTATCTGCGGAGCGCATCTCGTATGTGTTATCCAAGGACAAGATAGAAAACCCTCAGACTCCGGAAGATAAACCTTTTAATGAGAAATATGATGAAGATCATAACTTGGCAAGGTGTTATATCCTTGGCTCATTGTCCAATGTGCTTCAGAAGCAGCATGTGGAAATGAACCATTGCCAAGAAATCATGGTGAATCTGAAGGAAATGTTCGGTGACATAAACCGCACACAGCGTTATAATGTGATGAAAGAGCTTATTCGCTGCAAGATGCAGGAAGGGACCTCTGTCAGAGAACACGTACTCAAAGTGTTTGGGTACCTCTCTGAATTGGAAACCCTGGGAGCCTACATGGATTCTGATATGCAGGCTTATTTCATTCTCCTATCGCTCCCTAAGACTTTCAACAACTTTGTCATGTCATATCACATGAGGAAAGGTGATTACACTAACGCTGGGTTGTTAGCTGCATTAAAGTCTGCAGAAAAAGTAATGAAGAAGGACGGCCCCTCTGCCAGTGCAATGGTTGCACAAGCAAAAGGAAAGCATGGTCGGAAGCAAGGTTCTCGGAAGGGCCCACCCCAGAAGAGAAAGAAGAAGAATCAAGGAGTCGGTTCATCTTCTAGTGCTTCTACGCTAATGACATCAAATAAGACCGATGTCTGTCACCACTGCAAGAAGCCGGGGCACTGGCGACGTAACTGCCCAGAATACCTGAAGTCGGTTGACAAAGATAAAGCCCCAGCAGGTATGAAATCCTCTTTCATCATTGAAACTAGTTTTCTCGTTGGACGAGAAGAAAGTTGGGTTGTAGATTCTGGTACTTCTGTTCATGTATGCAATTCGTTTCATTTGTTTCAGGAAACTAGGAATCTGGAGCAAGGGGAGATAGTCATCCAGATGGGATCTGATGCAAGCGTTGCAGCAGTCGCCATTGGGACCTGCCAACTATCGTTATCTAGTGGTAGAGTCTTAATACTTAAAGAGTGTCTTTATGTTCCTGAAGTCAGGAGGAACTTGATATCTGTATCTAAACTTGTTAGAAATGGATATTCCTTCCTATTCTGTAATAAGTTAGTCATTAATCAATATGATAAATTTATTGTGGATGGTGTTTTGACTTCTGGTGGACTCTATGAATTGTGCATTGATGAACATGTCATGAATGTTACTACCACTAATAAGAACCCTTAAAGATCTAGGGAGAACGGAAATCATTCGAATATGGTTTGGCATCAAAGGCTTGGCCATTTATCTGTTGATAGGATCAATAGATTGATAAAGGATGGACCTTTAGATTTTCTACAGGTTCAATCTTTACCTACCTGTGAACAATGCTTTCAAGGTAAAATGACCAGGATGCCTTTCCGTAACAAGGTTACGAGATGCGAAGGTATTCTTGACCTAATACATAATGATGTATGTGGTCCCTTCAGTACCGCGACTCGAAATGGATATTGATATTATTTGACGTTTATTGATGACCATTCGCAATACGGATTTATCTTCCTACTACGTCATAAATCTGAAACCTTTGAAAAGTTCAAAGAGTTTAAGGCTTTGGTTGAGAACCAAACCGATAGGAAGATCAAACGAATTCGATCTGACTGAGGTGGCGAGTACCTCTCAGATGAATTCAAGGAATATCTTAAAGAGAATGGAATTGTCTCCAATCTCACTCCGCCTGGAACCCCCCAACTTAATGGTGTCGCTGAAAGACGCAACAGGACCATCATGGACATGGTCCGTTCAATGATGAGCAAAGCACGTTTACCTCTTAGTTTGTGGGGATATGCAATAGAGACTGCAATATATATCCTGAATAAGATTCCTAGCAAATCTGTACCCAAGACTCCTCACAAGCTCTGGTATGGTACCAAGTCAAGTGTTAAACACTTGAGGGTTTGGAGTTGCTTGGTCCATGCGAAGAATGTGGACGCAAGTAAGCTAGAATCTCGTACTTGTGAGTGTTACTTCATTGGGTACGTCAAAGATGGTATTGGATATCAGCTTTATGACCCTGGGACCCAAAAGGTTTTTGTCTCTAGAGATGTAAAATTTCTGGAGGATGATTTCCTTAAAGGTCAAGATAGATATAAAGTAGAGGAACTCATAGAATCCCTTGAGGATTCTGAGATTCCTGAACCATAAACTGAAGAGATAAATAAAGATGAAACACCCGTACCTCTTTGAAGGAGTTAGAGGGTGGTTGCACCACCTGAAAGGTATGGATTCCATGTGTCATGTGAAACTGACAATGATCCTTCTTCATTCGATGAAGCACTCGCGGATCATGACATGGATCGATGGATGCTAGCAATGAAGTCAGAAATTGACTCCATGTATAAGAATGGTGTATGGACCCTAGAGGATCCACCTAAAGGGGTGAAACCCAATAGGTGTAAATGGATCTTCAAGACAAAAAGGGGACCTGATGGGAAAGTGGAGACTTTCAAAGCACAGCTCGTAGCCAAGGGCTACACACAGAGAGAAGGCATCGATTACGATGAGACGTTCTCTCCTGTGTCTATGCTTAAGTCCATCAGGACACTGCTAGCTATAGCTGCATCTCTTGACTACGACATATGGCATATGGACATCAAGACAGCTTTCCTCAATGGATACCTCGAGGAGGATATCTAAATGGAGCAACCCCAGGACTTCATAGTTGAGGATGGTAAAGTATGAAAGCTAAAGAAATCCATCTACGGGCTCAAACAAGCTTCTCGTAGCTGGAACATCAGATTTGACGAAACCATAAAGAGTTATGATTTTATGCAGAAACCTGATGAACCTTGTGTGTACAAGAAGCTTAGTGGGATCACCATTGTGTTCATCATGCTTTACGTAGATGACATCCTTATCATTGGGAATGATACAGGAATGATGACCAGTGTAAAGATTTGGCTATCTCATACCTTCGAGATGAAAGATCTTGGATAAGCCTCTTACATCTTAGGCCTGAAGTTGTTCAGAAATTGAGAAAAGAGGATAATGGGATTATCACAACATGGATACATTAAGAAGATTCTTGAACGATTCCGTATGGATAGTTCCAAGAAAGGATTCCTCCCCTTAAGACATGATATCAATCTATCTAAAGGGATGGCTCCTCAAAGTGTTGAGGAAAAGAAGGCCATGGCTAGATGCCCCTATGCATCAGTTGTAGGAAGCTTAATGTATGCCATGGTGTGTACTAGGCCAGACATCTGTCATGAAGTGGGAGTGGTAAATTGTTACCAATCCTGCTATGAGGAGCAACACTGGAATGTAGTAAAGAACATATTCAAATATCTAAGACGGACGCAAGATTACATCTTGTTCTATGGAGATGGTAATATCCAAGTCTTGAGATATACAGATTCAGACTTCCAGTCAGATATTAATGATCGAAAGTCGACATCATGGTTTGTATTCCTATCGAACGGTGGTAGTGTGAGCTGGAGAAGCAAGAAGCAGGAAACTATGGTGGATTCAACAACAGAAGCCGAATACATTGCAGCATCGGATGCTGCAAAGGACACGGTGTGGTTGCGCAAGTTCATCTTGGAGCTTGGCGTAGTTTCCTCTGATACTCCCATCCCGTTACTCTACGGTAACACGGGAGCCATTGCCTAGGCAAAGGAACCCAGATGGCATCAAAAGAGCAAGCACGTGGAAAGTTAATACCACATCGTTTGGGAGATTCAAAAGTGTGGTGATATCATCATCACCAAGGTGGCCTCTGCCGACAACATTGCTGATACTCTTACCAAACCTCTGACACAGAAGGTTTTCAACCAGCATGTAATGAGTATGGGTTTAAGGATTGTTCCTGAATGGTTATGAGGGCTAGTGGGAGATTGTTAGCCATGTGAGCCCGGTGAGAACCATTCATACAATAAATGTTATTGTAATAAATATGTTTTATCAATAAAAGTTATTGATTGTTTCACTCCCTTTCTGGAATTAAATAAATGAATGCACTATTAGGGCTCTCTGTACAATTAGGGTTATGTACCATGGTCGTCTTGATAATCATATAGATGTTGATTCATTAAATGAATCATAGAGGATGGTGTTTGGATGAATATCTAATGAGTTAGATAGAGGACTCATCAAGCACCATCAAATAATTATTAAGAGATGATCTCCAGCCTGAGTAGGAGATGGCAATCCTTTCTCACAAAGGTTGATATCTGACCGACCTCTTGATGCAGGTCCTCTGCATGGGAATAGTGATTCGGAGGTGCCAGATTAGTTAGGTCAAAGGGTTGACTTAGTGAGATCGAGATAACCTAAGTCCTGTGTTGAATGTTGTCACAGCATACGCACACGTCCTCTGACCGGAGACAGATGTGTTACTATATGTCTAAGTGTATACATTTGGCAAACCAATAGGTTAATGACTGATGAATCTCGGATTCATCACTCTAAATCTTATTTATTAAGCTCAAATCCCTCAAAATCAACTGCATTTCTGCATCTATTCAGAATAATTAGCATTCATGCATGTTTTCATAAGAATTGCATTTTAGCATTAATTTCTACACAAAATAAGAAACCAAAAATCCCAACCAAAATTGACCAGTAAATAGCCTAACTTCCCTGATTTTTAACTAATTCATGCTAACTCCGAATTACACAAAACTACCTCCACTATGTACATATTACTAATAAGAATAAATGAAAAATACAAAAAAAATCACTAACCCAAATAAGTGGAGCAAAAACACAAACCCTAGTTTTAGGATTTCCGGACTAAAAGCCTCATATCTTCCTCATCCAGTGTCTGTTTTAATCCTACTCATTTTTGAACTAATGTACATTCAATTACCTTCAAAACAAGACCAAGTTCAAGTGAATCCGAGCTCATATGTGAAAGTTGGGTTTTGGGCCCCTTTTGTACATTTTGTATTTTAGCAGTTTTTGACCTATTATTTAATGTACATATTTAACTTATTTTAGTTTGTTTCTTTTTAGTTTGTTTTATTTGATAAAAGTTTTATTAAAATGCATAAAAATACAAATCCAAATTGAGCTTGAAATCAAAGAAACAAATTAGGTTCGAGTCTTCACTAACCGACTGTACAAAATTGGTCTTTTTCATATTTTATTTTATTTCTTCTTTTTCTTAACTAATAAAAATCCAACAAATAGATTAATGTGTAAATATTAATCTTTGATTTTTTTTATTTTTTCGGATTTTTATCTAGTATAAAAATGGCATAAAAATTATAAAACCCAAAAATCTAAGTATTCTATGTCCATGGGATACCCCAAAAATATCACTTTGTGCATTTGATCGATTTTGGTTTTGATGTCTTCATAAACGTTGTAGATCTCATCGAGACGAGCAATTTTTGTGAAGAAACTTTTTCAATTCGAGGTCGTTTGCTATTTATTTTTGATTTTACAAAGTCTTTAATTTCTGAATTTTCTGGTGCTGACACGTGGCCGCCACTGGGGCTGCCATGTGTCAGCCATTTTTGGCTTTATTTATTATTTGTTTTATAAAAAAATAAAAAAAACTAAAAATGCCCCCCACGTGCGAGGCACGTGCCACCCAGGCACGCACCAAGCATGTGCCTCTCCTTTCCCACCTCCTGCTGCCACGTGTCTAGACGTGGACAGTCCGATCTCGGCCGATTGGACGGCCCACGAGTCGTCGTCTTCCCCCATCATTTCCGCCTTTCCATTGCGGGTGGCGGCACCCCCGAAATCTCTGCCGCGATTAGCACCAGCCACCATTCTTCGTCGAATCCTTCAGATCTAGTCCCTGATTCGCCTCATCTCCGATTGACCTCCCCTCGTCGCAAATCTCACATTGTCACCGACCACCAAATCTCCAAATCGAATCGCCATCTCCGATTTCAATCCCTCGTCAAATCCCATCGCCTGCAGACCCTTCCATCGACGGCCACCCCTCGACCCTATAAAAGAAGCTCAGCCGCCCGTCGACAGATCCATCCGCCGATACACTTTAGATGCTACGAGAGACGGACAGTGTTGTTCTTCGACCTCCAGTCGGCGAGATCCGAGGGCCCTCCGGCCCTCGTTGCAGTAGGAAACCTCTTCGCCCTTGTTACGTACCTCCGGGTTTCCTTCCATCGAGCCACCAACCGACTTCGACAACGATCATCACCGACAAGTTCACCTGCTTCAACTTCCACCCTTCGTTCGTCATCGACGTTCGCCACCGACACCGTATCTCCTCTGCTCGACCATCGTCTTCACCTCACTCAGCGGCATCTACACTCGCCCATCCTCTGCCGTCAACACCGCGTGCGTCCACTGGAGCCTCGCCAGACCCTCTACCCTTCCACCGATGAAGCTTCTACAGCAACAAAGCCTCCACCGGAGCGGGCAACCTCCTCCTCCCAACTGCCTGGCCGGGCTCTGGAGCGGGCCACCTCCTCCTTCCAACTGCCAGGAGACCGGGCTCCAGTCCCGAGACCCCCCCCCCCCCCGCACGTGCAAGGCACTGCGTGGGCGGACGTCAGCAGGAGTACCTCGTGGTCACGTGCCACGCATGTACCCCTTGGGCAATTTGCAGAAGAGTCCCCGGTCCTCCTCCATATTACACGCAAGCCTCCACCGACCAGGTCACGTACTTGGCACGTGACTTGGTGGCAATTTTGCAAGGCAGACCCTCTAGAATATTGGTAACTACATATACGTCCCCCTGTCTTTTTATATCTATTTTATTTATATTTAAATATTGCATCTGTACCCTTGTGTTCCCCATTGAGTTTTGACCTCTACATGATATTATTTTATTATTCAAAAATAGCATGATGTTTGTCATTTAATTCTCTACATTTGGACACATTGTGGATATTTTTGTGATCGTTGGTTAATTAATAATTAATTGTTTGTGGAAAATTGTATAATTTGCCCATTTCTTGCTCTGAAATTTTTATTTGATTAACCGTTGCTCTAAAAATTCCTAAAAGATCAATATTGTAGAACTAATTATGCTTTACATTGTGGCCAAAAAGAATTGCATTTGCGTACATAGATTGCCTTGTAAAAATCATTTTACATATTCAGTGTTTGATTTTTAATAGGTATTGAATCTAGTATTTTCGAGGTTTAGGATTTTTCTGAGATCAATACCTAGTGATAGATCTTAGATAATTTTATTCCTTGAAAATAATTAGGTTTAATATTTATTATATTTAAATATTAAAATTTATTTTATTTACAATTAAAAATTCATAAAAATATTCATATTGCATCCAAAAATTGCAAAAATATTATAGTGCATTCATTTTGTCATATCTATCATCTCGGCCAAGTTTCATATTTTTCGTACATCATTTGAGTATAATTTGCATTTTAGTCCCTAAAATAGGCTGAAATTGCATTTTGCATCCTTTATTGCATTAAAATTCAAAAAAAAGACTGCCTCAAAAATCGCGCACGAACTTTGATAGACATAATCCTATATTGTTCCTTTGCCTCCTGGTGTTCGACCTTGGGACTTGTCCAAGTAAAATAAACATAAAATCACGTGATTACAAATTGAATAATTATTTGTGGTTATTTTCTTGACCGATTTCGATTGCCGCCTACAATGAAACGACAAAATCATCTCAATTTTTACGCAAGATATATAAACATCATCTTTAACACAGCGAATATCCAGATTGTCAGATGGCGCCGTTGCCGGGGAGGCAAACGGCTTAGTTTTGTGTTTTGAAAATTTTTGTTTGGTTTTTCGTATTCGGGTAGTCTGACCCTCGAATTTTTCATTGTAAATTCCATATTTTTTCCTGCAATTTATTTTATTTTATTTTCAGCATTTATTTTTCTCATTTTATTTTTGAATATTTTTTGATTCACTCTCTTACATTTTCTCTATTATTTTTTGCGAGGTACCCGGTGTACGTGGAGCGGTTTTTCAAGAAACCAAAGCATCTTCACCGACTTCCAAAAAAGCCGCAATTAAATTAAGATCGAGTCGAGTTGTGAGAGAGCGTAGAATCTAGGATTTTAATTTCCATAATTTTTTCTATAATTAATTGCACATTTATAGCGGTGACCGTTTGGACTCTCACGTGTGTAAAAAGACCTTGAACTATTCTTGTGGTGTGTCATGGCCTGTTTCACTCTCTGGTGAGGGTAGGGCCCGAATTGAGTGGCGATTAAGATAGACCTACACATACGGCTCTCAGAGCATTTTAATTTTTGATTGTGCTCATAGGAATTAAGCCACAATTCACTATTAAATGAGACGTACATTAGATCATTCAATTTAGCCATATTAAACTCAATTCTTTCCCACTAATAGAACTTTCTGTTAGGTGTGGTTTTTCATCGGCTTGAATTCATATAGGATAATTTTTCAAGACCTATATTGCAACCCACATGGAGATTGCGAGGATTCATTGTAAGTCTTATAACTGAGCATACATCATTGTTTTCACGTGCATCGGCTTTTTCCCGAACTCCTCCCTCTTGGTTTTGTCACATAAATTTTAAAAGAAATAGGGACTTGATGGTAGACGTGTATTTGTGCTCATTTAAATTCTTCATTGATCACCTAATTAAAATTGGAACTACTAAATATAGCCATCAAATAACCCATAAAATCAAGAATTTCTACGGGAGAGCAACCCCGAACTTGGATGCTTTTATTTTTCTGAGAGAGCGAGAGACGACACTTAAGTCTAGAGCCCAAAACTGGACTTTCATATTGACTATTGATTCTACCAAAAACGATTAGCTACTTCTTAGTGAGGATCTACGGGTAGCCGGTAAACGATCCAGATTTCCTTAATAGAGTGGGTGGTTTAGAGGACACTATGTAAGGCTCCGTCCTCAAGTAACAGGTAGTCGTTCTACAGTCTGTACTTACTCCCATACTGGCTGAAAGTAGGTGCAACTAGTCGTAAGAATTCGGGTCAGCCATTGCGAAAATTTCGGCACCTAACAGGTCGCTAAATTTTTTTTCCAAGATTGATTTATCGCCAACTAAAATTGAAAAGATAATAGCCGAACTCTTACGGCTTCATTGTGTGTGTTGGTGAAATCGGGGTCTGATTTGTGTTTGCGTTGGTGTGCGTGAATCGATATCGAAGATCAAAAGCTGCACATTTGATAAAAATTTCTTTTGACTATCTTGTGCAATCATCTCTCTCCTTTCTTGATTTAAACCTCGTCATGGAACTTTTAGCCAAAAACTCTTCGCATCCAGATCATGAAAATCATTGCAAACACAAACCATCATTCCATTCAGCTCTTTCAAAAATGGCCAAACATTTATCTGTAAATCCATCAGAGCTATACTATGAAAATGAATTTGTCTTGGTTTGGCCCAAATCAACTAAATCCTCTTCTTTCGATAATCCTCCAACATTTGCGGGAGACTTTCACCTGCGGATGAATTCAGCCCCCTCATTGAATTCCTACTCGAATCATCCGACCGCACATGACCACCTACCATCTTGGATTGAAGCATCTTATTCTCGGTTTCTCAGTAATAAACCATTTCAAGATCAAAATACCTTTGAGTCTTATGACCGACCGAGAAACCAAACCCATATGGAAAGACCCGTACCTAATGATCATTGGCGTTGGATTGACCACACGATCAAATCCCTATTGACCAATCCGGATATCACTCATTTGATCAGCCTACTCTTACAGAGGACTGGACTGACAATATTGAAACACATAACCCATGTATGTTTACTCGACAATATCAAAGTCTGACAAACCATGATCAAAGGATTGAACTCTTTTCAGACCATCTCCACATGCATGGACTATATGAGCAGACTCCTTCCATAATTTTTAGGAGAAATTTTCAGAAAATAATGATCGCATATCGGATATTCCAAGAAACTCTCCTCTTAGCACAAATAAAAAAATGGAAGATGAAATTATTGAATCTCAAATGCAAAAACACACACCTACTGCTCCCATGATTGATCATGAACAGATTTTTGAGGATGATATTTTGAAGATAAATAAGAAATTTGAATTAATGGAGGAAAAATTCAGAATTTTTACTGACCGACTCAGTTTATTTTATGGGAGCTCGGACATAAAAATGGATGAGGAAAAGATCGGATCTCATGCAGAAAATTTTGAGTATATTCAGAAACCTAGGGACGATTTCGACATCGACACCTATGCATATTACTCCCCTAGGAATGACTATGCCTATGACATTTAATATAAACATCAAAGCCCCTGCTCATCTGAGGAACACACCACATCACCACACCACAAAGAAAATACCAAAAAAATAGGAATATTTAAAAACACCAAAAAGATCAAAAATCCAGAAAATTTCATAAAAATTGAGACTGAAGAAGATTTGAAAATTTTGGATCCTACATTATGGGAAGCAATGGAAAAAAGATTGATGTTTGAACTTCCCTTTATACAGGCCATTGAACACTTCCCCGACCTTTAAGGATTTGTAATGGACAAATTAAAGACGAAAAAGTCGGGAAGGATAAGAACAAAGACTGAAAGACATATCTTGTCAATGGCCTCCTCCTTGGTGTTGAGGAGAAAAACCAAGAGCCGCATAATGAAGCGGTTGCCTAGATTTTACTGTGTAATCAAAGACACAACTTTCACCCATGCTCGAATTGATGACGATTCACCGATCAATATCCTCTCGACCTCTGTATTTCATGAACTCAAACTCGGACCGATCAGGAAGAAATGAGAGATTGTTCAATTGGCTGACCGATCAATAAAGCGGTCGAGAGGAATCATTTATGTCATCATGAAATTCCAAGGTGCTCCACTCAAAGTAGAACTCACGATCATTGATATTGAGCATCAAGGAGAATTCACCCAGTCTCCAGTTATTCTTGGAAAGCCATTCTTAGCATTGGCTAAGATAATTATTGACTGTGAGACTCGGAAAATCAATTTTACATCATTGGAAGCACTTCGACCTGACCCAGTCTTTGAAGAACCACGATGTTCTGAGGCAACCCACGAAGTCCCCAACAACCGTAACCATGAAACGGTAGAAGAGCCCTACCTCACTGCTATAACTGAGACAGCAGTTGTTGATGAGACTATTGGTTTAGAGAATCTCCCCCCTGCTCCATTCCCAGCTGCTCTCACCATGGAGAATCAAGTATATGAATCATATGATCCGGAGACTTATGCATGGTCGCACCCTGGGTCGACCTATTCTGACTACCTTGATCACATCAACTTGACACAGGAATGCTCCAATGTCAAATCAATTGAGAACGAACATGCAAAGACTCCCCCGAGTATTTCAATTCCCATGGATCTCAAAATAGACAAATCCTTCTTCTATGATCCTGAGACATATGCATGGTCGCACCCAGGGGCAACCTACTCTGAATAACTTGACCAAATAATCCCAAATCAAGAGTGCACCAACATTCAGAAGACTAAGAACAAACAAGCAAGATAACACCAACCAAGGAGAAGAATTCCAATGGTTATTCATCTGGATACTCAAGTGAACCGACATTTTCACGAAACAAGAAAAAGATAGTCACATTTGACCTTTCGGAAGAGAAATCAGCTGATGATTTCTCATCAGGTCCGGAAAAGGTAGTCTACATGAATGAAGTCTGTTCAGTAGCTCTAAAGCCATGTCTTTGCAAGGATCCAAAATTCGACTCTCGTTGGACAACTCCCGTTCCTAACTACTATTCATCCAAAGCTGATACTCCTGCCCTCTTCAAGTACACTATAATTATTTCTTATTAGTTGATTGAGATCGGTGCTTCTGAGTATTCATCTGAGGACAAACCGCTTGACCCCAAAAAAGAACGAATTTTGAGGAAACAATTGAAGAAACAAAATGACATGAATACCTGGAGTGTGTCCACTTTCAAATACTATTCCTCTGAGGATAACTCTGATGATGGATACCTTTCATCTGACTCAAATGTTTCATCTACTATCCATCATGATTTTTCTGAGGATGAGACTGATAATAGTTGGGAATCATATGCTTCATCTTCGTCTCGTTCTACCGATCTCCCATCACAGGCTCACAAAAAGATCAGCCAAGAACCGCCTTAATCATCGGCTACCCACCCTCCCTCCCAACCACATCAGCTCCTTGTACAGCTTCTTCCTCTACTTAGGCCAAGGCCTAAGTATAGGAGGAGACCGATTCCATCTATACATACCATTTTCCCCATCACACTCCTCCTCACGATCACTCCATTTCCACCCTTCTTCTACACTTAGGTTGACCAGAGCCTAAGTATACGGGGAATCCGACGCCCACCTGTTTATACTCTCCTCATTCACATATACCGACCGCTTCATTTATTCTTTTCCACCCTTTTTATATACTCAACATGTTCACACCCTAAGTATACGGGGTGGACCGATGTATCTCTTTCTTTTTTCTCTTTTCTTTTTTCACTCTCTTATGCTTAGCCCGAGCTATATCTTCTTTACGCTTCTTGTGCTCTGAGACACAGCACTCGCTAAGTATAGGGGGATCTGTATATATACTTTGTATATATTTTATCCATATCTCGTACTTGTACGTAAGTATATATGTATTTACGGGTGGGTAATCTTTTAAAAAAACAAAAAAACAAAAAAGAAAAGACAAAAAGAAAAAAGAGTTTTGCTACTAACGCTGACTGTTGCCCAAACTTTTTGAAATAAAATGGTTTCTTATTCAATTTTGCATTAAAAAACAAAAAAACAAACAAAAAATCCCTTGCATAAAATTTCAAAAAAGAGAGAGAAAAGAAAAAAAATGTATCTGCATTTCACACACCTGCACTTCATCCAGCATCGCATTCATTTGCATCTATGAAAAGTCATTGGGTTCTGAACCAAGTTATGAGCAGAAACCGAGAGTGGTCTGGACTTGACCTTAATCCACCTAAGTTTCAGAGGAATTTCACCGAGAAATAGGATTTTAGAAGCTTCAGGTTTTTGACTTAATTCTTTGAGTTTCACATGACAATGTGCAGCGTTTGACTCTTAGTGTCTAACCTGGTCTCTTCATTCTGGGTACAACTCTGGAATAGAGAATTAATTTGTACTCTCACACTATGCACTTAGCTCAACTCAGATGGGAAGTTGGAAGACTGTGTGAGTTTCTTTTCTGGTAGCGTGGAAATCTAAAGACTGGATTACGGGTTGAAATAAAGCTTCAGAAAAGGGATGGACGGCTGGGCATAATTGTTTCTAAGACCCCAAAAAATGTACGAAACAAAAAGATTCTATATCCGTAGGGGCACAACAAATCCAAGCAGAATCATCAAAAATTCCAAATACAAAGAAGTATTCTACCAAATAAATATCTGAACAAAAAGGTCCAAGCTTCAAGAAAACCTGCATATCTTGGTGGAGACTTGGCTACACTGGCCAACTTCACAAGGAGAGGTGACTACACTAGCCACCCTGCAGTTCTTTTCTCCTTCTTCTAACTTCTCCCCCAATTCGATAGTAAACACAGCGCGACAGAACTTAGAGGGAAATACCTGACTCCCCGAGGACGAGTTACTGGAGAGGAGAGGAGCATGGTAGTCCGGCATTCTGGATGGGAAGAGCTAAAACCTTTTACACACATGAGCCAATTGTTCAATGTTTATAGGGTATACTTTGGAAGAGGATTGATCTAAGATGACTTCTGAGCCAAAACTGTAGCAATGATGTGTAGAAATTGAAGGCTGCTGATTTTAAAATTCTAAGTCTCACAAAAATTCTGACACACAAATAATCCAAAGGTCGAGTTTAGTTTCACTTTCACCTTCTGCTCATGGTCTTGGAATGGAACCCAATCTCATTTCACCTCATGGCATTTCTTTTTGATGCTCAGGGAAAGTATAGGGGGATGATGAATCCCGGATTCAACACTCTAAATCTCATTTATTAAGCTCAAATTCCTCAAAATCAATAGCATTTCTACATCTATTCATCATAATTACCATTCATGCATGTTTTCATAAGAAATGCTTTTTAGCATTAATTTCTGTACAAAATAAGAAACCAAAAATCCCAGACAAAATTGACCTGTAAATAGCCTAACTTCCCTAATTTTTAACTAATTCATGTTAACTCCAAATGACACAAACCACCTCCACTGTGTACATATCACTAACAAGAATAAATGAAAAATAAAAAAAATCACTAACCTAAATAAGTGAACCAAAAACCCAAATCCTAGTTTCAGGATTTCCGGACTAAAAACCTGCTATCTTCCTCAAGTGTTTGTTTTAATCCTACTCACTTTTGAACTAATGTACACTCAATTACCTTCAAAACAAGACCAAGTTCAAGTGAATCAGAGCTCATATGTGAAAGTTGGGTTTTGGGCCCCTTTTGCACATTTTGTATTTTAGCGGTTTTTGACCTATTATTTAATGTACATATTTTACCTATTTTAGTTTGTTTCTTTTTTGTTTGTTTTCTTTGATAAAGTTTTATTAAAATGCACAAAAATCCAAATCCAAATTGAGCTTGAAATCAAAGAAACAAATTGGGTTCGAGTCTTCGCAAACCGACTATACAAAATTGGTCTTTTTCATATTTTATTTTATTTCTTCTTTTTCTTAATAAATAAAAATCCAAAAAATAGATTAGTGTATAAATATTTATCTTTGATTTTTTTCATATTTTTTTGTATTTTTATCTGGTTTAAAAATGGCATAAAAATTATAAAACCCAAAAATCTATGTATTCTATGTACATGAGATACCCCAAAAATATCACTTTGTGCATTTAATCGATTTTGGTTTTGATTCTTCATGAAAGTTGTAGATCTCATTGAGGCGAGCAATTTTTGTAAAGAAACTTTTTTGATCCGAGGTCGTTTGCTATTTATTTTTAATTTTACAAAGTCTTTAATTTCTGAATTTTCTATGCTGACACGTGGCCGCCCCTAGGAGGCATGTGCCACCCAGGCACGCGCCAAGCACGTGCCTCTCCTTTCCCACCTCCTACAGCCACGTGTCTAGACGTGGACCGTACGATCTCGACTGATCGGATGGCCCACGAGTCGTCGTCTTCCCCCTTTGTTTCCCCCTATCCATCGCGGACGGAGGCGGCCCTGAAATCTCTGCCACGATTAGCATCGACCACCTTTCTTCGTCGAATCCTTCAAATCAAGCCCTGATTCGCCTCATCTCCGATTGACCTCCCCTCGCCGCAAATCTCGCTCTGTCGCCGACCACTAAATCTCCAAATCGAATCGCCATCTCCGATTTCAATCCCTCGTCAAATCCCATCGCCCGCAGACCCTTCCATCGACGGCCACCCCCTCGACCCAATAAAAGAAGCTCCTTTGCCTGTTGACAGATCCATCTGCTGATACACTTCAGCTGCTGCGAGAGACGGCGGTGACATCTCCATTCTTCGACCTTCAACCGGCTAGATCCGAGGGACCCTGGCCCTCGTTGCAGCAGGCAACCTCTTCTACCTTGCTGTGTAGCTCCGGGTTTCCTTCTGTCAAGCCACCGACCGACTTCGACAATGATCATCACCGACAAGTTCACCTTCTTCAACTTCCACCCTTCGTTCGTCGTCGATGTTCGCCACTAACACCGTATCTCCTCCACTCGACCATCATCTTCACCGCGCTCAGGAGCTGCTCCGGCCACTCTCTGTGGCGTCTACGCTCGCCCATCCTCCGTCGTCGACACCGCACGCGTCCACCGGAGCCTGTCCAGACCCTGTGCTCCTCTACCGACGAAGCTTCTACATCAACAAAGCCTCCGCCGGAGCGGGCCACCTCCTCCTCCCAACCACCGGGCCGGGCTTCGGAGCGGGCCTTTCCTTCTTCCAACCATCAGGAGATCGGGATCTAGTCCCGAGACCCCCCCGCACGTACGAGGCACGTGTGTGGGGGGACGTCAGCAGGAGTACCCCGGGGTCACGTGCCGCGCATGTGCCCCGTGGGCGATTTGCAGAAGAGCCCCCGATCCTCCTACATATTACACGCAAGCCCCCACCGACCAGGTGATGAATCTCCATTTCATCACCTTTATTCTATCATTTTGGCCTCAAAAACCCAGCAAATGCATGTAAATGGCATCAATTTGTACATAATAACGTTCATTACTCATCTGTATTAATTGTATATAAAATAAGGTTTTTAATGCCAAAATTGTAGAATAAAGGGAAGAAAAGAAAAAGGAATAAAATATTGCAAATATTTTAAGACCATAACCCCGAGACCAAGGCCAGCATGGAATTGGTCGACAAGGAATAAGGTAGGGGGAGATAAGGGCCGATATACAATAAATACCTCATTTATTTATTCATTTATGCATTTTGACACCTATTTTGTACATAAATATTTATTCATCAAATAAAGAAACTTTGTACATGAAAGTTGTAGATAATAATGTAAATAAAAATACAAAATTGAGTTTGTGTAAAAATAACACTCAGTGTACATTTTATACACAGAATAAAAAGCCAAAATCTCAACTTCACAGACCCATATCTTGCAAATAAAAACTCCAAATCACCCAAACTCACCTTTAATTGTACATAGCATTTCATGAACTATTTTATAAAAATAGTTTCATAATTTTTAGAGTCCATCTGTGGAAGTTAGGTTTTTGACCCTCATTGTATATAATACCCGATTAAAATATTCATTTTATTCAATAGTTATTATTCTTACAAATTCATATTTTTAGAATCTTGTAAATAATGTATATAATACTTATACATATTGATATTAAAAGAAAACCAAAAATAATTTGTAAAATAAAATAAGTCTATGTACCACATAGACAAAATACCTATACCACTTATATGTAAAAGGGGATTTTATTCCTTTATTATTTATTCATCCACATTTTTTATAATGTTGTAAATATTACATAAAACATATTAAAAATACAAATCTAAAAGAAAAATAAAGAAAATTCACTAAATAAATAAGATGTATATAATCTATAGGTAAAATACCTATAAGTATACTTACTTATACATATACATATTTATTTGAAAATGTAAATGAATACATAAAAATCAAACAAAAATACCCTTATACTCATAAAAATAAGTTATAAATTCATAAAATAAGAAAATAAAATAATAAAATAAAATAAACAAATTAAAAATAAAATACACAAAAACACATGTAAATACATACATATACACATTATTTTAATAAAACCATAATAAAATAATCCAAAAAAAATAAATAAAAATCATAAATAAATACTACATGAAATAATACACATTTTTTATTTTATAGGAAAAAAATAATAAAATCATTTACTATGCCAAATAATTCAATTTCGCGAAATATTCCCTATTCTGTCTTGTAGCGGGCTGAGGTGGACCAACCCAGTCCCTCCGCGTGTTGACCCCGGTCAACTGGACCTCCAGGCGTCTGACTTCACGCAACCTGTCTTTTCCCCGATTTCTGCCATTTTTTCCGCCTGGCTCAGTGAACCATCGCACTCGCTTCCTTCACAAGATTTGTCCTCTGATCATCCATGATGCCCGCCAAGATCATAGATCAATCTGATACTCACTGGTTTAATCAATAATCGTCGGTCAATAAGGCCACTCGTCAATGTCTATAAATAAAAAGCTCCGCCTTCCTCCTCGAATTTGGCCAACTTCGTTTCCCCTAAAAGCCTTGATTCGGTGCCTGGACGAACCCTTGTGACAGGAGGAGTTTCCCAGCAGCTTGAATCGGCCGGAGGAGGAAGCAAATTTTGTCGCGGCGGAGCTCCGGCGTCCGCCCTGCTCCCTGGAGGCCCCCAGGTATAAGAGCTGTTCTTTCTTGCTTAGTAGTTAGGTTTTAGTATTAGCTTTTAATTCCAGTCCTTAGGTTAGCATTTAGATGATTAGCTTAGGCCAAAATCAGAAATTCGAAGTTCGCCGGAGCTGAGCTCCGGCGACTTCCCCACTGTGATCCTATCTGTCTCCGACCGCCTAAATCGCCTCATCTCCATCCCCTTCGAGTTCTCCATCAAATGCACACACTTGTTCAACCCAGGATCCCAGGTCTTGGCGAATCGGAGCTCCTCCTCCGCCCTTCGTCGGAGCTCCTCCGTTCCACCTCATTTTGCTGCACAGCTTCAACCTTTTTGGTCGAGGCGCATCCCCTCGAGCCATGCTATCTTCCTGTGCAGGTCTGGTGCGCAAATAAGCACCCTGAGGCGAAATCAAGTCACGCCGGAGGTACCTGGAGCCCCACTTCTTCTCCGACCTCGCGAGGGTGCTCCAGTGTACCTCTGGTCGATCCAACACCTCCGGACGACAGAGGAACCTTCCAGGAAGCTTTTGGGACACCGTGGAGCAGTGATGGACGGCGGAGGTGCGAGATCCAGCCGGGAGAAGCTCGCTCAGGCGAGCGTTCTTCCCTGTTCTTCCATGCGCCCTCTCCGCCGTTGGATGAAGATGAAGGTCCCAGATTAGAAGGGGGCCGTTGGATGGAGCCCCGCAGCAACCGTCAGATCACCTCAAGTGATCTAATCTCAGCCCTCCATCGGCGAAGCGGTATCGGCTCACGTGGAGGCGCCGCGTGGCAAGTGAGCGAAGATCAGCCGTTGGATGAAGCGCCTGAGGGGGTAAACTTCACATACACCCCCCCCCCCCCCGCCTTTTTGTAATTAATATTTGATTCCAAAAATAAAATGTCACGTTGTAAATAACTTGTATAATTTGCAGTTTGATCCCTTAGTTTAATTTTATTTGCAGATGGGTCCCTCTGCGCCTCACGTGTAGTCCCACGTGAGGCACAGGAGTTTTTGCACATAACCCCTGCCGGGTTTTGATAATTGTAAAATGGCCTGTAAAATAAAAAGAAATGTTTATTTGTACTGTGATATTTGCATGGACACCCCGAACAAATGTTATAATTGCAAAAATGCCCCTGCCAGGCCATATATTTTGGGATGCTTTGTCTATTTATTTTGTGCTCTATATTCCTTTGAAAAATTTTGAAAAAATAGGCATATGCTCCTGTTAGGGTACCCTTGCTTGCTATATTTTTAGATTTGAATTTTGTTGCATTTTGGTATTTATTAAAAATCAAAAACATGCATTTTCTTCACTGTCTAACTTATAAAATACAAAAAAATTATAAAATGTTTTTGAAAAATTCCAAAAAAATATATATGGTATAAATATCTATATATTGAGTCCAGAAAATGAAAAAACCTAAAAATAAGAAAAAGAAAAACATAAAAATTAAAAAGCTCCAAAGTCCATCAAAAAAATGTAAAAACCCCAGAAAAATACCAAAAAAATATTTCTCTGTTTAATAATTATGTATATATATTATTTACTTAGTAAAATTAATTTGGGCAATTTTTGGATTCATTTGATATCTTTAAAAAAGCCCTAATTGTATTCGGCCATTAATATAGTCCTATATTAAGGACCTTTTTGAAATTAAAAAAAAAAGATCTTGTAGATACTATATTTTGCATAAATACATATATACTGATATATGTACTCTATATATCTTTTTCTCCTCACACCTATCTCTATATATATATATATCCCTATACCTATATTATATATTCTATGTATATCTATGTCCCTATATAGATAATATATATAAAAAGAAAATGTAAAAAAAAAATATATAAAAATATGAAAACAAAATAAAAATCATAAAAACAAAAAAATAAAATACAAAAATATAAAATTAAAAACCCACATAAAAACAAGCTTCACACATGGATGACTTGGTGATACATCTAGGCTACGCATTTTGTATTGCTCTCTGTGGTTCGACCTCTACATGCTTGTCACTATACATTTTGTTGTAGAGTAATAAAAATTAATTCACATTTATTTTTTGGGACTTAATTGATACATTCTTGCTTTGTGGGTTAATTGTTGATTGACTCCAGGATTTGGTTGGTCGACACTACGACTGTGCTCCCGCCTTGTGTGGAACACAAGACCGGTCGGTTCTGGGGCCTATCAAATGGCGCCGTTGCCGGGGAGCAATGAGCATAGCCCAATTGATTTTTGTCATTCTTGTATAAAAATGTAGATTCATGATTCATTCTTTGTGTGAGCAGCTATTGTTTTATTGTCCTTAATCACCATGCTTTATTTCTTTATTTATGGTGATTATTTTTCTCTGCTCTATTTAATTAACTAAGTATGCTAATGCAATCTTTTTGTGACTTTGATGCAAGGGACCCCCACGCAAGGATGGCTTCCTAGGAGGCCAAGGCAGCCGAGCTTGGAGGAGGATGGTCTTCTCTTCTCCTGACCATCTGGAGAGTGCACCAAGGAAGCAAAGAGAGGGGCATTAGATAGGCTAGACACTTAGGAAATTATTTTTGTAATTCATGGTGAGAGAGAGACTATTTTGGCATGTAATTAAACAGGACTCTACTCGTCACAATGAGGTCCAGTGCCCGGGTGATTGTTCACCCGGGGGCCTCATCGCGGTTTTTCTCGAGTTTTTATCGCCTTCTTTTATTTTGTTTCCCGCTGTTTTGAGCTTTCCGCCTTTCTTTTATTTTTGTTTTGTGTGCTTGGAGCCCCTAGATTTAGGTTGCTTGACTCGGTAGCTAGGTCCAAACATTAATAAGAATGCATGTTCCTATAGTCTACTTCGATTGGATCTAGTCAAACTCAAACAAGTTGTAAATTCGTCTCTTAGTCCGCCGCGCCGCGAGCTCACACCCGAACAAGCGCTTTCTCCTAATCCAAATGTGTTGGGCAGAGGAGGGGTGAGCCAAGACCGGACTCTCTTGGGCTAGAGACGAATGAGCAACTTATGGTTCTTCACGTTAATAGCAGCTTATGTTTAGGACGATTTTGTGCCTTGCATACCGACATATAGATAGGTTTAAAAATTCTGTTTTGCATACCACATGGAGAGAGCTGGGATGCACTGTAAGTCTTCTAACTCAGCATGCATCATTCGGTTCAATGGTGAGATTTCCATCATGGAACCACTTGCACGGCTTTTCCGCTATCTCCCTCTGATTTTGAGCACCTAGGACTTAAATGAAAATCTACAAAAACATTAGGCGCTGGTATGAAAACAGATCCAAAAAAAAGTGAAAACCAAAAAATTAAAACAAGGGGACTGCTAAATAAACTTTGACCTTAATTAAAATCTTTAATGGACTATCCTTGTACCGGGTTCATAAAGCCCTCATTGTTTTCAGGTACTTTGGAGGGGGACCAAAACCCTACTCCCTTGAGCGAGTGCGACCCCTAAGGATTAGAGCCCAAAACCCAGTCTGCAACTGCCTTGTGTATCGCCTGGATTTCCGAAGTAATGGCGCTTCTATCGTACGTAGGCGAGTAGGACTTGGTCACCAATGGTGACTCTCTGTTGTGAGAGCATCGACCCTGTCCGAAGTACTGAGCATAGGCCACGCCTTCACGGGGGTGTCTGTCTCATCGTCCTGCGTCCGAGTAGGTTCTTGTACGCTCACGGGTGATTCCGTTGCGAGCGAGAACCGAAGTATTGGTTTCGCCTATCGGCTTCCTCTCTCTTTTCTTTGGCTGAGTAGGGATCCAGGAAGGGTTACAAGGACTCCAAAAAGTACAGACTACAGGTTACACAGGAGGAGGACAAGTACGGGATACTCTTCCGACAGTACTCTCTCTCCTTTAGGGTAGCGTACTAAGGACTTGTTATAAGAAATGCCTGAAAAATCACAACTCTAAAAATGAAAAGATAATAAATAGCCGAGCTCTCACGGCTTCACATGGCGTGAGTTGGTGAACCCGATTTTGTCTTGTGTTTGTATGGATCTAGATTAAGGTTCAAAGATCAAAGTCCCGCGCCTTTGCGCCAATTCTGTTATGTCTTCCTTTGACCACCCCGCTCAACCGAGCCTTTCTACTGTTTTACGCTCCTTTTTGTTCCTCGTTGACCATCGTATCGTTCTTCCAAAATCCGATATTCTCTTGTGCTCCGCGAAGTTGATCCATGGATGGTTTCCATGGACTCACCTTCGCCAATAATTTCGAGGCGATTCCCGAGAACTGATCCGGACTTTGCGGATCGGACTCCAGACTCCTCGTTTTCTACCTTTCTCTTGGCCACCCAATAAACTGGGATCACTTTTGTCCCACTACCGCCGTTGTGAATGGGAGTCGATTACAGTCTACATCATTTTTCCATTCACAACACGTTGGGGTTGACTTGAACTCCAGCCTCATCACGACAGCTGAGTATTTATGGCAAGTGATCTGATTCGGACCGTCTCATTATGCAGATAGAAGCCAGTGCGAGCCCTGGAGACTACTCCGGAGTTCATTTCGTCCGATTCAGACCCTGACATGGCGCCAGGAGGAAAGGGCAAGGGTCAGCAGCCACCCATACCAGAGGGACAGGCGCCAGATCAGAATCAGGTCAATGCACAATTACTGGCATCTATCCAGGCCATCCAACAGCAGCTGACCGAACAGGCCCTCACTCAGACAGCTTTTCAGGATATGTTGAATGATATGATGAACGATGATGATGGAGGCAGAGGCAGAGGCAGAGGAGGCAGGGGAGGAGGAGGTGAAGGTGGAGGAGGTGGTGATGACCACAATGATGATCTTGAATTACCACCACCGAAACCTACCCTTAAACAAACATACAATCCGGGAGACAGCCAGATGACCGAGTGGATTCTCATCCCACCGGTACACGCTCACTTCGAGCTGAAACCCCAATTCATAGCCCTTCTCCCTGCATTCCATGGCAACACCAATGAGGAGCCATACATTCACCTGCAGCAATTCTCCCGCATTTGCCGTACCACCCACTATCCGAATGTCCCCCTGGACATTGTAAAGATGACGGCTTTCCCCTTCAGCCTTCAGGACAAGGCCCTCTATTGGGTCAATCATATGGGAAAGGTCGTGACGACCTGGGAGGAGCTAAAGTCCGCCTTCTTGCACAAGTATTACCCTCTGGGTCGACTCAACCAGATGCGGGCCCGTATCAGTAATTTCTCCCAAGGACCCCATGAGTCGATACATGAAGCATGGGAGAGATTCACTGATCTGCAGGAGAAGTGTCCCCATCATGATATTCCGAAGACCAGCTTGGTTCAGCATTTCTTTGGGGGACTGAACATTGAAAGTCAAAGGCTCGTAGACGCAGCATGTGGGGGCTCACACTTCAATAAGGATGAAGATGTCGTATGGCAGATCTTTGAAGAAATGGCCGAAGGAGAGGCCGCCCTCTCTTCATCCAAGGCTTATCAGAAGCAACCCCAGATCCTTCAAAAGCAAGTGCACATGGCAGCATCTAAGGAATCAGAGAGAGATGAAAGCTCCAACCTCAGCATCATCGGGGGACATCTCTCTAAAGTTGACATTATCGAGAAGCGATCAAAAGATCTCGAAAAACTCGCCTTAATAGAAAAGAGGACCCAGAGTTTGGACAAACTGGATCACATCACCAAGCAGCTAGAACTGCTGGTAGGTACCATCAATTCTGTTCAGTCAGCAGCACCGCTCGAAGCTCCAGCTGAGAGAAAAGACGAGCAACCACCGCTACACCAGCCTCAGCCAAGCCAGCAACCACCGACAGTTCAGCACGTGTACTACGTGCAGTTACCTGATCAGAGCCAGCCGCAACAGCAGATGGTTGTGTACCAACCAGAGTTTATCTCAGACACCGATTCAGTGTTCCCACCACCACCCCTGGTCCAGGAAGTTAATGGGGTTTGGACTAATGATGCACAGCCGACCCGTCCTCAGGGACAACTCCAGGGTCAGCCATTTGCCAACCGGCAGTACCACCAACCTCAGGGTGGTCGTTTTGGGCACCCCTCTCAGCAACACCAGCAGCCTCCTCAGTTCGCGCACCAATGGAGGCAGAACTTTCCGTATCAGCAGCAGCCACAGTATCGCCATCCACAGCCGTATCACCAATACGCGGCTGCTCAGCCTCAATCATACCAGCAGTATCCCTCTCCGTACTACCAACAACTTCAACTTCCTGCTCCACCACAGCAACACCATCAGCAGCCTCCCCATCCATCTAACCAACAGCAGCGTGGTATGCACGCTGCATCTTCTGATGTGCCCCCAGCTAATCCCACCATGGAGTGTCTAGCCCAGCTTGTCCAAGGGCTAGCAGAGATGACCAAGCGGCTTGATGACCTGACCGCCACTCGCACTACCATTCCGGCGCAGGTCGAAGCCAACCCCAACAATTTCAAGAAGAAGGAGCAGGTAGAATGTGTGGTCCAGTCCGCGTGTGATAATGATATTACTGCTTTTTCTAATGCTGTTACTCTCAGGAGCGGTAGGGCCTTGCCTCCGCCTGCTACCAGATATGGGGTGAATAAAGAAACAGGTGGATCGTCATCTTCCGCATCAGCCGTGCCAGCTCCAGGGGCGGGTGAGGAGGAAGAGAAAGGAGAAGCCAGTCCAGCCGTCGTGCATTGCCAGAAGCAATTCCAGCCAAAAATACAAAAAAATCCGCAAAAACAAAAACGCCAAAAAGAAGCCTGTAGCAGAAGTGAAGCCGCGCCAGCCTTGGAGGAGCCGCCAGCAGCAGCCGATCCTGTGCCAGCCGATGGAGCCAATGCTACCCTCTTTGATCGCCCAACAGCACCAGCAGAGTTAGATCCAGCTTGTACGCCTTTTTGTAGTCCGGATGTACAACATTCTGTGGGCGATAATCTTGATGTAAATAAGAACTCTAATTTCCCTGCCAGTAATGTGAATATTCCTTTTCCTCATGCAATACAAAAATCCAAAAAAATGGCAAAAAGAAAAACTGCATTGTCTGATCCTGGTGTTGTAGATATTTTGGATAAATTGACTGTTGAGATTCCCTTGTTAAAGGCCGTGGAATACATGCCAGCTGTGAAGAAAGGATTGAAAGAGGCATGTACTAACAGGCGTCGCCCAACGCAAGACAATAGACGCCGAGAGGTAGAAAAACACGTTCTGTCCATGGCCACAGTTGCAGCTATCACCAACCTCCCCCAGAAAAAGCAAGACTCAGGTGCACCTCTGATCAGTTGTGTGATCTTCGATCAGGTCTTCGAGCGTACTCTTCTTGACAGTGGTTCTTCCATCAACCTTCTGCCCTCGTCTATAATGCAAGAATTCGGGCTGGGACCGCTCAAGCAGACACGAATGATCCTTCAGTTCGCTGACCGATCCGTTAAGCGGCCCCGCGGTTTGTTGGAAGATGTGATAGTTACCGTGCAGGATATGAAATTCACAGCTGACTTTGTAGTCCTTGATATGGACTCTCCTGCACCACTGCTCCAGACTCCTATCATCCTCGGCAGACCATTTCTCCGTACTTCAGGCGCTGTGGTTGACTACGGGTCTGGAAAGATCACCTTCAGCTCGAAGACCCAGCGAATCACCATCAACATGAACAAGGAGCAGAACGCCACAATTGATGAGAGTCAAGCAGCATCAGATGCAGACTGTGAGTTTATTGCAGAGATCAGAGATTCAGAGTTATCATTGGACGATCCATGGACCCGAGAAATCCTCACTCTTGAGGAGGACTTGGAAAGCACGGTCAGCATAGGCTCCGATGATTTGTGGGAGACAGATTCTCAGATGCAGGCGCATCTTCTTGAGCATTCACTCCAGACCGAACATAATCAGCTCACCGCAGAACCGTTCGGTACATCACTGGGATCTCAACAGGATGTTGAGGATGGTAACAATCTCAAAATACATTCCACCACCAGCATGGTATCAGAAGTGACCGGTAAAGGGGACAGACCGAAACCAGAACTCAAGCCACTTCCTGCAGGCCTGAAGTATGCTTTCCTTACGGGTGAAGAACACATGTATCCAGTCATCATCAGCAGCAGGCTGAATCTGGATCAAGAATCTCGACTTCTCGAGATTTTAGAAAAGAACCGCAAGGCACTTGGTTGGAGCGTATCAGACCTCCGAGGGATAAACCCAGCTCTGTGCTCACACCATATCTATCTAGAAGACGATGCCAAGCCGTCCCGCGAATTTCAGAGAAGACTAAACCCTAACCTTCGGGACGTGGTAATGAAAGAAATCACAAAGTGGTGTGATGCAGGCTTCATTTATCCCATCTCCGATTCAAGGTGGGTAAGCCCCCTGCATGTAGTTCCCAAGAAATCCGGGCTTACTGTGATCACAAATGAAAAAGGAGAGGAGATTTCAACTCGGGTACCGACATCCTGGCGGGTGTGTGTTGACTACCGCCGCCTAAATGCAGCAACCAAGAAGGACCACTTCCCCTTGCCATTTATTGATCAAGTCTTGGAGAGATTAGCAGGCAAGGAGTTCTTCTGCTTCCTGGACGGGTACTCCGGGTACAACCAAGTGGCGATCGCCCCTGAGGATCAAGAGAAGACTACCTTCACTTGCCCGTTCGGCACCTACGCCTTCAAGAGGATGCCCTTTGGATTATGCAATGCACCCGCAACCTTCCAAAGATGCATGCTAGCAGTCTTCGCCGAAATGGTAGGCAGTTTTCTCGAGGTGTTCATGGATGATTTCTCCGTCTATGGTGATAGTTTCGATTCTTGCCTCGAGCACCTAGACAGAGTGCTTCAGAAATGCCGGGAAGTCAACTTAGTGCTCTCATGGGAAAAGAGCCACTTTATGGTCACAGAGGGTATTGTGTTGGGCCATGTCGTTTCCAAACGTGGCATGGAAGTCGACCCAGCCAAGGTGGATGTCATTTCAAACCTGCAGCCACCTCAGTCAGTAAAGAATGTGAGGTCATTCCTGGGGCATGTGGGATTTTACAGACGATTTATCAAGGACTTCAGCCACATTGCCCGACCTCTGACAGAACTTTTGTGCAAGGAGAAAGAATTTATTGTTGATCAGCCAGTCCTCCTTGCCTTCAATCAATTGAAGGAGCTTATCACTCAGGCTCCAATCTTACAGCCTCCAGACTGGACTCTTCCATTTGAAATAATGACCGATGCGTCCGATTTTGCCGTCGGAGCTGTTCTAGGGCAGAGGAAAGATAAGGCGCCCTATGCCATTCACTATGCCAGCAGAACATTAGATGAAGCTCAAAGAAATTATACAGTAACAGAGAAAGAACTGCTGGCTGTGGTTTTCGCCTTAGAGAAGTTCAGATCCTATTTGTTGGGGTCAAAGGTAACAATTTTCACAGACCACTCTGCTATTCGGTACCTACAGCAGAAGAAGGATGCCAAGCCCATACTGATTCGTTGGATCCTTCTCCTCCAGGAATTCGATCTGGAAATTAAGGACAAACCTGGAGTTCAGAACGTGGTAGCAGATCACCTCTCTAGAATAGAGCAGCATGACTCTCCTTTGAGCAACGCACCTATCACAGAGACCTTCCCTGACGAAGCTATCTTAGCCGTGGATGCTCTCCCTTGGTATGCTGACATCGTAAATTACCTCGCCTCTGGGGTAATACCTTCGGATTGGACGAAGAATCAGCAGAACAAATTCATGTCGACCATCCGCTTTTACCAGTGGGAAGATCCGCTTCTATTCAGGGAAGGAGCAGATTGTATTTGGCGCAGATGCATTCCTCAGACGGAGCAATCTAGTGTCCTCGAGCATTGTCATTCGCTCGAATCCGGTGGGCACCATTCTGGAGATCGTACGGCAGCAAAAGTATTGCAGTGTGGCCTCTGGTGGCCCACTTTATTTAAGGATGCAGCAGAATTTGTTAAAAGATGTCTTGATTGTCAGCGACTGAAAGGAACACTCACTGCCAAAGACTCAATGCCTCTGAAAATCATTCATATAGCAGATGTTTTCGATGCATGGGGCATTGACTTCATGGGACCTTTCCCCAACAGTCAAGGTTTTGAGCACATCCTTCTTGCCGTAGATTACGTGAGTCGTTGGGTTGAAGCTATCCCCGCTCGAGCCGCCGACAGCAAAACAGTTTGCCAGTTTCTGAAGAAGAACATCATTTCGCGGTTTGGGATACCGAAGATTCTCATATCCGACGGGGGTAGTCATTTCATCAACAAAGAGGTCAAGAAGTTAACAAAGGAGTACGGCGTCGATCACCGCGTCGCATCTCCTTATCATCCGCAGACCAATGGCATGGCGGAGTTATCCAATAGAGAAATCAAGACCATATTGCAGAAACTTGTTAGGCCAAACAGAAAAGACTGGTCTCAACTCTTGGACTCAGCTCTTTGGGCTTACCGAACGGCCTACAAGTCTCCCTTGGGCATGTCGCCCTACCGTCTTGTATATGGAAAACCATGTCATCTGCCCGTGGAATTAATTCACAAATCCCTTTGGGCAATTAGTAATTGTAACTTGGACTCACGAAAAGGTGGTCAGAAGAGAAAGGACGATCTGAACAGGCTCTTGGAATTCCGAGACTGCGCATACGATAACACCTTGATGTACAAAGAGAAGGTGAAACGCTGGCATGACCGGCACATCAGACGAAAGACCTTTGATGTTGGGCAGAAAGTGTGGTTGTTTGATGCAAAGTTGCGGATATTCCCAGGTAAATTAAAAAGTAAGTGGACAGGGCCATTTCGAGTATGTGACGTGCGTGACAACGGAAGCATTGCTATATCAGAATTGTCCCCTGGCGCACAGCCCTTCGTCGTCAACGGCCAACTACTGAAGCCTTACTTGGAACCAGATTCATTCTTGGCCGTCGTTGACTCTATTCAGTTAGTGCACCCCGAGGATATCTCTACACCTCCTGCAGCACCAAAAGATTCAGACGATGTACTCCAACCATTATTGCTCTGATTTTCTTCTTTTCTTCTTTTCTTCTTTTCCTTATCTATTTTCTTCTTCTATCTAAAAGGTGCCGCCTTTGTAGACAGTTTTCTCTACTTAGGACGTACTTGGTCCTAAGTATAGGGGGATGTGCACCTAGGGTTTTTCATTTCTGCTCGATCCTCTCCATTGTCTCCTCTTCTTGTCTATACTTAGGAGTATCTTACCCTAAGTATAGGGGGAGACAATCTGAGTATGATCAGTGTATTCTCACCCTTGACCCTCCCCACTTTGTAAACAGTCTGCTATACCAAGGATTCTTTGATCCTAAGTATAGGGGGGACGGTCAACTTCTAATTCATTCATTTCATTCGTATTTATTCTTTAGATCTGCCTATACGCAGTACGAGTTATGTCTTTGCTTTTCCTTCCGATCTATGAGGGCATAGCTCAAGCTAAGTATAGGGGGGTCGTATATACTGTGTATATACTAAAAGCCATAACTCATACTGAAAAATAAAATATCACTACAACAACAAAATAAAATGTAAAAAGTAGCTTTATAATAATGAAAGATGATTGTGAGTTCCTCAGACTCATTGTAATTATACTGACTAGTAAGTCAGAAAAGTGTTCTACGAAACTTTCTCCTTTGAAAAATCTTGTGAAATTTGTTTGAAAATAGCGTGAACAAGTATTCAACGATTGAAAAGATTAGTTTGTGTGTAAAACCTATTTCCTTTGAGTGAAAGCAAAATATGTGAAAAATAGTGTGCAAACGATTGTGAAAAGTTGATTGTCAAAAAACTGTTTTGAAAAATCTATCAGGTGTGGTGTAAAACATTTGTAAAAGGGTTTTCAAATGCGTGTACATATTGCAAAATTATTTTGGACTAGAGTTTTCAAAAACCCTTGTGAAAATGATTCTCGAAGTAAGTCTGAGGAATCCACACAAAAATCTTTCATTTGTAAATAAGGAATAAGCCAAATAAAGTTTATAAGAACAGAACCATACTATACGTCAAAGACAATTTTTCTTCTTTTGTACCTACTGATTAATAAATCAGATACCTATACAGTATGATTTGAAAAATAGTGTGACCAGTTTTGGAAAATTTGATGTGAAATGATTTCAAATGCGTGAAACTGTGTTGATTGCAAAATTTTTCTTTGTGTGAAAGAAAGGATTTCAAAAACCTATGTGCAAATGTTTTGAAAAATGCTTGTCAAAATTATTGTGAAAATTGTATATATCTACATATAGTGTGAAAAATCTTTGCAAAAATAGTTTTCAAATGTGTGTAAAGGATTGCAAAAATTATCGTGTACTATAGTTTGCAAAATTATTTTCAAAAAGCTAATAAGAACACCATTGCAGATAATAGTAAATCAGAAACAAGATACATACAATTCTTCCTATACATACCCAAATAAACTCTTTCATTCATATCTGTAAAGTCGCTAAAAATTTTTCTAAATTTTGAAAACAAAGCAGCACGCCTGTGTAAATAAATGTACAGACTCTTTAAACATTTTCAGTTCGTACTTCCTGTGCAGAGATTCTTTTCGTAAAAACATTCTTTGATCCTTCCAAATTTTTGTGAAAAATTGCATCATTCATTGCACATAGCATAAGCATACCATTCATATTCTTTTTGAGTGAAGCTTGATGATTGAATCAGTCTAAGAAAATCTCAAATTGGAGCTCGGTTAGACCTTACCGCACCTAATTGCACTGGAACCTTATGGGAACTAAGTTTAAGGTACTTCAGGTCCAGTCAGACTTAATTCTTTGAGAAAGCAGGGCTGGGTTCAAGGCACCTCAGTGGACTAACTAGAACTTTTCGAAACACACGCATGACTCTTGTCGGCCGTGACCTAACTTGGACACCTGCACCTTTCACATAGCTCTCCATGGATGAGGTGGTGAGGAGGCAGTTTCCTTTGGCTTGGGGTAGCATATGAGGGTAGTACTTCTAGGCGGAACCTCTCTTCTTCTTATAGTGAAGGAAGTGCACCTCAACTTGGTCTAGTGGTGATGAAGGCTAAAGACAGAAGCCGTGGGTTGCAATAAAGCTTCAAAAGAGGGATAGTCTACTGGCTCAAGAGGAAAATTTCTTGTACATATGCTGCACCATGTAGATATGTTGCACAGATGCAATTGAAAAAAAAAAAAAGAAAAAAAAAAAGAGAGAGAGAACTCCAAAAAAGTGGTGGGTCGGATTGAAAATTTAATAACCCCACCGGAGTGTATATAGTTCGATAAAGCAAAAGCTTATGGTACCCATGTTACATCTCATGAAGCTTGCAGCGGGAGACTTAGCTACACTGGTTGAGCTCCCAAAAGTCTATACTTCTTCCCCCTCTTCTTGAGCCGGTTGCACTTGAACTTAGAAGGGAATACCCCGCTTCTCGAGGAAAGAGTTGCTAGACCGAGGCATTAGAGTTACCAGGTTGGGGGAGGTTGTTTCTTTGTCACTTCTGAGGTGGGGAGCTACATATCACTTACACTGTACAAGTCAGCTCCATAGTCATAAGGGTTTGTGTATGATGTAGACTAGTTCTGACCCGGCTATTGAGGAGGGTTGAACCGAGTTCTGTGATTACCGAAGGCTGTTGTACTTTAGAGCTGGTTCCCGACTAGGTTCCACACACCTTCACACCCAAGGTCTGACAGGAGCTCCAAATTCAGATTTTGTAAGGACATGCATTGCACTGAAAGCACCCAAATTCACTCTATTTTTCTTGCATTTTCCTTTTCTTTTCTTTATTCTTTTTGCGCTTATTGCATAAGTGTTTGCTAGGGACTAGCAAAGGCAAGTATAGGGGGGTGATGAATCTCCATTTCATCACCTTTATTCTATCATTTTGGCCTCAAAAACCCCAGCAAATGCATGTAAATGGCATCAATTTGTACATAATAACGTTCATTACTCATCTGTATTAATTGTATATAAAATAAGGTTTTTAATGCCAAAATTGTAGAATAAAGGGAAGAAAAGAAAAAGGAATAAAATATTGCAAATATTTTAAGACCATAACCCCGAGACCAAGGCCAGCATGGAATTGGTCGACAAGGAATAAGGTAGGGGGAGATAAGGGCCGATATACAATAAATACCTCATTTATTTATTCATTTATGCATTTTGACACCTATTTTGTACATAAATATTTATTCATCAAATAAAGAAACTTTGTACATGAAAGTTGTAGATAATAATGTAAATAAAAATACAAAATTGAGTTTGTGTAAAAATAACACTCAGTGTACATTTTATACACAGAATAAAAAGCCAAAATCTCAACTTCACAGACCCATATCTTGCAAATAAAAACTCCAAATCACCCAAACTCACCTTTAATTGTACATAGCATTTCATGAACTATTTTATAAAAATAGTTTCATAATTTTTAGAGTCCATCTGTGGAAGTTAGGTTTTTGACCCTCATTGTATATAATACCCGATTAAAATATTCATTTTATTCAATAGTTATTATTCTTACAAATTCATATTTTTAGAATCTTGTAAATAATGTATATAATACTTATACATATTGATATTAAAAGAAAACCAAAAATAATTTGTAAAATAAAATAAGTCTATGTACCACATAGACAAAATACCTATACCACTTATATGTAAAAGGGGATTTTATTCCTTTATTATTTATTCATCCACATTTTTTATAATGTTGTAAATATTACATAAAACATATTAAAAATACAAATCTAAAAGAAAAATAAAGAAAATTCACTAAATAAATAAGATGTATATAATCTATAGGTAAAATACCTATAAGTATACTTACTTATACATATACATATTTATTTGAAAATGTAAATGAATACATAAAAATCAAACAAAAATACCCTTATACTCATAAAAATAAGTTATAAATTCATAAAATAAGAAAATAAAATAATAAAATAAAATAAACAAATTAAAAATAAAATACACAAAAACACATGTAAATACATACATATACACATTATTTTAATAAAACCATAATAAAATAATCCAAAAAAAATAAATAAAAATCATAAATAAATACTACATGAAATAATACACATTTTTTATTTTATAGGAAAAAAATAATAAAATCATTTACTATGCCAAATAATTCAATTTCGCGAAATATTCCCTATTCTGTCTTGTAGCGGGCTGAGGTGGACCAACCCAGTCCCTCCGCGCGTTGACCCCGGTCAACTGGACCTCCAGGCGTCTGACTTCACGCAACCTGTCTTTTCCCCGATTTCCGCCATTTTTTCCGCCTGGCTCAGTGAACCATCGCACTCGCTTCCTTCACAAGATTTGTCCTCTGATCATCCATGATGCCCGCCAAGATCATAGATCAATCTGATACTCACTGGTTTAATCAATAATCGCCGGTCAATAAGGCCACTCGTCAATGTCTATAAATAAAAAGCTCCGCCTTCCTCCTCGAATTTGGCCAACTTCGTTTCCCCTAAAAGCCTTGATTCGGTGCCTGGACGAACCCTTGTGACAGGAGGAGTTTCCCAGCAGCTTGAATCGGCCGGAGGAGGAAGCAAATTTTGTCGCGGCGGAGCTCTGGCGTCCGCCCTGCTCCCTGGAGGCCCCCAGGTATAAGAGCTGTTCTTTCTTGCTTAGTAGTTAGGTTTTAGTATTAGCTTTTAATTCCAGTCCTTAGGTTAGCATTTAGATGATTAGCTTAGGCCAAAATCAGAAATTCGAAGTTCGCCGGAGCTGAGCTCCGGCGACTTCCCCACTGTGATCCTATCTGTCTCCGACCGCCTAAATCGCCTCATCTCCATCCCCTTCGAGTTCTCCATCAAATGCACACACTTGTTCAACCCAGGATCCCAGGTCTTGGCGAATCGGAGCTCCTCCTCCGCCCTTCGTCGGAGCTCCTCCGTTCCACCTCATTTTGCTGCACAGCTTCAACCTTTTTGGTCGAGGCGCATCCCCTCGAGCCATGCTATCTTCCTGTGCAGGTCTGGTGCGCAAATAAGCACCCTGAGGCGAAATCAAGTCACGCCGGAGGTACCTGGAGCCCCACTTCTTCTCCGACCTCGCGAGGGTGCTCCAGTGTACCTCTGGTCGATCCAACACCTCCGGACGATAGAGGAACCTTCCAGGAAGCTTTTGGGACACCGTGGAGCAGTGATGGACGGCGGAGGTGCGAGATCCAGCCGGGAGAAGCTCGCTCAGGCGAGCGTTCTTCCCTGTTCTTCCATGCGCCCTCTCCGCCGTTGGATGAAGATGAAGGTCCCAGATTAGAAGGGGGCCGTTGGATGGAGCCCCGCAGCAACCGTCAGATCACCTCAAGTGATCTAATCTCAGCCCTCCATCGGCGAAGCGGTATCGGCTCACGTGGAGGCGCCGCGTGGCAAGTGAGCGAAGATCAGCCGTTGGATGAAGCGCCTGAGGGGGTAAACTTCACATACACCCCCCCGCCTTTTTGTAATTAATATTTGATTCCAAAAATAAAATGTCACGTTGTAAATAACTTGTATAATTTGCAGTTTGATCCCTTAGTTTAATTTTATTTGCAGATGGGTCCCTCTGCGCCTCACGTGTAGTCCCACGTGAGGCACAGGAGTTTTTGCACATAACCCCTGCCGGGTTTTGATAATTGTAAAATGGCCTGTAAAATAAAAAGAAATGTTTATTTGTACTGTGATATTTGCATGGACACCCCGAACAAATGTTATAATTGCAAAAATGCCCCTGCCAGGCCATATATTTTGGGATGCTTTGTCTATTTATTTTGTGCTCTATATTCCTTTGAAAAATTTTGAAAAAATAGGCATATGCTCCTGTTAGGGTACCCTTGCTTGCTATATTTTTAGATTTGAATTTTGTTGCATTTTGGTATTTATTAAAAATCAAAAACATGCATTTTCTTCACTGTCTAACTTATAAAATACAAAAAAATTATAAAATGTTTTTGAAAAATTCCAAAAAAATATATATGGTATAAATATCTATATATTGAGTCCAGAAAATGAAAAAACCTAAAAATAAGAAAAAGAAAAACATAAAAATTAAAAAGCTCCAAAGTCCATCAAAAAAATGTAAAAACCCCAGAAAAATACCAAAAAAATATTTCTCTGTTTAATAATTATGTATATATATTATTTACTTAGTAAAATTAATTTGGGCAATTTTTGGATTCATTTGATATCTTTAAAAAAGCCCTAATTGTATTCGGCCATCAATATAGTCCTATATTAAGGACCTTTTTGAAATTAAAAAAAAAAGATCTTGTAGATACTATATTTTGCATAAATACATATATACTGATATATGTACTCTATATATCTTTTTCTCCTCACACCTATCTATATATATATATATCCCTATACCTATATTATATATTCTATGTATATCTATGTCCCTATATAGATAATATATATAAAAAGAAAATGTAAAAAAAAAATATATAAAAATATGAAAACAAAATAAAAATCATAAAAACAAAAAAATAAAATACAAAAATATAAAATTAAAAACCCACATAAAAACAAGCTTCACACATGGATGACTTGGTGATACATCTAGGCTACGCATTTTGTATTGCTCTCTGTGGTTCGACCTCTACATGCTTGTCACTATACATTTTGTTGTAGAGTAATAAAAATTAATTCACATTTATTTTTTGGGACTTAATTGATACATTCTTGCTTTGTGGGTTAATTGTTGATTGACTCCAGGATTTGGTTGGTCGACACTACGACTGTGCTCCCGCCTTGTGTGGAACACAAGACCGGTCGGTTCTGGGGCCTATCACCAGGTCACGTGCTTGGCACGTGACCTGGTGGCAATTTTGCAAGGTAGACCCTCTGGAATATTGGTAACTACATATAGGTCCCCCTATCTTTTTATATTTATTTTATTTATATTTAAATATTGCATCTGTACCCTTGTGTTCCCCATTGAGTTTAGACCTCTACATGACATTATTTTATTATTAAAAAATAGCATGATGTTTGTCATTTAATTCTCTACATTTGGGCATATTGTGGACATTTTTGTGATCGATGGTTAATTAATATTTAATTGTTTGTGGAAAATTGTATAATTTGCCCATTTCTTGCTCTGGAATTTTTATTTGATTAACCGTTGCTCTAAAAATTCTCGAAAAATCATATGTTGTAGAATTAATTGTTCTTGACATTGTGCCCAAAAAGAATTGCATTTGCTATAAAAATCATTTTGCATATTTCAATGTTTGATTTTTAATAGGTATTGAAACTAGTATTTTCGTAGTTTAGGATTTTTCTGAGATCAATCACCTAGTGATAGATCTTAGATAATTTTGTTCCGTTAAAATAATTAGGTTTAATATTTATTACAATTAAATATTGAAATTCATTTTATTTGCATTTAAAAATTCATAAAAATATTCATATTGCATCTAAAAATTCCAAAAAAATTATAGTGCATTTATTTTGTCATAACTATCATCTCAGCCAAGTTTCATATTTTCTGTTCATCGTTTGAGCATAATTTGCATTTTAGTCTCTAAAATAGGCCGAAATTGCATTTCACATCCTTTATTGCATTAAAATTTCAAAAAAAAAGACTGCCTCGAAAACCGCACACGAACTTTGATAGACATAATCCTAGGTTGTTCATTTACCTCCTTGTGTTCGACCTTAGGACTTGCCCAAGGAAAATAAACATAAAACCACGTGATTAAAAATTGAATAATTATTTGTGGTTATTTTCTTGCCCAATTCAGATTGCCGCCTACAACAAAAAGACAAAATCATCTTATTTTTTACGCATGACAAATAAACATCATCTTTAACGCAGCGAATATCCGGATCGTCAATGACCTAACCAAGGTCTATACACCGGTGCGCTGGTGTGCATGTAAGGACATATGAGTAATACAATCTCTCAAAGGGATCATACAGGTTCACTTATGAATCGGAAGACATGAGCTCACTCATGAGGTATTGGGACCGATCGAATTTCATGCATGGTCGTCATGCTTTGGAAGCATGACAAGAATTTAAAGGTATGATATATGCTTTGGGAAAGCATATGATCGATACCGATTCCTAATGACCAAGATTGAGAAACTTGGTGATCGAACCCTGAAGAAGACAGTGTAAAATTGATCTTTATCTTCAGGTTGATCATAGGTCTTTCAGTATGTAGGATGTGCAGGTATTGGGAACATCTGAGGGTGATGTGATCATAAACGATTGTATAACCATGACGCTTCCATTCCGAGGGAGTGATGAAACAGGTCTAGATTTTAGTGGCTCTTCTTAATAGAGAAGCATTTTGATCTTAGTTCATGTGTTGGACATTTATCTGAATGAGATTCAGATGCAATGAGAAGATTAGATTTGCGGCCTTGATTTAATCAAGCATCTGTGGGAGGTCCGTGAGATCAAGATTTGAGATGAGATCTCAACATCCAAGTCACTATACGTGGAACAATACAATCGCCATGTCCTTATCTCCAAGTATCTGTAGAGAAAGCACATTATTCTTGAAGGAGTTCAAGAATAATTCTTTTGATGAATTATGTATCCAAGCAACAAGATGTTGATAATTAAATGAGATTTAATTATCAAGTATAATATGAACGAGATTCATATTGCGAGAAGGATTATCCAAGATAATTAAATGGGAATTACTTATCAAGGAAACACAGATTGTGGATAGTGTTATCCATAGTTTCTGTGTATATTATAAATATGATTTATAATATTAAAGAGAAAGCACCTTTGTAAATAACATTTGTTAATTGTTAATGTGAATTAGATTCACATTATGCAATTAATTGGAAATGTTATTTACAATTTAGTTTGGGTTGTGAATGTGATTCACATATTTTCAATGGCATGATTGAAATATTCACTAATTAATTTAGTGGATAATTTTGCTATAAGTGTTGTTGTAAAATAACTAAGAGATAATGGGATAAAATAAAAGGGGATAATCCACCACCAAATGAGGTGATGTCACACATGAATTAGTCATAAGCGACGTCCCATGTTTTTAGGTGGATTATTATCCTCTTTTAATTATTATCCTATTATCTTGTGATAATTGATTTTATTGAATTAAATTATGTTGATGATAATACAACATATATTTAATTTAATATAAATTAATATGTTGTTGTTTTTGAACAACAATGATCATGGTCGTTGATTAAATACACATATCAATCCAACCATTGATTTTGTGTATACCATAGATTGTGACCCATGGACTCCCAAACTAGTATATAAAGAGGGAAACCCTAGCCCTTTGGAGTGCAACATTGCACACGTCTTCTCTCTCTCTCTCTCATCTCTCATTCTCGCCATCTCTCTCTCTCTCTAAAGGTGGTCGTTCACCTTGTGATCTTGAGGGAATAGCAATCGCATCTACGTCGTCGTAGTGATGCTTCGATTGCTCATGGATCTCCATCTTCTTTGGAGCTTCTTGCTCTAGAAGGAGACGTCGGATTTCGTTGGACGAAATCTGGAGATTTAAGGCTTGGATCTTCATCGTGGATTGCGGGAAGCACGCGTCTCATCATCGCGCCCGCAAGTTCCATCTTCGTAGATCGGACTTGAGTCAGGAGGATCTCTTGCTTTAGAGATCTAGTGATCGCAATTACGCTTCGAGAGGTATTTCCAATACTTTGTAGTTAGATGAAATGATCCAAGAAATGTTCTTGTGATCATGTGGTCTCATCATATGATTTAAAATTTTTAAATTCCACTGCACCTAGTGACTAGTGCCACTAGCCGCTTCGATCGCAGAAGATGCGATCACCACGCTTCCGTGATGCGCTTGAGGATTCCTCATATCCTTCAGAACATGAGTAAACTTGGTATTCTCAATTTCACAAGTCACCTTGGTTAACTATTTAATTTTGTGCTTTTGTTATTTTGGGTCAGCACCATTGAACTGGCCATAGTGATTAAAAGATATTCGGTTTGAGATCTTTTCTTACTGATCTTCTTAGGTGATAATTGACTCTTCACAAATCTATGAAGATCAGATACATACTCTATGGCATTGACTAATGGAAGATCTAAGATTAGACTTTTGCAAAATGCTTCCAAATCTATGTTGTCCAATTTTTTGAATTTTCTGATTTTAATTATTATTTTTTTGAATTTTTGTCGGAGTCAATATGATGGCCAGTGGAGTGGTCAAGTGTTTGTGGTGTCTGTGTGTGAAAATTTTGGATGTGATGTGTCTCGGATTCACTTTGTTGTGCCCTCAATTCTTATTGATTATTTATCATGTCTCGTACTCTTCGGGTGATATTATCAAGATTTTCTATCAAAGCATCGGGTCTATGGTTGATCTGAGATATTTCATCTGATATCGTCTCAAGACTTGAAGATGAGTGACCATACGCTTTATGACGTGACTTCGACATGTGGTTCAAACAGTGAATAGTCAACTGTAATCAGGTATCGTATTCTTCTGTCAAAGTCAGTTATGCCCATGTTTATCCTTGAATTTGCTCGCTCCACTGAGTATGCATAATCCATGTTTGGTTCTACGAGCGGATCGTGTTTCGGAGTCTCAACCAAGGGTGGATGTGCGGGTGGGAAGACTGATGATTGGGGAGGAACCTCTTCCAAGAAGGGGTTCCTCTGAAGAGAGATAGGGGATGAAGATTGGGAATTTGTCATGTGAGTGAGACCCACGGAGTCTAGGTATGAATGTCAAAATTCTGACATCTTAGAAAAGGACGGTGAAGATGATTAGCGAAACCTCGATCTATTTGTGCAAGTGCACAGTCTTTGAATGCACACAACTCAATACGCAATGCAACCCCCAAAATTCATCAACTCAACACGGTGAAGGCCGCAAAGGTCCGGCTAATTATCTTTTCAAATTTAATTGGTGATAATTACAATCTTGTGATCGTAAGCAAGCAGATAGGGGTCATAAATTCTCCTAAAGACTGGCCTGAATTTGTATGGATATTTGCATCCACTTTCAGCAAGTATGGGTGTAAGTACGGACCGTAAAACTTCTATATGTGTTACTTGAGGACGGTACCAATCGCGTTGTCCTTTAACCACCCACTCTACTGAGGGAGACCATAGTTCCCTCAGTGAGAAGCAGCTAGTCATTTTTAGAATCAATAGTCCAAATGAAGATTTCGGAGCTTAACTCTATCCTAAGCGTGCGGCCCTCACTCACTCAGAACAACAAATGAATCCAACGATGGGTTTGTTCTCCCACAAAAATTCTCAATTTTATGGATTAACTTAAGGTAGCCTTGTTTAGCACTCATAATTTTATTTAGGTGATCACTAAAATTAAGGTGAGCACAAATACACATCTATCGTCCAGTCCCGATTTTCTTTAGATCTTAAATGACAAAATAGGGGGAGGAAATCGAGAAAAGCTGATACACGTAGAAAAATGATGATGAATGCTCAGTTAGAAGACTTACAGTGAATCCTCACAATATCCATTTGGGATGCAATACAAGAATTTTAAATCTATTCTATATGAAATGCAAGCGAACAAAATAGCACCTAGCAGGAAGTTCTATTAGTCGGGAAGAATTGAGTTAAATTTAAACTAGGTTGAACGATCTTAAAATTGCATCTCAATTAAGTGCAAAGTGTGATCCTAATTTCTACGAGCACAAGCAATGGAACCCTAGTAGCTCTAATAGTCATATGTGCAGGTCTAGCCTACGAACCACTCAAGTCGAGCCCCACCCTAACCAGAGAGTGAAACATGACTGAGACATCACAAGAAAATGTCCAGACTCTTTACACACGTGAGAACCTGATCAAGAACCGCTTGAAATGAGCAGTTACTACAAATTATTTACAAAAATTAAAAATGCGAAAAAAATGAAAACCTAGACTTTACGTTCTCTCATGACTCGACTCAATCTTAAATTTAATATGACTCCTCAGTGGGGTTGTTAACAAGCTTCGGCTTCTCAAAAAACCGATCCACGTATGTTGGGTACCTCGTATGAAAAATTAAAGAGATAATGTAAGAGAGTGACACAAATAATCAAAAATAAAAACAAAAAATAAATGCTAAAAAATGCAAGAAAATAAATATAAAAAATGAAAAATGTACAATGATGAGGTTCAGGGGTCAGACTACCCGAATATGTGGAAAACCTAACTCTAAATTTTCTTGACAAAAACATAAGCTACTTGTCTCCCTGACAACAGCGCCATCTGATGAGTCCTAAATTACCCTAGTTAATTATTGCAATTAAAAGTTGTGTATTTTTTTGTTATCGCATTGTAGTCGAGCAATCGGAATCAATCAAGAAATAAACCACAATTAATTACTTCAATTAAAGCAAAGGAGGTTTTTATATTTATTTAGCATAGGCAAGTTCCAGAGTCTACTCAAGGAGGCGAAGGAACAACCTAGATTTAAGTCTATCAGATTTAATGTGTTGTTTTCGAATTTGAATTTTTTGGTACTTTTTTATGCAATTTAAGGATGCAAATGCAAAACAGAACAATTTTATGGATTAAAATTTAAATATCAATCAAACGATGTCCAAATATTATGAAACTTTGCCCAGATGTAAAAAAATGCTGAAATGAGTGCACTGTAATTTTTTTGGTATTTGCTGATGCAAAATCAATATTTAATGAATTCAAGAATGCATATAATGTGAATCTAGATAATTAATTATAATATATAAAACTGTTCATTTTCGAGGACTAAAATTGTGTAAGATATATCACTATGTGGTCTATCTCAAATAATCGTAAACCCTAACAATATGGAGTTTTATACCTATTAAAAATTAATTACTACAAATCACAAAATGAATTTTATAGAATAAAATATGCATGCAAATGCAAGGATTTTTTAGCATAATGAAAAACAACTAAATCAAGCAAGTGTGATTTTTTGGCAATTTTTAGAGAAATGGTTTATTTAATATAAATTTCAGAGCATGGAATGGGTAAAATATATAATTTTTCACAAGAATATTAGTAATTAAATAACCACACATATTAAAAATATGAATCACATGCCAAGATGTAGAGAAATAGTTGAAGAACAAAATGCTTTTTATGAATAAAATATTATCAAACCGATGTTCAAAATGAATAGAGAACACAATGGTCTCGATGTAAAATAAATAAATAAATAATGCATGTATAAGGGTTTGGATGTAATTACCTAAACCCCTGAGGGGGTTGCGTAATTTACCCAAGGGGTCACATGCTTGCACTTGACCCTTGAGTGGTGGGGGTGATTGGCGATTTGGTATTCCTACAAGGGTTTGCAAATTTTCTCGAGAGGGGGCATTAGGAGTATGTGCCTTCTTCTTGGTTTTAGCGCCCCGGCGGAGGTGAGCGAAGTACCTAGCGTTGGTGGCACTGGGGCTGAATGGGCTCAGGTGTAGGAGCTCCTACCGAGAATGTCGAAGGTGGTTAGCGACGTTGAAGTACGTCGGAGGATGGAGGAGCTTCGAGTAAGACTGGTAGGCATGCGTAGGCATTGTCGAAGATGTTGAAGCCATCTTAGAACTGGAGAGTTGATGATAAACTCAAGCGATGATGGTGAAGACTCTCATGGAGTGTTGTAGTCAGTGAAGTACAACTTTCCGGAGTTGGAGGCTTGGGACCTGGGGCTGGAGCACCCGGTGGTGAGAACATGGAGAGCGAAGGAGGAGGCTAGAGATGTGGTGTGACGAAGGTTGAAGAAGAGTACAGTGAAGTGAAATTGAAGGTGGAGGTTGAATAGGATGGATTCGCCTGGATCTTGGAGTGGTGATGGCACCGCCTCCTCGAGAAGCTCCTTTTGATTGTGCCGGGGGGTAGAGAGGGGATCCCCTGTCACAGGCTCCTCGTCCAGCTCTTTCTCTCTCTCGATGAAGGTCAAAGATGGCAGATATCAATGACGGATCTCCCCCTAGGGCCGGCGAGTGAGGGGTTAAAAGGGAGAAGCTGTCGATGGTTATGATTGGTCGGGAATAAAAGAAAAAGAAAGGAAAATAAAGAAATTAGGACAATATTGAGTATTAAACTTATCTTTATAAAGTTGTAGTATGGAGATCTATCAAACCTTTGGATTATTAGTGTGGTGGAATCTTAATGGGAAATGGATTCAAAACCTAACAGCCTTCAAGTTCCACAAGACTCCTATTCCGGTCGCCTCAATAGTGAGGTCAGAACAAGTCTACATACACAAATTATTATGACAATGAATCTTTACTTGTACAGTGCAAGTGAAATATATCTCCCCATCTCAAAAGTAGCAAAGAAACAACCTCTCTCAACAAGGTAACTCTAGTCCCCCGGTCTAGCAATTCTTTCCTCAAGGAGCGGGGATATTCCTTTCTAAGTTCAAGTATAACCAGCTCAAGAAGAGGAGATGGAGAAAAGAATTAACGGTAACAACTGTAGCTACCTATCCTTGGATGCATGACTAGTGTAGCCAAGTCATCCAGATGCAAGCTTACAAAAATTTTACTTTGAAGCTCTTCTTATTTTTCTATACTTATATATACACTTCGGCAGGCATTTTACTTTTCAATCAGGCATGTCCACTTTTTGAGATTCTGTATTTTTTGTTTTTTAAAATATATACAAGTTGCAACATGTACATAAGGAGATTTTCCTCTTGAGCTAGTAGACTATCCCTCTTTTGAAGCATTATTGCAACCCTACAGCATCCTGTCTTTAGACCTCAATGCTACTAGATCATGTTGATATGCACTACCCTCCCTAAAGGAAGATGAATATTCCCACTAGTTGTTACATACCCGTGTGCTACCCCAAGCCAAAAGATTCTATCTCCTCACTACCTCCTCCACGAAGATCTACGTGTAGAGTGCTTGTCCAAGATAAGTTGTGGTCTAAAAGAATCATGTGTGTGTTGTTAAATATTCTACGTAAACTAATTAAGATGACATGTGAACATAGTCTTATGGACTCAAAGAATTAAGTCACTAGGGCCTGAAAAGTCTTAACTCCATTTCTTATAAGGTTCCTCTGAAATTAAGTGGATTAAGGTCCGACTAAGCTTCATTCTTCAATTTTATTCCAAACTCAGGTTAAATGTCAATATTATTCTAAAAAGTGTACATGCAAATGCAAGAAATACATACATAGAAAAAAATTAACATTTTTTAAAGAGAAAAAGGGTTAGTAAAATATATACAAGTATATACACGGATTATACAGCATTTTTAAATTTTAAAAAAAAAACTTTTTTATAAGATGGAAGGTGACCAAAGTGTATATCTACATGCGTGGATTTTACGCATTTATATACATATAAAAAATAATCACATTTTTATAGTCATTTAAAAGTATGAATTATGGCTAAAGTATACATACAATATATACGACACCCCCTATACTTAGCTCGAACTATGTTCTCATAGTTATTAAAGAGTTGTAAAAGAAGACATAAATAGTGATAAGTATAGAAAAGTGAAAGAACACTATACAACAATAACTCAAAGAATGAATATAAGTCGATGATTCCCCTCTATACTTAGGATTAATTAATCCTAAGTATAGAAGACTGTACAGAAGGGAAAACTGAGGAATAGAATGTACGGACTCAATGGCTTGACGCGCCCCCCTATACTTAGGGTAAAATATCCCTAGGTATAGAATATCAATGAGTTGGGGGACAAGCGAGAGATCAGAATAATAAAAACACAAAAGAGACAATATTAACAACATCACTCCCCCTATAGTTAGGGTAGAGTATCTCTAATGAATCTCAGATTCATCACTCAAAATCTCATTATTTAAGCTCAAATCCCTTAAAATCATTGGCATTTCTGCATTTATTCTGCATAATTAGCATTCATGCATGTTTTAATAAGAATTGCATTTTATCCCTTATTTTTTGCACAAAATAAGAAGCCAAAAATCCCAGCTAAAATTGACCTTTAAATAGCCTAACTTCCCCGATTTTTAACTAATTCATACTAACTCCAAATTACCCAAAACCACCTCTACTGTGTACATATCACTAAGAAGAATAAAGAAAAATACAAAAAAATCACTAACCCAAATAAGTGGACCAAAAACCCAAACCCTAGTTCTAGGATTCCTGGACTAAAAACCTGATATCGGGCCCGATCACTAGGGTATGAGGTACAAAAATCAGGTCGTTGTGACCCAAGCAATCAGACCACGTATATCAAGAAAAATTAACCACTCAAACAGATAAAATAATCAAGCGCGAAAGAAGAGCGGTCTAGCTATAAGATTAACCTGGTATAGCTCCCAGGGTCGAACACAAGGAGCACGGATTGGCCTAGGGCCTACGAAGTAGTGAAAATGAAATAAAAATAAAAGAAAATGTTTTTTAGTGGTTTTTGTTAATTTTTATATTTTTTTGGATTTTTAAAAGATAAAGAAAATAAAGGAAAGTAAACTCAAGGCAACTTCAACAATTTATTAAACACACCAAAAACAATGCAAAAATTAAGGAAAAATGGTTTTTATGTTTTTTAGGTTTTTAAGTGTTTTTGGTTGATTTTTGATAATTTTCTGATGGGTAAATTATTTTCTAAAAATCAAACAGTGCTAAATAAAAGAGGTACTGTCCAGCAAGGCTTGAAACTCAAAAATAAAATATCTAAGTCTCACTAAGCCCTGGAGGTAATTTTCCTGTAATCTAGAAAGAATAAGGAAATTTTAGGCACCCTAATTATTGTTTTTGGATTTTTAAATTAATTATTATAATTTTTATGGATTTTTAAGGGTTTTTCAATTTTTAGGGTTTTTACTCAATGGAAAATAGCCAAAATTGGCTAGAAAATCAGAAAACAAGCAAACAACAGTATCTAATTTTTTTCAGAATTTTTGAAGGTGATTTTATATTTTTTTGGTATTTTTAAACCTAGACAGTAACTAAAAAGGCTGTTTTTGAATTTTTAAAAATACTAAATGAAAATAAAAATGTCCTCAAAAATCACTGAAATTCTTCACCATGGCAGGAGCCATGCGTCAAAATCTCATTGGATTTGGAGGTCGTTTGATATTTTATTCAAAAATGCAAAGAGGGCACAGTGCACAGGGACGATTGTGCAAATACCCGAGAATCTGGGGGCTCTGGTGCAAAATACCCAGCAAGTCACGCACGTGGCGCGTGGCTGGGGCACACAGGGACCAAATGGTAATAAAAACCAAGTCTTAGGGCCTTTTGATAACTCGTATCAAAAGCTCAGGGACTCGGCTGCAAAAAGCCCAATAAAATTCGCACATGCGTAATAAAAACACTCACAGGGGCATAACTGCAATTACTCAAAAATATTCATTCATTTCATAACAACCCAGTTCTACAGGACAAAAGATGTAAAATGCCCAACACAACACGTGACGAAGCACGTGGTCACATACACACAGGGGCATACATGCAATTAAAACTAAGCACAAGGTCCATACTGCAAATAACCCTACGTAAACAAAGTTCTAAAAATATTTACAGGACTGGAAATGAAATGACAAACTAAGAGGGGGCCCTAAGATATTTACCCCTTTATTGGTCGACGGCCAGATGCGCGCCACGTGGTGGATGGACGGTCAGGATGGGCGGCGCTCTCCTTCTCTTCTTCTCTTGGGCTCGATCGACGGTACGAGGGAGGCCACGTGGATGATCTGAGGGCTGGCAGTGCAGGGGCCTCTCTCCTCGCACGAACGGTCCGGATGGCTCCTCGAATGATCGGATGGACGCTGCTCCTCAACGAACGGACGGTCACGATCAGAACTGAAGCAGAGGCCTCATCGGACGGCTCTGGAGGATGGTGAAAGAACTCGACGCCGGCGAACTTCGCCGGCCTCCTGCGTGAGCTACACTGATCCTCAGCTGCTTCTGGATATCGGAACAGGTTCCTGGTGAAGGCCCGCAGCTGATGGTATTGGCCGATAGCCCAGCCGAGCCCTGGAGGGGCTCCGGCGAGGCTGGCGGCGCGAAGCTTCCGGATAGAATGTAAGGGGGGCTCAGCTGCCTCCCTTTTAACCTGCAAAGCACACAGAAAGCTTCGCGGGTCGAGGGCAAAATGCCTCGACCCAAAGAAGCGGGGTGAAGGTGATCTGTGCGGTGGGGCGGAGGAGCTCCGGCGAGGCGGAAGACGGTGGAGCTCGACTCCCAGCTCCGGGGCGAGCTGGGTTGAGTGGCTAGGCGAAGAACGTGCGTGAGGAATAGGCGAAGGCGATGGGGTGCTCCGATGATCGAAATATGAAGCGAGATAGCCGGAATCACAGGAACACGGCGAACGGTCGATTTGGGCGAAATCCAAAATTACTCTAAATGGCTAAGCGAAATGAATACCTGGGTGGCGCGGTAGACTATGCTGGAGCTCAGCTAGCTCCTGGTCCTTGCCTCAAGGGTCGTCAACGCCCGAGGCTCGAGCTCCGGGTGGTCGTCGGAGCACGGCTGCAAGAAGCGGCCGGATCGATGGTCGAACACCTCCTCCTCGCTGCGACACCGGCGGGGGCAAGCTGTCACCTTGCTGGTTGCGATGGAGCTCACTGGAAAGAGAATGGCGAGCCAAAGATGGCGTGAGAGTGCGGCGGAGCTCCAACTTTATAGTGCTAGGGGTCCGGGAAGAATGGAGTCGGGCACGACGATCGGCGCGCGGATCCCCATGCAAACCTCCGGGCGAGGATCTCGGGTGTGTGCAGATGGATTAGGGCCCGGGGTTTGCGGATTTGGTATTCGGATCAGGTGGGGAAAAGATCGAGAAATCGGGTCGAAACCCAGATCCGCGCCTCTGGTGGTCCTGGGGGAGGTGTTGACCGGGGGTCAACAATCCCCCGTGGACCAATCAGAGGCCGCCAAGGCTGAGATTTTTATTTTATTTTTTTTGGGCCTTTAAATGGCCGAATTTCCAAAAACTCAAAACATGAAAAATGTTTGTTTTAATTTTTTCTATTTTTTTGTGATTTTTAATTAATTTTTGGAAATGAAATAAGGTATTTACATAATGTAGCTATACATAGGTACTTATACAATATATGATTTTTGATTTTGATTTTTAATTAGTTATTTTCATACATTTTTATTCCCAATTTATATTTTATTTATTTATAGGATAAAATGAGGAATAAAAGGCTATTTTTACTTTATTTTTATTATTTATATACATATGGGAAATAATTATTTATTTACACTCATATACATGGTATATATACAAGATATTTTTATATTTTTAATTTTGTAATTTTTTATTTGATTTTTGTTTCTTTTCTTTTTATTTATTTTATTTTCAAAACATAGAAGAGGATATTTACAAAAAAGTTTTGAAAGTAAATAACTTTATTTACAAGGTGAAATAAATAAAGAAGGTGGTCTATGTATAAGGTAAAAGGGGTATTTTTGGGTTTTTGATTTTTAGATTTTTATTTTGTTTTTAATGGCTTATAAATATGTACACAATATATACAAGCATATTTTTTAGTTGAGGAAAATATTATTTTATTTATTTACATAAATATGTACACATGAGCCCCTATCTCCCTCTACTTTGGTTTTTATGCGGTCAGGCCCATGCTGAGCCCTCCCTTGGGTTAGGTTGCTCAATATTTATTCTAAATATTTCCCTCTTTTTCTTTTTCTTCTTTATTCTTTTATTTTTGCACAAAAACATGCTAATTATTTATATTTACACAAATGCATGCTTTTGCTAATTTTCCCTATTTACACATATCTACATGCATTTGCATAGGTTTTTGTAGCTAAAATATAAGAATAAAGAGTGATGAATGGGTATTCATCACCCCCCTATACTATACTTTGCTAGTCCCTTAGCAAACACTTATTTGAAAAAGAAGTGCAAAAGAAAGAAAAAGAAAAAGAAAAAGAGAATGTACATGGATCAAGGTTGATTATTAAACTTGCCTTCATTAAATTGAGGTATGGAGCTTAATCAGATCTTTGGATTATTAATGTGTCGGAACCTTATTTAGACTTAAGCTTAAAACCTAACAGCCTCCAAGTTCCACTAATCTATAATCAAGACTCCTCAATGTTCCAGATCAGAACAAGTCATCAACCACAAACCCTGAAGACCATGAATCTTTTCCTGTCCTGTGAAAGTGAGGTCTAAGCTCTCCACCTCAGAAATGGCAACTTGACAACCCTCCCCAACAAGGTAACTCTATGACCTCAATCTGGCCACTCTTTCCTCGAGGAGCGGGGTATTCCCTTCTAAGTTCAAGTACAATCGGCTCAAGAAGAGGGGGAAGAAGAGAATGGGTCAAGGCCAGTGTAGCCAAGTACCCTTGGGAGCTTGACCAGTGTAGCCAAGTCTCCCTGCTGCAAGCTACAACAGGTGGATCATGAAACCAAGCTTTACTTATTGCACTTATATACATACTCCGGTGGGATTATCATTTTCTCTCAGACCCACCACTTTTTTGGAGTTCTTTTCTTTTTCAAGTTTTTTTTTTAGTGCATCTATACAACATGTACATGTGCAGCATATATACAAGGAGTTTTTCCTCTTGAGCCAGTAGACTATCCCTCTTTTGAAGCTTTATTGCAACCCACAACTCTCGTCGTTAGACTTCATGGCAACCAGACCAAGTTGAGACGCACTTCCTTCACTAAATGAAGAAGAGAGGTTCCGCCTAGAAGTACTACCCTCATATGCTACCCCAAGCCAAGGAAGACTGCCTCCTCACCACCTCATCCGTAGAGAGCTCGGTGCATAGTGCGGTTGTCCAAGTAAAGCCATAATCTATATGAGTCATGTGTTGTTGTTAAGTGCTCTACTTAGGCTCATTGAGATGACATGTGATCATAGCCTAGTGGACTCAAAGAATTAAGTCACCATGGACCTGAAAAGCCTTAAACCTAAGCCCTATAAGGTTCCTCTTAGAGTTAGGTGGATTAAGATCTTAATCAAGCTCCATTTCTCAATTTGAATTCCAGGCTAGTTTAAATGTCAACTATCATCCAAGAAAAACTATATACATATGTACAAAAAGATGCATATTTACACAATATTTTACAATCATGCAAAATTTTTGGAAAATGTTTTGAAATCATGAATGATGATGCATGAAGTGCAAGTTTTGCAAAAGATATTTACACACATTTACACAAGATTTTTGCAAACTTTTGATTTTCAAAACATTTTGGAAAAATTTTGTACCATATACATAATTTTGATACAGAAAATATTTACACAAGCTTTACACAAAAGATTTTTGAAATCATTTTTACAAAAATAATTTGTACCCTAGCTATGTATGTGCAAAATAAAAGAAGATTATGTACATGAAAATTTTTAATTTTTGTGGTTTTTAGCCATTTTTTATTTATTAACACACTCACACAAAGTACGAGTTATGGCTAAAGTATATATGAAATATATACACACCCCCCTATACTTAGCTCGAACGATGTCCTCGGAGTCAAGAGCGATGAAGAAGACATAACTCGTGCTATGTATAGGGAAGTGAAAAGGAAGGCTATACAAAAGGAGATGAAAAGTCAAAAGGGACTCGGGTCTTCCCCCTATACTTAGGATCAAGTAATCCTAAGTATAGCAGGCTGTATACTAAGGGAAAACCGAGTGGAGAATGTACAGGGTCTACCCCCCTATACTTAGGGTAAGATGCCCCTAAGTATAGGCAGCAAAAATAAGGGTAGACAGAAACAAGAGAAATACCCAAAGGGTCTCACATCCCCCCTATACTTAGGGTAAAGTGCACCCTAAGTATAGCATAATCAAAAGATGAGGAAAGGGATGTGGGACTAAAGAAAGTGATGATATAGACATCTGGATCTATGTACAGCGGAGGGTCAGTAAAGCTCAGGTGTGAGATGCATTAGATGTGAGTCAAAAGACCACATCTCACGCAAAATGAATAGGGGCAAGATCAACGACCCGCGGCTCATGATCTAGAAATGGCTTGAGCCACTGGCCGTTCACTCGGAAGGTACTCTCAGAAGACAACTCGGATATGTCGATGCTACCGTTGTCGTGTACCTTCCGAACCAGATAAGGTCCTTTCCATTTGCTCTGTAGCTTCCCTGGGAATAATCTAAGCCTCGCATCAAACAGCCATACTCTCTGTCCAATCTCAAAATGTTTGTGGCTGATATGTGAATCATGCCACTCCTTGACTTTCTCCTTGTAATGTAGGCTTCTTGTGAAAGCTGCATCTCTAAGCTCTTCCAGGGCAGCTAGCTCTGCCCTCCTCTGGTCTCCTATACCATCTGGATCCATGAGAATGTCTGTAACTGCCCAGAGTGACTTGTGCCTCAGCTCAACAGGTAGGTGACAAGGCTTGCCATATACGAGGCGAAAGGGAGATGTACCCAAAGGTGTCTTGAAAGACGTCCTATATGCCCACAAGACCGAGTCCAAAAGCTGTGACCAGTTCTTTCGGTCAGGGCGGACGACTTTCTGCAGAATTGTCTTGATCTCCCTATTCGACACTTCGGCTAGACCATTCGTCTGTGGATGATACGGTGTAGCAACGCGATGATCTATGCCGAACTCGCTAGCAAGTGCCTTCACCTGGTCGTTGATGAAGTGAGATCCCCCATCAGAAATAAGAACTCGTGGAACCCCGAACCGCGTGATGATATGCTTCCTCAAGAATCTGCAAACTGTCCTCGCATCAGCAGCTCGGGCGGGGATAGCCTCCACCCAACGACTCACATAGTCTACGGCCAACAGAATGTACTCAAATCCCTGACTCTTAGGGAATGGACCCATGAAATCGATGCCCCATGCGTCAAAAACCTCACAGAAGTGAATGGGCTGCATCGGCATCATATCACGCTGTCCACAAGTGCCCATCCTCTGACAGTCAGTACACCTCTTCACGAACTCCTTTGAGTCCTTGAAAAGGGTAGGCCACCACAAGCCGGATTGGAGCACTTTCTGTGCCGTTCTCCTCCCAGAATGATGTCCTCCTGTCTCAAGCTTGTGGCAGTAAGTGAGGACGCTATGGTGTTCCTCCTGAGGAATACACCGACGCCAGACGCTATCCCCTCCTTCGTGGTAAAGGATGGGATCCTCCCAATGGTAAGATTTGGCCTTCGCGAGGAAGGTCTCAAGCCTCTGCCTGGGCCAATCTTGTGGGACTTTCCCAGCAACGAGAAAGTTCACAATATCGGCATACCATGGGAGTGAGGCGATAGCAAGGATCGCCTCATCTGGGAAGGTATCTCTGATCGGATCAATCTGCTCTGACTCCTCAGGCTGCTCTAAACGGGATAAATGGTCCGCCACCACATTCTTGACTCCAGGCTTATCCTTGATCTCAATGTCGAACTCCTGGAGTAGAAGGATCCATCTAGTCAGTCTGGCCTTGGCATCCTTCTTTGCCATGAGGTACCTGATGGCGGTGTGATCTGTGTACAAAGTCACTCGGGATCCAATGATATATGATCTGAACTTATCCAGGGCAAACACTACTGCTAGCATCTCCTTCTCTGTGACCGTATAATTCCGCTGGGCGGAATCCAATGTGCGGCTAGCATAGTGTATCGCAAATGGTACTCCATCCCTCCTCTGTCCCAGCACTGCCCCTACGGCAAAATCGGAGGCGTCCGTCATGATCTCAAATGGGAGAGACCAATCAGGTGGCTGGAGGACAGGAGCCTCAATCACACATCTCTGGAGAGTAGCAAACGACGAAAGACACTTGTCATCGACAAGGAACTCGGTGTCTTTCGTCAGGAGGTCAGTCAACGGTCGGGCAATCCTGCTAAAATCCTGAATGAATCTCCTATAAAATCCCACGTGCCCCAGAAATGACCGTAACTGCCTCAGATTGGACGGCGGTGTGAGTTTCCCTAATGACATCGACCTTGGCCGGATCAACCTCCATGCCCCTGTTGGAGATGATGTGGCCAAGCACCGTCCCTTGAGTCACCATGAAGTGACTCTTCTCCCAAGATAGCACCAAGTGATACTCAATACATCGCTGGAGTACTCGGTCTAGGCAGTCAAGACAGGAGTCGAATCCATCGCCGTAGACCGAGAAATCGTCCATGAAGACCTCAAGGCACTCCCCTACCATGTCCGAAAAGATCGACAGCATGCACCTCTGAAAAGTCGCAGGGGCATTGCATAGACCAAATGGCATGCGTCGAAAAGCATATGTGCCGAAGGGACAGGTAAAGGTGGTCTTCTCCTGATCCTCAGGAGCGATGGCCACTTGGTTGTAGCCCGAGTACCCATCCAGGAAGAAATAGTGGCTCTTCCCTGCCAGTCTCTCAATGATCTGGGTCAATAAAAGGCAGGGGGAAATGGTCCTTCTTGGTGGCTTGGTTGAGTCTCCTGTAGTAACACAAACCCTCCAAGAGGTGGGTACCCGTGTAGCAATCTCCTCTCCCGACTCACTGATCACAGTCGTGATGCCCGTCTTCTTGGGCACCACATGCAAGGGGCTGACCCACTTGGAGTCGGAAATGGGATAAATAAAACCTGCACCCACCACTTCGATATTTCCTTCATGACAACCTCTCTCAGGTTGGGGTTCAGACGCCGCTGGAACTCACGCGACGGTTTTGCCCCATCCTCGAGATAGATGTGGTGGGAGCACACTGATGGATCAATCCCATGGAGATCTGCTACGCTCCATCCGATCGCCTTGCGGTTCTTTTCAAGAACCCCCATCAGACGGGATTCCTGCTCTCCAGTCAACTCAGCGGAGATGATGACTGGGTACATCTCAGGATCGCCCGCAAGGAATCGATACTTCAGCGAAGTAGGGAGCGGCTTCAGCTCTGGTATGCTGGGTGCTGGCAAATCTGGCTGTGGAAGGAACTGAGTGAATGCTGCAAGGTCGGCCAAATCTGCCTGGGAGAGTGAAAGTGTACTCTCGCAAACTGGGTCGGGAGAAGGCGGCTCAACTGCACTGTCTCTGCTCTGCTCTGCCTCTACCTCCTCCGCTGTAGGCTCAGGTGAACTCAGGTCTGGCATCTGATCATAACAATCGGCCCAATCAGACTCTGAGTCCGAGGGATCTGCATCAGAATCGGTGGCATCAGTACCACCGGGAAACAAGGTGGCCTCAGCACCACCATCACTAGTCAATGTGCTGCGATCGAGGACCGGCTCCGCCGCCACAATAGTATCCTGCACCAGGTCTGTGCTCTCCAGACTTTCCTCTGCTATCATCTCTGCATCAGCTGTGTCTGACAGTGAGAGGGTAGTCTGTGACTCAAGGTCTGCCCAAGCTGCCTCATCATCTGTGATCACAAAATCACAGTCCTGGTGGATGTCTGCCTCTGCGTCTGTCAGCTGCTCTGAGTCGGTACTAGTGTCTGAGCGGGATCTGGATCTGGCTCTGTAGTCCTCGACCGTCTCTATTTGTATACTCTCGCCCTGGACGCGAAAGTACACCTTCCCGCTATCATGATCAGTCACCGCCTTGGCTGTGGCCAAGAACGGACGACCAAGGATGATGGGGGTATCGGCCACTGATTCAGGGATCTCCATGTCCAACACTACGAAGTCCACGGGGAATTGCAAACCCTGAATAGTGACGATAACGTCTCGTAGCAACCCCTTCGGCCTCTTGACAGATCGATCAGCGAACTGAAGGACTGTCCTGCTCTGTCGAAGAGTGCCCAACTCGAAGCGGTCGAGAAGGGCTGCCGGAAGTAGGTTGATCGAAGATCCGCTATCTAAAAGAGTACGGTCGAACCACTGCTCTCTGATCTGGCATCTGACATACGGGGCCCCTGCATCTGGCCTCTTGGCTGGCAGTCGGTTCTGAATCGCAAAGCACGTGGCTTTGGTCAGCACATGGATCTCTGAAGTGTGGTTCCTCCTCCTCCTCCTAACTGTAGTCCTCTCTCTCAAAGATCTCTGGAGGAGGGGGATGTGCTGCAAAGCCTCCTGGAGGGTCAGCTGGATGTGAAACCGATCTATCATGCTCTGGCTGAACTCCTCAAACTCTCTCTTTTTTGAATTATTTTTCTTCCCCTTCCCCATCTGAAGGGCTCTAGGGAAGGGGATCACTGGGTCCTTCTCGGATGAAGGACTAGGAAAAGATCTACGCGGTTCAAGGACCGGATCCACACATACATCATGCACCACAGTGGGACCAAAAGAATGTAAACCTTTTCCTTTATTCATCACAGAATCCTGAGATACATGACCATGAGGAAAAACAACATCAGATCTCTCTCTACAAACACCGGTGGCCTCAGTACCACCACGGATGGGCTGCTCTGCTGCTGCTGGTGAAGGTAGACGTCGAGCGGCATCAGTACCGCTCACTGGCTCGGCTGCTGCTGGGGTGGCATCAGTACCACCTCCTGAATCTGGTGAAGTGGCGGCCTCAGTACTGCCGGTGGGATCAGCATCCTCGGTGGCCTCAGTACCACCGTCATCAACTGGAGCGGCCTCAGTACCGCTCTCCTCCTCCTCCTGTGGCGCCTCTGGATGGTGCTCAGCTGAGGCGCCGCCGCCGGCTGGGGTCCTACCGCTCCTAAGCGTGGCAAAATCAACATCAAACAGATCTGAAGAAGTATCATCAAATGGATCGCTAGGAGTGGCTAACTCAGTATGTACTACCTGCTCAGACTTCCGCTTCAGGTTGTTCGGATTGGGCTCTATCTGTGCAGGTATGGCGGCCTTCCCTCTCACCAGGTCCCGCAACTCCTGGCGGAACTCATCCATCTCCTGTCGGAATGTCGCCTGCTGATCCGTGAGGAGGCGGGTGATGTCATCCAAAGCGGGGCTCTCGTGGGAGCCCGACGGGTAGCCTCTCTGTGGGTGAGGCTGCTGGTACTGCTGTGGGTGAGAGGGGTAGGACGGAGGGTGCTGCTGGTGCTGGTATCCCGGGTGAGCCTGCTGCTCACGCCTCCAAGACTGTCCCTGCTGATAGGGACGAGGACCATAGGACGACTGCTGCTGGTAAACTGGGGGCTGCTGCTGCGGCTGCTGGTGATGGTCTCTCGGCTGGGAGTACTGCCCTCCCTGACCTGACGGCTGCTGCTGGGGCTGGGCACCACCACTCCCCCACCTGAATCCAGGATGGTCTCGTCGGATCCCAGGCTGGGGACGGTCGTACCAGATCCCGTTGACATCCATCAACGGCTCTGCATCCAAGGGGGCTGGGGGTAGTACTGCCAATGGCTGGTCCGGCTGGTAGACCACCATCTACATCTCTGGAGACGGTGGAGACTGGTAGGTGTGCTGCGGCTGCTGGTACGGCTCCGCCTGTACAAGGTGAACCTGTCTAGGCTGCGCTGGGGCGCTGGAGCGCTGGGACGAGCTGCTGCTGCTGCCGGTGTCGCCTCGCGACTGAAGACGGGGCTGAGAAGCCGTCTGTGTCTCCTGGAGACACATGATCTGTGTCTTCAGGTCGCTCAAGACCTGTGCCATCTGATCCATCTGTGCTATGCTCTGGCACTGCTTCTTCTCTATCAGCTCCATGCGGTCCAGCTTCTCGCTGATGATCCCCATGTCTGCAGCTGATGACTCTGCCTGTGCTGCTGCTGCTGCAGACGAATTGACTGGACCTGCATCTACCCGTGCGATCCTCTGGTACTGCACGGGTCCTGGTTGAAGTGGCTGGGTCTTCTGGGTGTAGAGACGGGTCTGGGACATAACCATGTAGTTCTCCGCCATCTCCTCAAAAATCGCCCAGACCTGGTCATGGTCCTTGGCGAAGTAGGACCCGCCACAAGAAGCATTCACCAGGCCCTGTAGCTCTGGTGACAACCCACTGAAAAAGCTCTGAACTAGGTTCGGCTTCGTGATATCATGGTGTGGGCATCTGTCCAAGAGCTCCCTGAACCTCTCCACGGCCTCGTGGAACTGCTCGTTGGGGAACATGGAGAAGTTGCTGATCAGGGCCCTCGCTGCGTTCGTCCGCCCGAGTGGATAGTACTTGTTCAAGTACTCGGTGCGGAGCTGCTCCCAGGTGTAGACGAATCTCCCCAAGTGTTTCAGCCAGGTGGCTGCTCTGTCTGCTAGGGAGAAGGGAAATGCAATCATCCGTATGGTATCCTGGTCCACATGCCTGTCGTGGACAGTACTGCAAATCATCAAGAACTCCTGTAGGTGGAGGTGGGGCTCCTCTGTAGCCAGTCCATGGAACCTCGGAAGCATCTGCAAGGTGTTCGGGGGGAACTTGAAGTCCCCCACGATAGCCGGAACCACCACCCAGTGGTGCATCAGTGTAGAGCCGGGATTGTGTAAATCCCTCATCGGTCTAGGTGGTCCTGCTCCTCCTGCGGCTGCTGCCGCTGCGGCGGCGGCCGCGGCTGCTGCTGCTGCTGCTGTGGCTCGTGCCTGTGCCTGTGCCTCATCGGGCTCCTCGGGCTCGCTCTGTGCATCTCTCTCTGCTCTGAGCCTCTCCATCTCACGCCTCATCTCTATCATAAAAGCTCCCTGATCGTGGAGCTGCTGCTGGACTGTCTCTAACTGTGCGATCAGGGTGGAGTTGATCGCTCCCTGGTCCAATACAAAGTGCTCGGGTCTGCGGGAGTGATCGTCAGAACTGCCGGCCATCGCGACGTCTGCAAAATCGAAGGAGCCCAACTCAGGTGCTGTCAAATGAATAAGTCTCTCCTCGGGCTCATGTCTCTCAGGTAGATCAGAAAGGGGGTCGAGGGGGAACAGGGTGGAATCATACTCGGGCTCGGAGAGCGGGTCTGAGCTCTCGCGGGCCAACCTAGATGATGTGGTAGACGCGCCCGAAAGCGGTGCAACCAAAGGCTGCCTAAGAGATCGTCTACCCATCATCTTGATCTAGCGAGCAGGCAGATGAGATCTGGAGAAATTACGATCAGAAAACAAACCCCCGGTTCACCAACACAACACGAGCTGAAGACCGTGAAAGTTCGGTCAAATTATCTTGTCTATTTTATTTTGGTGAACAATCAAGATAGCAGAGCGATTACGTGACCTGTTAGGATATCCGCTGCTAACCCAACCGACTGGCCCGCACAGATGAGTCGGTAATCAGTCGGGTTTCGTAACGGGGGGCTCTACCTAGTGTTCGGGGTCACTCTCTCGCACAAGCAAACCAAACAATGAGGGGGTTGCTCTCCCCAAGACAAAATTTTTAGGGTGAGCGAGTTTTAAGATCAATAATTTTAAACAGTCCCAATTTTATGGTTTTTCTTTTTAGGTATTTTTCAAGCAAACAAAATCGCCTAACGAATTTTTCGGTTCTCCTGGTTATTAAGTCCAAAAACGGGGGGAGAAGACGAAAAAGCCGATGCACGTGAAATCAATGATGCATGCTGAGTAAGAAATGCGTACCTGCCTCCAGCACTCTACATGCAAAATGATCCGCGCATAAAATAAAAGGCAGAAAATAAACTAAGCTATATGATGCACGGTAAAAAGCCGAGTCCTAAACAGGCAATTTCTATTGATCGTGAAGAACAATAGTTAGTCAACCGAATCGAGTCCGGAGTCCGATCTTGGGAGTCACTCGGTGCCCGCCACAACGGGTCCTGCCAGCGCTGTATGTGACTCCTAACGGCACGTGGTCTCAAATCCGATCAAACTAACTTTTTCAGTGAATTTTAGTAAGGTCCAATTACGTTCTATAGGAACAGATATTCTATTAAGTGTTGGGCCTTAGAGATCCTACGTCACAATCAACAAAAATCCTATGTCTAGGGGCTCGAGCAAAAACCGCGAAAAATCCGGAAAATGACAGTAAGAAAAGAAAAAGAAAACCGCGATAAAAACCGCGAAAAAGCCGCAGGTCCTAATGGGTCCCCCGGGCACGCCGGTGCTCGACGAAACAGACCCGCTACGGTCTAAGTCTAAGAGTCCAAACAGTCTCAGAGTCCTGTATTATTACAATTAATAATGAATGAAATAAACTATCCTACTGCCTCACTCCACTCAACTCTCTCCTCTCGCTCTCTCCTGCGGCTTCGTAGAGAAGGAAGCCGCCTTCGAGTCTCGCGGCTGCACCGGCTCCTCGAAAGTCGCCTCCGCGGTCCTCGGGCCCTCGCAAGAAAAGAAAGAAAGTGGTCAGACCAATAAACAATAATCAAATAATAAATGAAAATAAAAACAAGGGTATATGTGCAGAAATGGAAATAAAATAAACACACAAAAATAAAACAAAAATAAAAAGAAAAGAAAATCAAAATAAAACAAAATAAAAAAAAAGAAAATAAATACAAAAGCCGCGAAAAGCCGCGAGCTCCGAAGAGCCGCGAAAAACCACGAAAACAAAAACGAAAAAAATATAAACACTACTAAGCCGTGCTCCCCGGCAACGGCGCCATTCTGATATCGGGCCCGATCACTAGGGTATGAGGTACAAAAATCAGGTCGTTGTGACCCAAGCAATCAGACCACGTATATCAAGAAAAATCAACCACTCAAACAGATAAAATAATCAAGCGCGAAAGAAGAGCGGTCTAGCTATAAGATTAACCTGGTATAGCTCCCAGGGTCGAACACAAGGAGCACGGATTGGCCTAGGGCCTACGAAGTAGTGAAAATGAAATAAAAATAAAAGAAAATGTTTTTTAGTGGTTTTTGTTAATTTTTATATTTTTTTGGATTTTTAAAAGATAAAGAAAATAAAGGAAAGTAAACTCAAGGCAACTTCAACAATTTATTAAACACACCAAAAACAATGCAAAAATTAAGGAAAAATGGTTTTTATGTTTTTTAGGTTTTTAAGTGTTTTTGGTTAATTTTTGATAATTTTCTGATGGGTAAATTATTTTCTAAAAATCAAACAGTGCTAAATAAAAGAGGTACTGTCCAGCAAGGCTTGAAACTCAAAAATAAAATATCTAAGAGTCTCACTAAGCCCTGGAGGTAATTTTCCTGTAATCTAGAAAGAATAAGGAAATTTTAGGCACCCTAATTATTGTTTTTGGATTTTTAAATTAATTATTATAATTTTTATGGATTTTTAAGGGTTTTTCAATTTTTAGGGTTTTTACTCAATGGAAAATAGCCAAAATTGGCTAGAAAATCAGAAAACAAGCAAACAACAGTATCTAATTTTTTCAGAATTTTTGAAGGTGATTTTATATTTTTTTGGTATTTTTAAACCTAGACAGTAACTAAAAAGGCTGTTTTTGAATTTTTAAAAATACTAAATGAAAATAAAAATGTCCTCAAAAATCACTGAAATTCCTACACCATGGCAGGAGCCATGCGTCAAAATCTCATTGGATTTGGAGGTCGTTTGATATTTTATTCAAAAATGCAAAGAGGGCACAGTGCACAGGGACGATTGTGCAAATACCCGAGAATCTGGGGGCTCTGGTGCAAAATACCCAGCAAGTCACGCGCGTGGCACGTGGCTGGGGCACACAGGGACCAAATGGTAATAAAAACCAAGTCTTAGGGCCTTTTGATAACTCGTATCAAAAGCTCAGGGACTCGGTTGCAAAAAGCCCAATAAAATTCGCACATGCGTAATAAAAACACTCACAGGGGCATAACTGCAATTACTCAAAAATATTCATTCATTTCATAACAACCCAGTTCTACAGGACAAAAGATGCAAAATTCCCAACACAACACGTGACGAAGCACGTGGTCACATACACACAGGGGCATACATGCAATTAAAACTAAGCACAAGGTCCATACTGCAAATAACCCTACGTAAACAAAGTTCTAAAAATATTTACAGGACTGGAAATGAAATGACAAACTAAGAGGGGGCCCTAAGATATTTACCCCTTTATTGGTCGACGGCCAGATGCGCGCCACGTGGTGGATGGACGGTCAGGATGGGCGGCGCTCTCCTTCTCTTCTTCTCTTGGGCTCGATCGACGGTACGAGGGAGGCCACGTGGATGATCTGAGGGCTGGCAGTGCAGGGGCCTCTCTCCTCGCACGAACGGTCCGGATGGCTCCTCGAATGATCGGATGGACGCTGCTCCTCAACGAACGGACGGTCACGATCAGAACTGAAGCAGAGGCCTCATCGGACGGCTCTGGAGGATGGTGAAAGAACTCGACGCCGGCGAACTTCGCCGGCCTCCTGCATGAGCTACACTCCTCCTCAGCTGCTTCTGGATATCGGAACAGGTTCCTGGTGAAGGCCCGCAGCTGATGGTATTGGCCGATAGCCCAGCCGAGCCCTGGAGGGGCTCCGGCGAGGCTGGCGGCGCGAAGCTTCCGGATAGAATGTAAGGGGGGCTCAGTTGCCTCCCTTTTAACCTGCAAAGCACACAGAAAGCTTCGCGGGTCGAGGGCAAAATGCCTCGACCCAAAGAAGCGGGGTGAAGGTGATCTGTGCGGTGGGGCGGAGGAGCTCCGGCGAGGCGGAAGACGGTGGAGCTCGACTCCCAGCTCCGGGGCGAGCTGGGTTGAGTGGCTAGGCGAAGAACGTGCGTGAGGAATAGGCGAAGGCGATGGGGTGCTCCGATGATCGAAATATGAAGCGAGATAGCCGGAATCACAGGAACACGGCGAACGGTCGATTTGGGCGAAATCCAAAATTACTCTAAATGGCTAAGCGAAATGAATACCTGGGTGGCGCGGTAGACTATGCTGGAGCTCAGCTAGCTCCTGGTCCTTGCCTCAAGGGTCGTCAACGCCCGAGGCTCGAGCTCCGGGTGGTCGTCGGAGCACGGCTGCAAGAAGCGGCCGGATCGATGGTCGAACACCTCCTCCTCGCTGCGACACCGGCGGGGGCAAGCTGTCACCTTGCTGGTTGCGATGGAGCTCACTGGAAAGAGAATGGCGAGCCAAAGATGGCGTGAGAGTGCGGCGGAGCTCCAACTTTATAGTGCTAGGGGTCCGGGAAGAATGGAGTCGGGCACGACGATCGGCTCGCGGATCCCCATGCAAACCTCCGGGCGAGGATCTCGGGTGTGTGCAGATGGATTAGGGCCCGGGGTTTGCGGATTTGGTATTCGGATCAGGTGGGGAAAAGATCGAGAAATCGGGTCGAAACCCAGATCCGCGCCTCTGGTGGTCCTGGGGGAGGTGTTGACCGGGGGTCAACAATCCCCCGTGGACCAATCAGAGGCCGCCAAGGCTGAGATTTTTATTTTATTTTTTTTGGGCCTTTAAATGGCCGAATTTCCAAAAACTCAAAACATGAAAAATGTTTGTTTTAATTTTTTCTATTTTTTTGTGATTTTTAATTAATTTTTGGAAATGAAATAAGGTATTTACATAATGTAGCTATACATAGGTACTTATACAATATATGATTTTTGATTTTGATTTTTAATTAGTTATTTTCATACATTTTTATTCCCAATTTATATTTTATTTATTTATAGGATAAAATGAGGAATAAAAGGCTATTTTTACTTTATTTTTATTATTTATATACATATGGGAAATAATTATTTATTTACACTCATATACATGGTATATATACAAGATATTTTTATATTTTTAATTTTGTAATTTTTATTTGATTTTTGTTTCTTTTCTTTTTATTTATTTTATTTACAAAACATAGAAGAGGATATTTACAAAAAGTTTTGAAAGTAAATAACTTTATTTACAAGGTGAAATAAATAAAGAAGGTGGTCTATGTATAAGGTAAAAGGGGTATTTTTGGGTTTTTGATTTTTAGATTTTTATTTTGTTTTTAATGGCTTATAAATATGTACACAATATATACAAGCATATTTTTAGTTGAGGAAAATATTATTTTATTTATTTACATAAATATGTACACATGAGCCCCTATCTCCCTCTACTTTGGTTTTTATGCGGTCAGGCCCATGCTGAGCCCTCCCTTGGGTTAGGTTGCTCAATATTTATTCTAAATATTTCCCTCTTTTTCTTTTTCTTCTTTATTCTTTTATTTTTGCACAAAAACATGCTAATTATTTATATTTACACAAATGCATGCTTTTGCTAATTTTCCCTATTTACACATATCTACATGCATTTGCATAGGTTTTTGTAGCTAAAATATAAGAATAAAGAGTGATGAATGGGTATTCATCAAAACCTCATATCTTCCCCCATTCAGTGTTCGTTTTGATCCTACTCACTTTTGAACTAATGTACATTCAATTACCTTCAAAACAAGACCAAGTTTAAATGAATCGGAGCTCATATGTGAAAGTTGGATTTTGGGCCTCTTTTGTATATTTTGTATTTTAGCGGTTTTTGACCCAATATTTTATGAACATAATTAACCTATTTTTTCTCATTTATTTTTCATTTATCTTCTTTGATAAAAGTTCTATTAAAATGCACGAAAATTCAAATCCAAACTAAGCTTGAAATCAAAGAAACTAACTGAGTCTGAGTCTTCGCTAACTGTCTGTACAAAAGTTGTCTTTTCATCTTTTATTTTAATTCTTCTTTTTCTTGATTAATAAAAATCCAAAAAAAACTAGACTAATGTGTAAATATTTATCTTTTATTTTATCGTATTTTTTTCAGATTTTTATCTGGTTTAAAAATAATAAAAAAAATAGAAAACCCAAATATCTAGGTATTCTGTGTACATGGGATATCCCAAAAATATCACTTTGTGCAATCGATTTTGGTTTTGATGTCTTCATGAAAGTTGTAGATCTCATCGAGACAAGCAATTTTTGTGAAGAAACTTTTTTGATCCGAGGCCGTCTGCAATTTATTTTGTATTTTTCAAAGTTTTTATTTTCCGATTTTTGTGGTGCTGACACATGGCAGCTCCTGGAGCCACCACGTATCACCCATTTTTTAGTTTACTTTTACTTAGTTTTAAAAAAATAAAAAGATGTACGTGCGATGCACGTGCCTCATGCGCACGTGCCCAGCACGTGCTGCTCTCCTCATGCCCCTATTCAGGTGCCACGCGTCACCACCGCGGCCGCCCGATCTTGGCCGATCGGATGGTCGAGGACCATCATCCACCTCCAGCCTTTCCCAAATATGGAACTGCTCACCGCCCCGTGATCTCTGCCTGAGATCTCTCCCCTCGCCGCCATATCTCGTCTGCCCCAGCCGAATCCCTCATCTGATCTTCGTCTTCCCTGTGAATCTCGAAACTCCACCTTCTCGAATTGCCTCTGATCGATCAAATGCCCGTCGAATCCCTAGGATTTCGACCTTCCTTCCCCGATGTCACCCTGATCCTATTTAAGCCATGTCGGCCCTCCCTCGAAGACCCATCCGCCAATTCACATAGACGATGAGGGATGCGCCTCCGGCGGTGACAGTGCCAGATTGGCGACGCTCTCAATTGATGGGCGAGATTCGAGGTTTCGACCTCATTGCAGCACACCCCCCTGCCGGCTGCTTTTGCTCCGACATCCATCATCGAGCGAACCTCGGACAACCCTACAATTATCTTCATCTACAACCAACCTCGCCTACTCCGCTTCTCCGCCACGAGCTCCAACAACGCTTCTCCTACTCCATTTAACACCAACTACGCGATCTTCATCAACTTCATCGACTCCACCTTCGTCTCCGACGTCAACACTTCCTGCACCAGCTTCAATGCCAACCATCTGCACCAACATCGGCATCTTCACTGACCACGCATCAAGGCCGGGGCTTCGTTCCCAATGCCCAGGGCTGCAGGCCTTCCATCATCGATGGCGCTCCTTCGTCGTTGCTCCGCCAAGGGCCATCCAAGTGCCTCCTGCTCCACCCCGTTCCTCCGCTTCACCGACATCTCCCCGTTGCACGCCTCCACCGGGCGGGAGGCTCGAGGCCCTCTCCGCGTGCAAGGCACGTGATGGGAGGGAACTTTGCGAAAGAGCCCCCGACGTCTCTCTGATTCATGCAGAAGACCAACTCAAGGGTCACGTGCCTGGCACGTGACCACTTAGCATTTTTACAGAAGCAGCTCACTGATTGTCCATATTTATCATTCAGCCCCGCCACAAAGGGCACGTGCGGCGCATCTGCACCTCTGTCATTTTTGCAGACATACCCCTTGGGGGTTTAGGTATTCACATTTTCACCCATGCTCTGCATTTTTATATTTATTTAAATATTGTAATTGTATTTATACCCCTATATTCCCCCTTTGTTTTGGACTGCTACGTTGCACTATTTTATTTAACAAAATTTGCAATTTTATTCTACAATTAATTCTCTACATTATGGCATATCTCCGATATTTTTTTATCAATGGTTAATTAATAATTAATTGTTTTGTGGAAAATTGCATACTTTGCCCATATTTAGCTCTGAAATTTATAATTGATTAACCGTTGCTCCAAAAATTATCGAAAAATCATGGATTGTAGAATTAATTGTGTTTAACATTGTGCCAAAAAATATCAGCATTTGCATGCATAGTTTTCCTTATATAAATCATTTTGCATATTTCAATATTTAAAATTTAGTAGGTATTAAATCTCACATTTTTTAGGCTTAGGATTTTTCTGAAATCGATCACCTAGTGATAGATCTTGGATAATATTATCCCTTGAAAATAATTAGGTTTAATATTTATTATAATAAATATTGAAAGTCACTTTGTTTACATTTTAATATTCATAAAAAATCATCTTGCATCCAAAAATTCCAAAAACATTACAGTACATTCATTTCATCATACTTATCATCCTGGCCAAGTCTAATATTTTTCTGACATCGTTTGATTGATATTTACATTTTAGTCCCTAAAATAGGCCAAAATTGCATTTTTCATCTCTAATTGCAATAAAAAATACAAAAAAATCACCTCGAAAACCATGCACGAACTTTGATAGAAAAAATTATAGGTTGTTCCTTTGCCTCCTTGTTCTCAACCGTGGGACTTGTCCAAGTAAAATAAACATAAAACCACATGATTAAAAATTGACTAAACTTTATTGTGGTTATTTCTTGACCGATTTTGATTGCCCGCCTACAACAAAACGGCATTATTTTTAAGCGAACGATAATCCAATCTGCACTTTTTAACATCGGCTATTTCGGAACCGTCAATCTCTAAGTATAAAAAACAACGAGAGTGATGAACAGGATCAATATGAAACAAATCATTCACCCCCTTATACTTAGGATAAAATACATCCTATGTATAGCACGCACACATATATACACTGAAAAGAGGTGAATGATAAAATGGAAGAAGGAACAAATCAAGACGAAACTCATATATACAAAGTAGACATTGTTGAGGTGCCTCTCAACAAGCGCTAGAGTTTGCATCCCTAGCTGGGCGCAAAAGCTAGGTCAACGCAGTGTCATGGTTCAAGATGGCATATGTAATGCAAATGATGTACTGTCGTTGTAGTCTTGGTGTGAGAACAACAACGAACTCAGAAGAATCAAAAGAGACACTTGAACACTCACTCGGGTGGGTGTCGGCTACAGGGAAAAGAGAAGAAAACGTACAAATCGACTCCGATAGCACAAATGGAATAATCGACTCAAGATCAAAATGTAGTGAACAGGTGGAGCCGAAAAATCAATGTGGAGAAAGAAGGATCAATCATGGAATCCTCCACATTAATCAATGTCTTAAATGGGTATGGAAGGTCAAGAATAGGAGAATCTCTAAGAACATATGATGTATGTTATGTAGTAAATTCAGAAACAACATCGAACATCTCAAAGATCGGCTCATCCTCACGATGGTCGTCGAGGAGAGACAACTCAGACTCAGAAGAAAAATCAGAAGACTCGGTCTCGTGATCCGACAAATCAGATGCACATCTTGGAAATGAAACCGAGTACAAAGAATATATCACCCGCAGATAACCCTCGGAGAGATGGGAAAAATCAGAAAAACTCAAGGAAGAGAACGAACGATCAAACTCAAATAACGGGTTCTCTCTCGAAGTCAGAGAAAAGCCATCCACTGGATCAAAAATATAAGGCTCAAATAAATCTTGTTCAAGATCAAAGATCGTTGACATGCTAGAGTGAAGGGATCTAATCTTGGGAAATGTTGGACAGCATTTGGCCCTCGGAGTGAAATGTGGGAGGGAGGGAAAACATGGGTGATGATGATTTTTTTAGGTGATTGCCAATGATCTTGAGAAAATGAATGTAACAAACTCAATGCCAAGCACATACAAACACAATGCAACCCCAGATTCACCTACTCAGCCTCGGTGATGACTGTTAAAAATCAGTCATTAATCTTGTCAATTTTAGAGTTAGGTGATCAAACACAAAGTTGTACAAACATGTACGAAAGCCTGGGATTGGGGCACTAATCCTTGGTGTGTACATGGAAAACAAAATGTGAATACAATGAGGGGGTTACTCTCCCTAAAATATTGATATGAATCAATTACGTTTAATTTTAAGGGTCCAAGTTATATTAGTCATCCCAATTTTTTTATTTTCAAACTCCACTTTTTTTGATATTTTTGAATAAAAACATGTCTAACAAATTTTTTGATTTCCTTTATTCCTATATCCACAAAACAGATGGAGGAAAATGAAAAGGCCAATACATGAGAAAATATGAGATGCAAATGCTAGAGATAGAGGTGCATACCGGATTCCAACACTCTACATGTAATATGATCCACGCATAAAAATAAAACTAAACTATATGCAAATGTAAGTGAGAACTGTCCTAAGAAGTAACTTCTATTCGGGAAGAACCAAGTTATTATTTGCTTAAGTCTAAATGATCTATAAGAATATATATTCTTTTGGGGCTTTGGACCTAATAACTACTCGGTTCAACCAAATAATACCTAAGGTAGGGGCTTCACTCACAGAAAATAAAATAAAATAAAATCAGAAAATACAAATCTACAAGAAATAAAGAAAAATAAAAGCAATAAAAATAGCGAGAAAACATCGGTGAGGTCCCCCAAGTACACCGACACTTGGTGAAATAGACCCTGAATAATAGTGTCCAAGTGTCTCTAAGAAAAAATTAAAAGGGCACGTGCCGAAATTATTTACAAATTAATTACAAGAATTTTTTCAAAAGAATAAATTCTAAGCTAAAAGTGTTTGCTCTTTGATAAGCTCCTGCCCTCCTCGGTGCTCTTTCTTGTTGGTCGGTGAAGAACGTCTGGCCTCTGCTTCACTCAGGTGCTTCGGCTCTCCTATGATCGCCTCCTTCGCTCGGTGGGCCCTCACAAGAAAGAGGAAAGAAAGAATGTGTAAGAGACACAAGTATAAAAAATATGACCAATAATAAATGAATTATACACAGTGAATATGAACAATGAATAGGTATAGAAAAATATAAACAGAAATTTACAACCAAGAAGTAGGTCAAATTAAAAACCTAACTACTCTCATCGTGCCTCCCCAATAATGGTGTCGTTTGTTGAACGTGATTTCATTATATTTTTATTTAGATATATTGTGAACAAGTGTCTCGCAACCCACTCAAGAGTTAAACAAAAATTTTATTTACTTCTCAATTCAAATTAATTACAAAAAACTAGCAAGACAAAATTGCTATTAAATTTACACGTATAGCAACAGGATTGAAATCAGGGAGGCCACAAATCCCGAGGGTTGTTCAAATAATTGAAAAAAATCAATAAAAAGAATAAAGAATCTTAATGTACATCATGTTTTGTTTTCTTGTTAATTTATTTTTATTTTTTATTTTATAATTTTTATATTTTTCTGATTTTTTGAGTGATTTTTGAATTTGTAAATTTTTAATTTTCACGAAAATAATCTTGAAACAAGTTATATACAAAAATAGAAGAGGGCTATTTTTTGGATTTTTAAAATATAATAAAAATGATCAAAAAGGTAAAAATAAATTATTTTTGTTTTTCATACTTTTTAATGTTTTTGGTGATTTTTCAAAGATTTTTGAAGTAATTATGGATTTTATAAAAATCAGAAACTCAAAATAAGCTAAACAGTGAATAAGCAGAAATATTTTGCAATTTAGAAATATCAAATAAACTCAAAAATTACTTGATTTATTTTTCCTAAAAACTATAAGAAATTATCTACAAAAAGGAAGTAAAATCACAATTTTTGGAATTTTCTATAATTCTCTATGTATTTTATAAGATTTTTAGAGTTTTTCAATTTTTTGGGTTTTAAAATTTAAAATTTGCATAAGAAATAAAATATCACAAAAGCAAACTATTCTAATTTTTTGAAATTTTTAACGCGATATTCAAATTTTATGAATTTTGTAATGTTAAAAAGTAAAAAATGATATTTTTTCGATTTTTTAATAATGTTATAAAAATAAAATGCAATGAAAATTTTATATTATGAATGGCATACAGCAGGAACATAACAAGATTTTTGCATAATTTATTGTCCAACAAAAAATATTTATTCCAATAAAAGAATAAGTAAATTAAAGTCTGGATAAAGAGGGACATAATAATATTTATCCAATATTTATGAATTACAATATAACAAGAAAAAAATTACGGAAAATTTTCGTAATTTGCCCTGTGAAGACATGTGCAACATGTGTTGGATGCTGGTGGGGGTCTTTTTATGAATTCAGAAATGTTGGGGGAATGATTGCAATTTTTCCACATATTTAAGCAGGCGCACATGCTCCGCATGTGCGTCGCTTAGGGTTTAAGCAATGGGAGCTCGGTTGGTTTCTTCTTCTCCAAGCCAAAAAGAGGGTGGTGGCTTCTCTTCTTCTCTAAGCGACGGAGATGGTGGTGCGTTGCTACAAGGAGAGCTGCTGCTCCAGGAGGCGAGCGATGAATGGTGTTCTCCTATGATGGAGGGTTCCTTCGAGGGTGGTGTATCTTATGGTTCTTCTCCTACGTGCTCGAGAGGATCTTCTCGGTTGTCGATGGAACGATAGCAGGGGCACACTCCGATCGGCGTCAAGATCTATGGTGTTCCTCTAGCGTCGGTATGTCTCACAGGTGGAAGGATGGTGAAGGCAGTGTGGCGATCTTCAAGCTTTAACAGTAGCTGATGGATGGATGATATATGGTGATGCTCGAGGCTCGAGGTTGTGATGGCTCTAGTGATGGGTGGTGGAGCGAGATGGATCTAGACGGTAGCTCCAAACAACGGTGGTGATCGAAGATGGGGCGACACACGCCCTCTGGATGGCAATCGACGACGGTAAAGGGTGCGGCTGGCAGAGGTTCTCCAAGTGGCGATGGATATGGATAGCAGATCGAGACGGCGGCGACGAACGTAGGTGGTCCTCGTACGGCGGTGCGATGCTACAGGAGCGGCGGTGGGAGAAGGGCGGAGGGCAGTACGGTCGAGACGACGTTGGAGCTGTCGCCCCAAAAATTAACTCTCTCTTTTTTAATTTTTTTTGAAGAATACCATATGATCTTTTTATCATTTTTATTTTATCCTATGCACCTACAATAGAATAAAGATAAATGACTCTAGCACTACGACATTGAACAAAGTCTTGTGGTCTCAAAGAATTAAGTCTAGAAGACCTGAAGTATCTCAATTCCGGTTCCTATACAGTTCTTGTGAATAAGTGGATTACAGTCCAACCAAGCTCCAATCTTTGGATTTTATTTAGACTTGTTCAATTATCAACATTAATCCGAAAAATGCAAATTCTATGTACAATGCAAAGGAAATATTTTCGTGATGTGATTTTCTAGTTTTGAACTTTTTGTGGATTTTTGAAAAAGTTTAGCATTTTTTTGTGCAAAATTTTTTTTTTCTTTTTTTAAAAAACCATTTTACAAATTTTTTTGTAGATTTTTTATTTTGCACATTTTTAGGAATTTTTCAAAAACAAATGGTTTTTAGGAAAAGAAATACGTGCAGATATTTACACGTGAATGCTTCTTTGGTATCTACAAGAGTTGGGATTAAAGAATTTACACTAGTTGGTTATTCACAAGTTTATGTATAAATTTAAAGAATTTTATTTACTTGAATTGTATGTATAGTTATCCAAATAATGTGAAACATTTTTGCAATCATTTTTAGAAATTTAATTTACAAACTAATTTGACAAATGATTTTTACAAACATCTACAAAATTTGATAATCATTTTGCAATGATTTTTCAAACAGTATGTATAGATTTTTCAAAATATTTTTGTAACCATTTTCCAAACCTTTTACAAATATATTTTCAAAATATTTTATTCACACAATGAAAAGAATTTTTTACAAACAAAACATTTTTACAAAAGTTGAAAACATTTTACAAAATATTTTGCAAACCATTTTTAAAATATTTTTCAAAAAGACTTTCCAACCATTTTTCAAACATTTTGCAAAATGTTTCTAACCTGATTTATTAATCTATATATACAAAGAATTTTAATGAAATTTATACAAGTATGTTCTTTATAATTAATTGATTGTATTTTATCCATACCTATTGAAAATACGAAAGTATGAGTTATGGATAAAGTATATACAATATATATGACCCCCCCCCTACTTAGCTTGAGTTATGTCCTCGTAGATCAGAGAGAAAAGAGAAGACATGACTCGAACTGAGTATAGAAGAGCCTATACTACAACGACTGAAGAATAAAGAATGAATCAATGAGAAGTCGGCCATTCCCCCTATACTTGGGATCATTAATCCTAAGTATAGCAGACTGTATTCTTCATACAGGGAGGGTCAGGGTGGGAATGAACATATTAGTGACTCGTCCTGTCTCCCCTTATACTTCGGTTAAAATATCCCTAAGTATAGACAGGAATATCAACAAGAGAGGAGACAAGTGAGGTATCAAATAATAAATGGATGGACCCACTCATCCCCCTTATACTTAGGATGAATCATATCCTTGTTATAGCAATGATGACTGAGAGGAATGAAAGAAAGAAGCAACGGAAAAATGAATAGAAGAAAATAACAGAAGAAAAGAAGAAAAGAACAAAATTAAAGAAGAGTTTTAGAGGAGCATTATCTGAATCTGTTGATGTTGCTAAGGTGGTGGAGGCTTCCTTGTTGATCACCATTTGAACTGAATCGACAATGGCCAAGAATGTATCATGCTCGATATAAGTCTTCAGCGACTGATGTTGATAATAAAAAGTTGTGCATCAGGCGACAAGTCTGATATTAAGATGCTTCCGTTGTCACATACTTCTTTTACCATGAATGGCCCTATCCATTTACTCTTTAATTTTCCCGAGAATATCTTCAACTTTGGATCGAATAACCATACTTTCTGCCTAGTCTCAAAGATCTTTCATTTGATGTTCCGATCGTGCCAGCATTTAACTTTCTCCATGTAAATCAAGCAGTTATAATATGCATAGTCTCGGAATTCTAGGAGCTTGTTGTGATCCACTTTTGTTTGCTGACCACCTTCCTATGAGTCTAAATTGCAAATGTTCACTGCCCACAATGATTTATGAATTAATTCAACAGGAAAATGATAAGTCTTTCCATACACAAGATGATAGGGTGACATGCCCAAGGGAGACTTGTACGCGGTCATGTATGCCCATAGCACTGAGTCCAAGAGTTGGGACCAGTTCTTTCTGTCAGGTGACACAAGTTTCTACAGCATAGTCTTGATTTCTTTGTTTGATAGCTCGGCCAAGCCATTGGTCTGAGGATGATAAGGAGAGGTGACTCGGTGCTCGATGTAGTACTCCTTCATTAATTTCTTGACCTCTTTATTTATGAAGTAACTTCCCCCGTATGATATCAGAATCTTCAGTATCCACAACCGTGAAATGATGTTCTCTTTCAGAAACTGACAAACTGTACGGCTATCAATGGCTCAGGCAGGGATTGCTTCTACCTAGTGACTCACATAATCAACAGCAAGAAGGATATATTCAAATCCTTGACTAATAGAAAAGGGTCCCATGAAATCAATGCCCCAAGCATCGAACATGTCCGAAATATGAATGAACATCAGGGCATCAAATTTTTAGCAGTGAGGGTTCCTCCCATTTTCTAACAGTCAGTGCAGCCTTTGACATATGTTGTGGCATTCTTAAATAGTGTAGCCACCAGAGGACACACTACAAGACTTATGTTGTCGTTCGATCTCCAGAGTAGTGTCCACCAGATTCGATCGAATGAGAATGATCAAGGACATTATGATGCTCCTCTGAGGGATAAAACGATGCCAAAAACATTCTTCTCCTTCCCTGAATAAGAACGGATCTTCCCATTGGTAGAAATGAATTTTGGACAAGAACTTGTCCTTCTTGATCTTTGTCCAATCTTGTAGGACTACACCAGAGATGTGGTAGTTCACAACATATGCATACCAAGGGAAAGCTGCATGTCTAGAATTGACTCGTCAGGAAAGGTGTCTGTGATGGGTACACTACTCAGTGGAGGTTCTTGATGTTTAATTCTAGAGAGGTGATCTGCTACCACGTTTTGAACTCCATGTTTATCTTTGATTTCTAAGTCGAACTATTGGAGGAGAAGGATCAGTCTGATCAATCTGGCTTTACATCCTTCTTCTATTGTAGATACCAGATAGTAGAGTGGTCAGTATAAATTGTGACTTTAGATCCAAGCAGATAGGATTTGAACTTCTCAAGGATGAAAACCACAGTCAGCAACTCTTTATCTAGAATAGTATAATTTCCATGTGTTTCATCTAGTGTTTTGTTGGCGTAGTGAATGGTGTAGGGCATCTTACCACTTCTTTGTCTAAGACAGCCCCAACTGTGACTTCTGATGCATCTGTCATGATCTCAAAAGGGAGAGACCAATCGAGTGGCTATAGGATGGGAGCATGGGTGTCTAGATCTTTCAATTGCTTGAATGACTGGAGAACATGTTGATCAACATTAAACTCAGCCTCCTTTGCAGAGTAGCTCAGTGAGAGGTCAGGCAATGTGACTAAAGTCCTTGATAAATCTCATGTAAAAGCCGACATGCCCCAGGAATGACCCCGCATCTTAATATTCTAAGGTGGTTGAAGATTGGCAATAACATCCACCTTTGTCGGGTCAACTTCCATGCTACGCTTGGAAATGATATGACCCAGCACAATTCCTTAGGTGGCCATGAAGTGGATCTTTTCCCATGATAGCACAAGATTTACTTCACGACATTTCTGAAACACACTATCCAGATGCTCAATATAAGAATCGAAGCTATCACCATTGACCAAGAAGTCGTCCATAAAAACCTCGAGAAAACTGTAAAGAATATCAGTGAAAACTACAATCATGCACCTTTAGAATGTGCAAGGTGCATTGCATAGACCAAAGGGCATTCTCCTGAAAGCATAAGTACTGAACGGGCAAGTGAAGGTGGTCTTATCTTAGTTTTCTGGGGTGATTGCCACTTGGTTGTACCCAGAATACCCATCAAGAAAGTAGAGGAACTCCTTGCCATCCAATCTTTCTAACACTTAATCAATAATGTCAAGCGGAGGTGGTCCTTCTTCATTGCAGCATTTAGGTGGTGGTAATCCACACACACGTCAAGATGTTGGTACCCATGTAGAAATCTCCTCTCCTCTTTCATTGGTGACCATGGTCATCCATGATTTCTTTGGGACTACATGCAAGGGACTCACCCATTTGGAGTCGGAGATGGGATAAATGAAGCCTACATCGCACCATTTCATGATTTCTTTCATGATGACGTCCCATAAATTGGGGTTCAATCATTTTTGAAATTCTCAAGATGGCTTGGCATCATCTTCTAGCTAAATGTGGTGTGAACACAGGGCAGGATTGATACGTGGATGTCTGATACATTCCAACCAAGTGCCTTGTAGTTTTTATCTAGAACCTCGAGCAATCTAGATTCCTGATCCAGGGTCAGCCTGCTGTTAATGATGATCGAATACATCTTCTCTACACCAGCAAGGGAAGCATACTTGAGGCCTACTGGAAGCTGCTTTAATTCAGGTTTCGATCGAACTTGCTTCTCAGACACTTCAAAAATAGTCTAGTAGGTGTTTAATCTGCCAATATTTTTGATGTGTTGCTCACCTTGGTCACTTGTGGCTCAGCTAGTAATGTACTGAACAAATCATCAATGAAGTCCTCATGATCAGACTGGCATAGATCTTCTGAATCAAAAAGGCCCATCAGCAAGTGAGAATCAGACTCCCAGTTGACTTCGGAGCATGTGTGGATTGTGATTTCTAGGTCCTCCTCATGAGAGTGGATTTCCAGGTTTCATGTGTCCTTCAAAGACAATTCTTTATCTTTGCTACAATAATGTCACAGTCTGCTTCAAGCGGTGTTGGTCTACTTTCACCAGATACGAGCTTTGGTTTATTAACCATATCCACTGTTATTCTGTCGTTGCTCGAGTGAAATGTAATATTCCCAGACCCATAGTCAACCACGGCCTCTGTAACTTGCAAGAATGGCAAGACAAAATAATCGAGGTCTAGAGTAATGGTGCAAGAGAGTCCATATCAAGGACTACAAAATCAACAAAAAATCGCATGACATGCATCGTTACGACAATGTCATCCAACAGACCTCGAGGTCACTTGATTGATCGATCAACGAACTGAAGGATGATATTCGTAGGTTTCAACGGACCCAGCCCGAATTCTTGAAGTAATGATGAGGGCATGAGGTTGATTGAAGAGTTGCTATCAAGCAGAGTTCGCTCAAAGACCTGGTCAAAAATCTCGCATCTGATTAAAGGTGCTCCGTTGTCTGGCTTCTTTTCTGGAAGATTGATGATTAGTGCGATTGTAGCTATGGTTAGGATGTGTTTTTAAACTAGGTGGTGTATGTTATTGTGGTTCGACCAACACTTGTTCATGCATGCTTCCATCAAGCCCTTCTTCACAATGGGCATATATTCTATGGCTTTCATCAAAGACAATTCAACAGTCAAGTTATTAATAATCTCCATAACACTTGGATCAGATAATGCACTTTTCCATTTTGTAATTTTTTTGGATTTTTCAATTGCATCAGAAAAAGGAATGTGTACAGAACTGAAATCAAAAGTATTGTTCTTGTTTACGTCAGTATTCATGTCCACATCATCTTGTACAAGTGGTCTACAAAAAGGTGAGAAATCTCAAGCATGGGGTGGACATCCAAAAACGGTGGTCTATGCTCCGTCGGCTGGCGCTGGATCGGCTGCTAGCACTGGTTCCTCCATGGTTAGCGCAGCTTTACTTCGACTACAATCATTTTTTAGTCTTGTCTATTTTTTTATTTATTTTTTTTTGCTCTTTTGTTGGTTGGTGGCGACTAGCTGGTGTGAATCCTCCTCCTTCTTCTTCCTCACCCGAATTTGTGGCTGGTACAGCTGATGCAGAAGATGATGATTCACCATATGAAGCTTTATTCTTAACCCTCATAGTGGCAGACTGAGGCAAGGTCCTATTTCTCCTGAGAGTAACAACATTAGACAAAATAAAATCACAATCATCTACTATAGAGGCACAGACAAGACATTACATTCTACTAGCTCTTTTTCGCTTAAAATTATTAGGGTTGGCTTTGACCTGGGACGAAATTAGAGTTTTGGTGGCCATCAGGTCATCCAGCTTCTTTGTTATCTTTGTTAAACCCTTTACCAACTGGGTCAAGCAATCGAGGCTCGAGTTCACATGAATTGCTTTGGATAGTTCAATTTGTTGACCACGTTGTGGCTAATTATGTTGAGGTTGTCGGTGGTTTGACGGATAATTGTGCTGAGGTGGTGGAAGCTAATACTGATGGTAGTGAGGAGAGGGATACTGTTGTTGAGGTGCAGTCGTGTAGGAATGATACGATTGGAGTTGGTGGTACTGCATCTATTGATACTATTGGTTCTGTCTCCAATTATTATGATATTGTGGAGACTATGAAGGATATGGGAAGATCCTTAAGCACATCATGGAAGCGTGAGAATTGCATCATATGTGATCGGAAGTGACTAGTCGCACTAGTTGATCGAGGCAACAGAATTTAAAAACATTTAATACGATGAAACCACATGACCCAAGAACACTTCTCGGATCGTTTCACCTAAACCACAAACAAGTATTACATTTACCTCATGAAGTATGGTTGCGATCGAGTCTCTAAATGAAGCGACCTCCTGTCTCAAGTTCAATCCAACGGAGGAGACGCTTGCGAGCACGTTGACGAGATGCATGCTCCTAGCGATCCATGTTGATGATCCAAGCAGTGAATCTCCTGATCTCAACACCACGAGATCCGACGTCTTCTTCACGAGCGAGGTGCACCGAAGGAGATGGAGATCCATGAGCAAACAATCTGGCAGCATAATGACAATGTTGCGATGATGGCGACTCTCTCTAGGGCTCCATGGTGGACGGCCATAATGAGAGAGAGGGAACTTGGCATGTAGAGAGAGATAGGGAGAGAGCAATTATGTGATGTCTCATGAAGAGCAAGGGGTGCCTCTTCTTATATAGGGTTATGGGAGTCCATGGATCTCAATCCATGGACACACAAAATCAATGGATGAGATTGATTTGTGTTTCTTTCAATGGCCATGATTTTGTTGTATAAAGACAACAATAATTAATTTAATTTAAAATAATATATATCGATAAATCAATATAAATTAATTGTAAAACAAATTAATTAATCAATCTTGGAGATAATGAGAAGTTTGACCATAACCCCTACAGGGAGAGACAGCCACTAAATCCCAATGGATGTTGGTGGTCGTACACCCTCTTAAAGTTGAATGGGTCAATTATCTCATGAGATCTCATTATCTCACGATACCTCTAAGATTTACAACAACATTTGTTGTAAATTATTTCACAAAAAATAACTCATAATTATCATGTGAATATTGCAATCTTGCCATTAAAAAATGTGAATCACATCCACATCCCAAAATAAAATATAAATTATATTTTCAATTAATCATCTAATGTGAATCCAATCCACATCAATAATTAATTAACAAAAATAAATCACAATAGTCTCTCTCTAATATATTATAAATGACATTTATAATATATATGATTAATATGGATAGTGTTATCCACATTATTCATATCCATGATAATTAAATCACATTTAATTATTTTGGATCCCTATTCTCTTGTGCCCAAATAATATAAATCACATTCAAATTACTCACATCTATGATAATTAAATCACATCTAATTATCTTAGAAAACTCTCCTTATAATATGAATCAAATTCATATTATTCATGATAATTAAATCACATTTCATTAACCATTTTTCTCAATGCTCGGATACATATATCAACAATGAAATTATCTAGGAACTCTTTCAAGGATAATGCGCTTTCTCCGCAGATACATGGAGATAAGGACAAGGCGATTATATTGTTCAATGTATAGTAACTTGGATATTGAGATCACATCTCAAATCTAGATCTTGTGAACCTCTCATAGATGCTTGATTAAATCAAGATCGCAAATCTAATCTTCTCATTGTATCTGAATCGCACTCAGATCAATGTCCAACATTTGGACTAAGATTAGATTACTTCTCTATGAGAGGAGTCACTAAATCCAGACCAGTTTCATCACTCCCTCGGAATGGAAGCGCCATGGTTATACAATCATTTATGAACACATCACCCTCAGGTATTCCTAATACGTGTACATCCTGCATACTGAAAGACCCAGATAAACCCAAAGTATTAGATCAATTTTACACTGTTTACTTCAGGGATTTATCATTACATTTCTCATTTGACTATTGGGAGTTGGTCTCGATCATATACTTTCCAAAAGCATATATCATACTCATGTGTTGATCATATACTTTCCAAAAGCATATATCAAACCTACAAATTCAGTCTAGCTTCCAAAGCAAGACGACCGTGCACAGAATTTGATTATTTCCAATATCTCATGAGTGATCTCGTGTCTTCCGGTTCAGACACTGAACATGTATGATCCCTTTGAGAGATTGTATTACTCATACGCCCTTATATGCACACCAGCGCACCGGTTTATAGACCTTGGTTAGGTCATCAACCTATTGGTCTGCCAATTGTACATACTCAGACATATATTAACACATCTGTCTCCGGTCAGAGGATGTGTGCCTATATCGTGCAGCATACGACATAGGTCCTTGGTTATCTCGATCTCATTAAGTAAACCCTTTTACCTAACTTATCTAACATCTCTGAATCTCGATTCCTCTGTAGAGGACATGCATCAAGAGGTAAGTTAGATATCACCCTTTAGAGAAAGTATTGTCATCTCCTTCTCAGGATGGAGATCCTCTCTTAATAATCATTTGACGGTGCTTGATGAGTCCTCAATCTAACTCTTTAGATATTCATCCAAGCACCAACCTTTATGATTCAACAATTGAATCAACAACGGTATGATCATTAAGATGGCCACAAATACATAACCCTAATTGTACAAAGGGACCTATTATGCACATTAATTATTCTTTATTTCAGATCTTACAATAACATTTATTACATAATGGCTCGTCGTGGGCTCGCATGTCCAACAATCTCCCACTAGCCCAAGAGCCATTAATGGCCTAATCTTTAAACTCGCACTCATATGATAATCATCGAGTATTTAGAAAAATAACTAGGTAAGCTGATCAGTCACTCTGTTCCTGAGAGACTATGCCAAGTCCTTTTATAGCACTTGCATATCCCCTAGTTACAGTGCTCGCATCCAATGCGAATGTTGCATCTTATGCAACCAATACTCAATATTATTAGTTATAGTGTCCTTGATACTACAACTCAATAATTATTATAACCAGTATTTCCATTGTCCTTATCAGAATACCCTTATTCCTGGAGATCTCTATCTCTTAAGGTATATGTAGTTAAGACCTTTTTAGATCACTATCTAAAGTCTTAAGTTCTTGAGGATAAGACTTTGAGATCACTATCTCTAAGTCTTGTCATCTTTGAAGATATTGTTATTACTACAACTAAATGTTTTTATCTCCATAGTAGGATTAGCAACAGTTTACTACTCCCACTGCATGGCAGACATCTGGATTTTGTACGTATCTGGCATACACTGAGCTTCTCATAATTGATGCACAAGGGTAAGTAGTTCTAGCATTCACTTCCTCAACTCCTTGAGGTGCTATCCCTTTAGATAGGTCGGTACCATATCTTAAGGGGGGGAAATCTTACTTGGATTTTCCAAACAAAATGTAAGTGTCCAACGTGTACAACTAATGTGATGGTCCCAATACCCTCTTTTCTTTGCTTCTGAACAACTTCAGAACTAAGATCTAAGAGGTATCCTTGAGATCTCATCTCAAGGTATGGAACAACCAGATTATAAAACACTAATTATTATCCTTACATCATTCCAAATGATTAGGATATCATCTATATTTAGCACGATGAGCACAATGACACCCCCACTAAGATTCACAAGGTTCATCAAGATTCCATCTAAAATCATAACATTTATAATTTCATCAAATCCAATGTTCCAACTACAAGAATCTTATTTGAGTCCATAGATGGAGTTCCTTTAGCTTGCACACATTGCTTTCCTCAACTATGAAGCCATGGGGCTACTTCATGTGAACATCCTCGGAGAGGTATTCATAGAGGAATGCAATCTTGACTCACATCTTGAAGATGCCATAGTCAAGTTGTGTAGCTATAATTAGCAATATTCTGATTGGGTTTAAGCATGGTCATTGAAGAGTAAGTCTCATCGCAAGCAATGTCTTCTCTTCGGTGTGTAGCTCATGGCTACGATCTGTGCTTTGAAGGTCTTTACCTTCTCATCAGATTCCCTCTTTCTCTTGAAGATCCATTTACAACTTAACGGGTCTTACCCATATAGGTGGATCCTCGAGGGTCCATATGCAACACTTGTATATGAAGTCCACTTTAGACTTTATTGCTAACATCCATCTTTCCCTGTCATGATTTCATAAGCTTCATCACATGAAGTAAGATAATTTCTAGACTTAACTGACACATGGAATCCATTTTTAAACTCATTTGAAGAGAAATGAGTGTTTCATCTATAATTGTCCTTTTAGTTTCCGATTTCAGGAGCCCCGTTATCTTATCAAGATTAAGTGAGTTCCTTCACTTCATTTTCATATAGATTCTTAAGAGAGCCATCCTCTAAGAATCACATTCTCATATATGAAGTCTTTTAAGAATATCAAGGTCATAAAGTAGGTATCCAATACCATCCTTTATTTTCCTAATGAAGTAGCACTTTCTGGTGCTAGATTCCAGCTTACTTGCATGGAACCTAATTGAGGATATATATTGTAGTCTCTACTACATATATACCTGAAAAATAAGAGGTAATTATGCGAAGATTCATCATGATCAAATCATGTCACACATGATCCAATTGTATCTCCCTACAACTATATTGAGTTAAGGTACATTAGAAGGATTGAGACAGGAATGATATTCCTTTCTCCATAAGGTATTCCTTGAATTCATCTAATAGGTACAGGCTACCTAGGTTAGATCAAATTAATTTTCATCTTTCTTCAAACTTTGGTTCTAAAGCAAATAAAATGATATCTTTGAACATTTCAAAGGTTTCTAAAGTGAATAGAAGAAGTCTCATATCACGAATAATCATCGAATGATATCACATATCATTAATGTTCATTATGATATAGATGATCCACGTACATCAATATGTATGAGATCTTGAATACCTTGACATCTTACATCATTACCAAGGAAGGGTGTATTGGACATTTTTACTTTTGAATACAATATTTACAAGTATGTAAGATTTGAAATTTCAGACAATCTAAAGTTTCAACTCTTACTAGTATATTGATCTCATCAACAGACATATGTCCAAGGCTTGATGTTAGCTCATTATAAAATGATCTTCATCCTCCTATTGATCTTAAAAGGTTTAATTTTCAGCATTAGAAATGTTAATGAACTATTCATTAATTTTAGTAGAGTCCTCTAGATGTTAGATTATTATATGGAATATATCCATCATAACTCTTTATGATAGGTCTATTCCAGAACTCATGTTTATTTCCAACATTTAGAAATAAACAAGGAACGTATTCTAATATTTAGATCATAGAGACAATCTCTAAGACTAAAGGCTCTTCCACTGAAAATATGAAGTCTATTTATCCAATAGACATTGTTGCAACAATTGCATCAATATTTATGTAGATGACTATTAAATATCATGATCAAATTTTCTAGTCTTCTAAAACATATGCAACCAATTGCAAGTGTTATTAGAAGAATCAGATACAACGATTAGACTTTTAATCTCATCCAATAAGAAAGTCAATTTCAATGATTAAATGTAAATATAGATTATTCCGATGCACTATATGGGTCCTTCTCTAAGGATCCAAGATAGACCTGATAGTCATACTATCAACACATCAGATTGTTGTAGTATTGGCATTCATCCAACTCTATGGATGTCATATGTATGGAAATCATAAAAGTACAGTCAACTCTTTGACTTTCCTTCTAACTTGGGTCCTAAGACAAAAGATTTCTTATGTTGAATTCAAAAAATTTCAATACAAGACTATAACATTTATACATGCTTCATTTAATACATATAATATGAATATTATGAAGCTTCATGAATGACTAGGGTATAGATAGTAAAATGATGACACTCATGATATCTACATACATATCAACTCTTAAAGACTTTTGGTTCAGGTAGGTACTGAAACATTTTGAATATATCATCTCTTATAGAGCAACCATTCTGCATGATGCGGTGATCATTCATGATTAAATGTCAAGAGCACATATGTATGCCAGAACATCTTCTTAGATTTTTATAAGGATTATTTGACAATTTCGATCATCATCGACATGTCACTTCTAAAGTACATTCGATGAGAGATCAAGACTATAGAGACATACAAACCTTAGTGTTGTAGACCTATTGTCTATTTAATAGTCATTCCTCATTATTACGAGGAAACTTATACATTGCAACCACATACATTATGTGTCCAACTGTAAGTACAATATCTTGATCATAGATCCAATCCATGATATTTTACTGGTCACTATTGAGTATAGTATTGAGTGGGTTTAATTAAGGATTATCTAAAATAAGAAATTTGCATAAATATATATAATTATATATATTTTTTACTTTGAGTTAGGAATTTTTATATCAAAGTTATCTTACCATGTCAACACTGAAAGTCCATTCCCTTAATCACTTTCAATGTAAGAGATATACTTATTGTTATATCTCAAGCAAGATCTAGGATCTGCATTCTTATCTTTGTCATATCCCAATAATATGAGAACCTGTAACTTGGATAAAAAGAAGCGGGAACTCATTCTGCCTTGCAAGTCCAACTTGCATTCCCAATTAGGTATTTAACACCCAGGCTCACCACCCCCAAGGTGATGTTGACCCATCGTTAATTGAACCAACTGTCAACAAGAATAGAACTCGCTATGCGTAATCCAATATCGCCCCAATAATATGAGGACATGATATTGGAGTCACTACGCATACAACCTCACTCTTTCAAGAAGCAAAGAACCTAATCTAGATGCACTTGTATGCAGGAGCTGTCACTTCAGACAGGTGTCTCCTACATACAATCCCTTGCAACAGAACCCTTCGCCTTGATGGGAAACCATGGATGCCACTTATGTGATCCTCCATATCCCATTCAAATTTTAATTAATCATTATGAATCATATTCATTACGATTAATTCTTCCAAGGGAACTAAGACTACATTCATAATAGAGTGTTCTAATTTTAATTGGATTCCAATTAATCTAATCACATTAAATTAATGATGTAATTAATATCCAACAAATAATTTTTAATTGTTACTTGCAGGACAGTATAATCTCAAAATACGTATTATTTGAAGTTTAATAATTAGAAAAATACATCATGATCGCTTCAAACATTATCCTTACTTACCTGTTGTCATGGCCAGTTCCGGCGGGAGTGGGATAGACCGCTCACGGAGCAACCTGCTACCAAAACGCTCCCCGACTAGACACCATATGCACCTCAGGTTAGGATAATGCCAATTGATCACTCTGTACTTGAGATGATAATCGGTCTTTCAACCGAAGTTATGCCATACAATAATAATCAAAACATTTTCTATTAACAGTATAAGGAGATTTGCTAAATAAATCCCCAATCCTATTCAAGCATCAATGTTTGTTGAAGGTTCAAGTAACCAATTGAGATCTAGATCATATCTAATCAAATTTGGTTATCGTCACTGTCATTCAAAGAAATAATCATCACCTTTAAATATTTCACAAATATTCATCAATAATTATCTCAGGAAATTAACCATTAATTTTCATTAATTTAATTGAATGACAATCACAAGGTTCATGATCAAGTATGTAATTTCCAGGAGTGACCCCTACTTACTAAAATTAGCATATCTTAATCAATTTAAATCCAAATCATTCTAAATAAGTTTCCAAAGTTCTATAATTTGAATTATAACAGAACTCAAGTTATTATCATGCATTTCTAGGTGTTTCAAAATAGTAGCTAACTCTTTAAATATGTCATAATTCACCATACCTGAAACAGTGGATATATGTTCATTAAAATGATCATATATTGAGCAATCGGATTCCAAATCATGCAAACTCAAATCCCACAATTTCCTTAATTAATGGGGAACATTATCCGGGTGATATTTGTGTTTAAATACTTTTAAATAGGGAAAATTACACTAAATAGGGTTGTGTGAATGAAATGCGATGAAACATCACACAATCAAACAATGCCCGAGTCATCTTAGATTTATGGATCATATCCAAAACCTCTGACCTATGGATCTGATACCACTTGAAGGATATGGAAAGATCCTTAAGTGCATCACGGAAGCGTGAGAATTGCATCGTATGTGATCGGGAGCGACTAATAGCACTAATAGCTCGGGGCAACGAAATTTAAAAAAAATTAATCCGATGAAACCACATGACCTAAGAACACTTCTTGGATCATTTCATCTAAACCAAAAACAAGTATAAGGTTTACCTATTGAAGCATATTTGCGATCGAGTCTTTAAATGAAGAGACCTCCTATCTCAAGTACGATCCAATGAAGGAGACGCTTGCAAAAGCGTTGATGAGATGTATGCTCATTGCAATCCATGTTGATGATCCAAGTAGTGAATCTCCTGATCTCACCACACGAGATCCAACGTCTTCTTCACGAGTGAGGTGCACCAAAGGAGATGGAGATCCACGAGCAAACAATCTGGAAGCATAACGATGATGTTACGATGATGACGACTCACTCTAGGGCTCCATGGTGGAGACCACAATGAGAGAGAGGGAGGGAGACTTGGCGTGTAGAGAGAGAGGGAAAGAGCAATTATTTGATGTCTCACGAAGAGCAAGGGGTGCCTCTTCTTATATAGGGTTTTGGGAATCCATGGATCTCAATCCATGGACACACAAAATCAATGCATGAGATTTATTTGTGTTTCTTTCAATGGCCATGATGTTGTTGTAGAAACACATCAATAATTAATTTAAATTAAATTAATATATATATCGAAAAATCAATATAAATTAATTTCAAATAAAATTAATTAATCAATCTTGGAGATAATGAGAAGTTTGACCATATCCCCTAAAAGGGGAGGGTGGCCACTCAATCCCAATAGATGTTGGTGGTCGTCTACCTTCTTAAGGTGGAATGGGTCAATTATCTCATGAGATCTCATTATCTCATGAGATCTCATTATCTCATGATATCTCCCAGATTTACAACAACATTTGCTGTAAATTAGTTCATAATAAATAATTTATAATTATCTCGTGAATATTGCAAATCATGTCATTGGAAAAAAGTGAATCATATTCACATCCCAAAACCAAAAGTAAATTATACTTTCAATTAATCATCCAATGTGAATCCAATTGACATCAATAATTAATTAACAAATATAAATCACAATAGTCTCTCTCTTATATATTATAAATCACAATTATAATATATATGATTAATATGCATAGTGCTATCCACATTATTCATATCCATAATAATTAAATCACATTTAATCATCTTAGATCTCTATTCTCTTGTGCCCAAATAATATGAATCGCATTCACATTATTCACTATGATCACTATGATAATTAAATCACATTTAATTATCTTAGACAACACTCCTCATAATATGAATCAAATTCATATTGTTCATGATAATTAAATCACATTTAATTATCATTTTTTCTCAATACTCGGATACATATATCAACAATGAAATTATCCATGAACTCTTTCAAGGATAATGCGCTTTCTCCGCAAGATCTTGGAGATACATACAGGGTGATTGTATTGTTCCATGTATAGTGACTTGGATATTGAGATCACATCTCAAATCCAGATCTTGCGTACCTCTCTTAGATGCTTGATTAAATAAAGACCGCAAATCTAATCTTCTCATTGTATCTGAATCACATTCATATCAATGTCCAACATTTGGACCAAGATCAGATTACTTCTCTATGAGAGGAGTCACTAGAATCCAGACATGTTTCATCACTCCTTCGGAATGGAAGCATCATGGTTATACAATCGTTTATGATCACTTCACCCTCAACTATTCCTAATACCTGTACATCCTACATATTGGAAGACCCAGAATAAACCTAAAGTTTTAGATCAATTTTACAATATCTTCTTCAGAAATTTATCATTAATTTCTCATTTGATTATTGGGAGTTGGTGTCGATCATATACTTTCCAAAAGCATATATCATACCCAGGTGTTGATCATATACTTTCCAAAAGCATACATCAAACCTACAAATTCAGTCAAGCTTTCAAAGCGAGACGGTCATGCACGGAATTTGATTCTTCCCAATATCTCATGAGTGAGCTCATGTCTTCTGGTTCAGTCACTGAACATGTATGATCCCTATGAGAGATCGTAGTACTCATATTCCCTTATATGCACACCAGCGCACCGATGTATAGACCTTGGTTAGGTCATCTACCTATTAGTCTGCCAATTGTACATACTCAGACATATAGTAACACATCTGTCTCCGGTCAGAGGATGTCTGCCTATATCGTGACAGCATAAGACATAGGTCATTGGTTATCTCGATCTCATTAAGTAAACTCTTTTACCTAACTTATCTAACACCTCCGAATCTCTATTCCTATATAGAGGGCATGCATCAAGAGGACAGTTAGATATCAGCCTTTAGAGAAAGGATTGCCATCTCCTTAACATGCTGGAGATCCTCTCTTAATAATCATTTGACAGTGTTTGATGAGTCTTCAATCTAACTCTTTAGATATTCATCCAAACACCAGCATGTATGATTCAACAATTGGATCAACAACTGTATGATCAATAAGATGGCCATGGTACATCACCCTAATTATACTAAGGGACCTATTATGCAAATTAGTTATTCTTCATTTCTGATCAGGGAATGATATTTGCAATAACATTTATTGCATAATGACTCGTCGTGGGCTCGCATGTCCAACGACTGGTGGTACTGAGGCTGAGAGGATTGGACAAATTTTCCTCCTTGATGTTGAGGGAATGGATGAGAAATTTGTAGGCTGGCCCTATTGAGGCCTGCCTAGACGGGTCAGCTGCATATCATTAGATGAACTCCATTCACCTCTTGAATGAGAGGCGATGGAGGGGAGAATTGATCATAAGAATACTAGGGTTCTAGCTGGTATACCACCAAATGCTGTTGTTGTGGTGCCTCGTCAGGAGTCTGCACGTAATACATGTGCTGGATCGCCGGTTGTTGTGGACTGAGCTAAGGCTGATGTTGCATTGGTTGCTCTTCTTTCTTCTCAGATGGAGTCTCGGACGGTAGAGTCACTGATTGGCAAGCATTGATGGTGCTCACCAGAAACTCCAATTGCTTAGTGATTAAATCCACCTTGTCCAGATGTTGGGTTCTTTGTTCGATCACTACCAGTTTCTTGAGAATCTGTGATCATTTTTCAATGATGTCTACTTCGGATAGATGGCCCCCAATGATGCTGAGGTTGGAGCTTTCATCTATGTCATCTTTCGGAGATGTTGCCACATGGATATGCTTGTGGAGGATATGGGGTTGCTTCTAATATACTCAGGATGAAGAGAGGGATGCCTCTCCTTCGTCCAATTCCTCGAATATTTGCCATACGACATATTCATCCTTGTTAAAGTGGGATCCACTACATGCCGCGTCTACTAACCTCTAACTATCAATAGTCAGGCCCTCGAAGAAACTAGGAGAAGCTGCTAATCCGGGCTCGCATCTAGTTGAGCCGACCGAGAGGGTAAAACTTGTGGAGGAATGCAGACTTAAGATCCTCTCAGGTCGTCACGACCTTTCCTAGATGTTGACCCAGTACATGGCCTTTTCTTGGAGACTGAACGAAAATACGGTCATCTTGACTGCACCTAATAGGATGTTAGGGTAGTGTGTGGTTCCACAGGTGCAGGTAAATTGCTGCAGGTGAATGTAGGGTTCCTCATTGGTGTTTCCATGAAAGGTGGGAAGAAGATCAAGGCGTTGAGGCTTAAGCTTGAAGTTGGCATGCACAAGTGGAATTTGTATCCACTCGATCATCTAGTTGTCTCAAATATCGTAAGTCTATTTTAGCGTGAGCTTAGGAACCTTAGGTCCTTCTTGTTCCTCTCAATCATTGCGGGGTGGTTCATCTTCGCTCCCCCCTCCTCCTGGTTTGTTCCTCAAATCATTCAACATCTCTTGAAATGCACTTTGGGCCAAGGCTTACGTAGTTAGTTGTTGTATGGCTTGGATGGATGCGAGTAATCGAGTATAGAGCCCTGCTCCATCTGTGGAGGTTGTTGTCCCGATCCTTTTCATTTTCTTCCTAGAGGAACCATCTAAAGGTCTGAGTTATACAACACAAATTCCAAATTTGGATCTAGGTTCTGACTTCAATCTGCAATACGAAAGGTATCCCAATTAGGCCAACTGTGAAAGAAAGCACCAGCTGACTAGATGAATCTGAGATTAGGTTCAATCCCAGATAGTTGTGAATGGAGCATTTGATGTAGATTGTAATCGACCTCCATTCACAATGGGCAATAATGGGACAAGAGTGATCCCGATTTATTTAGGAAGTAGAAAGGAAAGAAGACAAGGAGTCTGGAGATCGGTCTACAAGATCTGAACTAGGTTATTGGGAATCGCCTTGAATTCATTGAAGATGTCAGAATCATGAAATCTATGTGGGTGTCAGCGGAGTCCCTACTGAACCATCCATGAGTTGACATCTTGTAGGAAAAAGAGGAAGATCGATGCATGAAGAAAGATACGATGTTCAACAAGGAATAAAAGGAGTGCAAAACAATAGAAGGCTCGAAGTGAGCATGGGGGGTCAAAGAGAAAAGGACATGAACAAAATTTGCACAAGTGTGTGGGATGTGATCTTTTAACCAAAATCTAGATCCATACAAACACAATACAAAATTGGGTCACCAACTCAATACAATGTGAAACCATAAGAGATCGGCTATTTTTATCTCTCAATTATATTGTTCTTTCAGGCAAATATGATAATGAGTCCTTATCGGCCAACCCTATAGGAGTGTGTGTACTACCGGAAAAGTATCACGTACTTCTTCCACCTCCTTTGTAACATGTGTTCTGCGCACTTATAGGTCCTTGATCTCGTGCCTGGGGGCTACTCAACCAAAGAATGAGAGAGGGGAAGCTGATAGTGGTCAATCCAATATTTCGGACCCAGCTTGCAACAGAATCACCTGTAAGCGTGCTAGGCCCTACTTGGACAAGAGACGATGAGACAGACACACTCGTGAGGGTGTGGCTAAGTTCAGCACTTCAGACAGGGTCAGTGTTCCATACAAGGCAGGAACACCATCGTTGACCAAGTCCTACTCATCCACGTATAATAGAAGCACAGGTACTTCGTCGCACCCAGGTGATAATCAAAGGTGCCACAGAATGGGTTTTTGGCTTTAATCCTTAGGGTTTGTGACTCGCTCTGTCTGGAAGGTACCTGAGAACAATGAGAGCTTTATAAACCCAAAATAATGAAGTCCATTACAAATTATAATTATGGTCAAAGTTTACTTAGAAGTCCCCTTGTTTTAGATTTTTTTGAGTACTTTTCAAAGCAATCTGCCTAATGATTTTTTTGTATTTTCTTTTGAGTCCTAGATGATATAAACACGGGGGAGAAGGCACAAAAGCAAAAAAGTTGTCACTAAGATGGAAATCACACCTTAGTGGCTAATGATGCATGCAAAGTAAGAAGAATTAAGCGTTTTTCGGTGCTCTCCATGTGGGATGCAAGGCAAAATTGAAATATTTACACTACATGGCGATATGCAAGCAATGAAATGTCCTAAACAATACTTTTTATTATCGGGAAGAACAAAATACAAACTTCTCAAAGATGGATGCTAAGTGTTCGATATTGGAGACTCCTCAATGCCTACCACAACGGGTCCTGCGAGAACTGTATAAAGTCCCTCATGGCGCATGGTTCCAAGTTCAAGAAGTATGCAATTAATTTATTTGACTAAAACCAAACGTATATCACAATAGGTACATGATTCTATTAAGTGTTTGGGCTTGACTACCGATGCAAGCAAGCCTAGATCTAGGGGATCTAATCACATAAAATAAATGAAAATAAAGTCAGAAAGCTTAAATCACATAAAACAAAATAAAATAAAGACGAAAAACACAAAAAAACCACGACAAGGCACACAGGTGAACAATCACTCGAGGAATGGACCTTGTTAAGTAGAGTAGTGTCTAAGTCTACAATATTACAAATTATTTACAATAAATAAATAAACGGCACTCTCCTCACAAAAAAAATAAAAATCTAAGCTAGAATCTATGCTACAAGTCTCCTTACTTTGTTTGATGCCTCTCCTTGGCCAGGGCAAGGAGGTCAGTCTCCACCAAGCCAGGCTGCATCGACCTCCTAAGAAGTCGTCCTCGCGTAGTGGGCCCTCGCATCAAACACAACAAAGAGATGTATTAGCATAAATAATCAACAATCAACAAATAAAGTTAAATAACTAAAAAGTGAAGTCATGTGCATATAAATGTACAAAGAAAGATGCTACACTCCATTTCTCCCCGACAATGGTGCCATTTGGTTAGCACAAAACTTGATTAGGTGAGTAGGGTCTTGCACTCCACACAAGGTGGGAGCACAATCGATGTGGATACCACTCACAGAGATCAACCAGCTAAGCAACAATTAACCCACACAATAAGATCAAGCAATAAATAAGCAGATGTGATTCAAAATTTATTATAAACCCTACAAATAAATGTGTATAGTGACAAGCAGAGTAGGGTGTCGAACACAAGGAGACAAGTCGGTGTAGCAGGTATATTTTTTATAAATAAAAATGAATAAATAATATATGTATATTTTGTACAATATAATGAATAAATAATGAATTAGAGGGTTTTTAAATCAAATAAAATAAATCTTTTTATATATTTTTTTTTGTATTTATATTTATACACATTTTTAAAATTTTTAATTTAATAGTTTTTGATTTCTTTTATGATTTTCTTATTTACAATTTCTTTTCCATTTAAAAATATAATAAAGTTATATATAACTATATACATATATATAATGGGTTAAATGGGGCTGCCCCCTGGGAGTAGCCAACTTGGATACTCCCACCCCTATTTTTCCCTCATTTTTTTATTTCTTTGGAAAATAAAAATTTGTAAATTCATCATTATATCCCTCTAACATTCTACTAAAATTTCGTCAGAAACAGAGACTCCTATGGCCTCTATCCAAACAAGGTCGATTTAAAAAATCCTGCGACCGTTAAAAAAATGACGTCTGGATGGAGGGTCTAGGAGTCTCTGTTTCTGACGAAATTTTAATAGAATGTTAGAGGGATATAGTGATGAATATACAAATTTTTATTTTCCAAAAGAAATAAAAAAATGAGGGGAAAATAGGGGTGGGAGTATCCAAGTTGGCTACTCCCAGGGGGCAGCCCCATTCTACCCATATATAATATAGGGTAATATAATTATAAATATAACTAAAAATAACCAATATTTGTAGAATAGAATTTTTTGTGTTTTTTATATTTTTCTAATGATTTGTGATTTTTCATGGATTTTTGCTAATTTTTAGGTATTTTTAAAGTCCTAAAAACACAAAATCAGAGAGTTTTTAAATAAAATGAATTATTTTGGAATTTAAAAATACTAAATAAGCTAAAACATTCCAAAAATATTTTTTATAGATAATATATAATATAAAGAAATTTTAGAGATAGAAATAAATATTTTTTGATTTTTAAAAGATTTTTTATAATTTTTAGAGCTTTTAGTTCTATTTAAATTTTAGTGATTTTCTTTTTCTATTTTTTGGGATTTTTTGTCTGAAGGTACAAATTGTATTAATAAATAAATATTGTTTTTTGGAATTTTAAATACGGTATATATTTTTTTGGATTTTTTAAAGAAAATAGAAACTATCCATGTTATTTTTTTATTTTTAATAAATAGGAAAATTGCCTAAATGCAAAATTAATTATGTAGCATGAAAAAGCATGCAAAGAGGCACATTAACCTATTTTTCATGACTTTTGGGCAAGGACTATATTTTTAGAAAATGAAAAACGAGCACATAAATTAATTAAACTAGATGGGGTATATTTGCAATTAAAATAAAACTCAGGGGTTACAATGCAAAATACCCATAAGTTTACAACTGAACTTCACATTTTATACATTAAATATTAATTATAAAAATCCGTAAGGGTGTACCTGCAAAATGCTCAGCTCATGTGGGGGAGTACGTGAGTTGAGCTGATAAGGACCAAAACATAATATCCAAGATGCTTAAGGATCTACTTGCAAAATGTACACAATTATTTATACTACAAATTATATTTATAGGAACAAAGGTAAAATCAAAAAAGGTGGAAGGTATTAGTGATATTACCCCATTAATCGACGGAAGGGAGTGGTTGTGGTGGCGTCAAGTAGGCACCACTCAACTTGATCGACGACAGAGGCAGGGAAACGTTTTGCATGGAATCAATGGTCCATATTAGATCTGGGTCGTGCCTAACATAGGACGGTGCCTAACATATGATGGTGGTGAGGTTCGGAGCAAGAATAGAGAAGAACATCTCCCTGCCCTTGCTTCAATCGGGCGTCCTCCTCACTTTGGCCACCATTCTTCGTGTTGATTGGTCCATTGTCCTCTTGGGAGCCTTCCGCATCAAATAGCACCAACAACAAGGTCCAAGACCCTCTGGGAAGAGGCCTGGAGCTCATCGAAGTTCTGGGTGCATGGGGAGCTTCTCCTACACGAGAATCGACCCTCTTCAAGTCCCTTGTTGCCCGCACCTGTAAAAGAATGATTCTAGGCTCGAAGCGAATCACCTCAACCTGATTTGAAGTTGTTGCACATGAAGTTGGAGGAGAGCAGAGGGGCTCTGGCGAAGGGCGGAGGTAGAGCCCTGATTTGCAGATCCAAGGAGGGTCTGTTTGGGTCGAAAGGTGGAATGGGCACAGCATGTGATAGGGAAGAAGATGGGCATGATCAGGGGATTGGAAAACATCGGATTCACAGTGAAACATGGACGGAGCAGTGAGGTCCGGCTATCGAAGATTTTGGGATTTATCCTAAGCTGTTGATCTAATTGCAAAATAAATGACAGGAATGAAATTACACTATCTAAAACTACCAAGAATTGGATAAAAAGTGCAGCTCGAACCTGGTTTTCACAAAGGAGTAGAGGCCTTGCCGGAGCGATGCGTTGGACCACCACTCTTCCTCTGTCTGCCCTGCTAACACCTTGGGGATGTCCTCACTGTCACCAAGAACACACACATGAAGGGTATAAAGATTCAAGGCTCGGATAGGGGATCAAAAAGTCAAAGAATGAAAATGCATTCTTATTTATAGACGAGGGATAGGGCTAACTTTGATCGAGATTATTTTGTGACACAATGGAGAACGATGGAATCCGATGATGGCATGTGAAGGACAATTATGATGGGAATAGAATAGAAGAAGAGCTTGAGGCGATTTGGCGATCACGGTGGCCTGGAGAATTTGATAAAGTGAGGCGCTTGAGGTTCTGACAAGAATCAGAGAGGGGGAAGTAAAGTTGACTTGAGTCAACATAAGAAGGGTCCTAGTTGGTCTACGTGGACCAACCAGAAAAAAGAGAACTAAAACTGCATTGTAAAATTGATCATAATTAATAAATGAATTATTACATTTTGATTATAAATAAAAAATGATTATTATTTTATGTAGTATTTAATTTATAATTTTATTTATTTTTCTAAAGTTTTTTTATTGTAAGTTGGTATTTACATGTAAATTATAGGTATATTTACCTATATATTGGACATTTTATTTTTATTTAGTATTTTAGAATTTAATTTTATGCAAATAAATTTATATTTATACTTTTTTTAATATACATAAATATATTTTTATTGCATTTTTATGAACTTATTTGTATACTTAAATAAATATATGTATTTATTATATAGGTATAAGTACATGTAATTGATGATCTCGAAAATCCACCTCTTTAATAGTTGTAAAATGTAGTAGTATAGGAGACGAATTTCGGTCAGCAAAAACCACAATCTTTAAATGTTGTGGAATATTTTTACTTGGCAAGTCTACCAAGGTCGAACACAGAGACATGAGCTACTTTATTTTATCTATTGAATTTTGGTCAATTAAGTGCATGTGTGAATAATTTTCAATTCTAAGGTCTTCATGCAGATTACAATGCACTTAGATGATGCATGCATTTTTTTTATTTGATTTCCATGCAATTATAAGATGATGCATTAACAATAATGCAAGGTTGAATGCAAGGAGTAAACATGCAAATAGTGAGTTACAAATATGCCCTAAAAAGATCATTAGATTAAGCAACATATTATATTTTGAAATCAGAGTCAATTGAGTATAACATTATGAGAAAACATCTATTTTATGACAAGACATTTAAGGAAGAAACGTCATCGAACACTAAAATTTCATCATATAAATATGCCATAACATAGATGAAGAAGCAAGGATCAAAACGACACTAAAATCATGTAATTTAGACCTTCGATGCTCAAGTTATGAATAAAATAGTGCAAGGGCATAAATGTAGTAAAAATGTGGAACATAAAAGGATAAATATCACAAATAGGTCCGTAAAGGGACCTATTTATATTTTTGCAAAATTGTCTGGGTCCCTTTATAAATTTTCCATACATACATGGCATTTTTGTAATTTCCGTAAGTTCCGAGGACCTTCTTGCAAAATACCCAAGCTTGCACGTGAGGGGCACGCGCCTTGAGACCAAAGTGAAATATCCAAAACAACCAGGGCCAGATCTGTAAATTACCCAGCCCCCACGTGCAGTGCACGTGAGGGGGCTAGGCTCGGGAGGCGTAGTCGGCTCAGGCCACATGGCATCTGATGGAGACCCAGCACGAGGTTCAGTAGAGCCGAGCCTAGAGGTCCGTCTGGAGGCTCGGGCTGAACAAGTGTTGACGTCTGAACCGTCCGATCGAAATGATCGGAGGGTACATGTACTCTCTTGCTCTGTCTCGGGTCACTAGAGAAGGCGGGGATCCGACGGTCTCGTAGTATCTCCTCCATGCGCCGATCGCTTGCCTGAAGGCTGGTGCAGATCTCTGATGTCCTGACAAGACTGTTGGAGATGGTGCAAGGCTTCGAGAATGATCAGAGCTTGAGGTCGACGAAGCCTCGTCGGAGGAGATCAGCTCGATGGAGCTCCGATGCGAACTCCGGTCAATGAATATGTGTAGCACCTGCAAGTGTTAGTATAGCCAAAGCTCAATGCGCGTGAGTGGGTACGAGTGAGATGGAGTGAGATGGGAGATGGGCGGAGGTGAATAAGGTGGCATCTCAGGGGAGTCCTCTGCCGTAACGACGGAGGAGTTGGGTCGGATCGCGGGGGGTTCTGGAGGAAGGAAATGGGTATGCGAGAATCTTTGGTGAAGGGCGAAAATGCGAAGGCAGTTAGGAGGTAGCTATGGAGGTCATAGGTGGTGAGATAATTCAGAGAAGAAGGAAAGAAATTAAGTAGAAGTATCTGGACGGAGCTAGGCGATGGGCGGAGGGATGGTTGGCTTGGGCTGAGCGGTGATTGCCGCCCCGGTCGTTGCGCGACAAGGACAGCCTGACTTGGTGCTCAGCGGGCCGGAGGCGCTGCAATATGGGCGGAGACCATGGGTCGGAACCTGGGCATAGAGGTCATCGTCTCCTCGCCAATTTTGCCCTCCGATGTCACTGGAGGGGCGACGGAGGGTGGGCCTCAACCGTGTATTGGTGGACAAAGGTGACGGAGGCAAAAGGGGGTTGGTTTTATAGGTAGAGGAGGTGGATGTTATGGTGGTGGCGGAGGGGGTTTGAAGGAGGAGTGAAGGAAAGGGAATAATGGAGGTGGAATAAAGGTTGGCCCGTGAGGATAGGGTGGTAACAGCTACAAGGAGGAGGCATTAGGGAGCGGAGAGAAGGTTGGAGACGGTGGCTAAAAATGGAAGGGGGTGTGGCTAGCGCGAGGCGAAATGGCTGGGTAAGGGGGTTACGGAGTAGGAAGACAACTTGAGGGTTGTTGGATCATTAGATCCAAAGACCCGGATGTATGCACTAGTGGAGGGTTGCGATTAGATCCTTAGGATCTAATTAAACGGTTGGAAGATGCGTAGAGAGGGTGGTCTAGATGAAAGTAGGGCTTTATCCAATAGCGGGGGATGAAATGGTAATGTGGAGCGTGGGGAATCGTAGGATACAAGTGGAATTGGGCGGCTGAGGTGAAGGGGCAACGTGGCACAAGATTAGCCATAGGATGAGCAGGGAATCGGGCAGCTGAGATGTGGGCAGAAGCGGGCGGTGGTGATCTGATCTGGGATCAGATCAAGCGGCTAGGAATGAGGCGAGAATGGACGATCGAGATGGAGGCATTTGTGGAAGATCCAGCGGCCCAGAAGGGTGTCGAGTGGCGAAAGGAGGAGCGGGCCACTTGGGCGGCCTAGAGGGTGCCACATGGCCCAATAAAAAAATCAGAAAATGTAAAAAATAAAGAAAAATATAAAAGAAATAGTTAGAGGCAAAATTAGGAGAAAGTAAAAATATGAAAGTTGTTCAATGAGATCTACAAGTTTCATGTTGGATAAAAAGTCAAAAGAGGTAATTTGTATAAAAAGTATTTTTGGGGATATTTTTAAAGGGTTAAGAACATTGATTTTTGGGTTTTGAGTTTTTTTGTAGTTTTTAGTCCTTTAAGGGTCAGATACTTATAGATAATTGGGTGTCCTAATTTTTAAGGGTTTCTAATAATAAAATAATTACAATGTAATTAAATATAATAATTACAGATTAAATATACACAATATATACGATATAATAATGAGGAATTATTGGTGAATTTTATTGGTTTATTTAACCCATGGGTTTAATTAGCGAATTTTAGCATGATGAATACGAGATTCATCAGTAATTCGTCTATATATTTTGTACACATTTATTTTAGTTTATTTTAATGGTTTTATTGTATTCTAAATATGGACATCTACAAGAAAGAATATTTACAAAATTATAAAAATGTAAAATAGTTAAAAGTATAAAGAATAAATAAAATTAATATTTTATTCATGTATATTATACAATAAGGGTCTAAATCTAACTGTTGCATCTTAACTTTAAATTAAATGAAACCACTTTCATTAAATAGCTAATAAAACGTTATATACAATTAAAGATGTTTTTGATGGATTTTGGGTTTATATGGAGAAGATTTGGGCCTGGGAAGTTTGGATTTTGGAATCTTATTCTGAGTGTATAATATACAACATGTATTAATTTAAGGGATTTTTACCCGGCAGACCTTATAAACTTTTTAAATTACCTCTACGACCTTTTGCACAACGTAATTACCCCCATCGACCTTAAAAATTACCCCAAGAACCCCCACGGGCTTCAAACAGATTATCCGGAGGGTTCATGGGGTAAGAGTTGGCAAGTTTACAGGGTCGAGGGAGGAATTATGTTGTTTCAAAGGTCGTAGAGGTAATTGACAAAGTTTATAGGGGATGCCGGGTAAAAATCCCTTAATTTAATATGGGAAAAATTTTATATTTTCCTATATAATTTTATCTACAACTTTCATGTACAAAGCTTCTTTATTTGAGGTATAAATAATAAAGAATAAAATAGGTCCCAAAAATGCATTATTGGAGAATAAATAAATAGGGTTTTTATTGTATTGTTTGCCCTTATCTCCCCTAATTTATTCCTTGTCGACCTAGTCATCATGATGCCTAGGTCTCAAGGTTTAGGGTCGTAAAATACCTTTGGTATTTTATTTATTTTTCTTTTCTTTTCTTTATTCTTTTATTTTGGCCTTAAATACAATATCTTATACAATTTTTATACAAGATATAATGAATGTTAATTTATGAAAAATAATGTTATTTACATGCATTTTACTAGGGATTAAATGCCAAAATGGAAGAATAATGATGATGAAATGGAGATTCATCACATGGCCATCTTAATGATCATACAGTTGTTGATTCAAATGTTGCATCATAGAGGCTGGTGCTTGGATGATATCTAAAGTGTTAGATTGAGGACCCATCAAGCACCATCTAATGATTGTTAAGAAAGGATCTCCAGCTTGAGAAGAAGATGACAATTCTTCTCTAAAGGTTGATATCTAACCAACCTCTTGATGCAGGTCCACTGCATAGGAATAGAGATTCGGAGATGTCGGATAAGTTAGGTCAAAGAGTTAACAAGATCGAGATAACCAAGACCTATGTTGTATATTGTCACGATATAGGCATACATCTTCTAACAAGAGATAGATGTGTTACTATATATCTGAGTATCTATATTTAGCAAACCGATAGGTTGATGGCCTATTCAAGATCTATATACCAGTGAGTTGATGTGCATACAAGGGCATATGAGTAATACAATCTCTCAAAGGGATCATACATGTTCATTATGGAACTAGAAGACATGAGCTCACTCATGAGATATTGGGATTAAATTCCGTGCATGGTCATCTTGCTTTGGAAGCTTGACTGAATTTGTAGGTATGATATATGCTTTTGGAAAGTATATAATTGATGCCTAGGTGTGATACATGTTTTTGGAAAGTATATGATCAATACCAACTCCGAATGATCAAATGAGAAGCTTAATAATAAAACCCTTAAAAGTGATCTAAAGCTTCAGGTTTATTCTAGGTCTTCTAGTATACATAATGTACAGGTATTACGAATAATCTAGGATGATGTGATCATAAATGATTGTATAACCATGACGCTTCTGTTCTTAGGGAGTGATGAAACAGGTTTGAATTTTAGTGACTCCTCTCAATAGAGAAGTAATCTAATCTTAGTCCAAATGTTGGACATTAATCTGAATACAATTCAGATGCAATGAGAAAAAAATTACAACTTTGATTTAATAAAATATTTTTGAGAAGTCCCCAAGATCTGGATTTGAGATTTGATCTCAATATCCAAGTCACTATACGTGGAACATACAATCGCCTTGTCCTTATCTCCAAGTATCCGTCGAGAAAGCGCATTATTCTTTAAAGAGTTCAAGAATAATTTCATTGTTGATAATATATCTGAGCATTGGGAAATTGATAATTAAATGTGACTAAATTGTCATGAATAATATGAATATGATTCATATTATTTAGATATGAATGGAGACCAAGATAATTAAATATGATTTAATTATCAAGGATATGAATAATGTGTATATCACTATCCATATTGTATGATTTATAATATATTGGAGAGAGATAATTGTCAATATTATTTACGAATTAAATGTTATTGTGAATTGGATTCACATTGAACTATTAATTGAAAATACAATTTACATTTTATATTGGATGTGTGAATATGATTTACAATTGTTAATGGCATGATTGAAATTATCACAAAATAATTTGGAATTATTTTTGTGAATAGTTATGCAATAATTATTGTTGCACATGTAGTATTTTATGGAGAGATATGAGATCTCTTAATTAAGGAAAAAGAGGAGCACCTTCCCCTTTAAAAGGGGGGAAGGCAAGGAGTTCCACTCATTGTATAGGTGTCCCCTATAAAGGAAAGGAGGCCACTCTTTCCTTTAAATCCACATGAGACTGATTTGAATTAAATCTAATGTGTTGTAAATTGTTTGTAACATATTTAATTTATTTTAAATTAATAATTTTTGGTGAAAATTTATGCAACTAATTCATAGCCATTGATTGAAAGCACAAAATAATCTAAACAGTTGATTTTGTGAGCCCATGGATTAGTATCCATGGACATCCAATTTATTATAAAAGAAAGGGCAATCCTAGCTCTTCTTTTAACAACACAATTGCAAGAGAAAACTCTCTCCTCCATTCTCTTTATGTGCCCCCTCTCTTTCTCTCAAGTGTGGATGTTCACATCTTGACCTAGAGAACGTTGTCGTAATCGCCACACCATTGTGCTACCGCATCGATTGCACGTGGATCTCCATCCTCTTCGGTGTTCCTTGCTTGTGAAGAAGACATCGAATTTTCTGAGACAAAATCAAGAGATTCATTGCTAGGATCTTCGACTTGGATTGTGAAAAACACATGTCTCATCCATGCGCTCGCAAGCATCTCCTCCGTCAGATCGGACTTGAGACGGGAGGTCTCTTACTTTAGAGACAACGATCGCAACCACGCTTTAAGAGGTATTTCTATAACTTGTTTGTGATCTAGATGTAATGATTTGAGTAGTGTTTGCAAATCATGTGGTTTCATCTCTTTAAAAAAATAATTTCCACTGCCTCGAGCAACTATTATGACTAGTCGCTCTTGCTCGCATATGATGCGATCTTCATGCTTCCGTGATGCGCCAAGGCCTAAACACTAGCCTTCTGATAGCTACGTTAATAAGTGGTCTCCTTGTAATACGGCCACTTAGCAATCTATCAGAAACCGAGCCAGATATCTCCGCAAGGAGGGGCTTGATTTCATAAATTTTTGACCTAGATAGGTCCAGGGTTAATCTCAGGTACATGATCTATCTCATGATTAATTAAATCCTAACATATAGATTAAGTGATTATTAAGGCAACTATGTCAATAATGCAAATCAAACAATGATGCAAGACACAACATATGGGACAACATGCATTTTTATTTGATTTCATGCAAGTTAAGTGAAGGAATGAAACATAATGAGATAACATGCAAAATATACAAACACAAAAATACACACAATTATGCCCCTAATAAGATCAATTATTGACCAACAAATAAATATTCAATTTCATGAATCAATTGATGCATAAATTAAGTTCAATTTAATCAATGGCATGTAAATGAATAAGGAAAAGACACATTATATATCGAATTGAATAGCCTAGTTTCAAGTGTCAAGTCAAAGTTTAATTCATGTCATTAGAGAGATAATCAAACAAGCAATAAAATGAAATTGAAAGAACTGAAATACAAGTTCATATGCTCAAGTTATCGAAGTTTAGGAGCAGAACCAAAAGAAAAATCATAGAAAATATAAAAAAACATTACAAGCAGGCCCTTAGAAGGGCATAAATGTAATATTTGAAAGATGCAAGGCCTTCCCTTTAAATTTCCATGTACGTAGGGGAATATTTGCAAATATCAATAACTGCAAGCCCCTTGCGCAAATTACCCATACGTGCCATGTGAGGCACGCTTGCCTAGGACCTGTATATAATTCTGGAGAATTGGGCAAATGTAGATGGAAATCTCTCGAGCATTCATGTGCAGTGCACGTAGGTCAAGGCTCGAGCAGTGGGTTGGGATGAGGTAGGTGACTCAGGCCACGTGGGGGACCCGAGTGGATTCGGAGCAGGCTCGATCCCTCCGAGGCTCCTGGGTTAGTTCTGAAGTCGGTGTGTCATTTGAAACGTTAGATCAAAATGATCCTACGGTACCTACTTTCCCAATCTCTTTCGTCTCCTCCTTTCATGTGACAATGCAAATGGGTCTCCAACGAGCCCTTGATTCCTCCTTCGGGTTCCTCCTTGTAATTTGAAGGCCGAAGAAGGTCCATGGGTTGTTGGAGAGGGTCCTCGAAGTGAAAGGGAGCATTGAGGGTGACTGGGTGATCGGTTCAACGCCCCTTTGTCGAAGTAGAACCTCTAAAGGGGGAGGTTCCACATCCTCCAACCATTGAAACATTGACTTACGAAATGGGTTAAGGATAACCGAAGTAGTGGTGCAAGAGGGTGGTGAGTGATATGGGGACCTGTAGGGGCAAAGAAGATGGTGGTCAAGTGGGTTCTTCTTCGATCGAGTCAAGGAAGAAGGGTTGAGGTGTACGAGGGTCTAACAAAGAGGAAGGGTGACCTAATGCTTCAACATGCATCTATAATGCATGGAGAAGCTCGAGAGCATTTCAGATGATAGTGAGGAAAGTTGTGCAATGCTAATAAATAGGGAGAAAATCAAACAAAATAAGCAAAAGGCTTACCTGGAGAGTGAAGATTGTGTTATAAATGGAAGGATAGCTTGGGATGAGGCTCAAGGGAGCCTCTAGTCTTCGTTGGACTCTCCCATCCATGGAGAGCAACTCTAACAACAACCCTAAGGGCTCTGTAGCATGTTCGGAGTGGCCATGGGTCTCACTGGATCAGTTGGCCATCTTCACACCTCCAAGCCTCGCTCCTTCATCACAAGAGGAGGAGGAGGCATGAGCTTCAACTCTTGGATTGGTGGATAGGAGGGAACAGAGAAGACAAGGGTGGATTTGAAGAGGGGAAATGCAATTTCCAGATTAGTGGTCGATGAAGTTCAACCGCTTAATGGTTTCCCTAGAAAGTAGATCATGGATTTAGAGGGTACTGTGTGAGAGAGGTTGATCAGTCAACGTAGATGAAAGCTTGGTTGATGGAGTTGGCAACTAGGGTGGTTAGGAGAATGTAAAGAAGAGGGGCACATGGTTGTGTGCGACGTGTGAGAGAGAAGGGGTTCGGAGGTTAACGAAGGCACGCTATCATTTGATCACACGATCCAATGATCGAGAGAAGGGTGCAAGTAGAGGGCCTAGACAGCCCTGATCTAATGAGATCTGGTGGTTGTGAAGTGGACACGAATATAGGGCCATGATGAAATCAATAAGGATGTGATGAGTGACTAGAAGGCGTGCGGATGGTAGGAAAGGAGCAAACCACGTGGGTGGCCATGGAGGCACCACATGACCGATAGAAAAATAAAAAAAAAGAATACTACAAAAAAATAAAAACAAAAATTTACAAGTGTCAAATGAAAAGTATTGAACATGAAAGTTGTACATATTTTTGAGATCTACAAGTTTCATGTAGAACATAAAGTCAAAATAGGTCACTTTTCGTAGATATATTTTTCCAAGTATATTTAAGGAAATAAAAATACATGTTTACTTTCTTTTGATGTTTTTAAATTTTTAATTTGTAATTAATATCAAAACAAATATGTACAACATTTATTTATTTTAGGATTTTTAATATTTTAGAAAATATATAAAGTAAAAGCACATTAATAAGATTATTTACGTATTATAATTAAGATTAATTATATACATAGGCTTAATTGTTAAAGTCAGCTAATTAGCATTTGTTCTTATTGAAAACTTTAAGTAATAGGGATAATAAATGGAATATATGATTATAAATCATGGACTTATCAGCCCCTATACTTAAAACTTGCTTGTCCTTGAGCAAATAAAGAGTGAATAAGTCAGATTAATCCATGATCATGTGAATGTTCAAGATTTGATTCATTAAGATCTCTTGCTTTAGTGATCCTAGAATTCTAAGATGAACCAAGCTTTAGTCAAAAGGAACCCAACTTCATTAATTATCATATTCTCTGTGTATACATATAGCATAAGGATATGACACTAAGTGTGAACTATATTTACAAGAGTCGAGTTCAAACGTCACTCAGAATCCCACTCCAAGAGACTCTCCTAAGAACCCAATCCTCAATACTAGGGAATAAATCATTTACTGCATTCAATCCACCATCTATTTAGTTGTCAAACTTGAAAGTGAAGGTGAATGGTTGGTTGATGGAGGGTATATGTTGGCCTTTTTTCTTTTCTCCCTAAAATTGGAACAAGGATCCTCTCGAGTGCCTTATTAACTCAACACATGTATATTTTTGGTTGTTGATCAGTGCATTTGTTAAGAGAATATTGAGTCGTATGCACATGTTTTCTTGGGAATGCATCAGGGAGTGTCTCTTTTGAGTATCTATTATACCTTTGACACCGAGGCTTGTATCATTGTACTATGTAGAGCCCTTTTATGTGCTAGTACAACTCATAAAAGCCTAAAATATTGGTCCAATTGGAGGCTTTGAAAGGTCGAGAGTGCTCGCTTTTGGTGGAAGCTCTTTGAATTTGACTTTGTATGTAAGATCTTTTCATTTTTCTTTCTTTGTCTTTTATTTTATTTTTGGCTAGTTTCATTGCTTTACCAAAATTTGGTGTGCACTGATCAATAGTTTTATTAATTTCGTCACACCCTGTCCCTTAGGTAAATATCAAGATATTAGTATGAGAACCTTATTCTCATATTGGCTAAGGTTGCTGACTCTCTGATTTCAAGAAGCCTACATCGATTTTATCCCATCCTAGAGCATCATTAAATCGAGTCCAAAGTCAAATCCCTCATCCTAGTTCCTCGAGTGAAACCTCAACTCAACTCATCATATATGCAGTCGTGCATGTGAGGTGTGGGTCATATTTTTAAGGTGGAGATGAAGTATGAAATATAACATACATATCTTTCATACTAAAGAAAAGTAAAAATTAAGTCTAGGATCCTAATGACTAAGTTTGGTTAGCTCTAAATCTTAATATCTCATAAACCAAGTGTTTCTTTATTCCTCAAGTCTTGTATGATAGTGCAAATAGCATGGATCAGACCAAATTATTGGGTTAGTATTTTTGTGATGGCAATTGCATTATTTTTCCCTTGCTTATTATTTCTTTAGATGACATATATAACCCTCGTATTTTGTGGCAGGGCCAGCAACGATCGAGGACGTTCGGGAGATGTGGAGGTCGAGGAGTCGGGAGCTGCCGCTGCGAGGAGCCACAAAAGAAATTGTTGAAGATTTACTTAAGTAATTTTGTTGCATTTATTTATTGTAAATATGTGTGTAATAGTTGCATTTATAGTGGTCCTCGCTTGAGGATTCATGATTGTAATCATGGACTGGACATTTATGTGGTGTGTGGAGCTTGTTTCACCCCTACTTGGGAGGGGCTCTACTTGAGTGTTCGAACTAGGGGATATGCGCACGGCTCTTCGAGCAATTTATTTCATTATGTGCTTAATCATAGTATAGGACACCCTAATAAATCATCTAATAAGATTCACACCATCTCAATATATTCATAATATGCACATAAGCATCGCTCTACTTAGCCAAGCTAACTCAATTCTTCACCGATAATAGTGGCATGTTTAGGATGCGTTTTTTCTGACTTGCATGCATTTAGTTATAGATTTAAAATTCAATCTTACACTTGCACGAAGAGTGTCGGAGGTACTATCAATACTTCTTTTAAGCATGCATCATGTCTTCTCGTTTGCATCGGCTTTCCTTGAGTTCCCTCATTTACAACTTAGTTATCAAATGGAGTCAGGATTGCTCGTTAGACATGATTTCTTACTTGTTCACACAGTAATCTCAATGAAAATCTTAAGCTTAAAGTTGGGATTGATTAATGCAAGTTGACTTGAAATAAATGTAGTAAAAACCACCTTGTTTTAAGGGAGAGCAAACCCCTCATTATACGAAGGATGTATTATCCATGTTGAGAGGTGAGGACGCATCTCTAGGATAGTTCCCAAAACCTATAATTAAATATGTGTGTAATGAACTTCTATCTTGGATGATCACCAAGAAAATCAAAAAGATAAAAAGAACAATAATTGTTGGTCTTCATATGTGAGTTGGTGAACCTATGGGTGTTTGCTTGCTTGTTTGAGCTCTTGAACGTGATTGCCTCAAAACCACTCCCATAAAACCCTTGGACTCCATTTTCATATCTATAGATTCATTCATCATTAAGATTCAATCTAACTCTACTTGGTGTCTTGGTTCCCCAGCTTTAGCTTCGTGGATCACACCAGAGATGTAGGGCTCCAGCTACTGTCACCATCGAAGGAAGGAATGATGGCTCCTCTCTCTCCCTTTCTCTGGTAGGATGGTGGATAATCGATTGAAGAGGAAGACGATGACCTAAATAGGGAGGGTCGGAGATGGAGAATCGGGTAGAAGCGTATGGGAATAGGTGTTAACAACGATGGGTTTCGTAACTGGGGGATGGTGGTTGTTGGAGGTTGAGAGGATAACGAAAGCGGTGGAGATAAGGATCAACGATCGATGGGGTTTGCTGGAGATAAAGAGTATAAAGAGAGTAAGGGGATAAAGATGGTTATGACGATCGAGGTAGAAGAGTGATAGAATCGATGGTTGGCCATTGGGAGGTGATAAATGCGGAGGAACACGATTGTCGGGTAGAGGATCTCGAGGCAAGCCAGCATTAGGAAGTGCGGTGGTGATTGGAGGAGATGCAAGGCAGATCTGAGGTGGGTGCGACAGAGCTCGTAGTAGCAGAGAAGAGAGTCGGGTAGAGGAAGGAAATGACTCAGATGTTTGTTGGATCGATTGTGATCCAACGGTGGGCATGGCTAACGTGCAATGCATGTGGTGGGAGAAGGCAGACATGGAAAAATCGGGTGGATAGTTGGATAGAAATGATCCGAAGGTCCAGATCAAATGTGCTAGGTAACAAAACTAGTTGATCCTGACGTGGAGCGGGTTTGATTGGCAGCTGAGGTGGGCTGATGAGGAGAGGACACGTGGATGTTGACTGTTGACCAAACATTGACCAATGTACAGAATGCAGAAATAATTACATAAAAATTATCAAATGGACTCTTATTCAAAATTGACCAACATGAAAAATGTTCATCGAACTGTGATCTACAATGTTCATTAAGGAGCCAATTGCAACCAGACTAATTCATGCAAGATCTGATCTTTTTAGGTGATATTTTATGTATAAAATATCAATTTTTTATTTTGTAATTTTTATTTGATTTTTTAGAGATAAATACTAAGTGCAAAACTCAATTATGACGTGGAATGATACAATGGACTCGAACGTCATTTTTGGATATTTTTTGTCGGATAAGAATGATTAGAAAATGAGAAATATGTACATATGAACTAGTCAGCAGACTTAGGTCAGCAACTGTCTTTTTTTGTATTCTTTGATTTTTTTTATTTTGATTTTATGTAATTTATTAAATATTTAAATAAACTTAAGAAAAGAAAACGAAAATAATCAAAATGAGTAAAATATGTGTTTGAAATGACATGTCAAAAATCAGCGAAAGTGTATAATGCACTATTAGGTCCCAAAACCCAAATTTCACAAATGAACTCCGATTCTTTTGAATTTGGTCTTGGTTTGTATATAATTGAATACACATTAATTCAAGAGTAGAGTGAATTTGAAAACTATATGGGAGAGAGATCAACATTTACAGCTATTTGTCCTCAATTTAGGGTTTGGGTTTATTTTCAATATGTATAGGTTAATACTTCTTAGGATTTTTCATTAATTAAGGTTAGTGATAAGTACACAATTGAGTCAGTTTTATATCAATTGTAGTTAGCATAAATTAATTAAAAAATGGGTAAAATCAGGTAAAAATGTACAGATGATTATGAATGCAGAAATGAATGCTAATTTATGCAAATTATTTACAAGTGCATGATTGTTAATTGTATGATATTAACAGATGAATGGACCTAATTTCTCAGGATGAAGCGATATTTTCAGATAATTATAGTGATGAATCGTAGATTCATCACTCCTCCATGTACTCCTCAACTCAATGGAGTTACAAAGAGACACAACAGAACCATGTTAAACATGGTAAGATCAATTATGAGTAAAGCGAACTTACCTTTAGTTTTTGGGGGCTTGCGGTAGAGACTGCATCCTAAGTCCTAAACAAGATTCCATTTAAATTTATACCTAAAATCCCTCATGAACTTTGGTATGGTACCAAGCCAAGTGTACAACACTTAAGGATTTCAGGTTGTTTGGATCATGATAAAAATATGGATGCAAGCAAGTTGGAAGAGTGTTATTTCATTGGATACGTAAAGAATAGTATTGGATACCAACTTTGTGATCTTGAGACTCAAAAGGTATTCATTTCTAGAGATGTAAAATTTCTGAAAGATGACTTCCTTAAAAGTCAAGAAAGTAATGAAGTTAAAGAACTAATCGATTCTAGCAAGATCGATAAAGTTCCTAAAGCAGAAACCAAAGAGATAATTGAAAATGACACAAAGATACCTCTTAGAAATAGTTACATGGTTGTAATACAACCATAGAGGTATGTATTCCATGTATCAGAAGAGTTTGATGATGATCCAGCTTCATATGATGAAGCTTTGGGTGGTCGTGACATGGATAGTTGGATACTAGAAATGAAATTTGCGATAGAGTCCATGCACTAGAATGGTGTGTAGACCCTCGAAGATCAACCTAAAGGGGTCAAACTTATTGGGTATAAATAAATCTTCAAGAGAAAGAGGGGACCCGATGGGAAGGGAGAGACATTTAAAGCACACTTGTAGCCAAGAGATAAGCATAGAGAGAAGGCGTCAATTATGATTAGACATTCTCTCATGTGTCCATGCTTAAATCCACCAAGACACTACTGGCTATAGTTGCACACCTTGACTATGACATCTGGCAAATGAATGTCAAGATATCATTCCTCAATGGATACCTTGAAGAGGATATCTATATGGAGCAGCCCTATGGCTTCATAACTAAGGAAGGTAAAAGTGGAGATCCATCTATGGGTTCAAACAAGATTCTCGTAGTTGGAACATCCGATTTGATGAAACCCTTCATATGAACCACGTATGTACAAGAAGTTGAGTGGGATCGCCATCGTGTTCATTGTGCTTTATGTAGATGACATCCTTATCATTGGGAATGATACATGGATGATTATCGGTGTTAAGATCTGGTTGTCCCATACTTTTGAGATGAAAGATCAAGGAGAGGCCTCTTATTTTTTGATCTAAACTTGTTCAAAAATAGAGAAAAGAGAGGGTATTGGGACTATCACAATGAGGATATATCAAGAAGATCATGGAAAGATTCAATACGTATAATTCGAAGAAAGTCTTGCTTCCTTTAAGACATGGCATTCACCTATTTGGAGGGATGGCTTCTCAAACTGTTGAGGAAAAGAAAGCCATGGCTAGATGCCCTTATGCATTAGCTATATGAAGCTTGATGTATACCATGATGTGTACAAGACTAGACATCTTCCATGTAGTGAGAATGGTAGGCCATTACCAATCCTGCTATGGAGAGAAACACTAGACTGAAGTGAAAAACATCCTTAAGTGCCTAAGAAGAATTCAAGACTAGGTCTTGGTTATGGAGATAATGATCTCTGAGTCTCAGGGTACAAGATACAGACTTCCAATCAGATTTGGATGATAGGGAGTCAACTTCATAGTTCTTATTCGTGTTTAAATGTGGTGTTATGAGCTGGAGACCAAATTCAACACTTGAAGAAGAATACATAGCCACATAGGATGCCGCTAAAGAGGTTATGTGGTTGCACAAGTTCATTATGGAACTTGACGTAGTTTCCTCATCAGAATCTCCCATTCCATTGCTCTATGATAACAAGGGTGCTATAGCACAAGCGAAGGAACCACGATGGCATCAAAGAAGCAAACACATGGAGTGGAAATATCACATCATCCGCGAGATCTAGAAGCGTGGTAATATCACGATCACCAAGGTTTCCTTTACCAAAAACATTGTTGATTTGCTAACCAATCCATAGACTCAAAAGGTCTTCGACCATCTTGTAATAAATATGGGGTTAAATGTTGTACATGAATGGCTCTAAGGGATAGTGGGAGATTATTGGACTTGTAAGCCATTGATGACACATTAATGCAATAAAACTTATTGTTTTATCATCTGAAATGAATGTTTGTGAATGCACTTATTATTAAGGCCCCTTTGTACATTTAGGGTTATGTACTATGGTCATATTGAATACCATGCAGTTGAGAAGGCATAACTACCTTTTCCATGTGATATTCAATATTGATCTTCAGTTTGAGAAAGACATAACAATCTTTCTCTAAATATTGATTTCTAACCTACTTCTTGTTGCAGGTCCCCTGCATATGACTAGAGATTCAGTTGTATCATAAAAGTCAAGTCAAAGAGTTCACTTGATGAGGTCGAGATAAACTAAGACTTGAATCATAACTTACATGATTAAGAAAACATCCTTTGAACAGAGATAGATATACATCTATATGCCTAAATGTGCACATTAGACAGACCAATAGGTTGAAGGCCTAACCAAGGTCCATATACCAGCGAGTTGGTGTGCATATGACAATAAATGAGAAGTATAATCTTTTAAAGGAATCATACATGTTCATACTTGATGAACTAGGAGACTGAGCTCATTCATGAGATGTTTTGGGGTCATAAATAATTCCATGCATGATCGTCTTGTTTATGAAATAATACATGAAATCAAGATATTAATATATGCATTTGAAAAGTATATGATTAATATTGTCATCCAAATATAAAATAAGAATTATATTGATATGTTTCGAAGAAGACAACCAAACTAGGGTTTGAACTTCTGGTATATCAAAGTCTTCTAGTATGGAGGGTGAAGGAGTATTGGGAATACTCAGGTTAAATCTATCTTAATGATGAATCTGGATGGAGTTCAATGGATCTACATTCTTAGCTTAATGATATGAGAATTAATTGGATTAAGTCCAATTTCATTAGATTCTAATATACAATTACATTTTCAATTTTAATGTCCAAATGTTGGAAAGTGAAATGACAAGTTAAATGGAGATGAACAAACTCCATGAGCTCATTTCTAAGCTCCTATGGTTTGTAGCATGATTAGAAATGGTCAAGGAAGCTATGTTCAGCTCATTGATACATTCTCTAGCTCACATAGAGGATGATATGTTTCATTGAGCTCACTTAGAGTATGAATCATTTTAGCTCAATCTCAAAGATAGATCTTAGATATCTCGATCCCACTAAGTCAAATCTTTGATTTAACTCATCTAACACCTCTGAATCTCTATTCTATGTAGAGGACCTTGATAAACCCATGATTCATTAACACTTCTGTCGCATTTTGTCTTAAAATCCTTAAAAAATACATGTAAATATCCATTAACTATCATCTTTTATAAAAATACCATTCATGAATAAAAATGCATTTTTATGCATTAAAAACATGTAAATAAATAAAGAGAAAGAAAGAAAGCAAAAAGAAGGTAGACTGTAAATATGTATATATGTACAATATGACTAATAAAATATAAATATAGCTCAAGGATATATTTATATAACCTTACCCCCGAGACCAAGTCAGCATGGATTGGTCGACAAATAAATAAGTAGGGGGAGATAAGGAAGAAAATCACAAAAAGAATTAGTTATATACTTCACACATTATTCACTATTTATTCAATAATTATCAAAATTTAATGATTTTTAATTAATTCACTTGTATATATTTTTCACCAAACTTTTTTCCTATTTGTTTATAAAAATATAAAAGTCCTAAAAAATGCAACTTGTATATATGACAAGAAATCCAACTTTCAAATTATCAATTTCTCAACTTCTGAAGAACATAACTTCTTCATAGTAACTTTACTCTACCCACCTTTAAAATTCATAAAATAATATTATCTAATTAATGAAGGTTATTTCATTAAAATCGGAATCTGTTTGCAAAAAGTCAGTTTTGGGACCAAATGACAATTGGTTTTCTGGGCTATCTATTTTATTCGGAACATACTATTTACTCTTTTAGTGATTTTATAATTTTAATTATTTTTTTGGTCTTGTGGAATACCAATAAATTATTTCAAAATTTTTAGACACCATTTAATACTTTAAATAAGTCAAAAAACTTATTTTATAGTTGAAATTGAACAACATCGCTTATACCTATATTTATTAATATACCTAAATTAATTTATTAAATTCAAAAATAAATCACATATATCTTATCTATTATCCTACTAACTAATAAAATATAAACATAATATGTTATTTATTAATTTATTAAATTTAAAATCAAAACCCTATCTATCAAGTATACTATATAATTATTTATAAATATTATATTCCTAATTGAAAAAATATATTATTTATTAAAATAAACTATTCCATAATTAAATTAGCTATCTATAATTTTCCTTTTATACTTATTTAAAATAATCCCTTTTACTAATTATATCTATTTATTAAATTATTTATACATTGCAGCTTACCATGTGTTGACACGTGTAAGCACCTGGGCCATCTTCCTCAAGAACCTTCAGTTTCTGCTCTACTGGACCTACTTCGAGCCTTTTTCCCCGCGTCCATCTTCCACCCAAAACCTAATCTAACCCGTTGATCCTACCATCCTAACCACCTAGATCCACACCGACCCTAGGAACACTTCTAACCAACCTTCGATCACTCTATAAAATCCACCAAACTTCCAGCTTCACAACTAACTTCTCCTTCACCAGAACTAACTGGTCGATCACCAAACTTTTCCACTCTGCTCTGGTCGTCCAATGTGGTGATATCACGCTACGACCTCTCCACATGGAAGAAGGTCCGTCGGTGGAGACGTTCCAAGGCCTTGTCCACCTTGTTGTGCCACCTAGCGTGGTGTCCAGCTCCGATGAATACATGTTGTTGAGTTAACAAAGGTTCATACAACCTCATTCCCAGGTGAACCCATTCACTCATTTCTTCTTTTTCCACGATTTTAATGTCTTATTAGGTTAGTTAATCACATATTTGGTGAGTTTGATCACTACTTTGTCATATACGATCAAATTCCTTGTCCAAATTCGCAACCAATTCACCCTGTTTTGCATAATTTACATAAATGCTCTGAACCACCTGGAAATATATTCTGCAGGAATCCCTAATATCTTAGGCCAGTTCTTATTGAAACGAGCATCTATTTCTTCTTTGCAGGTACTGTTAGCAATGTGAGCCCGAGGCAAACCATTCCTACAATAAATGTTATTGTAATAAATGATTTATCAATAAAAGTTATTGATTATGTTTCACTCCCTTTCTGAGATTCATTGAATGAATGCACTATAAGGTCCCTCTGTACATAAGGGTTATGTACCATGGCCAACTTGATAATCATACAGTTGTTGATTCATTGAATCATAGAGGCTGGTGCTTGATGAATATCTAGGGAGTTAGATAGAGGACTCATCAAGCATCATCAAATGATTGTCAAGTGTTGATCTCCAGCCTGAGTAGGAGATGGCAATCCTTTCTCATTAGGCTGATATCTGATCGACCTCTTGATGCAGGTCCTCTGTATGGGAATAGTGATTCGGAGGTATCAGATTAGTTGAGTCAATGGGTTGACTTAATGAGATCGAGATAACCAAAGACCTATGTTGAATACTGTCACAACATAGGCACACATCCTATGACCAGAAACAGATGTGTTGCTATATGTCTGAGTGTGTACATTTGGTAGACCAATAGATTGATGACCTAACCAAGGTCTATACACTGGCGAGCTGGTGTACATGTAAGGACATATGAGTAATACGATCTCTCAAAGAGAAAATACAGGTTCACTTGTGAACTGGGAGACATGAGCTCACTCATGAGGTATTGGGACTGATCAAATTCCATGCATGGTCGTCATGCTTTGGAAGCATGACATGAATTTGAAGGTAAGATATATGCTTTGTGAAAGCATATGATCTATACCAAATCCCAAAGACCAAGATTTAGAAACTTAGTGATCAAACCTTGAAGATGACAGTGTAAAAGTGATCTATATCTTTAGGATGATCGTAGGTCTTCCAGTATGCAGGATGTACAGGTGTTCGGAATACCTGAGGGTGATGTGATCATAAACGATTGTATAACCATGACGCTTCCATTCCGAGGGAGTGATGAAACAGGTCTGGATTTTAGTGACTCCTCTCAGTAGAGAAGTGACCTAATCTTTGTCCATGTATTGGACATTGATTAGAATGAGATTCAGATGCAATGAGAAGATTAGGTTTACGGTCTTGATTTAATCAAGCATCTATGGGAGGTCCATGGGATCTGGATTTGAGATGTGATCTCAATATCCAAGTCACTATACGTGGAACAATACAATCGCCATGTCCTTATCTCCAAGTATCTGAGGAGAAATCGCATTATTCTTGAAGGGTTCAAGAATAATTCCATAGATCTAAGCAATGAGAAATTAATAATTAAATGTGATTTAATTATCTTGATATGTGTGGAAATTATCCAATATAATTAAATGTGATTTAATTATTATGGATAAGAATAATGTGTATAGCAATATCCAAATATTCATAATATATTGTAAATGTGATTTATAATGTATTAGAGAGAGCTAATTATAATTTATATTTGTTGATTAATTATTAATGTGTATTGGATACACATTGTGTAATTAATTGAAAATGTAAATTATATTTTGTTTTGGGTTGTGAATAAGATTCACAAATTTCCAATGGCAAGATTGCAATATTCTCAAAATTAATTATGAATTATTTTTGAAGAATATATCACAACAAAAGTTGTTGGAATAAATAATGGAGAATTTCACGGAGACATGCAATCTCATGAGATTTCATGGGTTTGCTCCTACTTGGAAATAAGGGGACGGCTACCAAGTCCTATATGGAATTGGTGGCCGTCCACTATATTCCATGGGGAGATGAGATCTCCATGGTAATTGTCTCCTTATTTGATTGATTTAATTTAGAATTGTTTTGTATTTGATTTATCAAATATATTTAATCTAAATTAAATCATAAGTTGTTGGTTTTTACCAACAACAATCTTGACCATTGGATTAGACATAAATCAATATCATCCATTGATTTCATATGTCCCATGGATTGAGATCCATGGATCCCAAAATCCTATAAAATAGAGAGGCATACCATGATCTCTAGGGCTATGCTTTTGGAAGCACATCTCTCTCTCTCTCTCTCTCTCTCTCTCTCTCTCTCTCTCTTTTCTCTCCCCACATGCCAACTCTCTCTCCCTTTCCTTGGTGGCCGTCCACCAAACCCTAGAGGAGATAATCGTCGTCACCTTCGCCACCGCGTCGTCGCTTCAACGTTCTTCGGTTCTCTGTCTTCTTGGAGTGCTACGCTCGTGAAGAAGATGTTCAATCTTGTACGACAAGATCAGGAGTTCCCCGTGCTTGGATCAACTCGTTGGATTGCGAGGATCACGCGACTCATCCCCACGCTCGCAAGCTTCTTCTCCGACGATCGGACTTGAGACAGGAGGTCTCTTTTCGTAGAGACTCGATCAACCACACTTCAAGAGACATTCCTTTATACTTGTTGTGGTTATAAATGAAACAAGCCGAGAATCATTCTTGGATCATGTGGTTTCATCGCATGAAAAATTTTTAAAATTCCGTTGCATAGAACAACTAGTACGACTAGCCGTTCTTCGTCGTATTTGATATGATGCTCATGCTTCCGTGATGTGCTTGAGGATTATTCCATATCCTTCAAGTAGTATCAGATCCTTAGGTCTAAGGTTTTTGGATACGACCCGCAAATCTAGGACGACTTGGAATCGTTGAGGTCGCGAAAGTTTTTGTCGCATTTATTTTTCGCACTTCTGTTTGGTGAATAAATTCGGCCCTGTTTAAGTTTAAACACGAATCAATCACTTGTATTTTGTTCCCCATTAAATAAGGAAACTATAGGATCTGAGTTTACGCAATTTGGATTATGTTTGCTCGAGATATGGTTGTTTTAATGAACATGTATTCACTGTGCGGGAACTGCAAATCTTAACATGATTAACGAGTTAGTTACTGTTTTGATCTGCCTCGAAATGCATGAAATATCACTTAGGTTCCGTCCTAAATTAATCTAGCAATCTTTGAAAATTGATTTTGTCTAATTTGGATTTAAATTGATTGAGATATATTAATTTTAGTAAGTAGGGATCACTGCTAAAAAATTACAGTCCTAATCAAGAACCATGTGATTGTCAATTAATGAAATTAATTACTAAATTCAAGAAATAATTATGAAAAATATTTGAGAAATATTGGAAGATGATTATTTCCCTAATTGACTTGACCTCAACCAATAATTTGATTAGATTTGATCAAGATTATAATTGGAAACACAATCATCAAACTCCTTGCTTGAATAAGATTGGGAATTTGTCTAGCAAATTTCCTTATAATCAAAAATGTTTTGATTATTACTATATGGTATAATTTCGGTTGTAGAACCGATGATCATCTCAAGTACAAAGTGATTGACTCAACATTATTTTTTCCCGAGGCAGATATGGTGTCTAGTCGGGGATCGCTGGGGTAGCGGGTTGCACCGAATGCGGTCCGTCCCACTCCCGCCGGTACTGGCCATGACAGCGGGTAGGGAACGAATGATGCCTGAGAGATCATGATGTATTTTTCTAATTACTAAAATTCGAATTAATACGTATTTTGAGATAATACCATATATATTCAAGTAAAAACAATCAAGTTTGTTGATTGAATTGGATTGATAATTAACTTAATATGATTGAATTAATTATATCCAATTGAAACATTCTATTGTGAATAGAGTTATTATTTCCCTTGGAAGAATTAATTATATGAATATGATATATGGTAATTGATTAAAATTTGAATAAGAGGTGGAGGATCACATAAGTGACATCCATGGTCTCCCATCAAGGCGAAGGGTTTCCATCGTCAGGGATTGCATATAGGAGACGCCTGTATGAAGTGACAGCTCCTATATGCAAGCGCATCTGGATCAGGCTCTTTGCTTCTCGAAAGAGTAAGGCTGTATGCGTAGTGACTCCAATATCGGATCCTCATATTATTGGGGTGATATTGGATTGCGCATAGCGAGTACTGTTCTTGTTGACGGTTGGTTCAATTAATGACGGGTCAACATCACCTTAGGTGTGGTGGGCTCGGGTATTAAAGACCGAATTGGGAAATGCAAGTTGGACTTGTAAGGCAGAATGTGTTCCCGCTTCTCTTTATTGGAGTTGTAGATTCTCGTATTATTGGGATGTAACAAAGATAAAGAGGAGATCCCAGTTCTTGCTTGAGATATAGCGGTAAGTATATCTCTTACTTTGAAAGTGAATAAGGGAATAAACTTTCATAGTTGACAGAGCAAGACAAATTTGATTTAAAAAGCCTTAATCAAATATTATGAATTTGAATATATGATTATATGTTCTAATATAGTGCATTATCAATTTCAGAAAATGAAGTCCATGAACCCACTAAGCAGGCTTCTGGAGGTCAACCAGTTGATCGGACCGAATTACTCGGATTGGATCCGTAATTTGGAGCTTGTACTCTCAACTGGGTGCATAAGTTATGTGCTCTTAGAAGACAAGCATGAAACCCTTAAATCAAAGGAAGAAAAAGCATACAATGATAAGTATGATGAAGAGATGTCTTGGCTAGATGCTATATCTTGGGTTCTCTCTCCAATGTTCTTCAGAAGCAACATGTGGAGATGAGCACATGCCAGGAAATAATGCAGAATCTAAAAGATATGTTTGGTGACATTAACCGCACCCAGCGATACAATGTTATGAAAGAACTCGTTCACTGCAAGATGCAGGAAGGAACTTCGGTCTGTGAACATGTACTCAAAATGTTTGGGTACTTGTCGGAGCTGGAAATTCTTGGGGCAACCATGGATGCAGACATGCAATCTGATTTCATTCTGCTGTCTTTGCCCAAGTCTTTCAATAACTTTGTGGTTTCATTCCACATGAACAAGCTGGAATTGATGAACGCTGGACTTCTTGTTGCATCAAAGTCTGCAGAAGACGTAACGAAGAAAGATGGTCCCGCTGGCAGTGCAATGGTTGCACAGGTCAGAGGGAAGCGCGGTCGGAAGCAAGGTTCTCAGAAGGGCCCGACCCAGAAGAGAAAGAAAAAGGGTCAAGGTGTTGGCTCATCTTCCAATGCATCCACACTAATATCATCGAAGAAAATCGATGTCTGTCACCACTGCAAGAAGCCGGGGCACCGGAGGCATAACTGCCCAGAATACCTGAAGTCGGTCGACAAAGGTAAAGCCCCAGCAGGTATAAAATCTACTTTTATCATGAAATCAGTTTTCTCGTTGGACGAGAAGGAAGTTGGATTGTTGATTCTGGTGCTTCTGTTCATGTATGCAATTTGTAGCATTTGTTTCAGGAAACTAGAAATCTGGAAGATGGGGAGATAGTCATCTAGATGGGATCTGATGCAAGTGTTGCAGCAGTCGCCGTCTGGACATGTCGACTATCATTATCTAGTGGTAGAGTCCTAGTACTTAAAGAGTGTCTTTATGTACCGGAAGTCAGAAGGAATTTGATATCTGTATCTAAATTAGTTAGAAGTGGATATTCATTCCTATTCTGTAATAAATGAGTCATAAATCATTATGATAAATATATTGTGGATGGTATTTTGACTTCTGGTGGACTCTATGAATTGTGCATTAATAAATGTATTATGAATGTTACAACCACTAATAAAACCCCTAAAAGATCCAGGGAGGATGAAAATCTTTCGAATGAGATTTGGCATCAAAGGCTTGGTCATTTATCTATTGATAAGATCAATAGATTGATAAAGGATGGACCTTTAGATTTTCTACAGGTTCAATCTTTGCCTACCTGCAAGAATTGCATTCAAGGTAAAATGACTAGGATGCCTTTCCGTAACAAGGTTACAAGATGTGAATGTATTATTGACCTATTTCATACCGATTTATGTGGTCCCTTCAGTACCGCGACTCAAAATGGATATCAGTATTATTTGACGTTTATTGATGACCATTCGCGATACGGGTTTGTCTTCCTATTACATCATAAGTCTGAAACCTTTGAAAAGTTCAAAGAATTCAAGGCTTTGGTTGAGAACCAAACCGATAGGACGATTAAACGGATTCGATCTGATTGAGGTGGCGAGTACCTCTCAGATGAATTCAAGGAATATCTTAAGAGAATGGAATTGTCTCCAATCTCACTCCTCCTGGAACTCCCCAACTTAACGGTGTTGCTGAAAGACGCAATAGGACCATCATGGATATGGTCCGTTCAATGATGAGAAAAGCACATTTACCACTTAGTTTCCGAGGATATGCAATAGAGACTGTAATATATATCCTGAATAAGATTTCCTAGCAAATCTGTACCTAAGACTCCTCATGAGCTATGGTATGGAACCAAACCTAGTGTTAATCACTTGAGGGTTTGGGGTTGCTTGGTCCATGCGAAGAACGTGGGCGCAAGTAAGTTGGAATCTCGCTCTCGTGAGTGTTACTTCATTGGGTATGTTAGAGATGGTATTGGATACCGACTCTATGACCCTGAGACCCAAAAGGTTTTTGTTTCTAGAGATGTGAAATTTCTGGAGTATGATTTCCTTAAAAGTCAATATAAAAGTAAAGTAAAGAAACTCATTGAATCCTCTGAGGATGCTGAGCTTCCTGAACCAGAAAGTGAAGATATAAATAAAGATGAAACACCCATACCTCTTCGAAGGAGTTCGAGGGTGGTTGCACCACCTGAAAGGCATGGATTCCATGTGTCAGGAGAAAATGACAATGATCCTTCTTCATTTGATGAAGCACTCGCGGATCATGACATGGATAGATGGATGCTAGCAATGAAGTCAGAAATTGACTCCATGCATAAGAATGGTGTATGGACCCTAGAGGATCCACCTAAAGGGGTAAAACCCATTGGGTGCAAATGGATCTTCAAGAGAAAAAGGGGACCTGATGGGAAAGTAGAGACTTTCAAGGCACAGCTCGTAGCCAAGGGCTACACATAGAGAGAGGGCATCGACTACAATGAGACATTCTCTCCTGTGTCTATGCTTAAATCCATCAGGACATTGCTAGCTATAGCTGCATATCTTGACTATGACATCTGGCAGATGGACGTCAAGACGACTTTCCTCAATAGATACCTCGAGGAGGATATCTATATGGAGCAGCCCTAGGGCTTCATAACTGAGGATGGCAAAGTATGCAAGCTGAAGAAATCCATCTATGGGCTCAAGCAAGCTTCTCGTAGCTGGAACATCAGATTTGTCGAAACCATAAAGAGTTATGATTTTGTGCAGAATCCTGATGAACCTTGTGTGTACAAGAAGCTTAGTGGGAGCGCCATTGTGTTCATCGTGCTTTACATAGATGACATCCTTATCATTGGGAATGATACAGGGATGATGACTAGTGTGAAGATTTGGCTATCCCATACCTTTGAGATGAAAGATCTTGGAGAAACCTCTTACATCTTGGGTCTGAAGTTGTTCAAAAACCGAGAGAAGAGGATATTGGGATTGTCACAACATGGGTACATTAAGAAGATTCTTGAACGATTCCATATGGATAGTTCCAAGAAAGGATTCCTACCCTTAAGACATGGTATCTACCTGTATAAAGGAATGGCTCCTCAAACTGTTGAGGAAAAGAAAGCCATGGCCGGATGCCCTTATGCATCAGCTGTAGGAAGCTTAATGTATGCCATGATGTGTACCAGGCTAGATATCTGCCATGCAGTGGGAGTGGTAAGTCGTTACCAATCCTACTATGGAGAGAAACACCAGAATGCAGTAAAGAACATATTTAAATATCTAAGACAGACGCAAGATTACATCTTGGTCTATGGAGATGGTGATCTCCAAGTCTTGGGATATACAGATTCTGACTTCCAATCGGATATTGATAATCGAAAGTCGACATCGGGGTTTGTATTCCTGTTGAATGGTGGTGTTGTGAGCTGGAGAAGCAAGAAGCAGGACACTACAACAGATTCAACAACAGAAGCCGAGTACATTGCCGCATCGGTTGCTGCAAAGGAGGTGGTGTGGTTACGTAAGTTCATCCTGGAGCTTGGCGTAGTTTCCTCTGATACTCCCATCCCGCTACTCTGCGATAACACGGGAGCCATTGCCCAGGCGAAGGAACCCAGATGGCATCAGAAGAGCAAGCACGTGGAAAGGAAATACCACATCAATTGGGAGATTCAAAAGCGTGGTGATATCATAATCACCAAGGTGGCCTCTGCCGACAACGTTGTTGATCCTCTTACCAAACCTCTGACACAGCAGGTTTTCGACCAACATGTAATGAGTATGGATTTAAGGATTGTTCCTGAATGGTTATGAGGGCTAGTGGGAGATCGTTAGCAATGTGAGCCCGAGGCGAACCATTCCTACATAAAAAGTTATTGTAATAAATGATTTATCAATAAAAGTTATTGATTATGTTTCACTTCCTTTTTGAGATTGATTGAATGAATGCACTATAAGGTCCCTCTGTACAATATGGGTTATGTACCATCGCCAACTTGATAATCATACAGTTGTTGATTCATTGAATCATAGAGGCTGATGCTTAATGAATATCTAAGGAGTTAGATAGAGGACTCATCAAGCATCATCAAATGATTGTCAAGTGTTGATCTCCAGCCTGAGTAGGAGATGGCAATCCTTTCTCATTAGGTTGATATCTGATCGACCTCTTGATGCAGGTCCTCTGCATGGGAATAGTGATTCGGAGGTATCAGATTAGTTGAGTCAATGGGTTGACTTAATGAGATCGAGATAACCAAAAACCTATGTTGAATACTGTCACAACATAGGCACACATCCTTTGACCAGAGATAGATGTGTTGCTATATATTTGAGTGTGTACATTTGGCAGACCAATAGGTTGATGACCAAACCAAGGTCTATACACCGTCGAGCTAGTGTAATGTAAGGACATATGAGTAATACGATCTCTCAAAGGGATCATTCAGGTTCACTTGTGAACCGGAAGCATGAGCTCACTCATGAGGTATTGGGACTGATCAAATTCCATGCATGGTCGTCATGCTTTGGAAGCATGACATGAATTTGAAGGTAAGATATATGCTTTGTGAAAGCATATGATCTATACCCAATACCAAAGACCAAGATTGAGAAACTTAGTAATCAAACCCTAAAGATGACAGTGTAAAAGTGATCTATATCTTCAGGATGATCATAGGTCTTCCAGTATGCAGGATGTACAGGTCTTGGGAATACCTGAGGGTGATGTGATCATAAACTATTGTATAACCATGACGCTTCCATTCCGAGGGAGTGATGAAACAGGTCTGGATTTTAGTGACTCCTCTTAGTAGAGAAGTGACCTAATCTTTGTCCATGTATTGGACATTGATCTGAATGAGATTCAGATGCAACGAGAAGATTAGGTTTACGGTCTTGATTTAATCAAGCATCTATGGGAGGTCCATGGGATCTGGATTTGAGATGTGATCTCAATATTCAAGTCACTATATGTGGAATAATACAATCGCCCTGTCCTTATCTCCAAGTATCTGAGGAGAAATCGCATTATTCTTGAAGGGTTCAAGAATAATTCCATAGATCTAAGCAATGAGAAATTGATAATTAAATGTGATTTAATTATCCTTATATGTGTGGAAATTATCCAATATAATTAAATGGATAAGAATAATGTAGATAGCAGTATCCAATTATTATAATATATTATAAATGTGATTTATAATGTATTAGATAGAGCTAATTATAATTTATATTTGTTGATTAATTATTAATGTGTATTGGATACACATTGTGTAATTAATTGAAAATGTAAATTATATTTTGTTTTGGGATGTAAATATGATTCACAAATTTTCAATGGCAAGATTTCAATATTCTCAAAATTAATTATGAATTATTTTTGAAGAATATATCACAACAAAAGTTATTGGAATAAATAATGGGAGAATTTCATGGAGACATGAAATCTCATGAGATTTCATGAGATTGCCCCTACTTGGAAATAAGTGGACGGCTACCAAGTCCTATACGGAATTGGTGGCCGTCCACTATATTCCATGGGGAGATGAGATCTCCATGGTAATTGTCTCCTTATTTGATTGATTTAATTTAATATTGATTTGTATTTGATTTATCAAATATATTTAAGCTAAATTAAATCATAAGTTGTTGGTTTTTACCAACAACAATCTTGACCATTGGATTAGACATAAATCAATCTCATCCATTGATTTCATATGTCCCATGGGATTGAGATACATGGATCCCAAAACTCTATAAATAGAGAGGCATACCATGCTCTCTAGGGCTATGCTTTTGGAAGCACATCTCTCTCTCTCTCTCTTTTCTCTCCCCACATGACAACTCTCTCTCCCTCTCCTTGGTGACCGTCCACCAAACCCTAGAGGAGGTAGTCATCGTCGCCTTCGCCACCGCACCGCCGCTTCGACGTTCTTTTGTTCTCCATCTTCTTGGAGTGTTATGCTTGCGAAGAAAACGTTCGATCTCGTACGACGTGATCAGGAGTTCCCTGTTCTTGGATCAACTTATTTTTTGCGAGGATCACGCGATTCATCCATGCGCTCGCAATCTTCTTCTCCGACGATCGGACTTGAGACAAGAGGTCTCTTTTCGTAGAGACTTGATCAACCACGCTTCAAGAGGTATTCCTTTATACATGTTGTGGTTATAGATGAAACGATCTGAGAACCATTCTTAGATCATGTGGTTTCATCGCATGAAATTTTTTTAAATTCCGATGCATAGAACAGCTAGTATGACTAGTTGTTCTTCGTCGTATTTGATATGACGCTCACGCTTCCGTGATGTGCTTGAGGATTATTCCATATCCTTCAGGTACCTCATCATTAGAGTTTCTTCCTCAAACAATCTGGAGTGGTTCACATCATCGAGAGGTTTGATTTAAGGTTAGTAGCAGAGCCTCATTATTCGTCGACCTTCATTCCTTGAGGTCGAAACCCTAGCACAGTTCTACCTTCCACCCTCTTCCTCTTGCAATAGGCGAGCTCGAAGGGGGAGGAGCCTCCTTCTGGCCTTACCTCCGATCACCTCTGACTCCTCAATAGCCACTTCCATCGTTTGCATCTTTGTCGGAGGACAAGAAGACCAAGATCTCCTCTGCCCGCATCCATTTATGTAACGGAACGGGTCTTGCAGATATGCAGAAGCATGCAACATTAATTCATGCGTCCGATCCATTACCGATTCATGCATGGTAATCAATGAGCAACCAAAAATCATTATCAAAAGGATCCATAAAATCCCATTCAAACTAAGAGTTCCATCGTCACATCACCAATAAGGGTACCATTGCAAAAGATCAATAACTAATACAATAACATGTCCTTGGTTCTAGTGGGCATACATATATCCTTTATATTCATGCATTAGATCATACTACGTCAAGTATCTTGATGAAACCGTTGCACTTTCCTACCTACATGACAAATCTTATCATGCACCCGAAAAAGATAAACATAAGCATGGGCATAATGTCCAATATGTATCGGGGTCCATGTATGGAAATTCTAACGATCTTTAACATGTTACATTTCACGTACTTTAGTATTCATAGACAATATCATTGTGTGTATAGATGTCCCATGCATGTCTATGTCCATTCCCTAAAAGTTGCATATCGATTTCTTTCATAAATATGAATAAGAATGTGCAATTTACGTAAAAATACATGAGCTAACATTTTTCATCATAAAGGTGCATGTTTCATGAAATTCATAACATGTGAGTGTATCCTTTATCATTTAGATAATTCTTTCATATTAAACCCCTTAAATAGCTCTTGTAAGACTTGTGATGGTTTATTATTCTTAAACCATTTCTCTCATAACATATAGTGGCTTATCTTTAATTAAACCATTTCCCTTATGTAACATATAATGGTTTATCTTTAGTTAAACCATTTTCTTGCATAACATGTATCAGTTTATCTTTAATTAAACCAATTTCCTGCATAACATGTACCGGTTTATCTTAATTAAACCATTTTCTTGTATAACATGTAATGGTTACCTTTATAAACCATTTCTTTCATAACTTGTAATGGTTTATCTTTATAAATCATTTCATTGCATACTTGTAATGTTTTACCTTTGTAAACCATTTATTTGCATAACTTTCATATACGTATCATGTTATACTTTTTCAATCGTTGCACTTGTTGTCCATGACATGACATGGCATGATAGTGTAGCTACAACTGTAGAGGACTTAGCTTTTGCCTTTATGGTTCCTTGTAACCATACGCTCCCTGCGACGTTGCCTGATGAATACTCATTCATCACTCTTTATTCTTATATTTTAGCTACAAAAACCTTTGCAAATGCATGTAGATATGTGTAAATACAAATAATTACCAAAAGCATGCATTATGTAAAAACCTATAATTAGCATGTTTTTGTGCAAAAATAAAAGAATAAAGATTAAAAAGAAAAAGAGGGAAATATTTAGAATAAATATTGAGCAACCTAACCCAAGGGAGGGCTCAGCATGGGCCTGACCGCATAAAAGCCAAAGTAGAGGGAGATAGGGCTCATGTGTATACATAAATAAAAATATTTTCCTCACAAAAATAGATGCAAAAAAAATTGGTTTGTAAATACTTGTACATAGTTATAAGTATAAAAACAAGATAAAAAGGAAAGAAAATCAAAAAGAACAAAAACATCACTATCATCTTGTATATAGACCACTATACCTATATTTATTTAACCTTATAAATAAATAAAATTAATTTCCAAAATTCTTGTAAATATCCTATATTATATAGTTAAATAAATAAATTAAAAACAATTAAACAAAAACAAAATAAAAATAACAAAATTAAAAACACAAAAATATATTGTAAATATACCATGTATATAAATGTATATATGTATTTATTTCACCTATGTAAATAAATAATAAAAATTAAATAAAAATATCTTTATATTCCTTATTTTATAATATAAATAAATAAAATATAAAAATGGGAATAAAATTGTATAAAAATAACAATTAAAAATCAAAACTAAAAACCAATATAGTGTATATATACCTATATACAACCCTACTATGTATATACCTTATTTTTATTTCGAAAAATTAATTAAAAATCACTAAAAATAGAAAAAAAATAAAATAAAAATATTTCATGTTTTAACTTTTTGCTAAATCGGCCCCTAGCTACCCTAATTTTCACTTCTAAGATCCAGCCACGTGGTCGATCCCTATTGGCCCTGGGGATGTTGACCGCCCGGTCAACTACCCCCCCAGGACCACTTCACACGGGTTCTTAGCGGGTACCCGACTTCTCGGATTTTTTCCAGCTAACCGATCGCCTACCACCTAACCCCGGGTCCGACTCCTTAATGCTACATCCGAGACCTTCGTCGGGGTATCCACATCGGGATCCGCGCGCCTCCACGCCCTACCCGCGCCTGTCTTCCCGGACCCTCACCCATATTTAGCTCGAGCTCCGCCTCCTCATTTCTCATCTTTGGCCATTCGATTCCACCTCCTGTGAGCTCCATTGCGTGGGCGAGAGTGACAGCTTGTCCCCCATGGTGTCGAAGCGAGGTGAGGGAGTGAACCACTGATCCGGCGAGCATCGCCGCCTTGCTCCGCCACCAGCAGGAGCATCGAGCCTCGGAGGGAGACGTGAAGGATATGGTTAGATCCTCAAGCGCATCACGGAAGCGTGAGCGTCGCATCCGAATACGACGAGGAGCGACTAGTCGCACTAGTTGCTCGATGCAGCGGAATTTTAAAAAATTTTATTACGACGAGACCACATGATCCAAGAACACTTCTCGGATCGTCTCGTCTAAACCACAAACAAGTAATAGGATTACCTCTTGAAGCGTGGTTGCGATCGAGTCTCTAAACGAAGAGACCTCCTGTCTCAAGTCCGATCCGACGGAGGAGACGCTTGCGAGCGCGGGGATGAACCGCGTGCTTCTCGCAATCCATGTTGATGATCCAAGCGGTGGATCTCCTGATCTCGACACACAGATCCGACGTCTTCTTCACGAGCGAGGAGCACCGAAGGAGACGGAGATCCACGAGCAGACGAACGAGCAGCATAACGACGATGCTACGGTGATGGAGAACTTCTCCATGGCATCCATGGTGGACGGCCATGAGAGGAAGAGAGAGGGCTGACCTCTAGAGAGAAAGAGAGAGAGAGATGTGCTACAATAGCACATGTTGTGTAAAGAGAGAGCATGGGTATGCCTCTCTATTTATAGGGTTTTGGGATCCATGGATCTCAATCCATGGGACAACACAAAACCAATGGTTCTCATTGATTGTGTTTCTTTCAATGGCTAAGATTTATGTTGGTAAAAACCAACAACAATTAATTTAATAAAAATCAAATATATGTAGAATATAATTTGATTTATATTAAATCAATCTCAATTAGAGAAATAGGAAAGGAGGCAAGCCTCCTTCCATAAGAAGGGTGGACGGCCACCACATTCCTTGTGGGAATTGTGGCCGTCCTCTCTTCCTATATGGAAGGTGGATGCCTCTCCTATTATATGAGATTGTATTATCTCATAATTCTCTCTAATATTTCTCAACAACTTTTGTTGAATATTATTTCACAAAAATAAATCCAATTTATTTTGTGAACATTGCAATCATGCCATTGGAAAATTGTGAATCACATTCACACCCAAAACAAAATGTAATTTACATTTTCAATTAATTAGACAATGTGTATCCAATACACATTAATAATTAATCTACTAATATAAATTATATTTAACTCTCTCCAATACATTATAAATCACATTTATAATATATTATGAATAATTGGATATTACTATCCACATTATTCTTATCCATAATAAGTAAATCACATTTAATTATATTGGATAACTTATTTTCATGTGCTCAAATAATATGAATCACATTCATATTATTTACATCTTTGATAATCAAATCACATTTAATTATCTAAGATAACTCTCCTTATAATATGAATCAAATTCATATTATTCATGATAATTAAATCACATTTAATTATCCATTTTCTCAATGCTCGGATATATATATCAACAATAGAATTATCCATGAACTCTTTCAAGGATAATGCGCTTTCTCTGCGAATACTTGGAGATAAGGACAGGCAATTGTATTGTTCCACGTATAGTGACATGGATGTTGAGATCACATCTCAAATCCAGATCTCGGGCCTCCCATAGATGCTTGATTAAATCAAGACCGTAAATCTAATCTTCTCATTGAATCTGAATCACATTCAGATCATGTCCAACATTTGGACTAAGATCAGATTACTTCTCTACTGAGAGGAGTCACTAAAATCCAGACCCGTTTCATCACTCCCTAGGAATGGAAGCGTCATGGTTATACAATCGTTTTTGATCACATCACCCTCAGGTATTCCTAATACCTGTACATCCTGCATACTGGAAGACTCTGAGTAAACCCGAAGTATTAGATCAACTTTACACTGTCTACTTCAGGGTTTTATCAGTAAGTTTCTCATTCGATCATTGGGAGTCGGTATCGATCATATACTTTCCAAAAGCATATATCATACCTAGGTCTTGATCATATACTTTCCAAAAAGTATATATCAAACCTACAAATTCAGTCAAGCTTCCAAAGCGAGACGACCATGCGCATGGAATTTGATTCTTCCCAATATCTCATGAGTGAGCTCATGTCTTCCGGTTCAGTAACTGAACCTGTATGATCCCTTTGAGAGATCGTATTACTCATATGCCCTTATATGCACACCAACGCGCCGGTGTATTGACCTTGATTAGGTCATAAACCTATTGGTCTGCCAAATGTACATACTCAAACATATAGTAACACAATCTGTCTCCGGTCAGAGGATGCGTGCCTGTATCGTGACAGCATACGATATAGGACTTTGGTTATCTCGATCTAGCTAGTCAACTCTTTGACCTAACTAATCTGACACCTCCGAATCTCTATTCCTATGCAGAGGACCTGCATCAAGAGGTCGGTCAGATATCAGCCTTTAGAGAAAGGATTGCCATCTCCTTCTCAGGCTAGAGATCATCTCTTAATAATCATTTGATGGTGCTTGATGAGTCCTCAATCTAACTCTTTAGATATTCATCCAAGCACCAGCCTCTATGATTCAATAATTGAATCAACAGCTGTATGATCATCAAGATGGCCATGGTACACAACCCTAATTGTACTAAGGGACCTATTATGCAAATTATATACTCTTTATTTCAAATCAAGGAGTGAATTGCAATAAGATTTATTGCATAATGGCTCGTCGTGGGCTCGCATGTCCAACAATCTCCCACTAGCCCAAAGAGCCATTAATGGGCTAATCATTTAAACACACACTCATGTGACAATCATAGGCTATTTAGAAAATAGCTAGGTAAGTTGATCAGTCACTCTGTTCCCGCGAGACTACACCAAGTCCTTTATACGGTACTTGCATATCCCCAGTAACAGTGCTCACATTTAATGCGAATGTTGCATCTCATGCAACCAATACTCAATTTTGTTAAAGCTATTATAGGTCATTTACACTATAGCTTAATAATTTGCTATAACCAGTATTTCCATAATCCTTATTAGAATACCTTTATCTCTGGAGATCACTATCTCTAAAGGTATCCAAAATTAAGACCTTTTAGATCACTATCTATATAGTCTTAAGTTTTTGAAGATAAGACTTTAAGATCACTATCTCAAAAATCTTATCATCTATGAAGATTTTGTTATTACTGCAATCAAGTGTTTTATCTCCATAGTAGGATCAGTAACATTCCACTGCATGGCAGACATCCGGTATTGTACACATCCAGCATACACTCAGCTTCTCGTAACTGATGCACAAGTGCAAGCAGTTCTAGCATTCACTTCCTCAACCTTTTGAGGTGCTATCCCTTTAGATAGATCAGTACCATATCTTAAGGGATGGAAGCCTTTCTTGGAATTTCTAAGAATAGAATATGTCCAAGGTGCACTAAGAATGTGACAGTCCCAATATCCCTTCTCTTTGCTTCTGAACATCTTCAGAACTAGGATCTAAGAGGTATCATTGAGATCATATCTCAAGGTATGGAACAACCAAATTATAAAACACTACTAGTATCATCCTTAGATCATTCCAAATGATTAGGATATATCTACATTTAGCATGATGAACACAATGGCACTCCCACTAAGCTTCACATGGTTCATCAAGATTTTATCTGAAATCATAACATTTATAATTTCATCAAATCTTATGTTCCGACTACAAGAAGCTTATTTGAGTCCAAAGATGGAGTTCTTTAGCTTGCACACCTTGATTTCCTCAACCACGAAGCCCTGGGGCTAGTTCATATGAACATCCTAAGAGAGGTAATCATAGAGGAATGCAATCTTGACTCACATCATGAAGATGTCATAGTCAAGTTGTGTAGCTATAGTTAGCAATATTCTGATGGGTCAAAGCAAGGTCACTGGAGAGCAAGTCTCATCGCAGGCGATGTCTTCTCTTCGGTGTGTAGCTCATGGCTACGAACCGTGCTTTGAAGGTCTCTACCTTCTCATCAGTTTCCCTCTTTCTATTGAAGATCCATTTAGACCTTAATGGGTCTTACCCATATAGGTGGATCCTCGAGGGTCCATATACAACACTTGTATATGAAGTCTACATTAGACTTTTATTGCTAACATCCATTTATCCATGTCATGATCCTCAGGAGCTTCATCACATGAAGTCCAATCATTTTCACATGGAATACATCCTCAAACTTATTTGAAGAAGTATTAGTGTTTCATCTTCAATTATTCTTTTAGTTTCCGATTTCAGGAGCCTCATTATCTTCTTAAGATTAAATGAGTTCCTTTACTTCATTTTATCTTGATTCTTAAGAGAGTCATCCTCTAAGAATCACATTCTCAGAGATGAGATCCTTTAAGAATCTCATGGTCATAAAGTAGGTATACAATACCATCCTTTATTTTCCTAATGAAGTAGCACTCTCTAGTGCTAGATCCAGCTTATATGCATGGAACCTTATTAAGTATATAATGTAGTTCTTACTACATATATACCTTGGAAACTAAGAGATAATTATGCTAAGATTAATCATTGATTATATCATGTCACACATGATCAATTATATCTCCTTACAACTCCATTGAGTTAAGGTTCAATAGGAGGATTGAGATAGGAATGATATTCATATCTCCATAAGGTATATCTTGAATTCATCTAATAGGTACAGACTACCTTGGTTAGATTAAATTCATTTCATCTTCCTTCAAACTTTGGTTCTAAACCAAAATTGCGAAATCTTTGAACATTTTCAAAGTTTTTTTTTAAGTGAAGAGAAGAAATCTCATATCACAAATAATCACTAATAGATATCATATATCCATAATGTTTATTCTGATATAGATGATTCACATACATCAATATGTATGAGATCTTGAATACCTTAACATCTTACACCTTTCCCATTGGACATTTTACTTTGAATACAATATTCACAAGTATATGAGATTTGAATCTTTAGACAATCTAAAGTTTCATGTCTTACTAGTCCATTGATCTCATCAACAGACATGTGTCCAAAACTTGATGCCAGATCATTATCAAATGATCTTTATCCTCCCATTGATCTTTAAAGGTTTAATTTTCAGTATTAGAAATCTTAATGAACCATTCATTAATTTTCTAATTCAGTAGAGTCCACTAGATTTTAGATTACTATCTGAAATATCTCCATCATAACTCTTTTATGATAGATTTAATACAGAATTCATGTTTATATCCAACAATTAGAAATAAACAATGAGTGTATTCTAATGTCTAGGTCATAGAGACATTCTCTAAGACTAAGGGCTCCCACTGAAAATATGAAGTCTATTGATCTCATGGAATTTATTGCAACAATTGCATCACTTTCAACATGGATGACCAATAAACATTAAGATCAAACTTTTAATATTCTAATACATATGCAACAAATTGCAAGTGTTATTGGAAGATTGAGATACAATTATTAGACTTTACCTATCAAATAAGTAAGCCAATTTTAATGATTATATGTAGATTATTCTGTTGTACTATCCAATTCCTTCTCTAAGAATTCTAGATAGACTTGATAGTCATACTATCACACATCAACATATTGCAGTATTGGCATTCATCCAACTCTTTGGATGTCATATGGAAGTCACAGAAGTACAGTCAACTCTTTGATTATACTTCTTACTTGGGTCCAACCCATGCTTCCACTGCACTCCATTTATCTATAAGCAACCATTGCTTAAGACTAAGGATCTCTTATGTTAAATTCAAAAGAATTTAGTATAAGAGCATTTTGATATTTGTACATGCTTCACCCAATTCATACAATATGAATATTATGAAGCTTAATGAATGACTAGAGTATAGACAGTAGAATGATGACACTCATCATCTACATCCATTTAAAACTCTTAAAACATAGGTTCAGGTAGGTACTCAAACAATTTGAATACATTATCTCTAATAGAGCTACCATTCTACATGATGTAGAGAACCATGTCATTCATGATTAAATGTCAAAAGCACATATGTATGCTAGAATATCTTTATTGGTTTTATAAGGATTAATTTGATAATTACGATCATCATCGACATGTCACTTCAAAAGTACATTCGATAAGATCAAGACTTATAGAGACATACAAACCCTAGGGTTTTAGTCCTATTGTCTTATTTAATTATCACTTCTCATTATTATGAGGAAACTTGCATATTGCAACCACATACATTGTGTGTCCAATTGCAAGTACAATATCTGGATCATAGGGTCCAATCCACGATATTTTACTGGTTACTATTGAGTATAATATTGAGTGGGTTTAATGAAGGATTATCTGAAATAAGAAATTTGCATATATATATATATATATAATTTACTTTGATTTAGGAATTTTATATCAAAGTTGTCTTGCCATGTCAACAATGAAAGTTCATTCCCTTAATCACTTTCAATGTAAGAGATATACTTACCATAATATCTCAAGCAAGATCTGGGATCTCCTTCCTTATCTTTGTTGCATCCCAGTAATATGAGAACCTACAACTCGGATAAAAAGAAGCGGGAACACATTCCGCCTTGCAAGTCCAACTTGCATCTCCCAATTCGGTCTTTAACACCCGGGCCCACCACCCCTAAGGTGATGTTGACTCGTCATTAATTGAACCAACCGTCAACAGGAATACAACTCGCTATGCGCAATCCAATATCGCCCCAATAATATGAGGACCCGATATTGGGGTCACTACGCATACGTCCTTACTCTTTCGAGAAGCGACGAGCCCGATCCAAATGGATCATATGCAGGAGCTGTCACTTCGGACAGGCGTCTCCCACATATAATATATGGCGACGAAACCCTTCGCCTTGACGGGAGACCATGGATGTCACTTATGTGATCCTCCATCTCTTATTCAAATTTAATTAATTACTATGAATCACATTCATATAATTAATTCTTCCAAGGGAATTCTTAACTCCAATCATATTAGAGTATTTTAATTGGACATAATTAACTTAATCATATTAAATTAATTATCAATCCAATTCAATCAATCAAACTTAATTTTATGCTTGAATATATATGGTATTAGTCTCAAAGTACGTATTAATTCGTATTTTAATAATTAGAAAAATACATCTTAATCCCTCAGACATTATCCCGGCCCTACCCGCTGCCATGGCCAGTACCGGCGGGAGTGGGACGGACCGCATACGTTGCAACCCTCTACCCCAGCGATCCCCGACTAGACACCATATCCGCCTCGGGAAAGGATAATGCCAAATTGATTAATTTGTACTTGAGATGATCATCGGTTCTTCAACCGAAATTATACCATATAGTAATCAAAACAATTTTGATTATAAGGAAATTTGCTAGACAAATTCCCAATCCTATTCAAGCAAGAGTTTGATGATTGTGATTTCAATTATGATTTAGATCAAATCTAATCAATTAATTGATTGGGGCCAAGTCAATTAAGGAAATAATCATTCTCTAATATTTCACAAATATTTTCCATAATTATTTCTCGAAATTAACAATTAATTTCATTAATTGACAATCACATGGTCTTGATTAGGAAAGTAATTTCAGCAGTGACCCCTACTTACTAAAATTAGCATAACTCAATCAATATAAATCCAAATTAAGCAAAGTCAATTTCTAAAGTTTGCTAATTTGATTTAGAACAGAAACCAAGTGATGTTTCACGCATTTCGAGGTGTCTCTAAACAGTAATTAACTCTTTAATTACGTTAAGATTCGCAGTTCCCGTAACAGTGAATACATGTTCATTAAAACTACCATATCTAGAGCATACGAAATCCGAATTACGCAAACTCAGATCCTATGGTTTCCTTATTTAATGGGAACAAAATACAAGTGCCATTTTCGTTTTTAAACAATTTAAACAGGGCCGAAAAAATACACTAAACAGATCTGCGAAATCAAATGCGATAAAAACTTTCGCGACCTTAACGAACCCAAGTCGTCCTCGGTTAGCGAATCATATTCGAAACCGTCGACCTAAGGCTCTGATACCACTTGAAGGATATGGTTAGATCCTCAAGCGCATCACGGAAGCGTGAGTGTCGCATCGAATACGACGAGGAGCGACTAGTCGCACTAATTGCTCGATGCAGCGGAATTTAAAAATTTTTATTACGACGAGACCACATGATCCAAGAACACTTCTCGGATCGTCTCGTCTAAACCACAAACAGGTAATAGGATTACCTCTTGAAGCGTGGTTGCGATCGAGTCTCTAAACGAAGAGACCTCCTGTCTCAAGTCCGATCCGACGGAGGAGACGCTTGCGAGCGCAGGGATGAACCGCGTGCTTCTCGCAATCCATGTTGATGATCCAAGCGGCGGATCTCCTGATCTCGACACACGAGATCCGACGTCTTCTTCACGAGCGAGGCGCACCGAAGGAGACAGAGATCCACGAGCAGACGAACGGGCAGCATAACGACGATGCCGCGACGATGGAGACTCTCTCCATGGCATCCATGGTGGACGGCCATTTTCAATTAATTAGACAATGTGTATCCAATACACATTAATAATTAATCTACTAATATAAATTATATTTAACTCTCTCCAATACATTATAAATCACATTTATAATATATTATGAATAATTGGATATTACTATCCATATTATTCTTATCCATAATAAGTAAATCACATTTAATTATATTGGATAACTTATTTTCATGTGCTCAAATAATATGAATCACATTCATATTATTTACATCTTTGATAATCAAATCACATTTAATTATCTAAGATAACTCTCCTTATAATGTGAATCAAATTCATATTATTCATGATAATTAAATCACTTTTAATTATCCATTTTCTCAATGCTCGGATACATATATCAACAATAGAATTATCCATGAACTCTTTCAAGGATAATGCGCTTTCTCCGCGAATACTTGGAGATAAGGACAGGGCGATTGTATTGTTCCACGTATAGTGACATGGATGTTGAGATCACATCTCAAATCCAGATCTCGGGCCTCCCATAGATGCTTGATTAAATCAAGACTGTAAATCTAATCTTCTTATTGAATCTGAATCACATTCAGATCAATGTCCAACATTTGGACTAAGATCAGATTACTTCTCTACTGAGAGGAGTCACTAAAATCCAGACCCGTTTCATCACTCCCTAGGAATGGAAGCGTCATGGTTATACAATCGTTTATGATCACATCACCCTCAGGTATTCCTAATACCTGTACATCCTGCATACTGGAAGACTCTGAGTAAACCCGAAGTATTAGATCAACTTTACACTGTCTACTTCAGGGTTTTATCAGTAAGTTTCTCATTCGATCATTGGGAGTCGGTATCGATCATATACTTTCCAAAAGCATATATCATACCTAGGTCTTGATCATATACTTTCCAAAAAGTATATATCAAACCTACAAATTCAGTCAAGCTTCCAAAGCGAGACGACCATGCGCATGGAATTTGATTCTTCCCAATATCTCATGAGTGAGCTCATGTCTTCCGGTTCAGTAACTGAACCTGTATGATCCCTTTGAGAGATCGTATTACTCATATGCCCTTATATGCACACCAGCGCGCCGGTGTATAGACCTTGATTAGGTCATCAACCTATTGGTCTGCCAAATGTACATACTCAAACATATAGTAACACATCTGTCTCCGGTCAGAGGGTGCGTGCCTGTATCGTGACAGCATACGATATAGGACTTTGGTTATCTCGATCTAGCTAAGTCAACTCTTTGACCTAACTAATCTGACATCTCCGAATCTCTATTCCTATGCAGAGGACCTGCATCAAGAGGTCGGTCAGATATCAGCCTTTAGAGAAAGGATTGCCATCTCCTTCTCAGGCTAGAGATCATCTCTTAATAATCATTTGATGGTGCTTGATGAGTCCTCAATCTAACTCTTTAGATATTCATCCAAGCACCAGCCTCTATGATTCAATAATTGAATCAACAGCTGTATGATCATCAAGATGGCCATGGTACACAACCCTAATTGTACTAAGGGACCTATTATGCAAATTATATACTCTTTATTTCAGATCAAGGAGTGAATTGCAATAACATTTATTGCATAATGGCTCGCCGTGGGCTCGCATGTCCAACAAGACGCTCCTCGAGGCGACGACCCAGAGCTGCGCAAGATCGTCCCCAGTCTCACCGTCCACCCAGGTAGCCCCCGTCGTCTTTCTTTTTCTTTAATTTATAGTTTCCCCAAAATCGCCGCTCCGCCGTCCATCGTCGATTCCGTTTCGCATCCGATCACTATCCGACATCAGGCCTCTCCATAGCCTTCGTCGTCCTCCCGCGCATCTTCTCCGCATACCCATCCAACCCAGCTCGCACAGGAGCTGGGATTCTAGCTCCACCGTCCCCCCTTCGCCGGAGCTCGCCCACTTCGACCCTCCGTTCACCGTCACCCCGCCTAACCGGGTCGAGGCAGTTTGCCCTCGACCCGTGAGTCTCTTGGTCTACTTTGCAGGTGCTTCCAAGCCCGTCTGAGGGGTTGGGTCATTCGGTCCAGGAGCTCTTCCTCCGCCGACCTCGCCTGAGTCCTCCAGGGCTCGGCTGGATCATCGGAGTTCACTAGCAGCTGCGGGACGTCATTGCGGAGCTTCTCCGACCTTCACGAGCAGCAGGGGAGGTCCACAGCGCACGCACGAGGCTGGCGAACTTCGCCGGCCAACTGTTCTTCCGGTATCTTCCCCAACGTCCGATCATCGTCGCCCTCCAGTTTTCATCTGGGCCGTTCATTCCCGGAGGAGCAGTCACCGTCAGATCCTGGAGCGGTGATCTGGACCGCCGTTGCACGAGAGGATTAGCCACCCACGCCCGTCACCGTTGGATCCCCCACGTGGCGATCCCTCTGCCGTCTGATCACGTCAAGGACCCTAGCTTTGGAGCGACCCCCGATCTCCACCGTTCGAAGCTCCACGTGGCGCCCATCCTGCGGTCCGCCTTAATAAAGGGTAAATTACCCTTAGGCCCTCCTGTTTCTTTTATTTAGCATTTAGTTCTGTAATTAGTTTAGATAGTTATTTAGTTTTTGGGATATTTGCATAGAGGACCTCGTGCTTAGTTTTATTTGCAGTTATGCCCCTGTATGTGATGTGACACGTGCTTCGACACATGCTTTCTGGTGTATTTGCATTACATGCCCTTGTAGTTCTGGTTGTTCCTTAATGAATGAGAGTTTTTATTATTTGCATTTATACCCCTGTGCGTGATACATTTGAGCATGTGCGGATATTTTGGGTATTTTGCGAATAGGTCCCTGGACTTTGGTACCTGTTACCACAAAGCCCTTGGAACTTATTTTTCTTACATTTGGGTCCCTGAGTGCCCCAGGGCACGCGCGTAGCACGTGTTTCGCTGGGTTAATTGCACCAGACCCCCCAGACTTTCGGGTATTTGCACTTTGGTCCCTGGTGCATTGTGCCCTTCTTTATTTTTGGATAAAATAGCAAAATACCTCCAAATCCAACGAAAATTGGGCACATGGCTCCTGCCATAGTGTAAAAATTTTCGAGGATTTTTGAGGACATTTTTGTTTTCATTTGATATTTTTAAAAATTAAAAAACCTCCATTTTTGCTACTGTCTAACTTTTAAAACCACAAAAAAATATTAAATAGTGTCTAAAAATTACAAAAAAAAATTATCTACTGTTGTTTTGTTGTGTTTGATTTTCTAGCCAATTTTGGCTATTTTGCATTACTGAAAACCACTAAAAATTGAAAAACACTCAAAATCTTATAAAATTTCTAGTAAATCAATTAAAAATCCAAAAATAATAAATTAGGTGCCTAAAATTTCCTTTGTTTTATCTCTTTACAGGAAAATTACCTCCCAGCTAATTTGGGCCTTTAGATATTTTATCTAGGCCCCTTTAGCTCGGCTGGACAGTACCTACTGTTTTAGTCACTTTTTGATTTTTAGAAAATTAAATAAATCTCAAAAAAATCCCAAAATTCATCAAAAACACTAAAAATTATAAAACACATAAAATTATTTTTGTTAGATTTTTGGTTGAATTTTAGTGTGTTTAATAATTTGTTGAAGTGTGTAGTTTCTTAGCTTTTATTATTTTCTTAATTCACTAAAAATCCAAAAAAAAATATAAAATATTCAAAAACCACCAAAAAATATTTCTTTTATTTTCTTTTATCTCTTTTTGACTACTTCGTAGGCCGAGAGGTCAACCCGTGCTCCTTGTGTTCGACCCTGGTTGCTATACCAGGTTAAATTAATAGGAAGACCGCTTTCGTGTGTTTGATTGATTTTATCTCTTTATTGGTGGTCTATTTTTCTTGATTGAGCCTAGCTGAGTGATTGAGGTCGCAACGACCGATTAGCTCCTTTACCTTAGTCGCTCGGTTTTTGGGTCCATCATTGCCCCTTGTGCTCACATGACCCCTTGCGGTCGTCCATGTGACTCTTTATCAGTCTTTGCCTTAAATCTTAATTATATGTATTTCTTCTTGGTAGATTTAGACCACTTGTTTTACGCTCCTTTTTTATCTCCATTGATCTAATAGATTGGTAGTAACTTGTAAACACATATAGACTTATTATTACAACCCAACATCATTTCATTGAACACATACTTATAGAACCTATAATTAACATCTATATATGTAATATATATATATACATATTAGCTTATTCCAAGAGAGTTTGCATATATATATATAACTAATAGGTTATAAACAAAATACCTTATTCATATAATATTTAACTTAAAACAAAGTACAATTGATTGTTGAACTCCTTCAAATTCATGATATACATATTTTTTAATATATGTATGCTTAATCTTCATAACAAACGTCAATCTCATTTCCCCCTTGTTCACAACTTCTATAGTAGTTAATGAATGTAACCAAAATTTCTTTTAATAAAAGGATAAAAAATAGCCCAATAAGTGTACATGTGAAATAATGACTCGTAATATATTGCTTAATAAATTTTCAATAAGATGATCCAAATAACCACGTTAGCAATATTCGATATACTTAAATAGAATGCATACTAAATGATAGTTTTAAAAACATATAGACTCATCAAAAGACTTGACTCTATACACCAATTTAACTTATCATTCGGAGGTTAATAAGTGAAAACATGTGTATAGTGGAATTTACTTTTCAAAGATTGTCTTACCGGATCAATATGGCTAACATAAACGTTTTTACTCACATATTTATTGTGCTTTATAAATGAAATATTTATATAAAAACTATCATTCTGACTATTCAAAGATTTCAATACTAGGTCATATGTTTGCAAGAATTTTGGATTAAGAAAAAACATCATGTTTATTTAAAGTAAATGGTCTGGTAGAATTCAAAGTTGCAGATACAACACCGTCCAATGACGGAATGTGGTGGATTCATATGTATGCAAAAATGGAATGGATATAGGTATCTACGAAACTATCTTAAGATCAATAAAAAGCCTTGTTTAATCTCTTTATTTCAAAGCATAGATAATATCATGACTAGTCAAATGCCTAAATCATTTTCTCGTGATTGCTAAAAAATGATCCAGAATGTGTGTGCGTGTTTCTGATTCGATCTAAAACTGGCCTTCAAGAATTTTCTTGACGATCCTACGAATCCAATACATATATGTACATACCGTATCTCAGATATACACGTAATCCTAAGCTGATACAAACCTCAATTCATGTGCCTATCTTTCAAAGCTATGGTCACTCATTCACTACACCTTCAAGTCGTAAGTTCTCGCATCCCTTCGATTTGATGTTGGTGCCTCTGGTGAAGGAGATGAGTCTTCATGAATGACCTCTCCCCTCCCAAAAAAAACACATGGGTATGGGAGATATACTTGACGTGGGGATGTGATTTGAAAGTAATATGGATTTTTTTAAAAGCTATCAAAGGAGAGAGATTGATGGGATAATTAATTCTATTCAATTGATATTAAAACTCTCCTTTAATTGATACGTTATTTTTGATTGCCTTGATTGCGCGAACTGGAGAATAAGGAAACTTGGTTGGGGACTAAAACTTAAGTCGTTATAATTTGGGGAAGAACATCACGGAGATTAGAGGAAGCACAGTTCATTGATGCATGGCGCCAACTGACTGCCAAGATCACATCATAGCTTCTGATCTGAGGGAAGCACAGTTCATTGATGTGTGGCATCAACTGACCTGAGCCGTTGGTATGTGAAATGGTGGAGAATTATGAAGTCACCCTCACAAATATTCATAGTATTCACGCACCTCAAGAAACTCTACTATTTGCATTTACGTCCCTGACCATGGATCTAAGTGTAATACCTTCCAACTTTTCTTGCAATGAGGTTCCTGACCAAGGACCTAATTGAAAGAAACCTATTTTCTTTTTATCATATTTGTTTACATACATTCTACACTATTTCTTTTGGACCTTGTGGACTATTGTGATACTTGTGGACAATATTATTTCATCACAACATTTTTTACATTTTATTTTTGCTTTGATTTTCAAGGAATTTTCTGTGACATTTTGCTTGGATTTTAATATTTGTTTTTCAAGTCATCTTGATTTCTTTTTTGACTTTTTCTCAAGCCCATTGCTCGAGTGATTTCTCTACTATATAAAATCACCTCTATTCCCTATATCTTCACATACTATGTTGTAGATAAATTAATTGAAAAAGTATCCCTTTTGAAAATTAAATAAAAATTGAAAAAGTTAAAAATCAAATAAAAAGGAATAAAAACAAAAAATCTAAAAAGAGTTTCTCATCAAAGAAGAGAAGAAAAGAAAGATACAAAAATCACAAAATTATTTTCTTCCCTTGAAAAACTCAAGTGCATCTTTCTGCCTCCTTGTGTTCGACCCAGACACATTTACCTGGATAAATAAATAGTGAAATAAACATTGATTTGTTTCTGGTGTTTGTTAAATTTGTTTGATTAACCTGAATTTCGCTTTGAATAGTTTTCTACAACCAACAATCTTTTTAATCACAAGCCCTAGTTATCAAAACATCAAGAGGTCGATCAGATGTTGCCATTTTAAGTAAGGATTGTTATCTCCTCTCTCAGTCTGCAAATCCTTTCTTAATAATCACTTGATAGTATGGTTGAATCCTCAATCTAACTTTTTGGATATTCAACTCTGCACTAGTCGCTATGATCCAACCTTTGGATCAATTACTGTATGAATTTGAGATGGTCATTGTACATAACCTTAATTGTACTAAGCTACCAATTATGAAAATTAGTTATTCTTCAATTCAGATTAAGGAGTGATCTCCAATAATTTTTATTATTTAAATGGCTTGTTGTGGGCTCACTTATGGGTTATTACACACTACTTTTGTAGCACTCACAGTTACGTACATGTAATTTTATTTACTTAAGCTTATAACTATATAGTAAATTAACAACAAAATGTCATATTGGTTATTTCTTAAATATCTCTAAAATTGTATCTTAACATATTTATTATATGATACTGATATTTGTAGAGAATGTATTAGCACATTATGCAAGTTCACATAGTTAGGATAGTCAAGTTATGTAACAAAATTATCCTTTTACATGGTAGAGTTTCAATTCAAATTAAATCATTTTTATCGTACATGTTCGTTGTAAACAAAAATATTCACATGCTTATCATTAAAATTTAGATCAATCCATACATATTGAAATTAGAGTCACTTTTTAAAAAATGAATAGGTGGATTTGTATACACATACTTAGTATGACTCAATCAAGTTTCAAGGAACTTGGATTAAGTTTTGGATTAGAGAAAGCTTGATTTTCTGAAATATTAATTTTGAAGAGAACGCGTCGTGCACACATACACACAGATATGTATATATGTATTGGTGAATCCAACAAAAAACAATACACATAAAGTGTATATTTGCATCGAAAGGATCTATTAATATATTTGAGACTTGTAGAAATGATTATACTAAATCTTGAGTTATAATTATATGAGATTTCTATAATATACTTTGAACATAAAAAAATATTTAGCATGTTCCATAGGGATCCCATGAGTGATTTTGTATTAACTATTGTATCAATAATGACTTGGAGTGGATTCAATAAATCATGCATGCGACTTGTATGCTTGCTGTCCATATGATAGGCTGAATCTTGATGGTACGTGATTGTCTTGAAATAAAGAATGCAAGAGATAAACTACTTACAATATACTTGGTTGTTGTCAGATGAATTGTAAACTAAAGATGTTCTATACCATGGGAGGTACAACGAGGGATAAGTAGTGACATTTTTACGATAACTTATACCTTTAGCTTTTGGTAAAGAATTGTAAATATTTCTTAATTAACCATATTGTTAGGAATGGTAGGCTTTCCTATACATATATTTTGAGGGTTTAATAACTCGTTAATTATAAAAATGTATGAGAATTTTAGGTTGGCTATTGGAGGATTGACTAAGGTGACATGTGATGGTATAAGCAAGACTCAATGTAATTTCAGTTTTGGAAGAGACAACTTTTGATTTCATTATAGGTAAGAAGATTTTGTAAATTGAGTTAATATCAGATGTGGACCATATCTAATAAAAGTGTGAATCTATGACTCATAAATGAGATTGTAATAGATTAAGCCTCTTTGGATAAATGCATAATTATTTGAGATAACCTTCCTAGTTCCCATCTTCTTTGATGATGACCATACATCCAACAACAAATTTTTTTCGTTATTATCCTTAGGAGTTTATGCAATCTTATGTGCATATTAATATATTTATGACTCGTCTCAATTCATCTTTTTGTTGCTTCTCATAATTATGACTCTTTAAATTTGTTGCATTTCCCAAAATTTTAGTACATTGTTTACACACAAACTATTCGTACGTAACAGATTGACAAAGAAAATACAACTCCATGATCATGTCTCTTGGAAATCTATATTCTATATAATTGTAGAGGTAAAGTGAGCCTGATAGCAAGGGCCCCACTTCCCTCCCACGGAAGGCCAATCCAAGCGTGTTTTCACCACCCACCTCGTTCGAGGAGTCGCACACATGACAAGCACTCTTGAGAACAAACTTAAGGCTCATTTACCCTGGGGTAACATGATCTACCACCCTGTATTTATAGGTTGAAATTCTATCACAAACCAATGTGACATCACATCGCATTCCTTATTCGAATCCTATCTAACTTTTCCAACCATCCAAGGGGCTCATTTGGTTGCCAGGTTACCCTTAGGTAACCTGGCATAACCCATGCTCTATCCCTGCATTTCTGGGTAGGAATCAATTGTATGAACCATATAATTTCTTTGTTATAACATTTTCAACCACATTCAAATAAAAAAGTAACATATATGTATCTATGTATTGGTGAATCCAACAAAAAACAATACACATAAAGTGTATCTTTGCATCGAAAGGATCTATTAATATATTTGAGACTTGTAGAAATGATTATACTAAATCTTGAGTTATAATTATATGAGATTTCTACATTATACTTTGAACATAAAAAATATTTAACATGCTCAATAGGGATCCCGTGAGTGATTTTGTATTATCTATTGTATCAATAATGACTTGGAGTGGATTCAATAAATCATGCACGTGACTTGTATGATTGCTGTCCATATGATAGGCTGAATCTTGATGGTACGTGATTGTCTTGAATAAAGAATGCAAGAGATAAACTACTTGCAATATACTTGGTTGTTGTCAGATGAATTGTATAACTAAAGATGTTCTATACCATGGAAGGTACAATGAGGGATAAGTAGTGACATTTTTACGATAACTTATACCTTTATCTTTTGGTAAAGAATTTTAAATATTTCTTAATTAACCATATTATTAGGAATGGTAGGCTTTCCTATACATATATGTTGAGGGTTTAATAACTCGTTAATTATAAAAATATATGAGAATTTTAGGGTGTCTATTGGAAGATTGACTAAGGTGACATGTGATGGTATAAGCAAGACTCAATGTAATTTCAGTCTTGGAAGAGACACCTTTAGATTTCATTATAGGTAAGGAGATTTTGTAAATTGAGTTAATATCAGATGTGGACCATATCTAATAAAAGTATGAATCTATGACTCATAAATGAGATTGTAATAAATTAAGCCTCTTTGGATAAATGCATAATTATTTGAGATAACCTTCCTAATTGTCATTCAACACTTCGTTCCCATCTTCTTTGATGATGACCATACATTCGACAACATGAATTTTATCGTTATTATCCTTAGGAGTTTATGCAATCTTATGTGCATATTAATATATTTATGACTCATCTCAATTCATCTTTTTGTTGCTTCTCATAATTATGACTCTTTAAATTTAGTGCATTTCCCAAAATTTTAGTACATTGTTTACACACAATCTATTCGTACGTAACAGATTGACAAAGAAAATACAACTCCATGATCATATCTCTTGGAAATCTATATTATACATAATTGTAGAGGTAAAGTGAGCCCGATAGCAAGGGCCCCACTTCCCTCCCACGGAAGGCCAATCCAAGCGTGTTTTCACCACCCGCCTCGTCCGAGGAGCCGCACACATGACAAGCACTCTAGAACAAACTTAAGGCTCATTTACCATGGGATAACATGATCTACCACCCTGCATTTATGGGGTTGGAATTCTATCACAAACCAATGTGACATCACATCGCATTCCTTATTCGAACCCTATTTAACTCTTCTAACCATCCAAGGGGCTCGATTGGTTGCCAGGTTACCCTGAGGTAACCTGGCATAACCCATGCTCTATCCCTGCATTTCTGGGTAGGAATCAATTGTATGAACCACATAATTTCTTCGTTATAACATTTTTAACCACATTCAAATAAAAAAAGTAACATAAAAACATATTATTATCGTTAAAACAATTAATATAACACATAATCAATGTCACATTACATCATATTTATCAATCTAACCCTTCTAACCATCCAAAACCGCTACTATTTACAAAAGGTTATCCCAACCCTTCACATTCCAATAACCAAACCGACCCCTACTATTCAGAAGAGTTTAATCTAATCTAACCCAATTACCAAACATTTTTACTATTCAAAAGGTTACTACAATGGCAACCAAACCCAACCCAACCCTCATTGCAAATGCCCCCGCAGGTCCGGCGTCACTCCAATGAGGAAAATTCGTCCCAAGGGTAAGTTTCTAAACTTATTACTCATGTGCGGTCACGATTATTTTTTTTGTTATGTACCGTAGGTAAAAAGGCGGCTTTGATTTTAGCCAAAGCCGCCTCTTGAAGAGGCGGCTCTCACTGATACATAACATAAAAACTCTAGGGGAAAGCCGCCTCTTGAAGAGGCAAGAGACGGCTTTGATTTTAGCCAAAGCCGCCTTTTGAAGAGGCGGCTCTCACTGGCATGGAACACATAAAAACATTAAAGGCAAGGCTTACCTACAATATATAACAAAAAAAATAATCATGACTGTCCAGGATTAATAAGTTTAGAAATTTACCCCTGGACCAATACATAAATCAACTCTCGAGCACGTCGACTTGATTGCGATCTCGAATCCAAAGCCGTTTTTCATTCCCCTCACGCTGTCCTTAGATGGCGACGGGGGATCCCCCGCCCCCCCTTCAGTTGGAGTTTGGACCTGACGGCCTCGCCCGGGAGCCCGCCGTCGTCGCCTACACGCAGAAGGCATCATTCTGAAACTCACCAGAAATTTTGTTTTTCCTTCTATTTCTTTTACTCGATTCGATTCGAATATGTTCATATATTCAGGTGATCGAGGAAGAACAGCTTCAATTGAAGAAGTGAGCCTGATTTCTCTTCTTTTGGTATTTTAATTATGGTCTATGATTTAAGGAAATCGGGGCTTAAAAAAAGTGAATGTATACCACATTGGTAATGCTGAATTCACGTTTCGAATTTCATCATGCGATGCCAGATTTTTATTCGTATATGGACACAGATAGCAGGAAGCATTTTGTAGGCAATTGATTCAATCCTAAATCTAATGCAAGAATTGTGAATTGCCTTTTATTGTGATCAAAGATTTTTTATTTTATTTAGGAAGTTATCAGGGTGTCTTTATGCCCATGAGGAGTTTATTAGATATTTTAGTCAGTATTACGAACCTAACCCCTTCAGTTCATTTATTGATGTTTTTAATTTGGGATTTTTACACCCATAACCCTGAGTAATTTCGCAATAACATTCATAACTCTGTATAATCGCGAATTACATGAGAAATCCCGAGTAATGCTTAACTCTTACATGGCATAACCCTATGTTATGTTCTGTTTGGGATATCCGTTATATTTAACGGATTCCGTTGAAAAAGACAAAAGTGCTCCTGATATTCATATTATTTGCAAAACATGCCACCCCCCCACGCCGAGCTACTCCGCAAAACCTCCTGCCGTTGAGCTCCTCCGAACCCCCACCCAGCCCCGTCCCCGTCGCCGTGCTAGAGCTCCTCCGTCCTCGAAGCCCCCCCCACGCACCCCTGTCGAGCTACTCCTCCCCTGCTTGAACCCACTACCCCCCACCATAACCCACCCCAACGCCGCACAAGGAGCCCCCAACCCCCTCTCCCCTCGTCGCTCCGCGCCTAGCCGACCTGCTACCCCCCCTCCCCGCGCCCAGCTCCCCTGCTCGACCCGGGTTCTCTTTGGGACCACCCCACCCGCAGGAACCCAAGCTCCCCCCGGCCGCCGATGGAGTCCCTCCCGAGCACCACAGCACCCCCATCCCCCCCGTCGATGGAGTCCTTCCCGAGCACCGCAACCCCCCCAAGTCCAGCTCCCCTACTCGACCCCCCACCCGACGCCGCACAAGGAGCCCCCAACCCCCCTCCCCCCCGGCGCTCCGCGCCCAGCCGACCTGCTCGCCCCCCAGCACCGCAGGTTCCCTGCTCGAGCGCCCCCCGAGCCCCGCGGCCTCCCTGCTCGAGCGCTCCCCTGAGCCCCGCGGCCTCCCTGCTCGAGTGCCCCCCCTGAGCCCCGCAACTTCCCTGCTCGAGCATCCTCCGAGCCCTGCAGACTCCCTGCTCGAGCACCGATGGAGCCCCACACATGGAACCACCTGCAGGAACCTAAGCTCCCCCACCGTCGACCCGCGCGCAGCCTCCCTATCCCACCGTATGCAAGGCTTTGCAGGATTTGTTTTCCTTATTTTATTTTGGATAATCCTAAATGTTCATTGGTAGATTGGTTAGTTTAACTCACTCATATGGTTGAGTTAACTTTTTTAAATTAACGGAGGGTTATGGGTGTGAGATGGAGTAACTATTCGAGGTTTCTCATGTAATTCACGATTATGCGGGGTTATGAATGTTATTACGAAATTACTCAGTGTTATGGGTGTAAAAATCCCTTTTAATTTTCAATTAGGAGTTCAATAGCCATATGAATCCCCATTTACGTTTTTCATCATGGGGATTTAGTGTCATAAAATTCCTGTAGGAGACTGTAGAAAGACAATGAACGATCTACATTTTTGCGGACAACCCTTACATTTGTTATCCTCTTAATCTAGAAAGGTGTTGCAATTGTAGCTTGGTGATTGGTCCATAGGGGGTTTTGAGGATTGATAGTTTTGATGTTGGCTGATTTATTTGTGGATGGGTATGACTTAGCAACTGATTTTAAGTGCATCAACCTGGGCAGAAATGGTTCATGGCCCCATACTTTTACGTCTCCATTTTGAACTACATTTTGCGGTTTTTATGTGCATGTTTGGTTTCTTAAAGGGGAGTTATTTTTATGGATTTTGATGTCAGCATGCGGGAGTGGGTTGAAAGGCCTTTCTTTGGTAGCAATTTCTATAAGCCTTTTGCAAGCGTAACAGAGCTTGAAGGACACGTACTCGATTCGACTATAGTTGGATCAGAGGAAGAAAGTTAAGGTTATGGTGTAGTTGATAAGGATGAAGATGCTTGTGACTGAGCATGATAAGCAAGTAGTAGAAGTGAAATGAAACATAGGATGAAAAGTACATTGCCTCTTAGTTTTATTAAGAGCGATAGGAAGCTCTTGAGGATCATCTGGGACAGTAGTAGTAGGGGCACTTGAAGATGGCACATCATCCTGCAACAAAGGGATATGTAATGGAACATGTATTGGTGTAGAAGTATGCTTGCGCTCAAAGGTTTTAAAAAGCGTAAGGCGTATCGAGGTGTTTTCCCAGTATTGCCTTGAGGCGTATCGAGGCGTAAGCCTTACTCGTGAAAGAAATTTTTTTTTGTAAAACATAATAATTAATCGTAATTACAATTATCAAGTTCTAGAAATTAAATAGTTAAGGTTAAATACATAACTCCATGACATTTCAGGGCTAACATCATGGTTTAAACATCCAAGTTGTTATATAACTCTCTTTTTTTGGACTTTAAATCTATAAGGAGTCAAGTAAATATGGATATACAAGCACAATAATGGGTAACTCTATGCAAAATTTAAAGTTTTGAATAAAATTTAACTCAAGGGACTAGATGTAACACACCATTTTCAAAATTAGGTGAGACATGTGTGTCATTCAATTCAGAAGGATAAGAGAGTAATCAATGAATCAATGACCACTTTTTACTTTACCATAATGATCGAGGGATAAAATACTTGAATATTGCATGTTATGACCATCTTGTTTATGCATGCTTTGATGTGTATTAATTCAGTCCCGATTGGATAGAAGAAACGATGAGACGTGTTTACAAAAAATATAATTTTCTAAATTTAGGTCAAAGTAGGGTCTTGCATCCAAACATTTTAATAAAGAAAGCATTTATGCTTGATTCATACTAAAGAGTAGAGGCATTAGATTTAAGGACTCAAGACTCAATTTTTTGTTCATGTTGATTTATAAAGAACATGCATAACAAACTAAAAATAAGCTTAATATGTTAATAAACTAAAAAAAATACATTTCAGTGAATCGTGAGCTTAAGGACTTGAAAATACTTGTTTATGAAAGATGAAAAGCTCACAATCAAAAAGAAAAGAAAAAATATTGTCGAAAAAAAATAAAAAATCAACTCATACATGAGGCATCATCTCGAGGCGCACCACGCCTCACTGAGGCTGCATGAGGCTATAACGTTTAGGCATTTTTCCTTGAAAAACACCTCGAAATGTACGTCTTAATGCCTCGAGGCACGTTTTTAAAAACAATGCTTGTGCTTATACACAATGGGTGGAGGAGGAAGATCTAAAGGTATATCAGTGACAACTGAGTAAAGAAGCTAGTCCATTTAAAAAAGTTACATCTGCAGAGATATAATATCGATGTCCAGCAGAATCATAGCGCCTGCAACCCGCCAACCCCTCTGTGTACAAGAATAACTAAGAAAGACACATTTGATTGCACGAGGAGATAGTTTGTCAATAGCGTGAAAATTATGGACAAGCACTATACATCCAAAAATTCTCAAAGGTAGATGAAAGAGTGACTCATTTGGATATAATAATGCAAAAGGGATAGAGCCATTTAGAGATGTAGAGGGGATCTTCTTGATGAGATGGACGAGAGTAAGTACTACATCTCCCCAATAGGTTATAGAAAACTTCATCTGAGTGAGAAGGGAGCAGGCACTGTTAAGAAGATGCCCGAGTTTCCATTCCGCTACCCCATTTTGTTGAGAGGTATAAGTACATGAGGCTTGGTGGATCGTATCCTAGGAAGCAAAGAATGTTGTCAAATCACGTTGAGTAACTTCCAAGGCATTATCAAACCGAAAATTTTGAACACCAGTGGAGGAAATATTTTTGATATACTGAAAGTTCTTGACATTATTATTAATCACTGAACGTTCCTTTAACAAATAGACCCAAGAGGATCGACTGTAATCATCAACAAAAATAGCAAAATACTTACGTCCACTTAGAGTACGTACCGGATAGGGTCCCCATATATCATAATGGACTAGAGAAAATGGTACTTCACGATGAGGCTTAGTACGTACAGGAAAAGACGCTTGATGATGCTTACTGAACTGACATGCTTTACACTTAAAAGGCTTGAGCGTAGAGAGTTTAGGGAACATCACGGAGATGGCCTTGGCCGAAGGATGACCAAGACAAAGGTGCCAGAGAAGGGGATTGTCAGAGACATATGTCGCACTGTCAAAACTAGAATTAGATGGGATGTCGAGGTAATAGAGGCCATTCTTCTCATGTCCCCCACCAAAAATCTTCCTCGTCCAGATGTCCTGAAAATAACAACAGAACTCATAAAAAATAACCCTATAGTTAAGCTCAATACATAGCTTTTGAACAGATAATAGACTAAGCGGGAAAACATGAGCACAATGAACACCGGTCAGTTAGAATTTGGAGGAAAACTCGACGATGCCGACAAAAGTAACATGTCAATGGGTTCCATTGGCTACTCGACAAGTCTTTCCAGAGGAAAATGATTGTGAAAAGGTAAGCAGACTACCTTCCCCGGTCAGATGTGTAGAGGCTCCTTAGTCAATAATCCAAGCAGGGCTGGAGGCAGAGGCTGAGTTGGCTATTGTACCTGAAGTAGTACTGTCACTGGCGGAGGGGCTGGAGTTCTGCAATAGTTACCTTAGACGGGCGTATTCAGAAATCGTAAAAGGTGCATGTGCTCCACCATAGTTCTAATCGGACGTGTCCTCAGTAGTATCATAAGATGCCTTGTACAAAGCTGTCTCATAGGCACTGTTGGCATTAGGGTGTATGCCGAACTTCGCTCAACAACGTTCAGATGGATAGTTCCGGCATCCGCAGTTTATGTACACTGGATAACGAGCCGTCGTAGGATCACGTCCATGCCCACGACCGAAGTCACGGCTGCTTCTTGACTCGTAGCCATGGCCACGACCACGACCAAAGTCACGACCTTGTCCTCCCTAATAACTCTGTCGTCCTCTGCTCCCTGATAATGCATAGTGAGCTGTAGTCTCTGCAAACGACATGGTGGGAGGATGCTCAACATGTGTCTTAAGTTCTTGCAGATGCCCAAGATGGTCTCAATGGTGGGCAATATGCCAGCCGTCAGAAACCGATCCTTCATAGGCTTATATAGCAGGTGCAATCAAGAAAGAAATCGATAGACCTGTCATTCAGTATGCTCTCTCCCCTGTCGATTACAAAATGCTGGCTGTAAAATGAGGAGCTACTCAAATAGGCCCGTGAGCAGCCTATAGTACTCGATAAGACTCGAGTCTCTCTGAGTAGCAGACCAGATCCGCATGTATATATCTGAGAGACGGGACTTGGTCATCTTCTGGAGTATGCTCAAGATTCTCCTACATTCCGTTTCTCAAAAAAAAAGATTCTCCTACATTGCCTTTGTAGTATCCTTGCGGAGAAGATTTGCCGCAATATTTGGCTCGACATTGTTGGTCATCCAAGTGATAACCTGGTAGTTGTCAACATACCAAGTGTCGTAGTCCTTGTCCGTCTCCTTGGGCAGATCCTTGGTAAGAACATAGTTCTTGCATTGACCCCCAATGAAGACCTTCAACGATCGCGACCACAACACATAATTTTTGGAGCATTTCAACTTGATAGAAGTGCCCTGTACTATCACAGAAGAAGTCGAGTACACGAGCTTGATCTCGGTGGATGTCATGGTGATTGCGTATGTTAAGAAAAAGTGACTTAGAAACTATCGTTGTCTTAATCAACCTATATCACTTTTTCAAGCCGTCCTTGGGCTTCGTGAGCAACAAATCATGGTTGGGACTTAGCTAATGGTAACTTCTATTTATTTTGGAATTTGATGCTCCTTTCTTCTATAATAGAAAAGTGGAGTCGAGGGGGTGTCGAAAGGGGGTTCATGGCGAAGGGTCAAGACACAAATTTCCTTGGTAGGAGCCGTTGCAGTCCATGTGGATGTCTAATGCCTATTTCCTCACCACACGTGCCGTGGTGAGGCACAATACCCCCAGGCGGAGGGTTTGAGTACTGCTCACGGAGGAGATCTCTTGGCGGAGGTTTAGACCTCCTGGAGGGTTGGAACACTGTTGGCACTTGGCGGAGGAGATCTCCTATCGGAGGTTCATACCCGGAGGGTCAGAGCTCCTTCAAACCTCATGGTGGAGGGTCGGAGTACCTTCAGGCCTCCTGGCGGAGGGTCAAAGAACCGCTGGCAGAGGTGCATACCTCATAGCGGAGGCTTGGAGCATCGCTGGTGCTTTGGCACCGCGCGATGGCTCCTGACGGAAGAGCGGAACCTCCAGGAGGAGGTTCTAGGGCACCGCCAGTGCCCAGAAAAGGCTTGAGACCCCCTTGAGGAGGATCAGGGTCTCCTGGCGACAGTCTGGAGAATGGTTGGACCTCTTGGAGGAAGCCGAGTGCCCTCACGTATGGTCCTGGTTGCTAGAAGGGGACCACGCAAGGGCTTCTCAGCGAAGGGGCGACGAGTGGCTGGTGGTGGTGGCGGGATTTAGGTCAAAACACCGGTCTAGGACCACTGCTATGATACCATGTGGAAAAGATGAAGAGAGAACATAATAAGATTATTTATTCAAGAGGTCTAGGGGTCCTTATATTGGACGGAACCCTAGAGAGCTCATAACCGGGAAAATACATTAGTACTCCTTAGAGGGGTTTACAATAAAATGGGCTAAACATAAACACATCAATAACAATAATAGCATGCGGTGGCACCCTGTTACGTCATCTGCTCAACCATGCAAGCCAAAACATTAGCAACAATAACAAAAGGCAACGGGGCAACCTTGTCTCATATCTCGTTGCAGCTGAAAAAACCTTCCTCAGGACAACCATTCTTATGTACCGAATAAGACATGTGGTGATGCTTCTCTTCATCCAAGTAATTCAAACATCTGGGAATCCCCGTCTCGCCAACACTGCCCAAAGAAAGCGCCGATCCATTGTCATATGCCGTTGAGAAATCCACATTCCATAGTAGCCCTTTCATACACAGTTTTTTCAATCTGCTATAATCTCTGTGGTCAGAACTAGATTGTTATCAATCTGTCTTCCCAGTATAAACGCAGATTGGACCGAGGAAATAATATAATCCAAGACCACATTTATTATGTTTGCTAGGACCTTCGCGATCACCTAGTAGATAGCATTAGAGAGGGCAATTGTCTGGAAGCCCTCCACCCTTTCAGAAGCCTCCTTCTTTGGGAGGAGAAAAATAAGAGCTCTGTTAAATCTGTCGAAGACTACATTACCCTTGCAAACTCTTCCACTACATCCACAATATCTCTCCCAACCAAACTCCAAAACTCCTTAAAAAGAAAACGGGAAAGCCATCAGAGTCAGGCAGTTCTGGCCATTTAGATCAGAAGGTTAAGGAGCTGTGGAAGATTTTGATTTTCTGACTATTGTTGATGGGTCGTGTGATGGCTAACACTACTGGACATGGATTGATGGGAGGTTTATGATGAAGAAAGTTCATAGTCCTTTTACATCGCTAATTTTTTGATCCCGGTATTTTTGCATAGGATTGTAAGGGAATTCCGAGTTGGAAGGTTCCGTTGAGGGTCAAGATCTTCCTTTCGTTTCCGAGACAGGGATGAATGTTGACTGGAGCTTGTCGAACCAAGATCTTTTAAGGGGCAGATGGATCCTGCCCATACTGATTTAGAGATAGAAAATATGTGGATCACCTGTTGTTCGCTTGTGCAAGATCCGGAGAGGTCAGTACGCTGCTTCAATCAATAGGGTGGATTTCACGAGTGCATCGAATTTTGAGATTCCTGGGGCACCATTTGAGGTGGCATGTACAGTGAAAAGTTTTTGACTTGAGCTTTGGTTTGAGCACTTTGGTTGGCAAAGAACGGTGTGTATTCTATCTGGAAAGATTTTATGTAGAGATTGTCCTAAATCATGCCAAGGCTATCATGGAATCTTAGTGTTTGTAAAAACAAGAAGTAACTGATGAACAAAAGCCCAACAAAAGGCATTTGTTGGGAACATTTGATTTTGGCATTGGGCTTTTTGTTCTTAATCTCTGGTTTTGAGTTAGGTGAACACACACTATCTAATTCAACATTCTGATTTACATACAATGAAACTTCAGATATATTCAAGAAAACTACTCCAAAATCCGTGATGTGGAAAGAGAGCTGAACAATCTTGATTTGGAAGTGAAGCTTACAGCTGGGCCGAAAAAAGCAGGTTGGTGCCCTCGTATGGTATTTTTTTTTCATTTTGCCTTATTTTGCTATTATAAAAGGTTTTATTATTCTACAATTGAGCCGTTTTCAACTTTGTTGCATGTTACATATTGTAAGCACTTGAGCATTTGAGGAAGAAAATAGAAATGTCTACAGAAAAAGTACGCATTGCCAAGTTGAAGGAAGATCAAGCACGAAAGGTTTGTCAGGCTCAAGATCAATATTCTTGTTCACTCATATTGTCAAATCTGTTCCCATTTTCTCAAAAATTCTGCAAGCATATCTTTGCCTCTTCAATGACCATGTGAACTTGCAAACTGCAAATCCTTTTCTCATTGAATTTTATTCTCTTCTTTTGCTAGAATTGTATATTTATATTCAGTATAATTGTCAATTTGATCATCCTCAAGCATGGTGGCTTTGTCAATCGGACAATGGTTTTTTTTAAAAGGTAGCATTGTATTTGTTATACTCAATGACTGCAAACACAATCTGGGACATCAGAAAGCATGTGGCCAGATCCAAAATCTGTAAGGTAACAGAAGAAATTCATAGTGAATCTGGTGACTTAGAATTTATTTTTTTGAAAGGAAAAAGGCAACCACATATCGGTGTGCGTCCAAAAACTTCACCATTAGTTCACATGGTTACAAGCTAGAATGATATTAAAGCCAATATTAACTATATGATCCAACTTTCAGCTAGTGCCTTAGCATGAGCAATTACATTTTCACCATAGTATCTTGTATGACAGAAAAGAACTCTATTTCTTGTAAGCTACATGGACCAAACAATAACGAAGTGGCTTTCACTTCCTCTTGGCCCCTCCATTCGAACGTAATTGACTCCCAAAAGTTTGCAGTGCATCGTGATCAACGTGTTCCCAAAGCTCTCCCAAACACCTATAGAGCTCGCACATGTGAAAAAGAGGTGGTCCGCATCTTCATTGGGCTCCAAACTTTGTGCGTAAGTAGAGTCCGCATCTTGGGAGAAGCACACAAATATGTCTCCCGTCATCAACCACCCACGCCTTAATAGCCAGAGAAATACTTCAATTCTCGTAGGCACCTTCTACTGTCAGAATCTTTTACAGTCAGCGCTGTAGACACCTGGAGCAAAAGGCACTGATCCCATCAAGATCTTGTAAGCTTTCCGTATGGAGAATCTTTCATCGGGCAAACACCAACAGTCACACCCCTATGAAGGTCCATCTTGGTCTTCCAAAATCTCCAACTCCGTAAGATCTCCCATCCATTGATCTCAAATATTACACTGAAAAGATGGGAAAAATGAAGTACCATTTTAAGTGTCCTGCCATCGGAAGGGGGAGTCTCATCCCAAGTGCCCTACGGTCCAATCATCAAGTAAGAACCGAAAGCCTCTCCCATCCCCCAACACCGGCTCCAACAATTGACGAATATATTGCATTATCAAGCAAAATCTCCAGAAATGAGAAGGCGCAACATCAAGCTCCCCAAATCCCGATGGAGAGGAGGACGTCCTATATATCTTCTGAATCAAAGAGCACAACAAACTGTCATACTCACCCCTAATGCGGGTGATGCACTTGAATTTATAGACGTTGGGGGTTCTTTTTCAGGAGTTTTTAAACTCATAACATGATATTGTGGCTTGGGTAAACTGTTCCATTTAACTTCAAAGCTATTTACATGAATGCTAAGAGAGAGGCATATAGCATTTACAGGTAGGGTTTGACCAACATGGCCTTGAACAAAGAAGAGTTAAACTAAGAGTATGACCTTGAAGGCAAGGAAATTATAACTATGCTATGGCCATATTGGCCTTGATGGAAATAAAACTTCAAAAACTGAAAATCTAATACTAGTCTAACTCATGGGTAGAAGAATTTAAAGTAATTGGGGTGTTCTGAATCCCTCTCTCGAGTCTTCTAGTTTTCAGAACATGTAATAAGCTTTCAAAACAAGTTCATTCCGCATAAGAATTGCCATACTTCTCTTCCTCTCCTCCTTGTTCTTCTTGAGAAGTCGTCATGCTTGATGCAAATTGAATTTCGGCACGGCGATAAAATTTGAATATTTGAATGGCGGATTTTTGGTGGAGAAAATAGAGGGATTGAGAAAAGAACACGCCAGATGCGCGAGGTTGGAGAAGGAGAACGCGTATATCGCGAGGGGAAGAGAGAGAGACAAGGGAGAGAGATAAAATCTCAATTTTTCATAAGTACTGAACTGACTAAAAACATTGGACCCTCATCCCTTTATATAGGAGGGATGATATTACAAAAATAGAAAACTAATTTGAATTGACAACTAATTATCCTAATTAGACTATAACTAATTAACCGACAAATTTGAAATTCAAATCGACCACTAATTGAGATCACAGGCGATCCCATTTATTTAAAATTCGACGACTCAAATAAACGTAAATAAAATTAAATAAAAATTTTGACGACTCAAATAAACGTAACTAAAAATGTAGCCCTATCTTTCGGGTCCGCGCTGCATCAATGCTCCTCCTTTGTTTCATGTTTGATTTCTTTTTCTTTCAAAGATCATCCTCTATCCAAAATTCATTGTTTTCTTGATAGGGAATTTCTCCTTTAGTCCATGTGAATTAATTATACTCCCATTATTTCATACTAATGGACCTAACCTCACAATTAGAACATGATGTATCGTTATCAACTACATTGAAACCTTTTGTTAGGTGTCGTAAATCAACATTGCCATTCCCTAACCGCATTAGGTAGATAACCACTCATGCACTATATGATCACAATCCATTTCGTAGTTAAGTTCTTTTGTAATCAACTGGGATAAGTTCCTTCGTTTTCCTCTCATTAGAAGGAAACTAGAGCATGCAGTATCACCCCAATCTATATTTTCTTTGAAATGTTGTAGGGTTTCAAGCATCACCCAAATGTCATTTTAATCGGCATATATAGCCTCTATGGGAATTGTCGATATTTCACCTCAAGCCGATAAAAACTAGGGGGAATGCTTATGAAATTTGTTTTTTTGGAAATTAAGGTTTCCAATGTGTTTTACTCAATAAATAAGTTAGTAATATACACAGTTGCTAAAATATATGTCCGAATACAAGCTTTGTATATTATCAACATCTACTGTACCGCTTATAAAGCCTGATATGCAAAATATTTAAGGCTGATAATTAGAATTTAGAAGTTTAGCCATGAATAAATAAGTTGAAATAACAAATACAACTCACAATTCATAATGTAAACAAAACACAAAACACAAATACTAATACAAATCATACTTACCGAGTAATTAAGAAGAGTCAGAAGAACTAGGAAGAGTATCTGGGCAGATATGTTTGTCATGTTTGCTCTCTTCCTCCATAGCTGGGGAGATCCAACGCTGTCATCAACTTGTGAATTCTGCTAGTTTTGATTGCTCTTCTTCCCTGAAGTCTGCTCTTTCATCTTCGGCCTCAATTGGTGGGTGTCTGATTTTGCAACAAGCTTTCCACTTCAACAGGTTTTCTTTTATGTTGTTCATCATCTTTTGTTGACACAACATTAATACCATTTTCCCTTAATAAGACTATTTCTTCTTACTGTCTCAGCTTGAATCAACCACGAATGACTATTCTTGTTGAATTTGTTGCTCCCTATGCAAGATTTGGAGGCTTTGTGAAGATGCTTTTATCGTCTGGGGTTTTAACAGCTCTCTGCTAGATGCTATAAATAGTTTTAGATGATTGATTTATCACATTAACACAACAATTCCATCATCAGTTTCTCCAAATCTTTCCTTTGATATTTTCGTTTTCCTTTTTGATTACATCTTCTACCGCATTAAATGTAGAGGCGTCATTTTTAAGTTGATTTTTCTCATCAACCTACTGTTGCTTTTCATTCAAAGCAACTTTTGCATGACCTACCTTCGGCTCCTCTTCTAGCATATCTCCATTCTCTTGATTCCTTTTTATTAAAGAATGTCTTAGATGAGTAATTAGATTTCTCCAAGATCTAATTGCCCTGTTCTCTTGTTTAGTCACATATCGACTATTGATGGGACTTTGGTGTATTCGCAGGGCTATATACATAGCCCCACTCTCATTGTAATCCTTTGAGAACATTAAACAGAAAACACAACACTTGGTGTCTCTCTCTCGTGGTTTCATCTCGCTCCTTAGGGAGTAGGGTTTTGCATAAAATCAAAGTGTTCTTATTCTTTTTGTTCTTGCTTTGATTCGAGTCTACAATTCATTTAAGTTGATTTTGGATTTGTTATCAAAGTTTGATTTCTTTCGAAGTTTGAGATTTCTTCATCGTCATTGTTCTTTTCAAGAGAGTTCAAGATTTGTTCATCAACCTCTTGGCTGCCATATCCAATTGTTCCATTGAGCAACACATCTCCAGCCACCTTCAATCTCTAATAACCACCTCAAGCCCTTCAACAACAACCATCTCCGGGCTTGCTTTCACATGAAGATCTCTTGGAGATTTAAGACTGAGGTGGAGATTGTCAAGCAATAAGGCATCTTAGGGCTTCATTCCCATCTTTGTTACCACCTCCACATGTTGAAGATGGGCGTGAAGGCGATGCGAGGTTGCTCGCGATTCCAGATATGGTGTAAACACAAGATGTACGATCACCAATACTTCTCGAGTAGGGCTTCGTCAATATCACCTATCTCAAGAAGAAGAAATACACTACCACTCTTTCTTGAGCCCTAGAACTGACAGAAAGAAGCTTCAACCCTACGTGCATCGTCGATTCATGCTGTGGTTGACCTCCAGATCAGATGCTCGCAGAATAGAAATACATCAATTTAGATCAAAGAACTCGTCGTAAAAACTTGATGGTGCTCCAAATCAAATGGCGATGGTGTTTTCAGATCGATAGATGCGGACTGCGATAATGCTCTAGATTTGATGACGACAAGGGCTCGTGCAAGAATGGAAGGATGAAACATGGTGCCCTATTATACCGCTACTGGTACTTGGACCAATGGGGTTGCTCCCATTGAGAACCCTATTTGACGAAGAAGGCGGAAACCCTATTGGGATCTCGTTCCTTTTTTTATGATTTGTTCTTAAAATTGGTCCAATAAGGGCCTTAGATTCTTTTTTGTTTGTTTAGACCCAGTGGACCACCTTGTTATAAAAAATGATAATAACCAACGAAAAATGAATGGATGGTTGGAATGTTGTGAATGGCAAAAAAAGACAGCTAAAAGAAAAATAGAGGCTGTTGAAAAAAATACAGCAACAAAGCCTTTTCCCACTTTAAGTAGGGTCGGCTACATGGATTTTTTGCCTCCATTCATATCTATCTTGGGTCATTCTCGGGCTTAGATCCAAAAAACAAAGATCCCTTCGTATAGTCTCATTCCAACACTTCTTGGGCCTTCCACGCCCTCTTTTAGCCGGCTTAATATTCCAAAACTCACACCGCCTCACCGGTGCATCAACTGACCTCCTTTGCAAATGGCCAAACCACCTTAAGCAATTTTCTCGCATCTTGTCTTCGATCGGAGCTACACCCACTTTCATTCTGATGGCATCAATCCGTATCCGATCTTTATCTGTGTGTCTACACATCCACCTTAGCATTTTCATTTCTGCTACTGCCATTCACTGCACATGTCTATGGTTCACAAGCTAACATTCAGATCCATAGAGCATATTAGGTCTCACTGCTACTTTGTAAAACTTTCCTTTGATTTTCAAAAGAACAATAGAGGCTCCTCTCCACTTTAGCTAACCTGCGTTTATTCTATTTGTAACATCTCCATCAATTTCTCCATCATATTGCAAAATAAAACCCAAGTATCTAAAAGAATCTTTCTTCTGAATGTTATCATCACCAATCTTAACATCGACTCCTTCACCATTGCTTCCATCAAAAGTACACTCCATATATTCGGTCTTAGCCCTACTTATATGAAATCCTTTAGTCTCCAATGCATGTCTCCATACCACAAACTTCTCATTTACTCCATCTCTAATCTCATCAATCAATACAATATCATTAGCGAGTAACATACAACAATGTATCTCATCTTGAATGTGACTTGTCAACTCATCCATAATCAAAGTAAAAAGGAATGGACTCAAAGTTGAACCTTGATGCAGACCAGTGTTGATGTCAAAATAGTCAGTCTTCTCAGGCTGTATCCTTACACTAGATGAATCCCTATCATACATATCTTTTATGAGGTTAACATATAGGATATGCATTTGTCTCGTCTCCAAAACTCTCCACAATATCTCCCATGGGACATAATCATTAGCCTTCTCTAAATCAATAAAAATCATATGGAGGTTATTCCTTTTAGCTCTGTAAATCTCCATTGTTCTCCTCAACAAGTGGATGACTTCAATAATTGAGGGACCTGGCATGATTCCGAATTGATTTTCTTTTTCTTTGGAAAGTTGCCTCAACCTTCTTTTGATCACACGTTCCCAAATTTTCATAGTGTGACTCATCAGCTTGATACCTCTGTAATTTGAACAATTTTGAATGTCTCCTTTGTTCGTATAAAGATGCACCACGATGCTTCTCCTCCATTCTTCAAGCATTTTCTTGCTTCACCAAATAACATTGAATAAATTTGTAAGCCAAGTCAAACTACACTCACCTAAAACTCTCCAAACTTATACAGGAATATCATCAGGTCCTACACTTTTCCATGTCTCATAACCTTCAAAACCTCCTCTACTTCCTTTGTATTCGTCTGTAGCTTGCACGATTTAAGTAACTTCCACTACTATAGATTTCTCAAAGTGTTCTCTCTATTTCCTTCCTCAATGAAAAGCTTATGGAAGTATTTCTTCCATCTAGTCCCTATATCCTTCTTAGAAACAAGCACGCGACCGTCCTCATCCTTAATGCATCTCACTTGAGAAAGATCTTTGGTCTTTCTTTCTCTTGCTTTACCAACCTGAATATAGCCTTCTGACCCTACTTAGAATCGAGATTTTTGTACAAAACTTCATAAGCTTTTGACTTAGCTTCGCTTACCGCCTTCTTTGCTTCCTTCTTAACTATTTTGTAGTTTGTGACAGTTTCATTTGTTCCATCCTTAGACATAGCTTTAAAGCAAGCTCTTTTAATTTTAAGCTTTTTTGCACCCCTCCACTCTACCACCAAGCCTCCTTTTGGCCTGGAGCTCCTCCCTTTGACTCACCCAGCATATCTTTGGCTACCCTTCGGATACAAGATGCTACTGCCTCCCACATCTCATTAGCACTTCCGTTACAATCCCAAGATAAGTCTTTTAAAACCTTCTCCCTAAAGCTTGATTGCTTCAATTGAAGACTCCGCCATCTAGTTCTAGTGATCTTGGAAACCTTCTTTTCTTTACTAGCCCTTTTATTTGCACATACATGACTAACAAGTAATGTTGGGTGGTCAGGCTCTCTCCTGGGATTACTTTGCAGTCTATTTGCAACACAACCGATCTCTTCTTTTCAACGCAAAGTAGTCTATCAGTGTTCTAGTCGAGCCACTCTTATAAGTAATTAAATGTTCCTCCCTCTTCATGAAGAGAGTATTTGCAATAAAAAGATCATAAGTTGTTACAAATTCCAGAAAGACTTTTCCCTCTTCATTTTTATCCCTGAAGCCATGTCCTCCATGAACACTAGCATACCCTGAAAATCCTTTCCCACATGTCCATTAAGATCTCCACATAGACAAATCATCTCTCTTTGTGGGTTTCCTTGCATAATTTATCCAAATCCTCCCAAAAAGCTTGTTTAAGCCTATCATCTAAACCAATTTGTGATGCATAAACTAAGACGATATTCAGAATTTCTTCTTCAAGCACCAGTTTTAGCAATATAAACCGATCCCCAGATCTTTGCACCTCAACCACATAATCCTTCAAATTCTTATGACTAACCACTCCAACACTATTTTTGCTCTTATCTTTACCTGAGTACAAGAGTTTAAAGCTTGTCTTCTCGATCTCCCTTGCTTTCTCTCCAACCCATTTTGTCTCTTGTAGACATAAAATCTGAATTTTCCTTCTTTCCATCGCATCAACTATCTCCATCGTTTTGTCAGTTAAAGTGCCAATATTCCAACTACCTATCCGCAACTTCCTTTGCAACCTCTTTTGGACTAACTTCTTTACCCGCACGCGTCCATCATGTGAGAACCCTTGCAAATTTTGGACTGCGTCTGGGCGTCAATGCAGTGGAACTAGCTTATTTACTCGCGTACATTCCTCATGCGTGAACCCTTGCAAATTTTGAACTAAATTTGGGCAACGATGTAGCGGGCCTTGCTAACTTCTCATTGCATTTGGACGATGCAACGCATCACAAGTAGGAAACGTCGCAATGAAATCTAGATGTTTGCTTAAATCCATAATTAAAAGATCTGAACGAATTCGAGACAAATTCTTAAACAACGTTCTTAAAAGAACACTATTTAGGTATTTATTAGAATGATTTCGAGATAAATTCCTAAATAGTGTTCTTAAAAAACTCTATTTAGGAATTTATCTCTCCTGCGCTGGGTGTCGGCTATCTAATGCACAACCCTCCTCAATTTACTCGGGCTTGGGACCAACCATGGATGAGTTCGTTGAAAAAAAATAATATCGTAAAAAATGATACTCCAACAAAGCCTTTTCCACAAGTAGGGACATCTACATGGATTTTTTTACCTCCATTCAGATCTATTTTGGGTCATTCTCGGGCTTAAGTCCAAATAACTAAGATCCGTTCGGATAATCTCATTCCAACACTTCTTGGATCATCCTCGCCCTCTCTTAACCGGCTTAACATCCCAAATCTTGCATTTTCTAACTGTTGCATCAACCAACCTCCTTTGTGAATAGGCAAACCATCTTAAGCAGTTTTCTCTCATCTTATCCTCCATTGGAGATGCACCAACTTTCCTTCTGATCTCATCATTTTGAATCCGATCTTTTCGTGTATGATCATACATCCACTTTAGCATTTTCATTTCTGCTATTGCCATTCTCTGCACATGTTTATGATTCATTGGCCAATATTCTGATCCATAGAGTATAACAGGTCTCACGACTGCATTGTAATACTTTCCTTTGACTTTAAAAGGAATTTTCTTATGAATCTTATCATAAAGAACAATAGATGCTCATCTCTACTTTAGCCAACCTGCATTTATTTTGTGTAACATCTCCATCAATTTCCCCATTATGTTGCAAAATAGATCCCAAGTATTTTGTTGAGATATTTGTATCTCCTTATATCTGTTTCTTATTTTTATTTCTTTCTTGTACCTCATGTGTAGTTTACCCATGGCTTTTCTCCTATATAAGAGAGCCCTAAAGTCTCTTTGAATGCATGCAATTCTATTCTTTCCACATGGTATCAGAGCGACAGTCTTAGACCGAAGCCCTGAACTAAATCCCTTCCCCCATGCACTATCCGACCCCTCTTACGAAACCCTAGCCCAAGGTCGCACTCCTCCCTAGGTTGCTACCGCCTAGGCTCTCCGACCGCCGCCACCTAGGCCCGGTCGCCGCCGCCTAAGGCTACCAGCCATTGCTACACAGACCGACCGCCCCTCGTCTACCCGGTTCTACGGCATAGGGCGTCAGGCCGTAGCCTTGGCCATTGCCCAGGCTGCCGCCTGACAGCCACAACAGCCGCAACAACTGCTCCAGCTTGTCTAGGCTGTGCAGATGCTGCCGCCGACCATCATCTTCGGCTGCCAGTTCTCCTAGCTGCGCCTTATGGTTGCTTTTGTCTAGAAAGCATGATTTCTGAAATATAAATCATGTTCCGGCCCTAGCGCGCAACAAAGGTTGAGGAGGATGGTTGTATGAGTCTACACATACAACTACTCCTCAGTATGATTATGTAGACTTTCTCAGATTTGTCTACTCTCTAGTCGAGTTCTTGTTCCCGGATACTATTTTATCATGTTAGAAATCAAGGGCGATTTATTTTCGTCGTCCGGTGCTCTCAACGGCCCGACGCCCATCGTAATGATGGATGGGACCAACTATGAGTTGTGGTCCATGCAGTTCCGCACCCTCATGCAATGCAATAACAAGGAGCATATACTGATCTAGAGCTAACAGACAAGACATGAGCTAATGCATACTGGAAACAAGATGATGCTTATGCAAGGATTTGGCTATCCGGAATGCTCAATCAGCCCACAGCCAAGGCTATGTGAGACATTTTAGCTATCACATATGGGCAATCGAAGAATGAGAGCAAGATCCTCCAACTTCAGTATGACATCTTTTAGACCAAGCAGAATGGTCGACCTCTTCATGCCTACTTCTTGCATCTTCGTGGCATGTATAAGCGGCTTCATAGCTTTATGCCTGTCACTACCAGCACAGGGCAACAATAGGCATACCGAAATGCCACTATGACATGAGTCTTTCTTTCTTCTCTTAACTCTGAGTATGATGCATCGCGTACTCAACTGCTTACTGGAGAGATGATACCACCTATAGAGGAGGTCTACAATAGATTGAGCAGAATCACGAGTTCATCTACTACCATGGTCCCAACCCCCTCTATGATGGAGACTTCTCACGACGGAGGAGGTACTTCACAGTTTCATGGGCGAGGACCCTACAATTGAGGAGGTGGATGTTATCGTGGCGCATGCACATACTGCCATCGTCCAGGTCATTCTGAGGAGGCATGCTATCTGAAGCATGGGTATCCTGCTACTGCCCTTGTAGTCTAGCAAACAACGACTACTCTGGCTCCTTCTCATAATGCGAGACTTGATGATATTGTCTCTCTGTTGAGAGAAATGATGACCACACCGACCACACCAGCTGCAGGACCTCCAGATGTTGCAGCTGATGCCAGAACGTCTACTAGTTCGTTAAGTATAGCTTATGCGGAGCAGATGGAGCGCTGGTGGCGAGTGAAGGCGAAAGGCAGGGCGAAGTCGGCGAGGTCGGGAGCTGGTGTTGATGCTCTCTCGGGTGGGGATGCTGCGGAGGGGAAGGGGGTGGTTCCTGGGTTCGTTGCTGGGCATTCGATGCATGGAGAGGGCGGCGAGAGGCGACCGGTGGTGGAGGAAGAGTGGGTGCAGGTCTCTCACAAGAAGTTGGGAAAGAGATGTTTTAGGTGCAGTGAGCAGGGTCATGTTGCCTCGTTCTGTCGGCTCCCCCCTCGTTGCTTCGCGTGTGGTGAGTTGGGTCATCGGAAAGCTTCTTGCCGGTCCACTCGTGGTGGTCGTGGTTCTTCTCTGCCAGGGCTGAATGCCCGGTTAGGGATGCATGGGAGCATTTCGACGTCGGAGAAGGTTTGCTTTGCCCCTGCTGGTGGTAGGGGGGTTCACTCTCATGCGTAGGTGGTGGGTGCGTCCCGCGTCACCTCGTCTGGCGGTGCTATTCGTGATGCGGACGTCGGGGTGGTTGACGAGGGTGACACGATGATTGTGAACGTTGCGGGGGAGGAACCGCCATCGGTTCTTGGCTTGCATGGGAAGGCGGTGTTTGGGAAGGCGGTGCATGGGAAGGCGGTGCATGGGAAGGCGGTGAACGAAATGGGGATGCATGAAGAGGGTTGCTACGTCGCGGCTGTGGGGCTTGCATGCCGGACCGGTGTGCTTTGGGATGCTGTAAGATCCCACCTTCTTGGCTTTCTGGGCCCCCGCTTCATGGGGAATTTCCAAATTCTTGATTCATCGCGATGCTGTGTTCGTGGCCTTTCCCCGGAGCAACGGGAAAGGCTTATTCGTAATGGTGATTCCGAAGATGTTGTTTGGAGAATGCTGCGTGTGGCTGATGGTGCTTCATCAGACACTGAGGTCTGTGTTGCGGAACTTCGTGGTGTGCCATTTCTCTCTCGAACTGTCCCCTCTCTCTCCAAGACGCTCCGGCAATGGGGGGAAGTTCTGGCAATCGTGGATGATGGTCTCTCGCCGGGCGCTGATTGGAAGATCACTCGGGTTCTCATGGAGTGTTCCAAGGGTTTCTTCGCGATGCGTTTGGCAAGCTGTTCTTAGGCACTTTGAAAATTGGACGGTGGCGTTTCAAGGCGGAGCTCTCCGTCCTCGCCCCGTCGCCGGCGTCGGTGGCTAACCCTTCACGTCCGGCTACTTTCGTCCATTCCGATGGCTCGGGGCTTGGGGATGTCGCCTCGTCTTCCGGATGCTAGGTGGCATGTGTGGGGGGATATTCCGAAGCGTCGTCCCCTGGGGTCGACTCTTCTTGTCCCTTCGAGATGCATCATCGGGCGCTGTGTCTTGCGTCAGAAAGGGCCGGTTTCTTGGATTTGGGCCCGACCGAGGATGATTTGCTTCCTCATCCTCGTCCGTTTTTGTCGGGTAATGCTATGCAGTTGCGTTTCTCGGGGCCTGTGTCTGCCAGTGGTGCGTTGGGCTTTAACGGATCCCTTAACTCCGGGTCTCGGCCGACGAAGTGGTGGCCCAATGACCCGTTTATGCCGCCCGACTCTTCTATTATGTTGCCCGTCTCTTCTGTTATGGGGCCCAACTCTTCCTCGGTTTTGGCCCACCGGGTTCAGTTGGAGGAAGTTGGTGTGCACTCGGACTTGGAGGTGCTTCCTTCGACCCCTGTTGCTTCGACCCCTGTTGCTTCGCTTATTGCCCGGCCCCCCTCCCCCCCTCTCCGATGGTCCGGGAGGCTTCTTCGGTGATGGCTCCTTCTGGTGGCTCCTTGGGGCTCTTTTCTGACGGGGCTGATCCTTCTGCGGTGGGGGGCCTCTCAGACAAGCGCTCAGGGAAGCGTTATCGGAGGCTAACCGTTCTCGGCTCGGTTCTTTGGTGAAGCATTCCTGTGCGACGTTGCGGGAATCCGTGGCGGAGGCGGCTGGTCTCAGTGAACTTGGGGGTAGCTCTGCTGGTTTTTAATGAAGGTTCTCTCTTGGAACGTTAGAGGACTTGGGGAGGTTGACAAACGACTCTCTTTGGGCTCGCGATTCTCCGAGTGGGGCTGTGATATTGCTTTTATTCAAGAAACGAAACTGAGGGGGGTGGACGATACTCTCTGGCGCTCTTTTGGTGCGGGCACTCTGGACGAGTTTAGAGCGGTGGATGCGGCTGGGGCGGCGGGGGGCTTCTTGCTGGCGTGGCGCTCTGCGGCTTTCTCCTTCTCCTCGATGCGGGTGGGAAGGCATATGCTGTCGGTGGTGCTGACTCGGGCTGATTCCCTGGTGCGTATTGCCTTCTCCTGTATCTATGCACCTATTGCCACATTCTTAGAAGGGAGCTTTGGGAGGATCTTCGTGACGCGGCTTCCGCTTTTGAGGGGCTTCCTTGGCTCTTGGGGGGGGGATTTCAATGTGACAGTTCACTCTTCGGATCGCCCCCGGGGCCGGGGGGGGGGCCAGGATCCGGGTTCGCGGGATTTTATTGAGCTTTTGGATGAGCTAGCTTTGGAGGGGTTGGTGCCTGATGATATATCCTACACTTGGAGGAATAATTCGACTCGATCTAGGATTGATCGATTCTTGGCTTCTGGGAAACTTATGGAGGCTTTCCCTCTTTGTTCGGTGTCTTCTCGCCCCCGCTCCTTCTCTGATCACAAACCCTTTTCCGTTACAAAAAATGCTGGCTCCTGGAGCCTAACTTCAAAGATATGGTCAGAACCCACTGGAATCAAGCCTCTTTTGCGGGATCTGCGGCTCATAGACTTGATCAGAAGCTCACCTCTTTGCGGAAATTACTTGCGGTGTTCAAGAAGGAGTCGCGGTTGGCGCGAGTTGCCGCAAGGGCGGCGGTGAAGGATGTCATTGCTCTCCTTGATCGGGCGGAGAATGATAGGAACCTGTTGCCTGAGGAACTTCATGAGCGCATTGTTGAACAAAATAAGGTCGCGGCGGAGGACAAGATAAGGAACATTGAGTGGCGTCAGCGATCGCGTATGAAATGGCTCAAAGAAGGCGATGCCAATACCGCCTTTTTCCACTGGATGGCTAGCGGTAGAAAGTGCTATAACTCAATTCGCTCTCTTAATATTAATGATGCCCTTGTTAGTGGGGAGAGGGAGATGTGGCTTACCATTGCGGATCATTTCAAGCGTTTCTTTGCGAGCCGTTCGCCGCGCAGATGGCGCTGGCTGGGCCTTGGGGCCCCTTCTTTATCGCCCTTGGACTCTGTGGCCTTGACTCGGCCGATCTCCTTCGATGAGCTTAAGGAGGCCGTTTGGTACTTGAATGCTGATGGATCCCCGGGCCCTGACGGGTTTTCAGTGGCTTTTTACCGTGATTTCTGGGAGGTGGTGGCCAATGATGTTATGGAAGTTGTACGCGAATTTTGTGATGGGAACGCTGGTTTTGATAGGATTAATAGGGCCATCATTGTTTTGATCCCTAAATCCGCGGCGACAAGTCGTATCGAGGACTATCGTCCTATCTCGATCTCGAATGGGATTTATCTTATCATTGCTAAGGTCTTAGCAAGGCGGCTTGCTCATGTTCTTGACGCACTTTTTTCCCCAGCCCAGGCTGCCTTCATTCAGGGGAGGCAGATTTCGGATTGCATCGCGGTGGCTTCTGAGTTGGTCGCGGATTGGAAGAGCTCTGACAAGAAGGGGGTACTTTGGAAGATCGACTTCGCGAAGGCGTATGATTGCCTGGACTGGCGGTTCTCGTGGTCTGTTTTGAGAAGGAGGGGATTCCCTGAGCTCTGGATTTCTTGGATGCGTCGGTGTGTGACCACGATCTCCCTCTCCGTCTTGGTTAATGGTCGGGTGGTTGGGGGCTTCTTCCAGTCGTGAAGGGGGGTACGGTAGGGGTGTCCCCTCGCTCCCCTCCTTTTTGTGCTGGCGTCGGATGTGCTGGCACGTATGGTGGATTGCGTGATCGAGGCGGGGCTGTCCAATGGCTTCACTAAGGGTGCCTTGCGCGTGCCCTTAATTCAATTTGCGGATGACACTATATGCTTCATCGAGGGTGGAACTTCTGAGGTCTCCGGTATGGTGATTACCTTGGAACTGTTCAGTGAATTATCGGGGCTCCTGATTAATGGCGCTAAGTCTAAGGTGATCCCCTTTGGGATGCCGCATGCGGAGGCGCTGGAGTGTAGGCGGCTGTTGGGGTCTCCTCCGAGTGGGCTCCCTATTGATTACCTAGGCTTGCCGCTGGTGGTGGGCCGGGTAAGGCTTCGGGATTGGCGTTTGATTGTTGAGAAGACGGAGACTCGCCTTGCTGGTTGGCGAGCGACATTACTATCTAGAGGGGGTCGTCTTGTTCTTCTTAAGGCGGTGCTTTCCTCTATTCCAATTTTCTTCCTAAGGGGATTCGGTTGCGACTTGAACGTTTTATGCGCCGCTTCCTGTGGGGTAAGAAGGGGGGGTAAGGGGGTTCATCTGGTTGCCTGGGAAGAGGTTACTCGGGCCAAGCGGGATGGTGGCCTGGGTGTGCGGAGGCTGGAGGTTGTTAACGATGCTCTTTTACTCAAGTGGGCGAGTAGAATTTGGGGTCAGGAAGATAACTTCTTTATTAATGTTCTAAGAGAATTCCTGGGTGAGGCGAGGATGGGCTTGGTGCGGGGGGGGGGTGATATTGGGCACCACTCTCCGTTCTGGCGTGATGTGCTGGAAGTTTTTATTCGTAATCTTTCCCTCTTTAGGCCGGTGCTGGGTAAGGGGGACTCTTTCAGATTTTGGCTTGATAATTGGTCGGGAAGGGGTACTTTGAAGGAGCGCTTTCCCCGTTTGTTTGCTTTGGTGGATGACAAAGAGTCTACGGTTGCTTCTTGTTGGGTGGATGGCTGCTGGTGTCCGCGCTTTCTCGCAAATTTCTCGGATCAGCGGCTTGATGACTTTATCTCTCTGTTGAACGTGCTTGCTGATTATGAACGACCTAACGATGGGCGGGATCACTGGACCTGGAAGGACGGTACTTTTTCCACGCGTAAGGTGTATCAGGCGCTGGCTCCCCATCCTCAGGCTGGGGCTGATCTCCTATTGCGTGATTGCTGGTTCCTTTGGGGGTTGAAGCTTCCCGAGCGCATTGGAGTCTTCCTTTGGCTTCTTCGCAGGGGGGGGCTCTTAACGCGTGATCGGTGCGCCAGATTCTTTGCTAACGTTGGGTCTAATTGCGGACTATGTGATGAGGAGGCGGAAACTATTGATCATTTATTCTTCGGCTGCAGCGTGGTTCGGGGGCTGTGGGAAGATCTGGATTGGGTGAGGTCGGATGATCTGATTGCCTTCTGCGAGAGTTTGTTCTGCAACAGGAGCAGGGAGAGGAGGGACTTTTTGGCACCAATTGCAAGGTTGTGGTGCATCTGGCTGGGGAGAAATGAGGCCCTCTTCGCCGGCTAGCGCTTCTACCGGGAGAACGTTCTTTTCCTGTGCTCGCGCCTTCTGGATGACTGGTGTACAGTGTAGCCCGCAGGTGGCTTTCTTGGGGTGATCTTCTTATTATGTTGCTTTCTCGGCTCCCTTTTATGGGTGTACTACTTTATTTTTTATTTTCTGTAACTTTCTTTACTTATTTTTTTTAATATATTGGGGCGAACACCGTTGAGTGTCTCCCCCTTTTTTGAGCCTAAAAAAAAAGTATAGCTTATGCACTTACCATTTGTAGTAGCTCAGATTTGACTGATTGGATCATGGACTCCAGCGTGTCTCATCATATATGCGAAGATCAAACACAATTTAGTTCTTACAGATCTATCTCTCCTGGTAGATCAATGGTGATTGCTAATGTGGTGCATTTACCCATTGTTGGTCAGGGAAGATTGTCCTAGCACCTCGATGTGCATGCAGAATGTCTTACATGCTCCGACATTTCCAATGAATCTTTTGTCTATTAGTCAGATTACAAAAGATTTACATTGTCGTGCCATATTTGACCCCTCTGCTCTTTTGTTTCAGGACATACTCACGGGCATGGTGATTGGATGTGGCCGTGAACAGAAAGGGCTTTACAGACTGGTCCAGCCTCCTTTTGCTAGTACTGCTACCATTCGTACTGGATCAGTTTCTCCATTCATGTGACATCTTCGATCTGGACATCTTCCTCTGCAGAAGCTATGTCATGTCCTTCCACAAATCTCTACTCATACTACCTTGGAGTGTGAGGCATGTCATCTTGGAAAGCATCATCGTTCCTTTTTTCCGAGTAGCCAGAGTCGTCATAGTAGCCAATCAATTGAGTTATTTTATTTTGATATTTGGGGTCCTAGTTGTGTTCCCGATCATAAGGGGCATCGATTCTATCTTGTTGTGGATGATTTTTCTAGATTTTCTTGGGTGTTCTTGTTAAAGAATAAATCTGAAGCTGGTTCTGTCATTAAATCTTTTTTGATTGAAATAAAAAATATTTTTCCACCCATGTGAAGTTTATTCGCACTGACAATGCCTTGGAATTCTCCACTCTACAATTGTTAGAATTCCTCAGATCTCTAGGTATTGTTCACTAGACTTCTTGTGTGTACACATTGCAGCAGAATGGTGGATGTCACGAGGACTCTTTTGATTCAGAGTTGAACTCCTCATTCCTTCTGGGGTGATGCGGTCCTCACTGCATCTTACTTAGTGAACCAAGCCTTCCATTGTCCTTGGAGAAAAGATTCCTTTCTCGATTGCGTTTCCCGAGAAAGACCTATTCTCCCTTTACTCCCAAGGTCTTTGGATCTGTGGCATTTGTCCACAATTTTACTCCTGGTCGTGACAAGCTTTCTCCATGACCCGTCAAATGTGTGTTTGTAGGCTATTCCCGTACCCAACATGGTATATATGTTTTGATCCTGTAAAGGAAGTATTATGTGAGTGCTGATATCACATTTTTTGACTCTATTATGTATTTCTCTCCTACAGGCGACAGGTTGTCTAACTCTAATTCTGGTGAAGATGTTTTTGTTCCACCACCCCAGTTACCTCCACCACCACAATCTCCTATATGAGAGAGCCTAGGGTCTATGAATGCATCCAATTCTATTCTTTCTACATATCTAAAAGATTCTTTTTTCGGATTATTATCATCTTCAATCTTCATCTCGAGTCCTTTACCATTATTTCCATTAAATGTGCACTCCGTATATTTAGTCTTAGCCCTACTTATATGAGATCCTTAGTCTCTAAGGCATGTCTCCAAACCTCCATCTTCTCATTTACTCCATCTCTTGTCTCATTAATCAGCACAATATCATCGACGAAAAACATATACCAAGCTATATCATCCTAAATGTGACTAGTCAGCTCGTCCATAATCAAAGTAAAAATGAATAGACTCAAAACTGAACCTTGATATAGACCGATGCTAATGCTAAAATAGTCAGTCTTCCCAGACTGGATCCATACACAAGATGAAGCCCTATTATACATATCTTTTATAAGGTTAATGTATATGACTTGTCTCTTCTCCAAAAATCTCCCTTGGGACTGAATCATAAGCCTTCTTCAAATCAATAAAAATTGTATGGAGGTTCTTTTTAGCTTTATAAATCTCCGTTGTTCTCTTCAACAAGTTGATAGCTTCAATAGTTGAGCGACTTGGTATTAATCCGATTTGAATTTCTGTAACTTTGGAAACTTGCCTCAACCTTCTTTGATCACACGTTTCCAAATTTTCATAGTCAGTATTGTAAAAGTTGCCTAACTAGCCTGACTAGTAGGTCCGACTAGTCTAGTCAGTGGGGTGGTCGATCAAGTACTGACTAATCCTGACTAGGTCTACTAGTCGATGGATTTTTCGCTTTGAGATACCATAATTTTTTTTCAATTTTGCTTTTTTTAAAAGCAAATTTATTCTGATACGCTTACTGTTTTATCTAAATTCATTTACTTCTTTTATTTCATTATGATAGTATAAAATGTACAAATCTATGTAAATATATAAGAATATATGTATAAAAATGATTTATATAGTTAAAATAATTTTAAAAATTCAAAGCCATTTAAAGCCCTACTTAATCCGATTAATCTCCCGATTGTCGATTAGTCCTTAGTCAATGACCCGACCGATCGAGTGCTGACTACCGACTTTTGCAACCTTGTTTATAGTACAACTCATCAGTTTGATACCTCTGTAATTTGAACAATTTGGAGTGTCTCCTTTATTCTTATAAAGAGATACCACAATGCTTCTTCACCATTCTTCATTTTCTTGCTTCGTCAAACAACATTGAATAAATTTGTGAGCCAAGTCAATCACTGTTCACTCAGAACTCTCCAAACTTCTATAGGAATGTTATCATGTCCTACCCATTTTCTAGGTTTCATAACCTGTAAAGCCTCCTCTACTTCCTTACATTGTATCCGTCTATAACTTGCACGATTCAGGTAACATTCACTACCATCAAGATCTCTCAAAATAATCTGTTTGTTTCCTTCCCCAATGAAAAACATATGGAAATACTGCTTCCATCTAATCTCTATATCCTTTTGAGTAATAAGCACATGTGCTTCCCCGTCCTTGATGCATTTGAAAAAGATCTTTGGTCTTTCTTTCTCTTGCTTTGACCAATCTGAATATATCCTTCTAGCCCTTCTTCGAGTCAAGCTTTTTGTGCAAAACTTCATAAGCTTTCGACTTAGCTTCACTTGTAGACTTCTTTGCTTCCTTCTTCCATATTTTGTAGTTTGTGACAGTTTCTTCTGTTCTATCCTCATACATATATTTAAAGCAAGTTTTTTTAATTTTAAGCTTCTTTTGCACCCATTCACTCCACCACCAAGCCTCCTTTTCGAGTAGAATTCCTCCCTTAAACTCGCCTAAAATCTCTTTGGCTACCCTTCAGATACAAGATGCTACCGTCTCCCACATATCATTTGCTCTTCTGTTACAATCCCAAGATAAGTCTTAACCTTTTCCTTGAAGCTTGATTGCTTCAATTGAAAATTCTACCATTTACTTCTATTGATATTAGGAACCACCCTCTTCTTTGCCAACTCCATTATTTGCACATCCATGACTAGGAAGCGATGTTGAGATGTCGAGCTCTCTCTGAAGATAGTAAATAAACTATTTATGAACTTCACATTACAAAAACACGGAAAATTAGCAAACTATTTGCACAAAGCTTTGCATGTTATCGTATGAAAAAGAATTTTCAGCACAATGATTTGTACTTTGCGAAACCATTAAGTTAGAAAACTATTTTCCTAACAAGGTTTCTAATATTCTAATGAATATTAGGATAAGATCATGGTTACCTCTTGAAGCGTGAGTTTCTAAAGCATGAGACCTCTCGAATCAAGTCTGATCTGTAGACTCTCTCGTGGGCGAGGGGATGAATTGCGTTACTTCCTACGAACTTGGACGTTGTCTTCACGAACATGGCTTCAAGAAGAGACGTTTATGAGTTGTATACAGTCAAGACTCTTCTCTTTCTCTAAGGCACATAATTCTTAAGGGACTAGGCTCTCCAAAACTCAATTGAATAAAATAGAGTCTCACTCTCCTTTTATATACATTTTACACATCTATTGAAGAGTTTTCTCTTCAAGTAGGCATGCGCAATGATGGCCCTTGAATTGTTGATCAAGGGCTTAATACCAAGTTCTTATTCAATAATACAATTACTTCTTATTTGTCTCCAATTAATTTAAGTAATAAATCAATCAAGCAATAAAGAGTTCAATTCAAAGACTCTTTGTAGTGGTGTCGTGTGTCAATACACATGCCCAACAAATTCCATATATGGAATGGGATTGTTGCTAATTTATTAATTGATTAATCAATAAAAATGCAACAATATTAAGAACCTTATTTTCAATATGACTCAATATAATGGCATCACGTGTACAACCATTGTACACGCCCCATCTTGACTAAATATAGTCATGGTTGTTGCCTTTTATTTATTAATCAATTATCTTGATAATCAGATTATCATTATTGGAGAAATTATAGAAATAATTCCATATAGCTTATGAATCATATCCACAAGCACAAAAAAATGTAAATCCAATTTATATCTACGGAATTATTGTAAATCAAATTCATACATAATTTCATGCGTTGGAAATATTATGCAAATCATATTTATATATATTATTTACATGAATAATATTCATATAAATATTAATTATTGTGAATCATCATTCACATTAATTAATGAAATATATTTTGTGCATCAAACTCAAAAATGCCCTTATGAAAAATGTAATAATAACAATTATAACAACATTGACTTATTTAAGTATGAATCCTAATCCAATTAGGACTCATGATATACAAATGGAGATACTTGGAGATAATGTTGGGGTGATCATACTATCCATGTATAATGACTTCAAATATGTACATCAATCCAATTTCAAGGTTTATACCACTTTTAGCTTGAAATTGATACACTCTTATCAATTGAGCTCGAGTGTAACACTTCACACTCTAAATAAGCTCAACGAAACGCAAATCACTCTATGTGAGCTCGAGAAAGTTTTGGTGAGCTGAACCCAGCTTCCTTAACCATTCTGATCTAAGTCCAAACCATTTGAAGCTTAGAAATGAGCTCAAGGAGATTATATACTTCCATTTTCATGACCATTTCTGATTTCAACAGTTGGACATTGAAATTGGAATTGGATTGAAATGAATTGAGATTTAATCCAATTAGTTCTCTAATCATCAATCAAAATGGAGCCACTAAAATCCATCTTGTTTCATCACTCCCTTGTAATGGAAGTGTCAAGGTAGATGATCTATTATGGTTGAGTGTATTCCCAATACCCATTCATCCTTCACACTGGAATTTAATATATCCAAAGTTCAAACCCTAGTTTGACAGTCTTCTTCAGAATAAATCAATAGTTTTTTCATTTGATATTTAGGTCACAATATTAATCATATACTTTCCAAAAGCATATATTAATATCTCGAATTCATGCCATATTTCATAAACAAGAGGACCATGCATGGAATTCATTTTGACCCCCAAATTATCTCATAAGTGAGGTCTGTCTCCTAGTTCATCAATTATGAACCTGTATGATTTCTTTGAGAGATCATACATCTCATATGTCTTAATATGCATACCAACACGTCGACATATGGACCTTGGTTAGGTTACCAACCTATTGGTTTGTCAAATGTGCATACTCATGCATATAGATGCATATTTGTCTCAGGTCAAAGAATGAGTGCTTGATCGCGACGATTACGATTCAGGTTTTAGTTTATCTCGACCTCATCAAGTCAACTCTTTGACTTGATTATTCCAATACTTTCGTATCTCTATTCCTATGCAGAGGACATGCATCAAGAAGTCAGTTGGAAATCAGTCTACAGAGAAAGATTACGATCTCTTTCTTAGACTAGAGATCTTTATTGAATATCGCATGTTTAAAGTCAACCGTGTCCTCCCAACTTGCATGGTATTCAATATGGCCATGGTAGATAACCCTAATTGTACAAAAGTGACCTTAATAGCAAAGTACGTTCATTTTTTTATCATTTCATTTCAGATGGACATGATAAAATAATAACTTGCATTAATGGGTCGCCAAGGACTTACAAGTCCAATACTTTCCTTGGATTACTTTGCAGTCTCTGCAACACAACCGATCCCTTCCCATCGCACAATAATCTATCTGTGTTTTAGTCAGGCCAATCTTATAAGTAATTAACTACTCCTTTCTCTTCTTGAAGAGAGTATTTGCTATGAAAAGATCACAAGTTATAAAATCTATGATGACTTTTACCTCTTCATTTCTCTCCCTCGAAGCCGTGGCCTCTATGAACACTATCATACCCTAAAGCATCCTTTCGCACATGTCCATTAAGATCTCCACTTAGGAAAATCATCTCTCTTTGTGGGATTTGTTGCATAATCTTATCGAAATCCTCTTAAAAAAACTTGTTTAATCTTTTCCTCTAAACTAGCTTGCGACACATAAATTGAGATAATATTCAAATCTTTACACCTCAACCACACTATCCTTCAGATCCTTATGAACAACCATTCCAACATCATTTCTACCCTTCTCTTTACCTACATACCATAATTTAAAGCATGTCTTCTCGATCTCCCATAAAACGATGATTTGCTAAAAAATCAGAGAAGATACGATGGAGTTTGAAAAAAAATGATAGGAAAAGGTTGATCGAGAAAAAAACAATGAAGAAGAAGAGATGTTCCCTGTATGACCCCCTCTTCATTTGTTTCCACTTGGTCAAGTATTCTCATGTTTCCGATAAGAATGAGAGAAAAGAGGAGTGTTAAGTAGAGTTTTCAGGTTCTACCTTTGTTTAAGGCACTCTGTAAGAATTGCCATTTCTTTCAAAGATCTCTGAGACAGACTCGTTGTAAGCTCTATCCTTTATCGATCGTGAACTTCAATAGAAGAATCTTTTGAGGCTCCTATAAGATAGAATCTGCTTCGAGGTCCCTATGAGAGCGATCCCTTTTCAAGATCTACGTTTGGATATTCTATGACATTTCTTTGTCCGAACCTTGATAGAAATGGAGCTGTCTTTCGTGAGGACACACATTACAAGCTAGGGTCCTCCATGAGTGAGACTTATTGTAGTGTCGATGACTCTGATTTATATAAATGCAGAGCACACAAACCAATTATCTATCTAGATTTCTCAATGAATCATCTTGTATACTCCATCCATCTATTCTACCTCATCAACAAAAACAAACAAAATATGCGTTGAGTCAAGGTTGTTTATATTGGACCACATCCCCATTATTTTAAGGGTTACCACGATCTTTTTCGGACCACAGCCCCATTATTTGGACTGCTGGGGATGATATTCGGCCTCGTGGCATCTTCCGCTACGAGCGTTCTTGGCTTCTGGAGCCTGGCTTTAGGGATTTGGTTCGGAATCATTGGACTCAGGATTCCTCCACAGGCAGTGGCTGTGAAACCCCAAAACCCGAGAAGGGACTTATTTGCAAAATCCAGCTGCATCTGGGCTTAATTGTAAATCTGCTTTTATTCCAGGGTCCAAAAGATTTATTTGAGTATTCCATTACATAGGGCTCGTCAATAGCTTTCCAACGAGTCCAAGAATGCGAAAATCCGAGTTCGGCAGCTCGAGTTATGACAATTTTTACGAGAGGGGGTCCATGCCATATACGGATCCGGACCCGGATCCGAATCCGAGTTCCGACCCCTATAACCCAAAACCCATCTCGTCCAGAATTCCCGCACATCCTCCTCCCTTCGACCTGCAGCCCTCCCTCATCTCTCTTCCTCGCCGGAACGTCACCGACGTACCTTAAATCGGCGATCCAAAGCCGCAATCGCGTAGAGAAAGTCCAAGGCGTCCCCTTGTGCGGTTTTCATCACGAACGAAGCGTCGATCGCATCGTTCTTCAACGACGGAGAAATCGAGGTGCAAGTTTTCTTGAGGTACGATATCCCCATCCTCTTGCTGCGCTTCCACGCGATTTCCGATCATGTCTCTTCCCTATTAGAGCTTTAGTTACAGCCTTTTCCGGTGGGCTTTATTCCGGATTAGGCGTGGTCGTCATTGCTGCCCAAGGAGAAGATGCTCCTATTCGAGATTTGTGTATGTCTTATCTCTTGTTGTTCTCATTATATTTACTTGAGACCCACAGAGAAGTATCCAGTACTTGCATGACCCATTTGGGACCCTTGTGCCTGATAGAAGAAATGGAAGGTCTGATCCTATCTTGCTGTGTTGGAAGGCAGAAAGCACTCATGACTGTACTTTACAAATATACAATGGGTTATCCGTAAGGAGTTTCTTAGTGGAAGTGTAGGAACAATCGACTCAACACATCTTGCTCTGTCTTTGATTAACCGTAGACATCTCCTTAGACGTTGAGATATTACGACAATATAGCAAAGCAGATGCCTACAAATGAGGACGAAATGATGATGTTGTAGAGGGGGTCTTGCATTCCTACACTATTCATAGTTATTGGTATTTTTGTCTCATCTGTCTGCACACATACACCACACATGAGGGATGCGTTGTCTCATAATTATACTTATCTTGCTTCTACTTATCCTACAGCAAAGGGATGGGAGAAGGTAAGAAGAGATTGCTTTCCTGTAAGACAAGTTTTACTCATTATATAATCTCTGGATTGGACATAGATTCTATAAGAAATAAAGAGATTTCACAAATGATATTTTTGAATATATAGCAGGTGTGTATTTGGTCAATAGTCACGTATCTAGAAGGTAAAAATATTTGGAATTTACCCCCTTTCTTTTTTTGGAAGGCTTGCCTACAATTACAGTTAAAATTTTCCGCATTGTGTTCATATTTAGCAGCTAAATATACATGAAAATATCAGTCATTCATGCTAAATAATCTTGTTCTGTGTGATCCATGCGGGAGATAGGGTCAACTACTGGTAATGGAGTCCACAAAGTGGGGGCCACGTTGAGAACAAGCAACATCAATCAGTCAATCACGCAACACATACTCTTGCATAATATGATCGAAAACCTCGAATTGTGTTAACAATCTCTTCACTAAGTACCTTTGGATCAAGGATTGAAGTTCCAGGTTTAAGTCAGTTGATGTTTAAAGTTAATGTATAATTCCTTCAAAAAAATGGTGTTTATTATTAGAATCAATTCTTTGTATAGCTTGCAGTGGGTAAACTGTTGATGTACAGTTCTGCCACATCCAAGGTACGATGATCTGGTAATCTACTTTTGTTTGAGTTAGTGAGCTATTTCTAGATTATACTTTACAAAAAGCATCACTTGATTTCGGCCCAACACATCTCGATATGTTTATCCTTACTTTCGAGATAAGTTTTGAACATTCTACAGAATAGTAGACCATTGTCTGTTATGTTCCATCGATTTCATAAGCTTCCATATTTTAGAATTTGGTATATTAAAACTCAAGGTTTCTTTAGCTTATATAAGTTTACATTACAGTGGGGAAGGTAGACTCTACAGAAAAAAAATCGTTCAGCATGTGATCTACTGTTGTCTAGTCCCAATCGGACATCTAATCATCTTTTAAATTGCATAGTGCATTTCCCTGATGTTATTCTACACCGTGAAGAGGAAAATATTTGTTACTATCATATATAGATGTTGCACCAAAAATAATACGATGCTTACAGACACCATACCAAGTGACTCGACTTTTCTTATTGCAAACATGGAAGAGTCCCCATGGTGATTAGGTAGTGGAGTAGTTGCCGTCAAGGGAGGGGCATGCACCCTTGGGGCCCTGGGTAGAAGCCTAGATGACCACGATCCCAACTGCTATTGTAGCTGCGATGGTTGGGGGACATGTTGCTTGGCACACCGAGGTGCTAATCTGACGGTGTTGGCCTCGCACTTGCGTGCTTTAGCCCGGTGCTCGAGCGCGGGCCAAGTAGTCATGGTTGGTCGGCTAGTGTTTCGCTTGTCACTTAGAGTTAACACTCGTGTACGGGCCAATGTAGGCCACATTGGTCGGTATTCCGAGTGGGAGCGCTAAGAGGGGAGTTCCGGGAAATCTGGTTAATGAAGTTGGAAATGGGGCGTCAATCTCCTGTGCATAAGGAGGATTGGGCTAGTCGCGAAGATTCGCGGGTTGGAATATATTTTATGAATCATAAGTACAATAGTGAAGTGGAGCTAAGTGGACGTGTTGGGAACTTAGTTAGGATGCATTGTACTCCACCGCATGCCTACGGAGGCACCCCAACCCTAAGGTATTCTTTTTGCCTTAGAGTCATAGTGGGAGGTCTCATCCAGACCAAGACCACATACTATCCACGAAGCTTGGTTACTTATATCCATATCTAATAACCATAATAAAAATATGATTCTTGTGAGATCTGAGTACCTAGTTTATTTCTCTTTTGCACACATTTAAATTATATCCTGCTTGTTGTTGTATAGTTTTATCTAATTCGTATTGGGCAACTTTGCTCATAATGTACCTATGTGTGGATCCGCAGGTCCTCAGCAGTGAGCAGTTTGGAGACATCACTTTTAGTGCAGCTTCACTACACTTCTTGTATCACAGTTGGTAGTAGTTTTTATGATCTTCTTTACTTGTAGTGTCTTTTTGAGAGACATGACATGTAATGTATAATTGTGGATATCTATATTTATGCTTACATGTAATTTTTGTGGACATGGAAATGGATAATAGATTGTAATGGAATTGGTGAATGGAAATATACGTGCTTGTGAACAGGTTGAATGCAATGAAAAAAAATTATTTCCTTTGCATGTTGATTTTTCTCCTGCTTTTGTGAATGTCAATATTCGAATGTGGAATTATGTGCGTGGATTTGTTTGCCGAGTACCCGGATCCTAGGGGCGTCACAGAATGGTATCAGAGCAGTGGTACTCCATTCCATTTCACGTATATCTTTCTTCGTTGGTATTCGAATATTGGATAGTGTTGGAAGTCTTCCGACCCAACACGAGTCCACAGGAGAATAACATGCTTAAATCCATGTTTATATGTCTCTTATGTCTCTCTCGAGTCTAGAAGCAAATCTAATGGTGGGATTGAGTGCATCTCCGCCTTGAGGGTGTACTTATTTCTTTGCTAGGGTTGTGTAGGCTACCTCCCCTATGTAGTAGACTCAGCAACACATGACCAGATGATAGAGGATTGTAGAGTTGTGCGAAAGCTTCCTAATATATTTCCATATGAATTACCTAGATTACCATCATTACGGGAGATAGAGTTCGAGATCACGTTAGTCATTCGATATCAATCCTTCCATACAGATTGACACCAGTTGAGCTTAAGGATCTCAAAGTACAGTTAGAGGGACTGTTGGAAAAGAGATTCATCCATCCCAGTACATCACCATGGGGAGCACCAGTCCTCTTTGTAAAGAAGAAGGATGGATCCTTGAGGTTATGTTTAGACTACATGCAGCTGAACAATAGAACAGTCAAGAACCGTCACCCACTTCTCAGGATAGATGATCTATTTGACCAGTTGAAGAGAGCAGTAGTGTTCTCTAAGATTGACCTGCGGTTGGGATACAATCAGTTAAGGATCAAAGAGGTTGATGTAATGAAGTCTGCATTCCGCACCAGATATGGTCACTATGAGTTATTGGTGATGTGGTTTGAGCTTACGAATGCACCTGCCGCATTCATGGATTTGATGAACCGGATCTTCCTTCCGTACTTGGATAGATTTGTGAGTGTGTTCATTGACGATGGTCTAGTCTACTCTCATGATTAATATGAGCATGATCCTCATCTTCGTATTGTACTAGAGACGCTCCGAAAGCATCAGTTGTATGCTAAATACATCAAGTGTGAGTTTTTGCTTTCTTAGGTGGCTTTTCTTGGCCACGTCGTTTCAGGGCCGGGGATGTCAGTTGACCCTGTCAAGATAGAGGCAATGGTGTCTTGGGAGCGGTCCAAGATGGTTACAGAGATTCGCAGCTTCCTTGGCCTCGTCGGGTACTATAGGAGGTTTGTCAAAGGGTCCTCTCAGTTGGCTCTACCCCTCACCCGGATGACACAGAAGGATGTCTCATTTGTCTGAAGCGGTAAATGCCAGTTGAGCTTCCGAACGCTCAAGGAGCGATTGACTTCTGCACCCATCCTCACCCTTTCTTCCGGTACCTTAGACTTCATCGTGTACACAGATGCTTCCAAGGAGGGCGTGGGTGCAGTGTTGATGCAATGTGGACAGGTTGTAGTCATGACAACTGAAGAATTATGAAAGCAACTACCCCACTCATGACTTGGAGTTAGCAGTCGTAGTCTCTGCATTAAAGATATGGCATCACTATTTGTATGGGTTGATGAGATTTTTACAGACTACAAGAGCCTCAAATACATTTTTGATCAGAAGGAATTGAATATGAGGCAAAGGCGATGGATGGAACTGCTAAAAGATTATGATTGTACCATCTCCTACCATACTGGTAAGGGGAATGTGGTAGCATGTGTCTTGAGTAGGCGACCATATACTGAAGGTTCGACAGCTTGGTTGTAAACTTGGGATGTGCTAACTACACTTGAGTGGCATCCATTTGAGGGCACATCTGATGCAATGACAATGCCAACCAAGTATAACAGCTTATGGGACAGGATTGCTCAGGTCCAACCGACAGATTCAAGGATCCAGGAACTATACCACAAGTGCTTGAAGGATGAATTCGACAAATTTCGAGCCCGTGAATCCATCGTATGGAATGGGGACCGTATGTGTGTCCTAGAGGATGATGAGTTGAGGAGAGAAATCGTGGATGAGGGGCATAGCTCGAGACTTTCCATACATCCATGTTGCACCAAGATGTACAGGGATCTCTACCAACACTTTCGGTGGGAAGGCATGAAGAAGGACGTAGCCGAACATGTTGACAGATGTCTTACTGCCAGATGGTGAAGGCAAAGCACTAGAGGCCTCCTGGTTTACTGCAGCCTCTTCCCATCCCAGAAGGGAAACGCGAGAGCATCTCCATGAATTTTGTCACATTATTTCCGCGCACCCTTGGAAGGCATGATGAGATCTGGGTCATTGTTGATCGGTTGAACAAGTCAGCCCATTTCATCCAAGTAAACATGACATATACACCAATACAACTAGACAAGTTATACATTTAGTATGTTCGGTTGCGTGGGATACCAAAGGAAGCAGTGTCTGTCAGAGATTCCCATTTTTCATTACACTACTGGAGAGAATTCATGAGAGCCTTTAGGACAGAGCTACATATGAGTTCAGCCTACCATCCATAGATAAATTGGCAGTCTGAGAGGATCATTCAGATCTTGGAGTATCTACTACGAGCATGCACGATTGAGTGGAAGGGATCTTGGAAGGATCACCTCTCACTAGTTGAGTTTACATACAATAATAGCTACCATGCCAGTATAGGCATGGCACCGTTTGAGGCATTGTACGGGAGGCGGTGCACCGCGCCTCTGTATTGGTAGCAGGTGGGTGACAACGTCATGTTCACCCCGAAGATTATTGAGGAGACCTCCAGAGTAGTGGAATTTGCTAGGTGGAATAACCGATCGTGTAGAGCCGTCGGAAGAGTTACACCAACCAGCGGCGTAGAGACCTTGAGTTTCAGGTATGTTGTCCTACATTCATGTCGTAATGGGTATAATCCTTAGCCAATCCTGTGTGATAAAGCATTTCTCATGATTACAGGTCAGAGACTTCGTGTTCTTCCCAATGAGGGGCGTACATCATTTCGGTGCAAATGGCTAGCTAGCACCGCACTTTGTAGGACCATTCGAGATTTTGGCCCGTGTAGGGAAAGTGGCCTACAGGGTGGTCCTTTGCCCACACCACGAGGGCATCCACGATGTGTTTCACGTGTCGAATCTGCGAAAGTATATCGAGATCCCCGACACGTGATCACCTACGAGGACTTTGCTATGGAGCCAAACCTCTCCTTCCCAGAAGACCCGGTGTAGATATTAGACCACGCGGTCAAGAGGTTGAGGTAAAAGGAGATCTTTTTAGTAAAGTCCTGTGGTGAAGTCAAGACGTCGATGAGGTGATGTGGGAACCTGAGGCAGACATGAGGAGAAATACCCTCAATTGTTCACAGGTATGGAATTGAAACCATAGTCGAGTTCTCTTTGAGATTTTTATAGGTTTTACCCTCTTTGAGATTTTTATGGGTTCGGGTTTTTAAATCAACCAGAATGATCTTAAGTCTCGAGGACGAGACTTCCTTTGAGATTTTTATGATGTGAAACCCCAAAACCCGAGAAGGGACTTATTTGCAAAATCCAGCTGCATCTGGGCTTAATTGTAAATCTGCTTTTATTCCATGGTCCAAAAAATTTATTTGAGTATTCCATTACATAGGGCTCGTCGATAGTTTTCCAACGAGTCCAAGAATGCGAAAATCCAAGTTCGGGAGCTCGAGTTATGACCATTTTTACGAGAGGGGGTCCATGCCATATACGGATCCGGACCTGGATCCGAATCCGAGTTCCGACCCCTATAACCCAAAACCCATCTCGTCCAGAATGCCTGCACATCCTCCTCCCTTCGACCTGCAGCCCTCTCTCATCTCTCTTCCTCGCCGGAACGTCACCGGAGTACCTTAAATCGGCGATCCAAAGCCGCAATCGCGTAGAGAAAGTCCAAGGCGTCCCCTTGTGCGGTTTTCATCACGAACGAAGCGTCGATCGCATCGTTCTTCAACGACGGAGAAATCGAGGTGCAAGTTTTCTTGAGGTACGATATCCCCATCCTCTTGCTGCGCTTCCACACGATTTCCGATCATGTCTCTTCCCTATTAGAGCTTTAGTTACAGCCTTTTCCGGTGGGCTTTATTCCGGATTAGGCGTGGTCGTTATTGCTGCCCAAGGAGAAGATGCTCCTATTCGAGATTTGTGTATGTCTTATCTCTTGTTGTTCTCATTATATTTACTTGAGACCCACAGAGAAGTATCCAGTACTTGCATGACCCATCTGGGACCCTTGTGCCTGATAGAAGAAATGGAAGGTCTGATCCTATCTTGCTGTGTTGGAAGGCAGAAAGCACTCATGATTGTACTTTACAAATATACAATGGGTTATCCGTAAGGAGTTTCTTAGTGGAAGTGTAGGAACAATCGACTCAACACATCTTGCTCTGTCTCTGATTAACCGTAGACATCTCCTTAGACGTTGAGATATTACGACAATATAGCAAAGCAGATGCCTACAAATGAGGACGAAATGATGATGTTGTAGAGGGGGTCTTGCATTCCTACACTATTCATAGTTATTGGTATTTTTGTCTCATCTGTCTGCACACATACACCACACATGAGGGATGGGTTGTCTCATAATTATACTTATCTTGCTTCTACTTATCCTACAGCAAAGGGATGGGAGAAGGTAAGAAGAGATTGCTTTCCTGTAAGACAAGTTTTACTTATTATATAATCTCTGGATTGGACATAGATTCTATAAGAAATAAAGAGATTTCACAAATGATATTTTTGAATATATAGCAGGTGTGTATTTGGTCAATAGTCACGTATCTAGAAGGTAAAAATATTTGGAATTTACCCCCTTTCTTTTTTTGGAAGGCTTGCCTACAATTACAGTTAAAATTTTCCGCATTGTGTTCATATTTAGCTGCTAAATATACATGAAAATATCAGTCATTCATGCTAAATAATCTTGTTCTGTGTGATCCATGCGGGAGATAGGGTCAACTACTGGTAATGGAGTCCACAAATTGGGGGCCACGTTGAGAACAAGCAACATCAATCAGTCAATCACGCAACACATACTCTTGCATAATATGATCGAAAACCTCGAATTGTGTTAACAATCTCTTCACTAAGTACCTTTGGATCAAGGATTGAAGTTCCAGGTTTAAGTCAGTTGATGTTTAAAGTTAATGTATAATTCCTTCAAAAAAATGGTGTTTATTATTAGAATCAATTCTTTGTATAGCTTGCAGTGGGTAAACTGTTGATGTACAGTTCTGCCACATCCAAGGTACGATGATCTGGTAATCTACTTTTGTTTGAGTTAGTGAGCTATTTCTAGATTATACTTTACAAAAAGCATCACTTGATTTCGGCCCAACACATCTCGATATGTTTATCCTTACTTTCGAGATAAGTTTTGAACATTCTACAGAATAGTAGACCATTGTCTGTTATGTTCCATCGATTTCATAAGCTTCCATATTTTAGAATTTGGTATATTAAAACTCAAGGTTTCTTTAGCTGATATAAGTTTACATTACAGTGGGGAAGGTAGACTCTACAGAAAAAAAATCGTTCAGCATGTGATCTACTGTTGTCTAGTCCCAATCGGACATCTAATCATCTTTTAAATTGCATAGTGCATTTCCCTGATGTTATTCTACACCGTGAAGAGGAAAATATTTGTTACTATCATATATAGATGTTGCACCAAAAATAATACGATGCTTACAGACACCATACCAAGTGACTTGACTTTTCTTATTGCAAACATGGAAGAGTCCCCATGGTGATTAGGTAGTGGAGTAGTTGCCGTCAAGGGAGGGGCATGCACCCTTGGGGCCCCGGGTAGAAGCCTAGATGACCACGATCCCAACTGCTATTGTAGCTGCGATGGTTGGGGGACATGTTGCTTGGCACACCGAGGTGCTAATCTGACGGTGTTGGCCTCGCACTTGCGTGCTTTAGCCCGGTGCTCGAGCGCGGGCCAAGTAGTCATGGTTGGTCGGCTAGTGTTTCGCTTGTCACTTAGAGTTAACACTCGTGTACGGGCCAATGTAGGCCACATTGGTCGGTATTCCGAGTGGGAGCGCTAAGAGGGGAGTTCCGGGAAATCTGGTTAATGAAGTTGGAAATGGGACGTCAATCTCCTGTGCATAAGGAGGATTGGGCTAGTCGCGAAGATTCGCGGGTTGGAATATATTTTATAAATCATAAGTACAATAGTGAAGTGGAGCTAAGTGGACGTGTTGGAAACTTAGTTAGGATGCATTGTACTCCACCGCATGCCTACGGAGGCACCCCAACCCTAAGGTATTCTTTTTGCCTTAGAGTCATAGTGTGAGGTCTCATCCAGACCAAGACCACAGACTATCCACGAAGCTTGGTTACTTATATCCATATCTAATAACCATAATAAAAATATGATTCTTGTGAGATCTGAGTACCTAGTTTATTTCTCTTTTGCACACATTTAAATTATATCCTGCTTGTTGTTGTATAGTTTTATCTAATTCGTATTGGGCAATTTTGCTCATAACATACCTATGTGTGGATCCGCAGGTCCTCAGCAGTGAGCAGTTTGGAGACATCACTTTTAGTGCAGCTTCACTACACTTCTTGTATCACAGTTGGTAGTAGTTTTTATGATCTTCTTTACTTGTAGTGTCTTTTTGAGAGACATGACATGTAATGTATAATGTGGATATCTATATTTATGCTTACATGTAATTTTTGTGGACATGGAAATGGATAATAGATTGTAATGGAATTGGTGAATGGAAATATACGTGCTTGTGAACAGGTTGAATGTAATGAAAAAAATTATTTCCTTTGCATGTTGATTTTTCTCCTGCTTTTGTGAATGTCAATATTCGAATGTGGAATTATGTGCGTGGATTTGTTTGCCGAGTACCCGGATCCTAGGGGCGTTACAGTGGCGCTTGCCGTTTTCACCTCAAACTCTCGTCTCTCAGAAGGCTACTGGCTTCTTTTAAGAAGGAAACACGTTCTGCTCGCATTGCCACTCGCCTGGCGGCCGACAAGGTGATTTTGCGTTTCGATCGCATTGAGAACGACAGGGACTTGTTTGCGGACGAGTTGGTCGAGCGCGCGGTTGCCGTGGACACGGTGAAGGTGGAGGATCGGAAGCGCCTAGTTGAGTGGCGCCAACGTTCTCGGATGCGGTGGTTGAAGGAGGGCGACGCCAACACCGCTTTTTTCCACAGAGTCACGAGTGGTTGGCGACGCTCTAATTCTATTTCTTCGATGCTAATTAATGGCGCCGTTGTCCAGGGGGAGCGGGAGTTGGGCCACGCCCTGGTGGCTTATTTTAAGGAGTGGTTCGGGCGCCGGTCTGCGCGTTTGTGGCGCTGGTCGGGTGGTGGGGCTAGCACGCTCCCACAGGAGGATGCGATGGGCCTAATTCAGCCTATTTCAATGGAGGAGCTGAAGGAGGCTGTTTGGGCTCTCAACTCCGACGCGGCGCCGGGCCCCGATGGCTTCCCTATTTCTTTTTACCGGGAGTTTTGGGATGTGCTCTCTCATGACGTATTGGATGTTGCCCGCGATTTTTGTGCTGGAAACCACAGGTTTGACAAAATCAACAGGGCTCTTATTGTTCTCATTCCCAAGTCGTCGTCCGCCAACCGAATCGAAGACTTCCGGCCGATCTCCATTTCCAATGCCATATACCTTATCATTGCCAAGGTCCTTGCTCGGCGTCTGGCTCCGCTTCTCGACTCTCTCATCTCGCCTACTCAAGCGGCTTTTGTTCGGGGGCGGCAAATTTGCGACTGTTATGCGGTGGCTTCGGAGATTATCCACGCGTGGAGCAAAAACGGCATTAGGGGGCTTCTATGGAAGATTGATTTCGCGAAGGCGTACGATTCATTAGACTGGCGGTTCCTTTGGTCTGTTCTGAAGCGGCGAGGCTTTCCCTCGCTGTGGATTTTGTGGGTGCGTCGCTGTGTCTCAACGGCCTCTCTCTCGCTTCTTGTCAACGGGCGCATGGCTGGGGGCTTTTTCCAGCCTCGGCGGGGGGTACGGTAGGGGTGCCCCCTTGCTCCTCTGTTATTCGTCTTGGCCGCTGACGTCTTGCCTCGCATGATTCATAATGTGGCTGCGGCGGGTCTTACCCGCGGGTGCTCTCTTGGACCTTACCATGTCCCTATTATTCAATTCGCCGATGATACGATTTGCTTTATCGAGGGCGGTGCTTCGGATGTGGCCGGTATGGCTACCACGTTGGATCTCTTCAGCGAGGCCTCGAGCCTCCTCATTAACCATGCTAAATCCTCTATGGTCCCCTTCTCCATTCCGCGGGATGAGGTCGCGGAGTATGCGCGGATCTTGGGCTGCTCTGCGGGCGCTCTTCCTTTGGACTATTTGGGGCTTCCATTGACGGTTGGGCGTGCTCGCATACGTGACTGGCGGGCTGTGGTGGAGAGGCTGGAGTCTCACTTGGCCAGGTGGCGCGCGGCCATTCTTTCCTGCGGTGGTCGTTTGATTCTTCTCAAGTCAGTTTTATCTTCGATCCCAATCTATTTTTTCTCTGTTAAAGGTATGCCTAAGGGGATCCGTCGGAGGCTGGATTCGTGCTTGCGGAGATTTCTCTGGGGAAAGAAGGGGGAGGGGAGGAGGGGTGTGCATTTGGTTGGCTGGGACGAGGTTACTCGGCCAAAGCAGGAGGGGGGGCTGGCCGTGAGAAGGTTGGAGGTGGTTAATGAGGCCCTCTTGCTCAAATGGTTGGCTCGCCTTTGGGGTCGGGAAGAAAATTTTATGATGAACTTTTTGAGGGAGGCGGTGGGAGTTGACAGGTTTTTTAATTCCAGCGGCCGCCAGAGGAGTTCTTCTTCCTCTTTCACCAGTGCTATCGTCAACTCCCTTTCTCGTAACCGCTCCCTCTTTGGAATTAAGGTGGGGGATGGTTCTTTGATCCGCTTTTGGGGTGACGATTGGATCGGGAGGGGTCCTCTTCAGGAGTTATTTCCTCGTCTATTCGCTCTGGCGGCGGATAAGGATTCCAAGGTGGCCTCCTGCTGGGATGGTGCTTCATGGGGCCTTAGGTTCGTGGCTAATCTCTCTGACCGGCGGCAGGAGGATTTCTTCACCTTACTGGCTATTCTCGATGTCGCGCCCACGCCCTCGGTCGGTCGCGACCATTTGCTGTGGAAGGACGGCTCCTTCTCCACTCGTGCGACTTACCGTGCTATTCTTCCTCCTCCCGATGCGGCCGATGCTGCTCTCTATCGGGATTGTCAGTTCCTTTGGGGCCTCGGGGTCCCCGAACGAATAGGCATTTTTCTGTGGCTCTTTCGGCGTGGCCGTTTGTTGACTCGTAGCCGGTGTGCCTCGCTATTTCCAACGTCAGTTCTATTTGTGCCCTTTGTGACTTGGAGGTGGAGACTATCGACCATTTATTCTTTTGATGTGGCAAAACCCATGGCATTTGGGCTGATCTGGAGTGGCTTGACGTGTCGTCTTCTTCATCGTTCTGCGACAGTTTGGTTAGCTCTCGGGCTAGGGCGAGGACGGACTTGCTTTCTGTTATTGCATGGCTTTGGAGCATCTGGATTGGAAGGAATGAGGCCCTCTTCGCACGTCAGAGGTTCTACTCCGAGAACGTCCTCATTTCGGCATCGCGTCTCACTCGTGAAAGGACTGTTGTGTAGGGAGTTTTTGTTGTAGCGGGGGTATCTGATATCGATACCTCCTGGTATTATTTTTGTTTGTCTCCTGTCCACGTGTCGCCTGTAAGTTCTCTCTTAACTTCTTAATAAATCGGGGCGAGCACCATCGAGTGCGTCCCCCGTTTTTGAGCGTCAAAAAAAAGGTTGTTTATAGTCATATATTAAGTGTATGAGTGAGTGTTTTTTCTGTTTGTCCAAGTTGAGCATTGCATGCTCCAACTTGAGGGGGAGTGTTAAATAATGTATTACATGAGTAATTAAATCTCTTCAGGATTTTCCACACTTTTCATAGGGATCTGAGCTTAATTTCTTTACATTTCCTCCTCCCTCCTTTCTTTACCAGCTTTTACACTCCTTAAAGGTATGCCCAATCACCTAACATCCTAGACAAAACTTAGTAATTTTCTCATATATAAGCCTCTGCTTGTGCCTTTTTCAAGGTCTGGTGGTAATGCAATGTGCCTACCACCCAAAAGACCAGGATTCAAATATCTCCTTGTGGGGGTTGCATTAGGTAATTGACAACTAGCGTTAAAATAGTCGGATCTTTCAACATGGATATGAGCATCGCTTCGTCCGGGATTCTTGAGCTTTTTCCGCTCTCGTTCATCTCGGCCAGGCCTCGGTCGTGGTCTGATCACACGCCTCTCGTCTGGGATTCCGAGGACCCCGCTCCCGCTCGTGGTCTTTTCCGCTTTGAGAGGGCGTGGCTACTCGAGGACGGTTTCAGGGACTTGGTGGCTTCACACTGGGCTTCGGTCGAGGCGTTTGGCTCTGCGTGGCTAGATTTGTCCGGAAGCTGGATTCCCTGCGGTCCAGGCTTTGCGCGTTCAAGAAGGAGTCGAGGGAGGCTTGCCGTGCGACGAGGTCAGCAGCGGAGGTGGTGATGACCAGGCTCGACGCATTGGAGGGTGATCGTCCCCTGCTGGGGTACGAGCTGGCGCAGCGCTCCGAGGCCTAAAAGCTAATCTCTGAGGAGGACAAGAAGAGGGTCACCGAATGAAAGCAACGTTCCAGGCACAGATGGCTTACAGAGGGTGATGCAACCACGACCTTCTTCCACAAAGTGGCCAGCGGAGGCGGAGGGAGAACTTCATCAGGTCTCTGGTCGTCGATGGTGAGGTGGTGGAGGGGGACCATGAGCTTGGGAGGGCTTTTGCAGATCACTTTTTCAGGCGCTCCGCGAGGGGTGCTGGAAGTCATTGGAGATGGGCAGGCCTGGGAGCAACACGCTTGTTTGATGCACATGCGACTAGTTTTCACTCTGTCACGACAGAGGAGCTGAAGACGGCGGTCTGGAACCTCAACGGAGATGGGGCGCCCGTTCCCAATGGCTTCCCTGTCTCCTTCTATAAGGAGTTTTGGGGCCTGGTCGGCGTCGAGGTGCTTGACGTGGTGACGGAAAGCTGTAATGGCAATGCGGTTTCGAGCGGTTGAACAAGGCGTTGGTCGTGCTGCTGCCGAAGAAGACGGGCGCGGGAAGAATAGAAGATTTTCGACCAATTGTGATCTCCAACGCGTTGTACCTCATTGTCGCCAAGGTGTTCGCGACTAGATTGAGCAGGGTCCTGGAGCATTTAATCGCCCCGGCTCAAACGTCATTTGTTCCAGGGAGGCAGATCGCGGACATCCTGGTCTTGGCATCTGAAATAATTGCGGACTGGAAGCGACACAACAGGCAGGACGTCCTGTGGAAGGTGGACTTCACAAAGGCGTTCGACACTTTGGACTGGCGCTTCCTTTGGGCGGCGCTTCACAGAAGGGGCTTTCCTGGTCTCTGGATCTCCTGGATGAAGCGGTGCGTGACGATGGCTTCCCTCACGGTCCTGATCAATGGGCGACCAGAGGGGGGGCTACTTTCAGCCACAGCGGGGGGTGAGGCAGGGATGCCCTTTGGCTCCGTTGCTCTTCATCATTGCGGCGGACGTCCTTGCTTGTATGGTAGATAAGGTGCAGCAAGCGGGGCTTACGAGTGGCTACTCGAGGGATTGTCTGGTGATCCCGCTTCTTCAGTACGCTGATGATACTATTTTCTTCATTGAACGGGGCCTCAGGGAGGCCATGGGTATGGCTGCGGCGCTGGAGTTTTTCAGTGAGATGTCCGGGCTGGTACAAAATAACAACAAGTCTAAGATGGTTCCTTTCTCTATGAACGAGGAGCTGGCCGGTCTTTGTTGCTCGGCGCTGGCCACTGGTCGTTCTGGTTTCGCCATTCACTACCTGGGTCTGCCGCTGACCCTGGGAGATCGAGGGCCGCGGACTGGCTGCCGCTGATTGAGAAGGTGGAGGGGCGGCTCGCGGGTTGGAAGGCAACAATCCTGTCCAAGGGGGGACGCCTGGTGCTCTTGAAGGCAGTTCTGTCTGCCATGTCGGTGTACTCCTCCTCCACGAGGCTCATGCCTACGTGCATTAGGAGGAGGCTGGCGGGTCTGATGAGGCGGTTCTTGTGGAGCGGGAGCGGGCGGGATTCGGGGATGCACCTGGTTAGCTAGGATGATGTTACCTTGCAGAAGTGCGAGGGTGGGCTTGGGGTCTTCAAGCTCGTCGAGTTGAACGAGGCGTTGCTGCTTAAGTGGGTTGCTAGAGTTTAGGGTGCTGGGGAGGACCTCTGCTGCAGTGTGCTCCGGCGGATCTACGGGGTCTCTGGGGTGGCTCCTGGGGGTGTTGCGGTGGATGGCCTACCGGGTCGGAGGCCTTCGCCTTTCTGGAGGGCTATTCTTTCTCTTTCCATCAACTTTCGGACGATGTTCAGGCCTGTGCTTGGGGACGGCTCACGCTTCGCTTTCTGGAGAGACGACTGGATGGACGGGGGAGCGCTTTCCCCGCGCTTCCCTCGCCTCTACGCTTTGGCGGCTGACCAGGAGGCTCGGGTTGCTTGTTGCTGGGTAGATGGTAACTGGATGTCGGCTTTCTGCTCGGGCTTCTCCGATCAGCGTCTGGAGGAGTTTTTGCAGTTGCTCGACGCTCTTCGTGACGCTCCGGGGCCCTCCCTGGGCCGTGACCACTGGGCTTGGCGTGCAGGTCACTTCTCTGTGAAGGGGGCTTACTCGGCGATTTGCAGGCCGCCACCCTCCCTGTCACCTGATTTGGTTAGAGACTGTGCTTTCCTCTGGGGCTTGGGCGTCCCTACGAGGATTGCTTTTTTCTTTTGGCTGTTCAGGAGGAAGAGGCTAATGACGCGAGACCGTTGCGCTAGATTACTTGGGACGGTCTCTAACAGGTGCCTGCTGTGCGACGGGGGGATCGAGACTCCGGAACATCTTTTCTTCTCCTGTCCGACGTTGCTACCTATCTGGGCGGTCCCAGACCTTGGTTGAATCAGAAGGACGAGCGTAGAGGACTTTTGCGGGGGGTTGATCGCGGCCAGAAACCGGCCGAAGTCTGAGTTGTTGCAGCCGCTGTCGATGGTCTGGTCTGTTGGCTGGAGAGAAATGAGATGCTATTTTCTGGGCATAGGTTTTACAGGGAGAACGTCTGTATTCGTGCCTCCGAGTTGTTGCGCTTGTGGCTTGTGGCTAGAGCACCCCCTTTTGTTCTTTTCCTTCTCTGCTTTTAATTATTATTAATACATTGGGGTGAACACCTAAGGGTGTCTCCCCCCTTTTTGGCTTCAAAAAAAAAGAATCTACTTACCGACCCTACATAAAGTGGGAGAAGGCTTTGCCATTTATAAGCCTCTGCTTGTAAAGTTGCATGCCATCTTTATAATAACATTACTCAACCTTGCTTGCAAAAGGTCAATTTCAAAATAAACATGTTTTTAGTCCTAGTGAATTCCATCACACCTTTATCAACTCAAATATATCTTTCAATCACATGGGCAATAGATTTAATAATTGGTGGATTATACAAATGGGCATTAAGTTCATGCAAGCCAACCCGAGCTGGAATTTAATTTGTTCTCAAATTAGGTCTAAAGTAAGATGACCATCGAATAACAATGATTCATTTTAAGAATTTAAAGTCACCCAAAACATATGTTTGTACAAAATCCTTCTCTTCCTCAAACCAGAATAGTATGTCTTAAACTAGTGTAGTATGTGTCTTAAACTAGTGCATCCAAATTGAATTCAAAAACTTCCGAAGATCATTTATTCTATTGTGGAACTTTGCAACTTTGCAAGCAAGGTCATAGCATATGGCTTATGAATTTTTCAATTCATACTAGGGTGCGTTCGGTTCGGGAATAAGTCGTAATAAGGACGATGAATAAGCTGGAATAAGACACTATTCCTGTTCGGCTGGAAGGATAGGAATAAGGTGGAATAAGGTGAAATACGGGTAGGTCAGGTGGAATACACATAGGAATAAAGGTGGAATAAGGTGAAATAAAAGGGAATGGAGGGGAATATTCGTACAAGGAAGGAGAGGGGATGGGAGGGGAATAGCACCCTTATTCTTGAGGCTATTACCCAACCAAACACTTCCTTAGAGATTTCAATAATAGGTTCTTTGACTGCTAAATGATCTCTTGGAGTGACATATTCTTCTTAAACACAACAACAAAAGAGTTGTTTGTCTTGTTTTCTTCATAACTTTTCCCAAAGACAACAATAGTTTCTTGAGCTCAGTCTTCTCACTTACCATGATAAGAGTTAACGAAGGGAAATCATCTTCATTAATATAAGCTCATCCTTTTTCTCCCCAATTCCCTTCTAAACTCGATCAAGCATTGTGCCAAACATCTTGTATTCACCTAACTTACCATGATAGGAGTTAACGAAGGGAAATCAGCTTCATTAATATAAGCCCATCCTTTTTCTCTCCAATTCCCTTCTAAACTTGCTCATACATTGTGTCGGACACCATGTATTCACCAACTCTCTTAGGTTGTGCTCCACATGAAACTCAACTCGCAACTCTCAGTAGTAATGCATCGAACACCATATATGCAAGAAACCCATCACGCATTCTGTTGCAAATAATAAGCATACTCAAGGGATATACGCCCACACCACAGATTGCTTTCATAGTAGCCAGGGAACTTAACAAATCTCCTACAAATAACGAGCTATAGTAGCCCATAAACTTCTAGAAGTTTTATCTCGAGGCCCCACAACTTTAATCAGCTATCATTCTGCAAGATCTGCTTCTCCATAGCCGCCATATCTTCTACCTTGATTCCACTTACTATTGAACGAACTTTGGATAGAGATCTGTTGTTAGATCTCTACCAACACACTCCGACATGTTCTCAATATTCTCAGATCTTCCAAAGAAACTCTCAGAAAGTCGATCCCTTAAATTGAAAAGAAAGACTAAAAATAATATTCCTCAGATCTTGATGGGAATGAGTAAGAGATGGCTTGATGGAGGGATAGGGATGCATCAACACAAGATTTAGAACTTGATTTTGAACCAAAAGAGTCGCCATGAAGTTTTTGATAGATTTCTTCCTCATATGCTCAACTCGGGGAAGAAGATCTGCTGAAATTTAGGATCTTCGAGTTCTGATTCCACTCGCCATGATTGCTGAAGCTAAAGGATCAGAAAGGGAAGGAGTAAACATACGAAGAGAGCAAAGAGATTGGAATAGGGTTGTGAAGGAAACATGTAGCATAAAATCTCCCCAATCCCAACCTTCTTTCTTTATTTATATGCTTCACACGTTCTCGGGGACCATTAGCAACATGCTCTAGTAGTTTCTATAAAAATTCACAACTGACTCTTGGAATATTACATATTCCTAATCAATACATCTTAGATAATAAATGCTAAGTATCCGAGCTAGCGACAATTTACCTTGAACAGATAATGATCCTAGTTAGTAGCCACCCTGTCATAATATTAAAAAAATAGTGAGGGAGAGATGTATGAAGGGAGTGGAGGACGATGGTCATGCCCCACGCGAGGAGATTACCACACTAAGCTCGATACAAGAGATGCAGTATTATAATGGCATTAAGAAAAAGAATTGAGATTAGAAGCTGCTAGATAATAAATGCTAAGTATCCAAGGTAGCAACAATTTACCCTGAACATATAATGATTCCTCTATAGTAGCCATCCTGTCTTAGTATGCAAAAAAACATGGAGGGAGAGATGTCTGGAGGGAGTAGAGGCCGGTTGTTAAGCCACAAGCAATAAGGGGTTTTAACACTACACTCGGTACAAGACATGCAATATCGTGATGGTGTCTGGTGTAGAAATCCATTGCCGCAGAGAACGCGGAAACAACTAAGGTGAGAGGAATGGCTTTCTTTAGATATGGCGACAACAAACATCGCACAAAGGGTTGTTGGAACTCTGTAAAATGCCATAGGTGTGAGGGTTTTGGTCCTCGATGAAGAGTATGACCCGGGAAGAAAACATACGCTATAGTGAAACGACCAAAGTTGGAGTCGTCAAAGTTGGAGTTCAATGGAGCTTCAAGGTCAATGCTAGATTCAATGTTGGTTGGGGTTTGTAAGAAGCAAGATGGGAGTATCCACCAAGCTATGGAGGATGTTGGGAAGAGACTAGGACCTTCGTTCAACGAAGATGTAATGCACCTTCGAGCACCTAATATTACGGGGGACTTCAAGCTTATTAGATATTCAACTGACTCATCCTCCCAAAAAACCATCTCCACACTTGATAGAAGATTTAATGAGTGGTGCCATAGTTCGGGATGGTTTAGTTTCATAGCCCGGATTTGTCTTTTACTTGGATCAGTAAAGCCAATGCTAGATGGCCTATCCTCGACTACATTTTTGTTTCCCCTTTCCTCTTGGGTATCTTGGGTAAACGACTTCGATAGCCCTCCCGAAGACCTTCTCCGACCACAAACCCATCATATCGTAGATAACCTCCTTGAAATCGATTAACCCAGTTTTAAGATGGAAACCTTCTGGTTTTAAAAGCCTTCTTTTGGTACAATGATCCTGGCATGCTGGTCACAAAAAACCACCTGATACAACCCTTTCCAAATTTGTCACCTCAAAATCAAGAAACTCAAATATGATATCCTAAATTGGAAGAGAGAACATGTAAAACCCTTCGATGATCACTCTTCACTCCTCGAAAGTAAAACCAAAACTCTGGAAGAATCCATGCAAGATACCTCTACTCCAGCGAGGACCTTCGATGAATTAGCTATAGTCTATAAGGAGCTTGATGAGGTGTGTGCTGACGAGTTCCTCGGAATGAACCAGCGGGCCAAAATTCGTTGGATACATGAAGGAGATAGAAATACAAAATTTCTTCACTCAATCGCTTCAGCAAGAAGAAACCCAAACATCTCGATTTGGGATAGGGAGGGAACAAAGGCCGTAATCCTAAATATTGACCTCAAAAAATCGTTTGATATGGTCAAGTGGAGCGCTATTACAAAATCACTTGAACTCTCAGGATGTCCTTAAACCTTTTCTAATTGGATCAATACATTCATTAATACCACATTTCTATCCCTTAAAACAAACAATCTTACCTCTGTCTTCTTCAAGCCTACTAGAGGCGTAAGGCTAGGTGACCCCCTCTCCCCCTACTATTCATCAACGCTATCAACATCCTGGATAGAATGCTGCAAAACCTATCAAAAAATAACCTTATCGAGGGCTACTAGCTTCCCGATAAAAAATCTTTCCATCACCATGGTTCTATTTGTCGATGATATCTTAATTTTTGTCAAATATGATGAACATGCTCTTAGAAGTGTCAAATTTACACTTATAGTATTCTTTCTCTTCTCAGGCCTTCGCGTAAACCAAGACAAATCCACCATACCTTGCCTGAACTAGTGCACCCAAGAAGCAAATCTTGCATCCGAGATCCTCGTTTGGAGACTAAAGGAATTCCCAAATTATCTTGGCTCTCCCTTAGCCCCCAAATCCCTCAAACATGTTGACTGGACACCCCTTGTGGAAAAAATTGAAATAAAACTCTTCGATTGGAAATCTCGTATGCTGGTGTTACCCTCTCGCGTGTCCATGCTAAACTCAGATCTGACCCCACAGATTAACCACATGCTCGCCTCGTTGAAACTGCATAAGCATGCCATTCTAAGCATTGATAAAATTCGTAGGCGATTCTTGTGGAATGGCTATACATTGGATCATAGGAGACATGAGGCCCGCTGGGAACACATCTACATGCCCAAGACGAATGATGGATGGGGGATTCAGAATCTTGAATTACTAAACAATGCTCTCCTATCCAAATCTTGGATTAATATCCAGGAAAATCCCAACTCCGTTCTCGCGGGCATGATTAAAGCTAGGTATCACAACGGAAAACCAATCCCCATTGACTCGTACTCTAACCTGAGGGACTCCTTCTGGCATTCGGCTAAGACTTGTTCGACAACTATTAGGGGCTCGATAAGAAAATTGGTAGAGGCGGGACATAACATATACTTTTGGACTGATAGCTTTGATGGTAATACCCCACTCTGCAAATGCCTATCAAACCTTTGGACCATCGCGTCTAACAAAAAAACACCCTTTCTTGGGCCCTACAAACCCTTCATGCTAATCAAAACTGGTTCAAGGGATTATCGAGAAGATTGGGCTACTTTACAGATATTCAAGAACTCAAATCCATCCTCCAAAATCGATATCTCTTTGCGGACTCCCTCGATCAATCCTTCTTCTTGGGTAGAAGCCTGTCACACCACCTGACTAAAGACCTTTACCCAACCCTCTCTCATGGTGTTGTGGGTGTGAAACCTAACCACAACTTTTGGTCCAAACCTTTCCACCCAAGAGTGTATTTCTTCTTATGGTCTTTGTGTCACGACAAGCCCCTAACGCAATACAAGATTACCTTTTTAACAGAGCCCACTGTGAATGTATGCGCCCTTTGTTTAGCTAAAGCGGAATCTGTCAAACATCTATTCATGAAGTGCTCCTATACAGTAAGTGTTTTCTATATTTCATATTTTCCTCCATTGAGATTGTACTTGGATTATTTCTTTGTATCACATAACTTACACCCTTATTCCCTATCACATTGGCAGATAATCGCCAAACGTGCATTGACCATGTGGTTGATCTAGAAGGAGCGTTGTTTGAGAATTTATAAGGGTATCTCCAAGCCCCCTATTGCTATTGCTATTGCTAAAGAAGCCTCCTTCCTACTCAATAGCCTCCCTTGACCTTATAACATCTAACTTATTTCAATCTGGTACATGTCCACCCTTCACCTTATTTCTATTGCAGAATTGAGTTGAGGAGCCCCACCATCCCATGTCCTTGTACCTATCGCCAATATTCTACAAGGAGCTGATGCCATCCATCCTCCTCTTTTGCTACGGAGGAATTTGCAAGCGGAACTCGGGCTACTTTACTTTGCTTTTTGTTGGAAAACAAACACTTGTATTCTTGGGGGTTGGCCAATTGTACTAAATAATGGACCGCGTAGATCACTTTTATCTTGTGTTGCTTATTTTTGGCTGTGCCCAACTCTGAGGGGACTCCGTAATCTTTTTTTTGTTGCTGGTAGCAAGGTTGCAAAAGTCGGTAGTCGGGCCTAGTCGAGTTTAGTCGGACTTTAATCGACTTTGAATTTTATGATTATTTTAAATATATAACTCATTTTTATACATATGTATACGTAAATTTTGTATATTTTTATACTATCATAATAAAATAAAAGAAGTAATTGAATTTAACTAAAATATTAAACATATTATAATACATTTGCTTATAAAACATAAAAAATATGGTATCTCCAAGCAAAAATTGGTCGACTAGTGTACCTAGTCGGAATTAGTCGTTACTCAGTCGGCCCCCCATTGACTAGACTAGTCGGACCTACTAGTCGGGCCAGTCGGACGACTTTTACAACACTGACAGGTAGGTTACTACCTTTATTTTGATGAAATGAATTCCAGCCTTGTTAAAAAAATAGAATTAAGACTATTGGGCCTCCCTGTGTAAGTACATGTAGGCCACACATTTTATTCACATCTCCCTTCACTGTTGGAAGAATTAGAGTTGTTATTTATTCCCAAGAGCCCTAGGGTCTCTTATATAGAGAAGACCCATGGGTAAATTACATAAGACGGAACATAGGATAATAAAAAGTACAAACGGTACACAGACTACATAAATCTTTCGACACTCCCCCTCAAGATGGAGCATAGATATCGATCATGCTCAGCTTGGAAGTACACTTCTGGAATGGTCCTCTAAGTAACGGTTTGGTGAAGATGTCGGCAGTCTGCTCCTCAGAACTAACATGTGAAGTAGAAATCAGTCCCTTCTAGATCATGTCTCTGGTATAGTGACAGTCTACTTCAATATGCTTGGTTCTCTCGTGAAAGGCAGGATTATTGGCAATGAACAATGCGGCTTGATTATCACACTATAGCTGCATGGGTAGAGGTACATCTACATGCAAGCCTTCTAATACAGCTCGGCCCCACATCATTTTCGTACTTGCTTGTGCCATAGCCCTATATTCAAATTCTGCACTAGATCTAGCCACAACTGTTTGTTTCTTGCTTTTCCAAGAAACTAGAGAGCTACCCACAAACACAGCAAATCCTGAGGTAGATTTTCGATCCTTAGGGCATCCTGCATAGTCAGCATCCGCACATGCAGAAACAGATAAATTGGTTTCCTTTCTGAATAGCAATCCTGTGCCTGGAGACGATTTTAGGTATCTGAGTATCATATATATAGCATCCATGTGTACCTGTCTCGGCTGTTCCATGAACTGGCTTACCCAGCTAACTGCAAAGGCAATATCAGGTCGGGTTATAGTAATGTAAAGAAGCTTCCCCACCATTTCTCTATACATTCTCTTGTCAACTTCTTCTGTATCATCATCATCATACAACTTCATGCTAGGGTCCATAAGAGTAGTAGACGGTCTGCATCCAACCATACCTGTCTCAACAAGCATATCTGTAATATATTTCCTCTGAGTCATTACTAGGCCCCGTGCATTCCTGGCGAACTCCAACCCCAGAAAGTATCGTAATGTACCAAGATCCTTTGTAACAAATTGACGACCCAACACTGCTTTGATCATCTCTATCCCCCGAGCATCATCTCCTGTAACCAAAATGTCATCAACATACACCATGATGACAACTGTACCTCGAGTAGTCATCTGGATGAACAGTGAGTGATCTGCATTGGATCTCTTGAATCCATGTTCTTCAATCAGATCAGAAAGCTTCTAAAACCATGCCCTTGGGCTCTGTTTAAGGCCATAAATGGCTTTATGAAGTCTGCACACCATATGATTCCCTCCCTTAGCAGCAAACCCCGAAGGCTGCTGCATGTAGACTTCCTCCTGCAGATCTCCATACAAGAATACATTTTTAACGTCTAACTGGAACAAGGGCCAATCACGTACCACAACAACAGACAAAAGAATACGAAGAGTGGAGTGACGAGTGACTGGAGAGAAAGTATCCATATAGTCCACTCCATAAGTCTGATTGAAACCACGTGCCACAAGCCTTGCCTTGTACCGATCAAGGCTACCATCTACATGATACTTGACAGTAAATACCCATTTGCAGCTAATAACAGAAGCCCCTGAAGGAGTGGGAACCAAGCTCCATGTGCCCCGTGACCGTAGGGCAGCCATCTCCTCCTCCATTGCAGACCGTCAGCAATCATATTTCAATGCATCCTGATAGGTCTTTAGAATCTCCACTGAAGATAAAGCCACTGCAAATCTCTGAAAGTCCCCTGTGAGGCGATGAAAGGAGACCTGTGAGGCAAGAGGATACGAAGCACAACTGCGTTTCTGCTTTCTCATCGCAATAGGAACATCCATATCATCAACCACTGAACTCGCCGCAGCAGATTCGCCCTGCAATGTACCTTGCATAGGCACACTATTCGACCCATCATTAGTAGTAACATCTGGACATACCTAGGGCGTGCTGGATGATTGGCGTGGAGCATGAGCAGGGCCAGATCGACGGGTATAAAATTTTGGTAGTGGCGAGACAAGCGGTTTTGATGGAGGTGGTGGTGGTGGAAGAGCAGACTCAATGTTAGGAACTGGATTGGACAATGGAGTACTCACCGTAGGAGGAGGAGGAACATAGATGTCATCGGTAGGTGTGTTGGAGACCAATCTGCCACTTGCAGGTGAAAAATACATAACAAACTCGAAGAAAGTTACATTAGCACTGGCAAAGTATTTCCTGTTGACCGGATCATAGCAACGATATCTTTTCTGCGTCCGAGAATAGCCCACAAAGACACATTTGACAGCTCTAGGTAAGAGCTTGTCAAGACCTGGGGATAGCTGATGAACAAAAGCAACAACTCCAAAGACACGAGGGGTGAGTGAGAATAATTCCTTATCTGGAAAAACAACAGAAAGAGGAATTTTCTCACCAAGTACCGCAGACGGCATACGATTTACTAAGTAGCAGGCTATAAGAACGACATCTCCCCAAAAAGAAATAGGAGCACAACTATGGATAAGAAGAGTTCGTGTAATGTCAAGAAGGTGACGAGGCTTTCTCTCAGCAACTCCATTCTGTTGGGAGGTGTAGGCACATGCAGTTTGGTGTATAATGCCTTTTGACAAAAAATATTGTGAGAGAGACCGAGTACAAAATTCCAACGCGTTATCAATACGAACATATTTCACATTGGATGAAAAGACATTGTTTACTTCATTGATAAGATTTTTGATAACATCACCACCTTCAGATTTATTCTTTAACAAGAAAACCCACGACAGACGAGAGAAATCATCAACCACGACAAGATAAAACCTGTGCTCTTGGTGATCAGGGACAACTAGGACCCCAAATATCAATATGGAGTAACTCAAAAGGGGAGCCACTGCTCCGACTCTGACGACTCGGGAAGCTAGCTCTATGATGCTTCCCTAACTGACAAGCTTTACATCGGAAGGACGAACTTGGAGATATCTGAGGCAAAAGGTGACACATCTTCTGTAGAGGGAGGTGACCAAAGCGTAGATGCCATGTATATGGAGAGACAGATCCAACAACATGAGAAGAGACTCCAGCATATGAACTCCTGTTCAGACGATAAAGACCATCCTGCTCAGAGCCACAACCAATCACCCTGCCCGTTAGGATGTCCTGAAATATAAGAGAAGATGGGTCAAATATAGCGCACCAATGCAAATCTTTTGTAATCTGACTAATAGAGAGTAAGTTCATCGAAAATTCAGGAGCATGTAAGACATTCTTGAGACGCATGGAAGAGGATAACACGATCTCCCCCTGTCCAACAATGGGGAAATGAGTCCCATTGGCAATGATCACCAACCTCCTTGGAGGAATCTCTCTGTTTGAGGTAAGTCTGTCTCTGTCTCGGCATAGATGGTGCGTGGCACCAGAGTCCATGATCCAATCGGAGATGTTTGAACTATAACATGTGGTAAAGGCACATGCACTACCTGAGGTACTAGCCGTGGCAGAAGTACTGGCAGAAGCAGACACAACTATATCAGAAGGGCCTCCAGAAGAGTCTGTAGAAGCAGGAGGCATAATATTCCGTAACCGAGCAACGAGTTCTTTAAACCTCTGATCTGAAGTAGTAGATAATGGAGATGCAACATGTTCTGCCACCCGTGCTGATGCTGGAAAGCCATGCTTCGAATAGCACATATCCTCCGAGTGACGTGGACGGTGACAAAAATTGTAAGGTGGACGGAACCGACCACCACGGCCTCTTGTTCCACGACCACGGCCACGAAATGAAGAAGGGGAAGCACCTCTCCGTCTGAAAGCAACCATCGCAGAAGGGGGTGGTGTAGATGTGCTGGATGGAACAAAGATGCATCTAAGCCTCCGGTAGACCTCCTCCATAGGAGGAATGGTAGCATCTGCGATTATCTGTGATCTGGCCGCATCATATTCAGTATCAGGTGCCGCAAGAAGGACTCCTACCTTGGTAGCATTACGAAATGTCTTCTGCTGCTCCAGTGTGGCCGTCAGAGGGATAGTACTGTAGAGTTTCTCAAACATCCCCCTAAGGGATATATACAAGGAATGAAGTGGCCGTCCATCTGCTTCATGGTGAATATGTCGTGCTGCAGTTGTAGCATCTTGATTTCATTCCGGACCTGGGAATATGTCGCCGTAAGAATGTCCCACATTGCATTAGCGGTGGGCTGATGGAGGACATCATTAGCAATCTCCATTGACAACGTGCCTGACAACACGACTTTGGCATACGAGTCATCAACCTCCCACGAGGCATAAATCCCTGTCTTCTCTGCTGGCTCATCCTAGGTAAGAATGTGCTTCTTACCGTTTGACTTCATGAGATTCTCATGAACTGCATCGCCCAGAGCTCATAGTTCGACCCGTCCATCTTCACTATTGGCGCGGGACCTTTGAATGCGCCTATGGAGGGCATATCAACCTTGGATTCTGACATATTGCCGCAGGAGAAGAACTAGGGTTTGTAGACAGAGTGACAAATGTCTACACAAACTGCATAGGATTTGAGTGCGTAGACGTTACGCATCCAAATCCATAGATTTGGCGAAGGAGGCGGCTACGACCAAGCCGACAGGAGACGCAGCGGTGCCGGCTAGAACAAAGCCGGCCGGAGGCGGGTGTCGGGGCCAGTTAGGGCAAGACCGGCCGAAGAGAGGTGTCGGTTAGGGCAAAGCCGGCAGGAGGCGGGGCCGGCTACGGCAAGGGCGGTAGGAGGCGGGTGCCGGGGGCCGGCTAGGGTTGGAGGCGGGGACCTGGGGATCCCGGTGCTGGAGGCGGAGGCAGGGAGCCCGAGCGAGTCCGGCGGCGTCGGTGGAAAGAGAAAGAGGGGGGGGGGGAAGAGAGAGGGAGGGCGGGTGGGAGGGAGCCCTAGGGTTTAGTCTCTGATACCATGTTGGAAGAATTAGAGTTGTTATTTATTCCTAAAAGCCCTAGGGTCTCTCATATAGAGAAGACCCATGGGTAAATTACATAAGACGGAACATAGAATAATAAAAAGTAAAAACGGTACCCAAACTACATAAATCTTCCGACATTCACCATAATCCTGTGGTTTCCATCATTCATAGCCTCTCCAAACTCAATAATTCCACTTATGAAGATGCCACACCAATTTTTCCGCCACAAGTTCCTCCCAGAAAACAACTACGTCATGAGAATCTCCACAATGGCATGGATCCATCTATACGTACCACATCAGTTCTTCGATCACTATCCTCTCTGACAGGTTGTCGATCTTATAAAGGGTTGTGAGTCTACGACAATGACTTGGGTTCCATCACATGCGCCACATTTCTTCTTTCTGCATGGGTTTTAAAGGTATAGAGAGTGAACGCAATAAGTTATCTATTCATGAGGCCCTAGGGTTCTCTTATATAGAGAGAAACCTTTTGGGCAAATTACATTGTATAGATAGAAAGAAAAGAGAATACATAAAAAGGATAGAAGATAACTAATATCTCGACAATCCCCCTCAAGCTGGAGTGCAAAGATCAATCAAGCTCAACTTGGAACAACATCTCTGGAATGGCCCTTTAGTTAGAGCCGTGGTGGACATGTCTGTTGTCTGTTCGCCTGAACTGATATGAGAGACAGAAATGAAACCCTTTTGGATCATGTCTCAAGTGTAGTGACGGTCTATCTCTATATGCTTGGTCCTCTCATGGAAGGCTGGGTTGTTGGCAATGGAAGAGCTGCATGGTTGTCGCATTGGAGGTGCATGGGAAGAGGCACCTCAACGGCTAGGTCAGTTAAAACAGATCTGACACACATCATCTTTGTACTCCCTTGCGCCATAGCTCTGTACTTTTATTCTGCACTAGATCTGGCAAACATCATCTGCTTCTTGCTCTTCCATGATACCAAGAAGGTCCCAATGAACACTGCAAAGTCAGAGGTAGACTTCCATTCTTTGGGACGTCCTGCATAATTTGCATTGGCGCAAGCTGTAACAACAAGGGATGTGCCTCTGCCAAAAAAAGATGAGTGGTAGTTGAGATCTTCTAATACCTCAGGATCATATGGACTGCATCCATATGTGCATGTTTAGGTTGCTCCATGAACTTACTCACTCGGCTTAATGCTAAGGATATATCTGGTCTGGTGATGGTCACGTATAAGAGCTTCCTAATGAGCTCCCTGTACCTCCTTTTGTCTACCTCCTTAGTGTCTTCATCATACAGCTTCATGCTCAGGTCCATGGAAGTCGTGGCAGACCCGCAATCTACCATGCTCATCTCAGAGAGAAGATCCGTAATGTAGAGAAATGCCTCGAACCCCACATATTAAAATGAAAAAGCTTAAAAGGACTCTGATTGCTACATCCTTGACGACTTGGAATGCTAGACCGGTGATGCTATCCAATTTGACATGGTTCACACTGAAACATGGACTTGATAGAAGTGTCAGGGATAAGACGACATATTTTCTGCAACGGATGATGGCCAAATTGAAAATGACAAGTGTAAGGAGAAATCGATCTAGCAGAAAGAGAGCTAGCACCAACATAAGGTGATTGGATCAACCTATAAAGCCCTCCATGCTCTCGACCACATCCTATCACCCTGACCGTAAGTATATCATGAAAAAGGGAAGCATGGTCAAATATGGCACGATAATGTAAATCTTTTTTTATCTGACTTGTAGACAATAAATTCATTGAGAATTCTGGTGCATGAATAACATTCTGTAGGCGCATGGTGGGAGTCAAGTGGACCTCCCTCTATTCGGTAATGGGAGAATATGTCCCGTTAGCAATGGCCATTGATTTATCGGGCTGTAAAGGTCTATAAAAACCAAACCGTGTGCGATTTCCACATAGATGATGAGAAGATCCAAAGTCTATGATCCATTCTGAAGAATCTGGTCGATTGCGACTAGTAAATGTCCGAGTAATACCTGAAGCACTGGTGGAGGCAGAAGCACCAACATCTGACAGGCCAATAGAAACACTAGAAAATCCAACAACTGGGGATATGATCTTTCTCAATCGAGCAACCACACCATTAAAATGATGATCTGTAAAATCAATGGTAGTCTGGACCATTTCAGCAACACATGCTCATAGTGGAAAGCCGTGCTTGGAATAGCACATGTCCTTTGAATGATCGGATGGGTGATAATGTAAATAGGGTTGGCGTGGGCACGAGCCTCTTCTACTGCTTGTGCCCTATCTGAATTGATGTGAACCGCTTCTACCATGGGAAGCTGCCATAGCTGACGACATTTGAGAAGATGCAACAGAGGAGATACTCAGTTTGCTCAACCTGCGGTACGCCTCCTCCATAGGCAGTACAATAGCATCTGTGAGTAACTGAGAGCGGGCCGAGTCATACTCAGGGTTAAGGATTGCCAGAAAGACCCTAGTCATAACTGAATCGCGATAGGCCTTATGCTGCTTTGGTGAGGCCGTCAGAGGTATGTAGCTATGGAGTCTCTCAAACATACCCCTGAGAGATCTGTACAAGGCATGAAGAGGATGATCGCCCTGTTTGGTCATAAAAATATTATGTTGGAGTTGGAAGATCTTCGACTCATTCCTCACTTGAGAGTACAATTTTGCGAGGATGTCCACATTGCCTTTGCTATGGGCTGACTTGAGATATCATTGGCTATTTCCAAAGAAACTGTACCTAATAGCTAAACTTTTGCATAAGCATCATCGACATCCCATGAGGTATTGATCCCATTCTTGTCAGTCCACTTATCCCGCATCAGAATATGCTTCTTACCATGACTCTGCAAGAAAATCATGAACTGCATCGCCCACAACTTATAGTTTGTTCCATCCATCTTGACAAAAGGTTCCATACCCTTAAAGGCACTTGTAGAGGGAATATTAACTATATTTTTTAACATAGTTCATGAACTGCATCGCCCACAACTCGTAGTTTGTGTCATCCATATTGACAAAAGGTGCCAGACCCTTAAAGGCACTTATGGATGGTATTGAGATTCTTATATATCTTGGTCTTTATCTATATTTGTTTATCTTTTAGTTTATCTTATGTAATTTTCTCATAGAGCTTTTCCCCTATATAGGAGAGTTCTAGGGCTTTGTGGAATACAACTTTCATTTTCCCTTTCACATGGTATCAGAGCAACAGTCCTAGACCGGAGCCTGTACCTTTAAACCCTACCCCCACCAAAATCCTACCGCGTGCCGCCTCACACGCTTGCGCCGCCCGCGCATTGCCCACGCAGCCTGTGCGCCGCCGCGCGCCACCCGCGCCGCCTGCGCGCTCCTGCGCCACCTGCGCCCTTCCTTTTTGCTGCACCACGTGCAGCTTGCCCGTGCGCCACTGTCGCCCGTAGGGTTTCTACACCGTGTTCTTGGGTACTTAGGGTGTGACGTAATTGTCTAAAACACCCTAGTTACCCAAAGGAACCTCCAAAAGAATGGAAGGGGTTGTGATATGAGTTTATACCCACAACCATCTTACCGTATGTCAATGTAGGCGCAGGTCTTTCTTGTTGTTGACCCAGTCTTGGAGATAGTTGTCATCAGACAACAAAGCGGAGGTTCCATCCATGGGTGCTTTCAAAGGTCCATCACCCATCGTCAAAATGGATGGAACAAACTATGAACTGTGGGCCATGCAGTTCATGAGTTTAATGCAATGCAATGGCAAGAAGCACATCCTCATGACTAAGGAGCCACGTGACAAGACTAGGACAAATGCCTCATGGGAGGCAGATGATGCATATACACACGTGTGGCTATCCGGGACTGTGTCCACAGAGATAGCTAATGATATTTTGAGTCAGCCTACTGCAAAGTCTATGTGGGATATTCTCGCTGCTGCATACTCTCCAGCGAAGAATGAGTCGCAGATATTGCAGCTCCAGCACGATATCTTCACATCGAAACAGAATGGTCGCCCCCTTCATACCCTTTATACTTCTTTGAGCGGTATGTTTGAGAAGCTTACATGGGTACATTCCCTTGACTGCTACGCCAGAGTAGCTCAAGGCATACAGAGACTCTGTGAATACAGGGGTCTTTCTAGCAGTCCTTGATCATGAGTATGACGCTGCTTGTGCCTAGATTTTTACTGATGCTACCTTACCTCCGATGGAGGAGGCATATCGCAGATTGAGTAGACTATCTATATCCTCAGGTAGTACTTTATAGTCTCAGACATCTTCAGCTATGGCTGCGTGGTCAACCTCGTCAGCCGTGCATCTATTGCCACATGTCAGTCCACTCTGAGGAAACCTACTATTCTAAGCATGGGTTTCCTGCTTCAGCTCGAGTTGCAGAGCAGACACAACAGGTTGGGAGTCCATCACTTATTTCCGACCAGAGATTTGACGAGCTTGTGGCGCGACTCAAGGAGATTATACCTACTTCTGGGTCAACCAGCTCTCCTTCAAAATCCTCAGAGGTAGCTGACTCGGCATCAACATCTACATCATGTATAGAATATACCTTTACTAGTTGTTACGGGGTAAACTTGTCAGAATGGATCATGGATTCAGGAACATCCCATCATCTCTGTGGTAACAGAGACCAGTTTAGTGATTTTCGTCCGACTCAGCCTAGACGATCTATTGTGATAGCCAATGGGACAAACTCTCCCATTACTGGTCAAGGGGTGCAGTTGACTCCCGCAATGAGGCTTCTTACTCTCCTGAATTTTCTATGAATTTACTATCAATTAGTCAAATCACCAAAGATTTACATTGTCGTGCAATATTTGATCCATCTGCTCTTGTGTTTCAGGATATACTCACGGGCTGGGTGATTGGATCTGGCCGTGAGCAAGGTGGTCTCTACAAACTAGTGCAATCTCCGTATGCTAGTGCCTCTTCTCTTCGCACTAGATCTGTTTCTCCATATATATGGCATCTTCGATTTGGCCATCTTCCTCTGCAAAAGCTGCGTCACGTCCTTTCACAGATTTCTCCTCGCTCTACCTTTCAGTGCGAAGCCTACCAGCTTGGGAAGCATCATCGGTCCACTTTCCAGAGTCGTCAGGGTCCGAGTAGTCATAGTCTGTTTGAGTTAATCCATTTCGATATTTGGGGTCCTAGTCGTGTCCCAGATCATCAGAGACATAGGTTTTATCTTGTTGCAATTGATGTGTTTTCAAGATTGTCTTGGGTTTTTCTTCTTAAGAACGAGTCTGATGCTGGTCCTGTTATTTACTCATTTATTAATGAAATAAGGAATATTTTTTCAGCAAAGTCAAGTTTATTCGTTCATATAATGCACTAGAATTTTGCAGTACTCAGCTTTCTCATTTCCTTAGGTCTCATGGTATTGTGCATCAGACATCTTGTGCATATACTTCCCAACATAATAGGGTGGCTCAAGAAAACACCGCCATCTTTTGGATGTTACCAGAACGCTTTTGAGTCATAGCCGTGCTCCTCATTCGTCCGGGGGGGATGCGGTTCTAATTGCTTGCTACCTGGCAAATCGTATGCCCTTTTCGGTTCTGGGGGAGAAGATCTCGTTCTTGATTGCTTTTCCTGAGACAGATTTTTTCTCTCTTATGCCTCGTGTTTTCGGTTCAGTGGCTTTTGTTCATCAGATGTCTCTTGGTCTTGACAAGCTCTCTCCCAGAGCTGTTAAATGTGTGTTTGTTGGGTATTTCAAGACCCAAAAGGGATATCATTGCTTCGACCCTGTTCGATGAAGGTACTACGTCAGTGTAGATGTCACCTTCTTTGAGTCCATTATGTATTTTTCTCCCACAAGTGACAAGCTTATTCCTTTAGAGGATGGAGAAGAGGTCTATAAGCCTTTACCTCTGATCCAGTACACTGTCACCTCCTCCACATTCTACTCTACCGCCACCTCCACCACCACCTCCACCGCCACCTCCATCGTCTCTTACTTTCTTTCTGCAGGTTTGTCAGCGACAACCCCGTGCTCATGTGCCTCCTCCGTCATCCAGCACGCCCAAGGTATGTTTTGAACATTTGAGTTCTTCTAATGGCAATGATGATTTGCATGTACAGACTGAGGTGCAAGATGTCGTGGATACTATATCTTCTGCAAGTAATGAGGATCTGGACGTACCTATTGCTCTACGGAGGCAGAAGCGGGCTTGCACTATGCATCCTATCGTTTCACATGTTTCCTTGGATCGTCTTTCCAAGGATTTTCAGAGGTTTGTTGTGGGGCTGTCTGCCATGGAAATACCACGGACCTATCATGAGGCGTTGCAGTGTAGCCAATGACGTCTAGCTATGGAGGAGATGACAGCTTTACAATCTCATGGTACATGGAATGTCATACAGGCTCCACCAGGTGCATCTGTTGTTGGCAGCAAGTCGGTGTTTACTGTGAAACACCCAACTGATGGTACTGTGGATAGATATAAGGCCAGGTTGGTTGCTCGTGGGTTCACCCAAACCTATGGGGTCGATTACCAAGACAATTTTTCTCCTGTTGCTCGTCACTCTACGCTACGGATTCTTATTGCTGTTGCTGTGGTGCGTGACTGGCTGCTTTTCCAATTAGATGTAAAGAATGCATTCTTGTATGATGACATGCATGAGGAAGTTTACATGCAGCAACCACCAGAGTTTGCTGCTGAGGGATAGTCTAATATGGTGTGCCGTCTTCACAATGCCATGTATGGCCTTAAGCAGAGTCCGAGGGCATGATTTCAGAAGCTCTCTAAGTTGATTGAACAGAAGGGGTTCGTCAGATCCACTGCAGATCATTCTCTTTTTGTTAAGAGAACTCAGAGAGGTACAGTTGTTGTTCTGGTTTATGTCGATGACATCATTGTTACTGGCAGTGATGAACATGGCATTTAGGCAGCTAATGATTTCCTTGGACAACAGTTTGTGACCAAGGACATTGGTACACTACATTACTTCCTTGGCTTAGAGTTTGCATGAAATCAACAGGGTATGGTTATGACGCAAAGGAAGTATGTTACTGACCTTCTATCTGAGACAAGCATGACAGGATGCAGACCTGCCACTACATCAATGGATCCTAATGCTAGGCTTTATGATGATGACTCAGAAGAGGTGGATAAGAGACGATATAGATAGCTGGTAGGGAAGCTGTTATATGTTACTATTACCAGGCTTGATATGTCATTTGCTGTGAGCATAGTCAGCCAGTTTATGGAGCAGTCCAGAGAGGCTCACATGGATGCAGTGTGCATGATTTTGAGATATTTGAAATCTTCTCCAGGTGGAGGTCTTCTTTTCAAAAGAGATACGTCTCTCACAGTTACTGGATGTGCAGATGCGGATTATGCTGGATGTCCCAAGGACAACAAGTCCACCTCAGGCTTCACTGTGTTTGTTGGTAGCTCATCAGTTTCATGGAGGAGTAAGAAACAGACAGTTGTTGTTTGATCCAACGCTGAATAAGAATATAGGGCTATGACCCAAGGGAGTACGGAAATGATGCAAGTCAAGTCTGTTCTGACTGAACTAACTATTGAGGTGCCTATTCCTATGCACCTCAAATGTGATAATCAGGCATCACTGTTCATAGTTAACAATCCATCCTTTCATGAGAAAATAAAACACATTGAAGTAGATTGTTACTACACTCGTGACTTGATCCAAAAGGGGTTGATCTCCACTACTCATGTTGCTTCAGGCGATAAGATTGCAGACATGTTTACCAAAGCTCTAGCGAGGGGTCTTTTTCATCGTTGTTGTTCCAAGCTGAGCACGATTGACATATATGCTCCAGCTTGAGGGGGAGTGTTGAGATTATTATATCTCTTGATCTTTATTTATATTTGTTTATCTTTCAGTTTATCTTATGTAATTTTTCCATAGAGCTTTTCTCCTATATAAGAGAGCTCTCGGGCTTTGTGGAATACAACTTTCATTTTCCCTTTCACAGATGGAATATTAACTATGTTTTTTAACATAATACCTGACTAGTGCACGACTGAGATCGTAGACAGGTGATAGGATGTCTACTCATACACTAAGGGGGGTGGTAGTGGGTGTATGCTCATACTACAACTAACCCTAAGCAAACTCATTCATGGTATGAGTAGAGCTAGGTAGCGCTATGTAGCATCCAGGCAACGCTATCCTGGTAGTTCCTAGGCAACGCTTGGCTAGTGCTGGTTAACCCATTGAGGCCTCGCGCGTGACCATTAGATGAGGAAGAAGGTTCCGCATAAGGCTCGATGAGGACGACAACTGGTGGTGGTGGGTTTCAGGTACAAGCCCGGTCTATGACCGTTGCTCTGATACCATGTAGAGAGAGAATGCAATAAGTTATCTATTCAAGAGTCTCTAAGGTTCTCTTATATAGAGGAGAAACCTGTTGGACACATTACATAGTGTAGACAGTAAAAAAAGAGAATACATAAAAAGGATAGAAGATAACTCATATCTTAACAAAGGTATTGTAATTAAACATCCTAGCACCGAATGTGAAAGTCAAGAAACTCATCGGAGATGAGTTTTTGTCAAGCAGTGGAGAATTGATGCATTCAAACCCAATTTGAGTGGCCGAGCCATAATTTAAAGAGGTACATTGTCTCCTTGCAATCACGGATTTTCGAATTCGGTAAATTTAGGATTTCCATTACTAATCGGTTATTTTAAATTATTCATCTATTTTTACTTACTTTAAATAAATTGAGATTGTAGAAAGCGATAATGTGGAAGCGTATCAGAGATAAAGGAATAAAGAACAATGGAAGAATACCGAGATTTTACGTGGATCCCTACTCCTTAATGAGCGGGATGAAACCACTGGAAAATGCCACTAAGGCTGATTCTTTTATTCACTTTCTCAATTGATACAATGGATGTGTGGCTTCTTATATAGCCCCACAAACAGACCGGAGTCCCACTAATAGTAGATGTGGGACTAAACCTGTGGATGTGGTAATTGGATCATGGAGGGATCTAATTACCCATCTATACATGTGACACATACTCTAATACTCCCCTCAAGCTGGAGCATGCAATGCTCAGCTTGGACACATAAAAAGAAACCACTCACTTATAGTACACGATACTACATACAATATCAACTCAATGCATACTCCAACTGGCTGCCTGTTGAGGATGTTGCTTCTGATGCCGTGCTGGTGAGGAGGAATTGAAGGGTTGGTATGCAAATCGAACTGGGTCTCCCTATCGGAAACGAGTGCTCTATACCGCGTTTGTCAGAGTCACTGAAACTGGAATGAGTCTCTACACGGAGAACTATGGCCTGCAACTGCTCCATCTATCTGAAGCCAAACTGGGAAAAGCTGTGGAAATGTCCATGCCAGAGTCTATGATCATTGGAGAATGGAGTCTGAAAGTCTCCTTGTCGGAGAACCGGGTCTCTCCCATACTGGCTCAAAGAATGGGATCTCTACTCTAGAATCGCTATGAAACCACATAAAAACCTTAAGCCCACAATGGCTCAGTGAATGTGATATCTATTCTGGAGTCCCTATGGTCCACATGAAAATCGCGAGCCGTCCATATCAACTTATCAAGTATGGGGACGTCTCAAAGAATGAACGTACACATGTACGCCTTGAATCTGTAGACTCCGAAACAACCTGTAGAGTCTGAATTTGACAATCTGTAGAGTGTGTAATATGATATGCACAACTCTACATAATACTTCCCCTTTCTCCCATATTGGTCGGAATAGATAACATCGACCAGGTCACGAGAATACATGAAGATGGGGAGAAATAAATTTAAAAAAAGACGTCATCTCTTTTTTCGGTTTTTCGTTCCTTTTTTCTTCGCACGAGTCCTTTCTTATATATGACCTCTTTTTTCAGTCCTCTTTTTTGCATAATTGTGGCATTACCTTTACCTTTTTTTCTGCGGTTGTGGCCCAATTGGGATCAAATTTGCACTTTTTTTACAGTTATAACCGATTAGGCTTAAACAAAAAGTGTCATTTAATGACAGCGGAAAATAACTAAAATTGAGCGAAAGAAATGTTCTGCTAAGGAACTAACCCTGTTTTTTTATGGACGGTTGGCCTTCGCCTTTTTCTTTTTCTTTTTTTATTGATACTTCCAGCCCATCTAAAATATATTCGATGTCCTGATAGTACAACCCACTTCTCCCTTCTTCTCTTTTGTAATATAGCACTAATACTTTGGGCCATTAAATGTTGGGTCTAAAAAAATCAATTATTTTTTCTGCAGCTCCTCGGTCCAAACCAACCCATCTTCTATTTATTGTTCATTTGGTTACCAGGTTACCTTGGGATAACCTGATTTACCCCCTCCATTTCTGGGTTGGAACTCCATCACAAACCACTGTGGCATCACATTCCTCATTCCAACCCTCCCCAACCCTCATAACCATCTAGACACCTACTATTCACAGGAGATTACTCCAACTTGACCCTTCCCAGTTACGAAACATGCCCTAAGGGTCCCAATCGGGGAACCCCTTCCTACGAAAGAGGCCTTCCTTGAGTCACGCCATTGCTTGGAGGAGAATGGCTGGAGCACGAGTTCATCGCTCGAGGGCTGAACTGCATCGCCCATAGATGAATATGTTGCATGCTGGGGGCGCACCGCCAGATGGAGGATTGCGCATGGGGGCTGATTGCCTAGATAAATGAGGTCTTTGGGTGATGGAGATAAGGCAATGGAGATGCCCATGGCGAAGGCGAAGGAGGTAGGGTGATGGACATGCTGTTGCTATTACCATTCTCCCCCACAAGAGCGTGGGTGACAGCGTTCAACCTAAAGATGCGCATGTTGGAGAAGAAGCTGCAAGATCTGGAGTAGCCATGAAGGGTTCCAGAGACGGACTCGTTGCCCGTAGATGTCGTTGTGTGGAAGAATCAGGGTTTCAGGAAAAACCCTCAATAAATCTTGCTCGCCAGAACTCGTGCCAACATAGAATTAGGGTTTCAACAAAACCCTGGTTGCCTGAAACTTTAGAAATCTTCATAAACACGAATCTTTGGAACTTCGATGATGATCTTCAGAATATGCAGAACTTCGATGATGATATTCGTGAATTAGGGTTCCAGAGACATGTAACCATTTCTTGGTGATGTCGCTGCATGGAAGAATTAGGATTTTAGAAAAAAAACCTCGAGAAATCTTGCTCATCAGAACTCATATCGACGTAGAATTATGGTTTCAACAAAAACCTAGTTGCCTGGAACTTAAGGAATCTTCAGAAACACAAATCTTCAAAACTTCGACGGCGATCTTCAGAATATACAGAAATTAGGATTCAGGAAAAAACCCTAGATATTGAACTTGAATCAATAAAAAAATCTTCAAGAATATATCGTCAAGAACGAACAACCAATATCGAATCTGCTTTGATAATCAAACCTTGAACAAATACAACAACAACAAAGACTTTTCCCACATTAAGTAGGGTCATCTACATGGATTCTTTGCCTCCATTCAGATCTATCTTGGGTCATTCTCAGGCTTAGATCCAAAAAACTAAGATCCCTTCGTATAGTTTCATTCCAACTCTTCTTGGACCTTCCTTGCCCTCTTTTAGCCAGGTCAACATTCCAAAACTCACATCTCCTTATCGGTGCATCAGCTGACCTCCTTTGCAAATGACCAAACCATCTTAAGAGATTTTCTCGCATCTTATCCTCGATCGGAGCTACACCAACTCTCCTTTTGATGGCATCATTCCGAATACATTTTTTACGTGTGTGTCAACACATCCACCTTAGTATTTTCATTTTTGCTAATGCCATTCTCTGCACATGTCTATGGTTCTCAGGCCAACATTCGGATCCATAGAGCATAACATGTCTCAACATACAAAGAACATACAATAAATCCTCGATAATCGAACCCGTTCTAATAGCATGTAGAAAACGATAATGCAGAATCATATCAGAGAAAGAAATAAAAAATAGTTCTTTGTTTGGTACTGTAAGGGTGGGTATCCTTGTAATCGCGTGCTCTAATATAAATTGGTGGTGAGCTCCATTTTTGGGGCTACACCCTCTGTCTTCTAAAAAAAAGAAATAAAGAACAGTAGGACACCGAGATTTTACTTGTAACCCTACTCCATAAGGAGTAGGATGAAACCATGGGAGAACACCACTAAGGGTTGATTCTTCTATTCACTTTCTCAACTGATACAATGGGTATGAGGATTCTTATATAGCCCCACAGACAGACGATGGTCTGACTAATAGTAGATGTGGGAGTAAACCTGTGGATGTGATAATTGTATCTTGGAGGGATCTAATTCCCGTCTGTACATGTGGCGCATACTCTAACTGAGATTGATTGTAATCTCAATCTTCTTGGTAGATAAAATTGGTTAAGAGTCATTTTAGGAAGTGAATTAGAGTCGGTTGATTTTATTCAGTTTGAATTTTATTCTGTTACTATTTTTGTAATTACCTCCCTATCTATAGGGGTAGTAGTTCATTGTAAGTTATGTTGCCTCTGCTGTTACATTTTCTTTGCTAGTTCAACCACCACGAGTAATGTTATGATATTTTTCTGCATGAAGATTAGTTTTTGTGTTTAAGAGGATCGCGGACCGAACTGATTTCAGGTCTGGGAAGAAGCAGTAAAAGTTGTAAAAGAAGAGGAAGCTATGAAGAAAAAGCTCTGTGAAGATCTAAACCAGCTGGTCCATGTCACGTCTCCTTTTGTAATTTTAGTTATACATGAACTTAACAGTACGAACTGCTTTACTATTGTGGTATTCAGGTTCAAGAAAGTGCTAGCATCCAATTTGCGAGGCTTGAAGAGTTGAAAAGGAGACTCGAGGCTCTTAACCCTAACAGGACTTCTGTCAATGTTCCCGTAAGTGAACTATTTACAGATTTAAGTCCAACAGATTTGCAGTTATGTGCTCACTTTTAAGTAATTTCTACATGCATTTTTCCTTGAAGCATTGCTTTTGATGATCTTGAGTGTTGACATCGGAGTCTCTTAGGCTATCTATCTGGTCCCTCTCTTTAGGAATTCTTTAGAAATTCTTCTTTAGAAGGTTATTTAGACATTTGATTGATTCTGGCAAGTAAACATGTATCATACCAACTTGGTTTAGGTGGAGAAATTTCTATTGCTTCTTTTAGGTGCCACATGGACTCTTTACTTGGAATTTTGTTTAATAGCTGGGGTTGTTTTTTGGATGACTGATATCTTATAATAGAATAATTCTAGTTTGACTGTATAGTTTTCATGAGTGATGGAGAAATTTTGGTTGCTGCCTTTGAGGTGAAGTCTTTGCCTCTTTTCTTGTTTAGCGGACCATGATTCCATTTTTTGTCTCGTGATGAATTGGTTGATGAAGACCCTTTCCCCCAAGCACTTATATGGCTATTTATAACTATACTACTTAGACAAGAGCTTTCTATGTTTTTTAGGGAGAAGCATCGTGGTGCCTCTTTATAAGAATAAGGGAGACATTCAAAATTGTTCAAACGACAGAGGTATCAAGCTGATGAGTCACACTAAAAATTTGGGAACGTGTGATCGAAAGAAAGTTGAGGCAAGTTTCCAAAGTAAAAGAAAGCCAATTTGGATTCATGCCAGATTACTCAACTATTAAAGCCATCCACTTGCTGAGGAGAATGGAGATTTATAGAGTTAGAAGGAAGAACCTCCATATGTTTTTTATTGATTTGGAGAAGGCTTATGTTTATTTCCCACGGGAGATATTGTGGAGAGTTTTAGAGAAGAGACAAGTACCTGCCCTATACATTAACCTCATAAAGGATGTGTATCAAAGTTGCAGAATTCGGTAGTTCGGTCGGCGGGGTCACTGACTAAGGATTAATCGGCAGTCGGATGACTAATCGATTTAGTCGACCATTAGTCGATTTTGAATTTTTAGTTATTTCAATTATATAAATAATTATATATATTCTTAAAATACTTAGTCAGTGAGTGTAAGGAGCTCTTTGAGGTAGGTATGGGTGATATGCTTGCCATGGTTTATTATGTGTCTCTAACATCAGTTTTGCTTCTGTTTGAGCTGACTCAAGATTATCGCATAGTTTTGGCACTTCTAGGTGCAGTAGGGATATCTTCATGGATCACTTCGTCACAAATTAGTAAAGATTCAGTGAATAAGGTGGATACATAGGAGTCCAATGACGATAAGCCTCCTCCATACTCATTATCCAACATCAGAGATGTTACTAAAGATTCTTTTGCATTTGCATATGCTGATGAGCAACGGGAAATTAAAAATTTAGTATTCTTGCATAAGTCACTCAATACAGACCGACAAAAGTATCTTAAAGTTTCACAAGCTATGCATATTAGATATCCATCTGCCCTTTCAAATTCAACATTATCTGAAGCAATTACTTTGATGCTTGTAGAAAAGCAATCTTGTGCACTTGTAGTAGACGAAGACAACATTTTCTTAGGACTTCTCACAATTGAAGACCTTCAGACTTACTGTGATTCAGCTGGAAATAATGAGAAATAGTTAGAGGTAGATTTTTTTTGAAAAAGCTCTATGTAAAAGTTGATCGACTAGGCCAAGTCAAGTCAGTTACCCCTCCCCCCTCCCCCGACTCGACTAGCTGGTCGACTTTTACAATAGTGATATGTATGATAGAGCTTCATCTTGTGTAAGGATCCCAGTCTGAGAAGACTGATTATTTTGACATCAACATTGGTCTGCATCAAGGTTCAACTTTGAGGCCATTCTTTTTTACTTTGATTATGGACGAGTTGACAAGACACATTTAGGATGAGGTACCTTGGTGTATATTACTCGCTGATGGCATCGTGTTGATTAATGAGACAAGAGATGAGGTAAATGAGAAGCTTAATGTTTGGAGACATGCATTGCAGACTAAAGGATTTCGTATAAGTAGGGATAAGACTGAATATATAGAGTGTACTTTTGATGGAAGCAATGGTGAAGTAATTGAGATGAAGATTTATAACGATAACCTTCAAAAGTGAGATTCTTTTAGATATTTGGGATCTATTTTGCAACATGATGGGGAAATTAATGGAGACGTTGCTAATAGAGTAAATGCAAGTTGGCTAAAGTGGAGAGGAGCCTCCACTATTGTCTGTGATAAGAAAATTCCTTTGAAAATCGAAGGAAAGTTTTACAAAGCAACCGTGAGAGTTGTCTCTATGGATCTGAGTGTTGGCTTGTGAACCATAGACATGTACAAAGAATGGCGGTAGTAGAAATGAAAATGCTAAGGTCGATGTATGGACACATACGTAAAGATCGGATTCAGAATGATGCAATCAAAGGGAAAGTTGGTTTAGCTCCAATCGAGGATAAGATGCGAGAAAACCGCTTAAGGTGGTTTGGCCATTTGCAAAGGAGGTCGGTTGATGCACTAGTTAGGAGATGCAAGTTTTGAGATGTTGAGCCGGCTAAGAGAGGGCGAGGAAGGCCCAAAGTGTTGGAATGAGATTATACGAAGGGCTCTTAGTTTTTTAGATCTAAGTCCGAGATTAACTTAGATCTGAATGGAGGCGACGAATCCATGTAGCTGACCCTACTTAATGTGGGAAAAGGTTTTGTTGTTGTGCAAGATTGGGATCACATGTTAACTAAAATGGTCCTTGATACTGAAGATGTGAAGTAGAACAAGTGGGAGAAAGATAATTATTTGGTGATGAACCGGCTTGATGTACAACATAGACTCCATATTTCCTGTATATAATGCCAACCAAGTATATCTGGTAGACCTTTAAGAAGTGACATTCACTTATCTTGTTGTCCTGATGTCTACAAGCACATTAAGGCATGGATGATAGATAACTGGTTGATTACTGTGGAGGGAAAAGAATGAATTAAACTAATGAGAGGCCCTTTTAGTTCTCTTATATAGGAGAGGAACTTATTGGGCAAATTACAGGATGAAGACAAAACAAATAGAAATAAGAAAAACAATACTAAAGATAATAAATATCTCGACACACATCCTCAAGATGGAGCGTAAATATCGGTCAGACTCAGCTTGGAATAACATCTCTGATAAGGCCCTCTGGCTAGGGCATTAGTAAGAACAACTGCTGTCTGGTCTCTAAAGCAGACATATGTAGTGGCAATAAGACCCTTCTATATCTTGTCACGAATGTAGTGACATTCCACCTCTATGTGTTTCATCCTCTCATGAAAGGTTGGGTTGTTGGCGATAAAAGAATAGCCTGATTGTCACATTAGTCGGGTCAGTAAGAACAGATCTGACCCTCATCATCTTTGTGCTAGCCTGTGCCATGGCCCTATACTCTGACTCAGCACTCGACCTGGCAACCACAGTCTGCTTATTATTCTTCCATGAAATTAGGGAATTCTCTATGAACACAACAAAGCCTGATGTAGATTTCCTGTCGTTTGGACACCCAACATAATCTGCATCTGCACATGCTATAATTGAAAGAGGTGTGCCTCTACTGAAAAGAAATCCTATACCAGGTGAAGTCTTCAGATATCTCAAAATCATATGGACTACATCCATATGTGCCTGTCTGGGCTGTTCCATAAACTGACTCACTTTGCTCACGACAAAGGATATGTTGGGTCGGGTAATAGTCACATATAGTAGCTTGCCAACAAGCTCCCTGTAATATCTTGCTGACCTTCTTAGTGTCATCATCATAAAACTTCATGCTCATGTCAATAGTAGTGGCTGGTCTGCAATATGTCATGCCTGTCTTTGAAAGAAGATCTGTAACGTACTTCTTCTGGGTCATCACAAGACCTCGCTGGTTCCTGACGAACTCCAGTCCAAGGAAGTATCGTAGATGCCCAAGGTCCTTGGTCACAAACTATTGGCCTAGGAAGTCCTTGGCATCCTCAATGCCCTATTCGTCATCCCTTGTAACAACAATGTCATCAACATAAATAAGAATGACAACAATACCTCGCTGGGTCCTCTGCACAAAGAAAGAGTGATCGACCATCAATCACACAAACCCCTATTGCTATATCAAGTCCGAGAGCTTCTGGAACGATGCTCTTGGACTCTACTTAATGCCATAGATAGCCTTGTGTAGCCTGCAAACCTTATGATACTGCCCCTCAGCAGTAAACCCAGGTGGCTGTTGCATGTAGACCTCCTCCTATAGATCACCATAGGGGAAGGCATTCTTCACATCAAGATGGTAAAGGGGCCAATCTCGTGTTACAACAATAGATTGTAGAATACACAGAGTAGAATGTCGGGCAACTCGAGAGAAAGTATCTTGATAGTCTACTCCATTTGTTTGGGTGAACCCACGTGCTAGAAGTCTCTCCTTATGGCGATCCACACTGCCATCCGCATGGTGTTTCGCAGTGAACGCCCATTTGCATCCCACAACAGATGTGTCAACTGGAGCAGAAACAAGACTCCATGTACCACGTGACTGTAGCACAACCATCTCCTCCTCCATGGCTAACCTCCACTGACTATCCTGAATATCCTCCTGATATGTTCGTGGTATCTCCACAACAGATAGTGGCAAGGTAAACCTCCTGAAATCCTTTGACGACCTGCTCAAGGAAACCTAGGCTGTAAGAGGATAAGTAGCACACTTTCGTTTCGGCTTGTGCAGAGCAATCGATACATCAAAATCATCTGCCAAGTCTGTGACATGTGATTTCCCCTCTTGAGAGGGCACCTGCTCGTCCTGTATGGAATCCTGCTGCACATACAACTCAGTAGTGCTATCAGTAGAAACCACGTATCGATATCGATATCGTTTTGGTCCGCTCGGAAATGGATATATCGGGATATATATAGCCGATATGTCGACAATATCGATGGAAATGTCAGAAATGGCTCAAAAAGGTCATTTTTTTTATCATTTTTTCAGAAAATAAGATCATCTAAGATACTAAAACAACAAATAACTTACAAATGCACACTTATGTCACAAATATCGATCATTTATAGCTCATATATCGCACATATCAGTCATATCGAACATATCATTGTTAATGTTTATTCCTGACCTATAGATATTGGAAATGGATTCCATTCAAGTTCTTATAACATTAAATAACTTACAAAATATACACTTAGATGACACATATAGATCATTTGTGAAGACTATGATCCTTATATTGCACATATCGGTCATATCGAATATATCGCTGGTACTGTTAGTTTTTGACCTATATATATTAAAAATGGAGTTCATCCAAGTTCTTAGATCACTAAATAACTTACAAATATACTCTTAGATCACACATATCGGTCATCTATGAAGCTTATATCGCATACATCGATCATTTCGAACATACCGATATTAATGTTGATTCTTGACTTATAAATATTTTTTGAAGAATTAACTTGTAGATATTAGAAATGGATTTCATTCAAGTCTTACACCATGAAATAACGTGCAAATGTACTCCAAGTTGAATAACCATTGTATGCACCCTCCTGTTGCACCATTTAATACTAGGTGTAGCTATATATGTGTTTTAAACTGGGTGTAGCTAGATAAGTAGTGGAATCAATCTTGCATGAATAATAAAAATGATATATAAAGATATCAGCGAAATATTGACGACATCGATCGATATCCAGGATTTTTTATATTGAATCCAGTCATTTTTGACCGATATGAGCCGATATGGCGATATATCGACGATATCCCTGTAAAAGGATATACTGGGTGATTTCGATACTTCTACCCTGTCGAAACCGATATATCGGCGATATATCGCCGATATATCGTCGATATGACCTTCTATGGTAGAAACAATGTGCTCATTACATACATGAGGCATGGTGGATGACGTGCAAGACCTGTGAGCAGGGGGGACAGAGCAAGACCTGCGAGTAAAAACACGTGGCAAAAACTGAATCACAGTAGAAGGTGGAGCCACAGGAGCAGGCAAGGTTCAGGAAAGCGGTATGCGTATGCGTTCGGTCAGGTCATTGAATAGCGATTAATCTGTATGTAGGGGCGTATACGTGGTATATGCGGTTCTACGCAGTTTTCTATTTTTATTTAAAAATAAATAAATATCTAGAAAAGTACTACAACTGAACTGATTTTATGAATAAATATCGTCCAACAAAAGATCTAAGAAAAATGGTTTTCATGTAGAGCTCAAAATAGTATAATTAAATATCAAAATTATCAAAGATGATTTTAGATAATCTGATTTAATATATAGAATCAAAATAATACAAGATCCGGATTCGATTACCCAACTGGACCTTAAGCGGGCGCACAGAGCGCATATGCGCCCACACAACCTGCATATGCGGGCCATATATGCGCAAATGGCATATAAAGCGGGGCTTCAGGTAATCGGTGAGTTGAGGAGGCCGCTTAGGCATATGCAGCCGCATATGCGGCCGTACGAGCTGCTTTCATGAATAGAGGGAGCATGTGGTAGTGGTGGTGGTGGTGTGGCAGTAGGAGGTGGAGGCATGTAGATCTCATCGTCAGAGTCAGATGGGGTCAGTCTATCATCTGCAGGAGAAAAATACATGACAGTCTCAAAGAAACTGACGTCAGCACTACCAAAGTACTTCTGTCTGAGCGAATCAAAGCAACAATACCCTTTCTGAGTACGAGAGTAGCCAACAAAAACATACTTGACAGCTTTGAGAGAGAGGTTGTCACGACCAAGAGAGACATCATGAACAAACACAACAAAACCAAACATACGAGGTCTAAGGGAGAAAAAGTCCTTCTCGGGAAACACAATCGAGGAAGGAATCTTCTCTCCCAACACAGACGAGGGATGCGGTTCACAAGATAGCATGCAGTGAGGACATCATCTCCCCGGTAAGCATGAGGAGCACGCCTCTGTATCAGCGAGGTTCTGATCACATCAAGTAAATGACGGTGTTTGCGCTCGGCAACATCGTTCTGTTGGGAAGTATAAGCACATGAGGTCTGATAAACAATGTCCAGAGATCTAAGGAACTCAGAAAACTGTAAAGTGCAGAACTCTAAAGCATTATCAGAATGAAGATATTTGAATTTTGCAGAAAAATATTCCTTATCTCATTAATAAAATATTTGATCACAGATATAGCCTCATACTTATTCTTCAATAAAAAGACCCAACAAAGTCTAGAAAAATCGTCGACAACAACTAGATAAAAACGACATCCCTGGTGATCAGGAACACGACTCGAACCCCAAATGTCTAAATGTGTAAATGGATACCAACTCCTTATGATCGAATGAGAAACTTAACGGTTAAACCCTGAAGGAGACAATTAAAATGAGATTCGAACTTTGGGTTCATCACAGTCTTCTAGTATTCAGCGTGTATGCGTATTATTAATACTCGAGGGTGATGTCATCTTAATCGATTGTATACCATGACACACTTCCATTACTGGGAGTGATGAAACATGTTTAGCTTTTATTGACTTTGCTCAGTGGACTAGTTATCTAATCTTAGTCCAAAGGTTGGACATTGATCTGAATTGGATTCAAATATAATGAGAAGATTAGGTATACTGTCTGAAATGATCATACATCTCTGAGAGGTCTTCTAGATCTAGATATGAGATTAGACTTCATTATCCAAGTCACTATACATGGCATATACAATCGCCCTAGCCTTGTCTCCTAGTATCCGTAGAGAAGGCACATTCTCCTCAAAAGAGTTCTAGGATTTTTCCATTAGAGATAAAATCTGAGTATTGGGCGAAGAGGAGAAGTTTAGGGTAATTGAATTGGATTTGATCATCTTGGATAGTGTTATTCAGAGTTAGTCAAGAATAATGTGGATAAGATTCACAATATTTTGGACATGTGTAGAGAGATATCTAAGATAATTAAATTAGATTTAATTATCCAAGACAAGATTAATGTGGATAGCTCTATCCACATTATCATGGATAGTGTGCATAGGATCCACAAAATCCTATTGCGACTTAAGTATGAATAAGATTCATAATTTTAACATTAATGTGGATTGGATTCAAATTATACAATAGATGTAAATATGATTTACATTTAATTTTTTAACTATAGATATTTTTGAGATATTAGTTATATTTTATCGCTTTTATGTATTTTCTTTTCTTTCTATCTATATTATGTAATTTGCCTAACACGTTTCTCCTCCATATAAGAGATCCTTTGGACCTCATGAATAAGCAACTCTTTATTTTCTCTCCACATGGTATCAGAGCGACAATCCTAGACTAGTTGAGGTCCAAATTACACCGGTGCCTTAGCCCCCACCCGTCATCCCTCCGCATCGTTGGGCCACGACCCATGTCGTACGCCACCCACAACCCCTCCAAGGGACACTCGCACGTGCCTTCAGGAGTCACACGTCACTGATCAACCCAGACAAGCCACGACTGCAGTGTTGCTGCTAGACTTGTCGTAGGGCATCCGACAGCCACCTGCCCTATAGGGACCACTGTTTTCCCTTCGGCAGCTCCCTATAGTCCTCCTTGTCCGTTCCGATGTCGCATAACACTCTGAAATAGACAGATTTTGACTGGAAAAGGTGATTTTAGAGCAATACATCACCTTTTCTAGCCCTAGCGCGCGTTGAGGATTGACAAGGATGGTTGTATGAGTCTACACGTACAACCAATCCTCCATATGATCTTGTAGACTCACTCGGATCGGTCTACTACCCTAGTCGAGTTCCGTTTCGACCACTTTTCCATCTTGTCAGAAAACAAGGGTGACGTCTTCTCATTGTCTTGTTCCTTTAAGGGCCCGACTCCCGACGAGAAGATGGATGAGACCAATTATGAGTTGTAGTCCATGCAATTCTTGACCCTTATGCAATCCAATAACAAGGAGTACGTTCTGATACATCTAGAGTTGACTGGTAATACTGGGGAGAATGAGTTGTAGATGCATGGTGGTTTATATGCGAGTATTTGGCTATCTGGTACTCATACCACAGAGATCACCAAATCCATTGTGAATTATCCCACCGTTAAGGTGATATGGGATATTCTGGTAGCCACGTATGCCCAAGCGAAGAATGAGACCAAGATTCTTCATCTACAGTTCAATATCTATTCGGCCAAGCAGAATGGTTGTCCTCTGCATGCATTCTACTCTTCGCTTCGTGGCATGTTCGAGAAGCTTCACAGCTTCATGCATGTTACCTCATCCTACTGAGTAGTAGATGACATACATGAACTCAACGATGGTTGGAGTTTTCTTGGCTGCTCTGGATCTTGAGTACGAGGTAGCATACACAACTTCTTACATGTTCAACCATACCTCCCATGGAGGAGGCCTATAATAGATTCATCAGGCTACTTGTCCCACACCTGCCACTACACAAACCTCAACGATGGTTGCATCAAGCAGCAGTGGAGGTTCTACTCAGATCAGAGGGCGCGGTCCCCGTAGCAGAGGAGGTGGACGTTAGCATGGCCCTTGCACCTATTGCCATCACCCATGTCATTTTGAGGATGCATGCTATCAGAAGCATGGATTCTCTGCATCTTCTCGTGTGGCTAAGCAAATTGACCTCCTGACAGTTAAACTCCTCATACAGATTCACATTAATGACATTATCTCCCTTTTGAGGGAGATAACGACTCCTACTACCGGCACCTCCTCAGATCATCCAGATGTTGTAGCAGCTGCTAGAGCCTCTTCGAGCTCTTTAGGATAACCTATGTTTTTACCAGTTGTAGCATGGTTGATATGACAGAGTAGATCATGAACTCTAGTGCCTCCCACCATCTATGTGGAGACAGAGCATAGTTCAGTTCTTACATATCTATAAAGGGGTCATCATTGCGAATATGGTTCATTTACCCATTACAAGGCTGGGAAGGTTCATTTGATAACATCCATGCAACTGCATAATGTGTTATATGCTCCTGATTTTCAGACGAATTTACTTTCTATTATTCAAATAACTACGGATCTACATTGTCGTGTCATTTTTGACCCCCTCTTCTCTTGTGTTTCAGGACACCAATGAGCTGATGATTGGATGTGGCCGTGAGCCGTAGGGGCTCTACAAACTAATCCTGTCTCTTAGTGCTGGTGCCCCTACAGTTCCCACTGGATCAGTCTCACCATACTTGTGGCATCTTCGTTTTGACCACCTTCCTATGCAGAAGTTGTCATGTCCTCCCACAGATCTCCACGCATATACCTTCCAGTGCGAGGCTTGCCTGCATGGGAAGCATCACCGGTCTTCTTTTCCTAGTCGTCATAGTCATGGAAGTAGTCATTTATTTAAGCTTGTTCATCTTGAGATTTGTTGTTCTACTCATGTTCGTGATCACCAAGGACACCGTTTTTATGTAGTTGTGGATGATTATTCTAATCTTTCTTGGATTTTTTCTGTTGAAAAACAAGTTTGAAGTTGGGTCTGTCATTAAATCTTTATTAATGAAATCAAGAATATTTTCTCTGCTAATGTCAAGTTTATTCGCTCTGACAATGCATTAGAGTTCTGCACGTTACAACTATCTGAGTTCTTCAGGTCTCTTGTCATCGTACACCAGACATTGTGTGCTTATATCTCTAAGCATAATGGTGTTGCTGAACACAAACAACATCACCTTCTTGATGTGACCAGGACACTTTTGATCCAAAAGTCATGTTCCTCACTCTTTCTAGGGTGATGCAGTCATTGTTTGCTACTTGGTGAACCACATGCCATCTTCTGTCTTAGGAGAGAGGGTCCCTTTCTCTATTGCTTTTCCTGAGAAGGACATGTTCTCCCTTACTCCTGTGTATTTGGCTCTGTTTCCTTTGTTCACCATCTAATGCCTGATCGTGACAACCTCTCCCTAGAGCTGTCAAGTGTGTCTTTGTAGGGTACTCTCATTCCTAGAAGGGGTACCACTGTTTTAAACCGGTTCGATGGAAGTACTATATTAGTGATGATATCACATTCTTTGAGTCTATTATGTATTTCTCTTCTATAGGTGGCAGGTTGACTACGTCAGATTCTGGAGAAGAGGTATATGTGCCTCCTCCTCCTACAGCTCCAATATTTACACCACCACCACCACCACCGCCACTTGGTACCTACATCTGTTCTTGTGGCTACCTCTGGACCACCACCCAGTACTTTGGCCCATCTGTTGCCACATTTTTATGTTCGCAAGCCTTGCATGGTCCCCCCTGCTCGTAGGTCTTCCCCATCATTCAACACATCCCAGTCATGTACTGAGCACATTGTTTCTACTAATGGAACAAGTGATTTGTCCATACAACAAGATTCTTTGCAGGATAAGCAGATGCCTTCTTAGGAGGGTGGTTTAGAGGAGGCAGATGATCTAGATGTGCCTATTGCTCTACGTAAGCAGAGACGTACTTGTGCTAGCTATCTTGTAGCCCATGTTTCTTTAGAGCGACTCAGAGGATTTCGTGAGGTTTGTCGTAGGATTGTCAGCCGTGGAGATACCAAGGACATATCAAGAGATGATACATGATAGTCAGTGTCATCTTGCCACGGAGGAGGAGATGGTCGCATTACAATCACGCGGCACATGGAGCACTGTTATAGGTCCTACATGAGTATTTGTTATGTGATGCAAGTGGGTGTTCACGGTGAAGCACGGAGTAGATGGTAGCGTGGATCACTACAAGGTGGGGTTTGTGGCTCGTGGGTTTACCCAGACATATGGGATGGGCTATCATGATACTCTGTCCAGTGGCTCGACATTTTACATTACATATCCTACTCTGTCTTGCAGTGACACGAGAATGGCCCCTATATCAGCTTGATGTGAAGAATGTGTTTCTCTATGGTGACCTATAGGAAGAAGTCTACATGCAGTAGCCACCTGGGTTCGCTGCTGAGGGGGAGTGTTAGAAGATTTGCAGACTTCATAAGGCTATCTATGGACTTAAGCATAGTCTAAGAGAATGGTTTCAGAAGCTCTCGGATTTGATAGAGCAACAAGGTTTTGTGAGATCGACACATATCATTTACTATTTGTTCAGAGGTCTCAAAGAGGTACAATTGTCATACTAGTTTATGTTGACGATATTATTATTACATGGGATGATGTGCACAGCATCCAAGCAGCTAATGATTTCATTGGTCAGCAACTTGTAACCAAGCACTTGGGCAATCTACGTTACTTCCTTGGATAGTAGACATGCTCATCAAATCCGAGAGGGACTGTTGTTCCAAGCTGAGCATGATAGATATCTACGATCCGACTTGAGGGAGAGTGTTGAGATATTAGTTATCTTTTATCACTTTTATGTATTCTCTTTTCTTTCCGTCTATATATGTAATTTTTCCATCTGGTTTCTCCTCTATATAAGAGAATCCTAAGGCCTCATGAATAAGCAACTCATTATTTTCTCTCCACAAATATGAATCGTATTTGTTGATGGCTTATTTGTAATTATCACAAATAATTTGGAATTATTTGGTGATAATAAAATTTCAAAATCAATTAATAAATAAATAATTGATTGTTAAGAGATACAACCAAATCTAAAGAGAAAACAAAAAGGATAATCATATTTGGGCGACGCCCATGGTGGGCTCCAGAACATGATGAACATCCCTAGTAAATCATATATTATACCTTTCTTCTTCTTTTTCATTCTTTATTTATTGGTTATTTTGTTAAGGATTATTTGGATTATGAGTTGCTAATTTGTTATCAACTTCTTCTAAAAGTTATTGCGAGTTTCGTTAATTCTGGTCATTGATTCAACAATTAGGATTGCAATTTTAACCGTCCCAACATGCCTAAAAGGAGAGGCAGAGCATGTCTCTCAGATAAGTTGTTTTCGAGAGTTGAAAACACAAGTCTCTCTCTCTCTCTCTCCACACGTCACCTCTCTTTCCTTTCTCCATCTGGTTGTCCCCTCTGTGGCCTACCCTACTATCATGCTACCGGATTGGCAAATCCAATCTTGCATGGACAATTTTCTTTGGTTCCATGTGCTATTGAAGGAGAAAGATTTTGTTTGACATAATCACGAGTTATCTCCTTCAGGTCACCTCGTTGGATTATAGGAAGCATGCGATTCATCCCAATGTTGTAAGTGTTGTCTCCATCAGATCGGATTTGAAACATGAGGTCTCTTTGCTTAGAGACTTGTAGATCATTATCACTCTTTAGAGAGATGTTCTAAATTCATGTGATCATGATGGAACTGATTGTGGATGGTTCCTAATCCTTGTGGTTCCATCGTAAACTTTTTAAATTTCGTTGTTTTCACGACTTGTGTGACAAGTTTGTTTTAATCTGATATATGATTCAATCTTCACATTGTCATGATGTGCAAGGTCTAACTACCTTCCTTCTGGACTATCATGACAATTATTTCCCTATAGCTCGTCATTCTACACTAAGAATCCTCGTCTTTGTTGTAGTGCTACATGACTGGTCACTTTCGTAGTTTGATGTCAATAATGCTTTCTTGTATGGAAACCTTCAGGGGGAGGTCTATATGTCACAACCACATGGTTTTCATGCTGAAGGGGAGTATCAGAGGATATGCAGACTTCATAAGATTATTTATGGTCTTAAGTAGAGTCCCAAAGCATGGTTCCAGAAGCTCTTTGACTTGATAGAGTAGCATGGCTTCCAAAGATCGACTGCAGATCACTTGCTCTTTGTACACATGACACAGAGAGATGTTGTCATTCTGGTTTATGTTGATGACATTATTGTTATAGGAGATGACTTACAAGGCATTAGTGAGGTTAAGGCGTTCTTTGGACAATAGTTTGTCACCAAATACCTTGGTGAACTACAATCTTTTCTTGGATTTGAGTTTGCTAGAAACCAGAGAGGCCTGGTGATGATACACAAGAACTGTTTATAGATCTCCTAGAGACATGGATGGCAGAATGCAGACCTGCTATTACTCCTATAGACCCCAGCATATATAATGATGATACCGATGAGGTGGATAAAATGAGGTACATGAAGATTGTTGGGAAGTTCCTCTATGTGATTATTATTATTATGCCATATATCTCCTTTGCAGTGAGCAAAGTAAACCAGTTTATGGAGCAGCAACGGCATGCTCACATGGATGTTGTTCATGTGATCCTAAGATATCTGAAGTCTTCTCTAAGTACAAAGTTTTTTTAGCAAGAGGGACTTCTCTTGCCATCAGGCCTATGCTTATGCTAACTATGCAAGATGACCTAAGGACAGAAAGTCTATCTCTACTTTTGTTGTTTTCCTAGGGAGTACTTTGGTCTCATGGGCAAGGAGACCGTGGTTGCTAGATCTAGTGTGGAGTCATAATACAGAGCTATGACATAGGGGGGCATTGAGATGATGTAGGTCAGATTAGTGACATACCTAGATACTGATGCGCTTCTTCCCATGGAGTTGCTTTGCAACAACTAGACTACTCTATTCATTGACAACAATCTTGCTTTCCATGAGAGGACCAAACACATTGAGGTAAATTGTTGTTATAAGCGAGATATGGTATAAAATGACTTTATCTCTACTTCTCACGTCAACTCAAGGGAACATACAACATATGTTTTCACCAAGGCCCTAACCAGAGGTCGTTCCAAAAGTGTTGTTCCAAGTTGAGCATGATTGACATCTATGCTCAATCTTGAGGGGGAGAATTAAGAGTTATTGTATTTGCTCATTTATTATGTCTCTATTATGTAATTTACCACCTAGGATTCCTCCTCTATATAAGAGAGCCCTATGGCTCTTTAAATTATCACAATTCATTATTTCCTTTCCACACCAATAGTACAACGTTCCATGAGAGAACCAAGCATATCGAGTTGGATTGTCACTATACATGGCACATGATATAAAAAGGGGTTCATCTCTACATCTCATATCTGCTCAGTGGAACAAACAACATTTTTTTTTCACAAATTTATTTGTAATAAGATTTTGATTTTTTTTGTTATTAAAATATTTTCATCATATTTGCAATTAGGTATTATGTAGAATCCAATTGCGTTTTTATAATTGGAAGGATAGAACGAGTAAATGGACTCATCCGTGCTACAGTTATCCAATATACAATATTTTTTATTTTATTTTGGAATCGAAACTTTTATATGACATCTGATCTTATTGATTCTTAGGACTTTTTATTCAAATAAATCAAAAAATGAATGCTTTTTTAGAAGAGTATTAAAAATTTCATCAAAAACTTACTACAACAACTTGCCAAACAAAGGCTAAAAGAAAGAAAATTAGAGGTATGATGACAACATATACAATTAGCTTGAAAATGGCATAAGTCCCAAGAAATTAGGCAAAGAAAAACCAACCTGAATACGAGGTAGAATTAAGATAAAACCGATTGAAACTAAAGTTATTAAACATAGCAAACAGTTTTTGCAGATAATTTTTTATTAAGTTATTGTTATAATGAAAGGAGAATGTGAAGAAAGAAGGGAGGTGAAAAATACTTCTTTTTCTTTCAATTCCCTCAAATAAAATATCCTTCCATTTTTACATGAAAATACAAGGAAACAGAGTTCCATACTCGATCTCATATATATATATATATATATATATAATTATGCGGAAAGAATTTATTCAATGAAAGTCACATGTATGACTTGGAGGGAGATCCTTCGTATCTTTCTGGACCCACCTACCATATGGGATCAAATAGTTAAAATAAGTGTCCGTTTTTATCCCTTATAAAAGAAAACTAATTCTTGAACCTCTTTAACACTCATGTCACATTGAAGTGATGCTGCAAAATCCGATCTAATTTATCGTATCGATTATTTAACATATCGGCTAACCATACTATGAAACACGGAAACAAATCGTCGGCTTATTTATTTAGTCATGGAAAAGATTTAACAAAAGACAAAAACAATTCCATTATCTGTTTTATGCCAAGCAATACGTGGAGTAATACTCGATAAACAATAAAAGCAAGACGTGTAGGCATATCAACAAACGGAGGTAGTTGAAACTAGCATATTGGAATATCAATTGGCCAAAATAAACATGAGCAACTATGGTGTTATAAGTTTCTTCCTCTTGACCAAATATGTAACCTGCATTAGCATACTTGTTTTCAGTGGTTTCCCTGATCAAAGTATAAGTTACCACGAAACCATGCATATCATTAAATCGGAAGTTGCTGAGTACACCAGCTACGCTTAACATATGAAATGGATGCATAAGGATATTGTGTTCTACCTAGAATACAATCATAAAGTTGAAAGTACCATATATTCTTAGAGGCATCTATCAAAAAAACTTCCTTGACGAATATTTTAGATCAAGAAAACAACAGTAGCATCTACAGTAGGAGCTGAATATGCGACAGTAATCCAAGGGTTCGTACCCCAAACAAAACTTATTTCCCTCTCACAACCCTTGTAGTAAATTGTACCAAGTAAGAAACTCACTTTGCTCTAACCAAGGAGGCAGTGTATAAATGTTAATCCAAGCTGAGTATAATAGGCATCTAGGTTTGAGGGGACAGTTATAAGAAATAATGTTTTTTGTTATTTCTTTCATATGTTATTTCCTAGTCTACGTATTTCCTTTCTCATGTTTTGCATGGTTTCTCCTCTATATAAAGAAGCTCTATGACCTCTGAATAAACAATTCATTTGTTTACCCAGACATCCTTCATTTAATGTTTTTAAATTTGTATTGATTTAAGAGAATGTGTTACTGGAATAACTAGGTCAATTAAAGAAAACATGAATTTAGCCTATTAAGTTATGAGTAATCATGACCAAATTAAGATTGCATTTGCATTCTAATTTTGTTTAATCCTTGTGACATTTGAGGTTTCTATCCCGATACAACCACACGATTACATCACATACATTAATCGTGCATCACATGGGTGCACATACACATATATAAAGGATTACGACTCCACCTACTCACATATCGCTCTACAACACTTAATTACATGCCACAACAATGAAAGTTAACTTTTGTTAAAAAAATGAAAGATAACTTGCGTTACCCTATCACATCATAAAACTACATTCATCATTCTCATCGACATATAATCGAATTCAATCTTATCGTATACAAGGGGATACATTGTTGTTTCAATGCCTAATTAACTATTTCAGTGAGAGGAGTCCATTACCAGTATTTAATCCTAACTATATTTGTTAGAATGCTTTGAAAATTCCTATATTTTGAAAATATAATTTTAATTTGAAAATCGATCCCATTAATTTTCCTTTAAAAATAATTTTCTTCTTTGAATCTAATGATATGTTTTTGAAAATACTATGCAACCTTTGAGTGTCTATGATTCATAATCGCACATACACACATTCACATAAGGGATTATGTAACAAAGAGACGCTTTAATTTACAATATAAAACCAAACATGAAAACCACATCAAAATCAGGCCTCGAATTCGCAATCTCTGACCATTGCACTTCGAATCGGACCACATCATAAAGCATACTCAAATGTGTTGCGACCCCTGATATTTTATAGTGTCAATAGAAATAGACTACTCTTCCTTCTATATAGACAAACGTGTACTCTTCCTTTCTTGAAAGATGCAAAATTGCCACAGGATCCTCAAAGTAATGCTACAGCTTTAACTCCTGCAAATCAGATTCCAGATTTATCTCCCCATGCACCTGTAAGCATACCTAGTCCAAGCATTGCTGGTGCTACAGAGGTTGCCCCCAGTCAGACCCAGAAACAGCCAACAGAAACCGATGTAAAAGTGAAGAAGAAAGTGGTGAACTTGGGAAGAGGGAAGGGAAATTTGATCATGCCAAGAGGAAGAGAAGCATCCGCACCTGGTTGGACAGGAGCTGGTTTTGACGTGGATAGCAGGACATAATATCTGGTTTCTTGACTCTGTTCTTTAATTTAGTCATTGTTCCTGTACTCGGTAAGTGGTCAAATTTGTGTACTTGATCCAATTCCTGTGACATAGATGCTGCATCATTACGAGTAACAACTTGTTCTTGTGTTTCGCTTGGCCTTAAATTTGGTGCCATCAACTTTCACATAGCTATACTGTCTTTTCATATTCGTCAGTACGTTAATGTCCAGTATAAAGAATTATAGTGTATATCATTCACGTTGTTGATGTACCAGATGTAGAATAAATATCGAACACGCAAATAAGCAGACAAAAGAATTGTGATTTAAGATTTATGAAGTTCACTCTTAGCTGAGCATGTTCTTGACGACGGTGACGGCTTTTCTTTATATGGTGATAGAATGACAATACATAGTGTTAAAATCAAATGTACAAAGCACACACAAAGATGGAGATAAGGATTTACGTGGAAAATCCTACAGAGAGGGAAAAACTACGGGGGCCCACAATCCCTAATCTCCCTCACTAGATATTAGTATTCTCATCACTAAATTAGAAAAACAATGAGGGGTGAATATAATATTTCATCCAAACATCTGTTTACCTATATAGGTATGATAACTTAACACCTCCCTTCAAATTGGTCATACATGTTCACCATGCCCAACTTGCCTACATTCAACTCAAATTGTACTGTTGGCATCCTCTTTGTGAAGGGATCAACAACCTAATCGGTAGACTTCGGGTAAGGAAGGAACGACAGTTCATCATCAATCTTCTCATGAACGAAGTGTTTATCAATCTCCAAATGCTTCATTTTGTCATGCATTACAGGATTATTGGCCAAATTTATTGCAACCTTGTTCTCACAAAGCTTCTTCATTGGCATACTACTTTGATGCCCTAATCGTGGAGCAGAATTAGCCATAGAAATTTTTAACGCCATTGGCAAGAGCTTGGTATCTGCTTCAACACCTGATCTTGAAATCACAATCAGCTTCTTATGTCTCCAAATAACCAACTTTCCACATAGGTATACCACATAACTTGAGGTGGATCTTCTGTTATCAATGTGGCTGACCCAGTCAGCATTAGTGTATCCTTCAATAGTGACCCCATGATTTTCTTGAACATAAGACATTTTCCTGGTGATCCTTTTATGTAGCATAGAATTCTATAACCGCATTAGCATGAGAGGTGGTAGGAGCATGTATGAATTGACTCACCACATTTACAACGTATGTAATATCTGGTCTAGTAAGGGTAAGATAGATCAATTTTCCCACTAATCTTTGATACCTATCCTTTCATGCAGCGTCAAGAAGGTCACCATCTTTTTTATTCACTTTTTGGGTTGCCTCAGTAGGATTAGTGGTAGGCTTGCATCCCAACATGCCACCGTCCTTTAATAAGTTCAGAGCATATTTCCGTTGACTTAGACACATACCACCTGGAGATCGAGCCATCTCAATGCTTAGAAAGTACTTTAACTTCCCCAAATCCAAATCCTTCAATTCAAATTTACTTGTAAGTGTTGTCTTTATCCTGGAAAGTTCCCCGTCGTGATCACCTGTAGGGATCATGTTATCGACATACACCAAAAGAATAGATATTTTCTCACCATTCCTTCTTATAAATAGAGTACGATCCCCATTCACTTGGGTATATCTATTCCTAATCAAGACCACACGGAGACGTTCAAACCAAGCTCTTGGTGACTGCTTTAATTCATATAAAGATCTTTTCAGTTTGCAGCAGTTGTCATTTTCAAACCCATGCGACATTTTCATGTATACTTCTTCTCTAAGATCACCATTCAAGAAAGCATTTTTCACATCTAACTAATACATTTTTCAAGAAAATGAGTTGCTAGACAAATAATGACCGTGATCGTATTCATCTTGGCAATAGGAGCAAATGTCTCCAGGTAGTTAATCCCATATTTCTGACTATATCCTCTAGCCGCAAGTCGAGCTCTAGATATGTCTATGTTCCCAACCGCATCATATTTGATTGGGCAGATTCATTTAGAGCCAACAACATGAGCACCCTTAGGAGCATCAACAATATCTCAAGTATTACTTTTAACTAAGGCATCCATTTTTTCCTTCATAGCATTGATCCATTTCAGATCCTTTTTATCTTCGTCAATATTTTTGGGAATGTGATGAGCATCAAGAGAGGTAATAAAGCATTTATACATCGAACTCATATAAATGTAAGCAACATAGTTCTCCACTAGATAACGAGTAGAGGCTCGAACAATTCTAATAGACTTTCTCATAACAATGGGATTATCTAGTAATGGATTGGCATTATTAGTATGAATACCAGGAGAGAGAGAGAGATGAACGCTTGCAGAGTTTTCATGGCCACAATCGCTTGTAGGAAGGTTTACATCATGATCAGAGGAAAGGTTGACATCATGGTTCGATATCATCTCTTCTTCAGTCTCTACGTTATATGATCCCTTATGCATGCTATAGGTTTGTCCAAATCTACCTATATTTTCACTGTCTTATCTCTATCTTGCTCATTTCCCTCCCACACATAAATAGTCTATTGCATGTCACCAAGAAAGAAAATTTCATTCTTATTTTTCTCAATTTTGTACTCACAAACTCCCCTTGAGGAAAGCTCTTAGAGAAGTAGGACTCACTCTCAAAGAAAGTAACATCCTTACTCACATGAAGATGACGTGACACAGGGTCATAACATTTGTATCCTTTTTGGGTCCTAAAATTCCCAAGAAAAATGTATTTCGTGGCTCTTGGATCCAACTTACGCCAACCTGATCTAGAGTTGTGAAGAAAGCAGACACATCCAAAAACCCGTGATCCAATTTGAAGGGAGAGGTATCCGGGTGGATGACAGAGAAAGAAGTTCTCTTCCCAATTACAACTGAAGGTGTCCTATTGATCAGATAAGCAACGATCAAGACGACTTCTCCTTAAAAATTCTTTGGCAAATTTCACTGGAGTAGGAGTGCTCTGGTGACATTCAATAAGTGACGTTTTTTCCTTTCAGCAATCCCACTCTGTTGTGGCGTGTAACTGTATGAGGTTTCATGGAGGATACGCTTCTCATCAAGAAAAGCACGTAGGGAACTTTCCATATACTCCTTTGCATTATCAGTCCTAAGCTTTCTTACTCTTGTTGCATACTGGGTGTTTATCATATTTGTAAAGTTCTTTACAGCAGCATGAACTTCATTTCTATGTTATAAAAGGTACACATACGTACTCCGTGAAAAATCATCAATGAAGGTTATATAGTACCTATGGCGGTGTAGGTGTATCCATATCCACGACAAGAAATCAACAGGGAATTTCATTCCCTGCACCATTATAATAATGTCCTCTAAAATGCCTCTCGACCTCTTGATCGATCTATCAGCAAACTGAAGGATCATCCTGGTCGATCTAAGAGGTCATAACCGAAACTCAATGAGTAGAGAGGATGACATGAGATTAATGAAGGAATCGATATCGAGAAGAGTGCGATCAAATTCTTGATAAAAAATGTGGCAATGGATGTGAGGTGCTCCCTTATCTTTCTTTTTGGGCGGGAGGTTGCTGATGGCTTGAACTATGGCCATGGTCAAGATGTGCTTTTCAGTCTTTTTTCACATGTTTTGCTTTGTTTGACACTTTTGTGTACATGCTTCTTTCATTAACTTTTTCACTGCTAGTATGTATTCCATGGACTTAAGGAGTGGTATCGCTAAAAAGATGTTTTGTAAGATCTTGACCACTCTAGGATCAGATAGGGTTGTTTCTAGTTTTTGGATCTTTTGGTTTTATTCAAGGCTAGAATCAGAAGAAACATTTAAATGTGCATTTTGATTATTCAAAGTGGAATCCTCTAGTATAATGGGACAACCAGAATCAATCTGTACAGTCGAAATTAGGAGATGGAATTTTTTTTTAAAATAGGATGGGTTGCTGTTGTTGGTGAAGAGGGAATCCACGACTGGTGTGTTCTCTCTTGCTGATGGTGATCTGCATCTATTGGGTGAAGGTGAAGATGATGATGGTAAGGAAGAAGATGGTGAAATTCCATGCTCAGGTGTTGCTGCACTGGTTCTCTCAAGTGCTGGTAAAGAATATGATGTGGAAGAGGAAGCTCTCTAAATGGCTCGATGTCCCAACCCCAACTGGTGTGCAGGAGACTACAATCTCCTACCGCTATTGAGATGAATGGCATCAGATAAACATGTAAAATTAAGAGCCATACATATCTCGGTGTAGATGGATCACGGGGTACCATCTCCTTGCATCTGAAATTATTGGGGTTAGCCTCGACTTGTGCAGGAATCAATGTCTTTGTGGTGGTCAGGTAGTCGATCCTTTTAGTCAGTTCACTCATGTTTTTCACGAGCAATGCAAGCTGATCAAGTAATGGATTCACCGAAGGGGCCTCTGGATGCTCAATGGCAGAGTGTTGTCAAGACTGATAGTGTGGAGGCTGCTGATATCCATGCTGATGCTGATAATGAGGAGGAGGGAAATATGTAGACTGTTGCTGATGGTAAGGCTGTGGAAAATAAGCAGACTGTTGTTGCTGGACATGTCTCCAGTTCTGGAAGTGATGTGGAGTGTTATATTGAGGATGGAATTGCTGGTGTTGGTATTGTTGCAGTCTACCTCCATGAAACTGGTGGGCAGGTCTCTGACCCTGCTGGGAACTCAACTGGCCTTGTCCGGACAGGCAGGGCTGGTTGCGCTCTCGGTCGAACCAGATGAAGTTCACCTCTTGAATGATAGGGGGTGGAGCCTGCTTGTTAGGAATGTATGGACCTTCTTGTTGGTACGGGACAATCTTCTACGAATGCTATGGGACCTGGTCAGGGGTTTGCACGTAATAAATGTGTTGAATTGTGGATGGTCCTCTGGTACTCTATTGGATGGAAGTGGAAGAAGTTTGCTCCCGGGCAGAAGTGTCAGTTGCTGCACTCGTGCTTAGGCATGTGTTGATTGTACTCACAAGAAGCTCTAGATGCTTTATTATTTCATCCAGCTTGTCTAGGTTCTTAGTCCTCTGTTCGATCACTTGGAGCTTCTCAAGCTCCTTGAATTCTTTCTCAATTATATCAATTTTGGATAGGAGATCTCCAATGATGGCTAGATGAAAACTATCCACCCTATCCACTTTATGAGATGTCTTCATATTGATAGCCTTGTGGGGTGTTGTAGGAGAAGGAACATGATGTTTCTAGAATGCCCGTGAAGAAGAAACAACTGCGGAGCTCTCTACCATCTCCTCAAAAATCTAATATAGGGCATCCTCATCCTTGTTGAAGTGACCGCCACTACAAGCAGCATCGACTGGCTTCTGATTCTCATGACTCAAACCCTCAAAGAAATTTTGCACTAGGCTCGTCTTCGTAATATCATGATGGGGGCACTTCTTCGTTAAATCTTTAAATCGTTCACATACCTCGTGAACAGGCTCATGGGACATCTGGGAGAAGTTGGCTATCAATGATCACATTTGGTTGAGGCATCCAAGAGGGTAGTATTTTCTTAGAAAATCAGATCTCAACTCTTCCCATGTAGTGACAACTTTTCCTATATGATTTACCGAATAAAGGGTCTTGTCCATCAAACTGAAGGGAAAAGTCATCATCTTCACTACCTATAACGGAATGTTAGGGTACTGTATTGTGATACAGATGCGATCGAATTGTTGGAGGCATACATAAGGTTCTTCATTAATGTGTCCATGAAATATGGGTATTAATGGTAAAATAGTGGGCTTATGTTTGAAATGCCCATGAATCACAGGAATTTGAATCCATGTATTCGTCTATCTTGCTCTTGGATTATAGGATTCTGTTAATGAGAGCTTAGCCACTGGCTCTACAGGCTCTTCTCCACCATTCCCACCTCCATTGTTTCTATCGTCCTCTCTCATGTCCTGCCTCAGTTCGAAAATCATATCACTTAATGTTGCTTCAAAGTCAGCCTGCTCTGTCAATTGTGCTTGAATCGGCTGAATAGAGACTAACAGGGTAGTGCTGATCTCAGATTGTTCAGCCATGGAACCCTTTCCCTTAGGTGGCATGAAGTGTAAACTGCACTGGATTATTGCTCAAGAATGATGGAGTCCCAAAAAATTATTCAAGATTAGAGTCAATCTTGGACAATGGATTGATGGATGTGGTAAAGGATGAAGTGGAAAAAGCGGTATACTCGGGAAGTGAGTCCTCCTGAGTAGAAGATGATCACTTTGGAGTGTGAAATGTGTCCGCAAAGTCCAAACGACAAATGCTAAAATCTGACATATTTGATATTGAAGAGGTGAGATGCGAGAACACGAAGGTCAAACAAGAAGATCATGAGTAAAAGGAGCGAAGTGCGCAGAAGGATCTCTAGCACTAGCAATCAAACACAATACAAACTCCCACTTCACCAACTCAACATAAGTGGAGACCATAAGAGATCAGTCTTATATCTTTTCAATTTTAGTTGGTGATAAATACAATCTTTTAAAGAGTTAACGAGCTGTTAGTGCATGTATTTCCCTAAATACTAGCTTGATTCTTACGACTAATTACACCTATTTTAGCTAGTATGTGAGTAAGTACGGACCGTAAAAAAGGCTACCCATTACTTGAGGACGGAGCCTTATGCAGTGTTCTCTAAACCACCCACTCTGCTAAGGAAACACATACCACTTACCGGCTACCCGCATTCCCTCATTAACAAGTAGCTAATCATTTTTGTAGAACTAGTAGTCTATATGAAAATTCAGGCTTTGCTCTATCCTAGTGTTCATCTCTCTCTCACTTGCAAGTAAATTCAAACAATGAGGTGGTTACTCTCCCCAAAACAATTAATTTTATCCTTATGTTTAACTCTATGGTCGAGTTTTCTTTAGCAGTCCCAATTTTATCAAATTATCACTCGTTTTGAATATTTTGCAATAAATCGCCTACTGAGTGTCCAATTTCCTTTTTAAATTATGTGAGTGAAAACAAGGGAAGAAATCGGAAATGATAATGCACGATTAAATACAATGATGCATGCATGGGTTAGAGATGCATACCTTATCGCCAGCACTCTACATGCAGGGTGATCTGCATAGAATTTAAATACAGAAAATAAAACTAATCTAAATGATGCACATGAACCGTACTAGCAGTAACTTCTATTAGCAGGTAAGAACCAATTAATTTGACTAAGTCCAAATTCATTCTACTCTATAGGTACATAAATTCTTGTTTTGGGCTTTGGACCTAATTAATTACATGGCTCAAGTAAGTTAATTAAAGCAATCACTAAGGGCTCATGCACAAGAAACCACATCAAAACAAAGAAAAATAAGGCGATAAAAACAAAACCGGTGAGTTCCCCAAAGGGCACCGGTGAAAAACTTGTAGATGCTCTAGTTAATTTGGTGAAATTGATGATTAATTTGATCGTGTTGTAGTCGGACAAATTCAGATTTATTAAAAATGACCACTTAATTAGTTATATAATTAAAGTGAGTGGACAATTTATTTGTTTTTACTTGGGAAGTCCAAGGTCAAACTCAAGGGAGGCAACTATCTCCTTAGGTTGATTATTATGTGATCCAGAACTTAGGTTTTCAGAGGAATATTTTTTATTTTTTTCTAATGCAATAAAAATGCATATGTGAAAAATGCGATTGAACTATGTTATTAAGAAAGGGATATTTACACCCATAATCCTGAGTAATTCCGTAATTACCCCAGAAACCCTCTATAACAATGAATTACGCCCAGGACCCTGAATAATGCTTAACCTTTACATGGCATAACCCTGTGTCAAGTTCCATCTTGACTGTCCGTTAACTTTGACGGGAAAAGTGATATGTTGACCATTTTGCCCTCTGAAACACATCAAATTTAAAACATGATGCCATTCTTTATATAAATCAAAATCATGCTCCCCTCTCCCACGAATCTGCCTCGTGCGTTCGCCCCTAGCTCGCGAGGTCCAGCACCCCCTCCCCCAGCCGGCGAGCTCCATCCGTGCCTCCGCCCCCAGCTCATGAGCTCCCCCAGTCGCCACCCCCTCCCCCGCGCCGCCAGCTCTAGTGCCTCTGCAAGCGCCACACCCCTCCCCCGCAATGCCAGCCAACACCCCCCCCCCCCCCCCCCCCCCCCCCCCCCGCCCGAGCCCGCAAGCCCCCAGCCCCCTCCCGCCGCTTCCCCCACCACACACACATGAGCCCGCAAAACCCAGCCCCGCACTCCTCCCGCAGTTGCTGCTAAACCCCCCCTGCCCGAGCCCGCAAGTCCCCATCCCCTCCTGCCGCAACACCCCCCCTTCACCACACATAGTTGCGGCACCGATGAAATTTGGGTTGGAGCCACTGCTGGACTTGCTATAGGTGGCTGAAAAGGTCTCTTGGCCCACGTGGATCGGGAGTAGCCAAGACGAGAAGCTGCCCTTGCGCTGCCAGTCGGCCGGACGATGGCGCCATCGACATCATATGAGGGCAACCGAAGCCATTGCCACGACTCCAAAGGAAAGGTCGATCACGACGACCATCTTCTTTACGGTGTTGCTCGGCTCGCCTCCTCGGTAGGAGCCATCGATCGTGTAAAGACCGTCGAGGCTCCCAGCCGCACTGCTCATCTTCATCACCTCAATGCCATTAAGGGTGGTGTTGGTGTTCTCCGCATCTGCCCCAGCTGCCAGCCTGACCTTTTACGTCCGGAGGTGAGCGTCGAAAGATCGAGATTCGCAGCAACTATGAGCCCTTGAGGTAAATATTGAAGTAGAGGTCGTTCATGCTCTTGCTCACTATATCGCAGAAATGCAATCTCACCAAATATGTGAACCTCAGATGCACCTTCATCTCTTATGTGATGTTGAAATTCGGCTGCACCACTTCCACATTCACCATCTCCACCGATGTCGCGTAAACCGACTATGGCACCATGATCGGCGTAACTGCCCCATCATCTGGGTACTTCACCAGCTTTGCCCTCAAGTCCCTACAAGCCGCTCCTGTTGTTCGCCGGTGCCACTCCCGCAAAGCCCCTTTCACGCCCCCCGGGTCCCTGCAAGCCGCTCCTGCTGCTCGCCAGCACCGCTCCCGCAAGCCCAGCCCTCTCCTCCCCCTGCAACCCCTGCCCACCATTTCAAGCCAAACCTCAAGCTCCAGGCCAAGCTCTAACAACTCCCTCTTCTTATCCTGCTTTTTTTAATCTCAGCCGTTAGATCACTTAGTGGGTTAGATTAACTCATCCATTTGGTTGAGTTGGTAAACTAAAGTAACGGAAGGGTATGAGTGTAAAACGGAGTTGTTATTTAGGGCCATGAGTGTAATTCGTTGTTATAGAGGGTTTCCGGGGTAATTACGAGATTACTCAGGGTTATGGGTGTAAATATCCCATTAAGAAATCAAGCAACTTAGCCAAATTAATTTTAATGTGAAACTAATCCAACTTAGCTAAGTTATATTTTCTCTAGAAACCTAAGCCAATGAGAATGAAAAATGTATTTTTTGGAATTTTTAGGTTTGAAATGCAACAATCACACTTTTTATGGATTTTTATGCAATTTTCGCACAAATAGAATGCAAAAATTATGAAATTTTTACTAGAAGTGAAACAAGATGAAATGAAGCTATAATAATATTTTTGGAATTTTGCTGACACTATATGATTTTTTATGAATTTTTTAAAGATAAACAAGGTGATTGTAAGTAGTAAATTTCTAATACATCCATGAAATCAATTTATCTAAAGAGCAATTTATCTGAATAAGATAATTTATAAGCAATCCAAGAGAGTTAAAATTTGCAAAAATATTATTTGTGGATTTAATTCAAAATCATTTACTCAGATCAAATAATTTGTTGCAAACTTGATATATGTGCAGACTAGATGATTTTTGGGCATAATTTAAAACATCTTAAAATCTACCTACTTCAAATTTTTAAGAATTTTGGAGCATCAGATGATTTATAACAAATTAAAGTTCACGTAGTGGGAAAAATATGCAATTCTCTACTCAATTAATTTTTTAAATCAATTACATTCCACAAAAATTCAATTAAATATCCGAAAGATAGAGTATAAGTAGTTTTACAATATGCAATTTTTGGAATAATAAAATGATGACAAATGACTCACAAAATGTGACACAAACACATGGTTCTAAAATGCAATTTTATGAATAAAGAAACTAAAAGAAATATAAATGCAAGGACTTAAATGTTATTATCGAAGCATGTAGGGGGCGTCTGCAACAGCTCCAGTGGCACACATGCTATACACATTCAAGGGGCTTCTGTTATTTGTTGGATTGCGGGGAGCACTTACGCAAATGTTCCTGCCCTCATGTGCTCTACACGTGAGGAGATGATGGGGATAAGGGTGTGTGGCCGAGGCGAGTTGGGGATGAGGTGGTCGACTGGAGGAAGTTGCTCACGACCGTCGGTCGGTGTGTACTGGATGCAGCAAGCTCGGCCAGTCGATACACGACCGACGAAGGTGACTGAGTGGTGTGATGAGGTTGCGGTGGAGATGAGCGACCAAAGCAGTGATGCCTTGGAGCTTCAGCCTGGATCTTCGGTTTGGGAGTGGAGTCGAGGCGATGAAGTCATCATCGAGGCACGATAGGTGGAGCAAGGGCCTCGACCGATACACGGTCGAGTGTGTCTTCCTCAAGGTGAGGTGGTGGATGGAGTCACTGGCATGACTCACAGGCAAAAATCAGCCGAAGTCGAGGTAGTGCGGGCCAGAGATGGAGGCAAATGTGACGAAGAAGAAGCGAGGAAGTGGAAAAGAAGAAGAGGAGAACGAAGGGAGAAGGACCAAGGGAAAGAGAGGAAAGAAGAAAGATGAGGATAGAGGAGAAGAAGGAAGTACGATTACCTGATGGGTGTCAATCGCCGACGAAGATGGAGCTCGACGAAGAGCTCTGAGGTGATCGCCTCGAGCTACTGACAAGTGTAGCAATGCTCGATAACCACATAAGATGAAGTTGCTATGTGGAGGAGATCCACAGATCTCTCTTAGAGAAGGAGTATGTCGTCTTAGCTACAAGGTCGCGTCCTTTGAGCTGTCATTGGGAAGGTGGCCGAGCTGATGGCTATCCTCTCTTGAAGGCGAATGCCTCTCCAGGTCAACGAAGAGGGTCTTAAATAGGGGCATACGGTGGTGAGAGATAACAGGAGAGGAGGTGCAGGTTGTTAGGGTTTTTTGATTAAGGTATAGGGTTGTTGCTAGTCATCGGGGCAATTGCAGTTGTTGACATTAGGGATAGAGACGAGGGGGTCAAAAGTGAGGGGTGGCCATTGGAGGAGCGGGTGGTCGTTAGGACGGTGACTGGAGGTTGGGTACCGCCATGAGATGTGGGTGCGGAGAGGGGAAGGCAGCAAGCACGAACAGTTGCACCGCCGCAACAGGCGGGGAGCAAAGAAGGAGAGGGGTCGCCAAGTGACGCGCGTAGGGGCGACCATGTGACATGGAAATTAAAATTTAAAATTAAAATTTAAAAATATAAATATAAATAAAATAAAATAATAAAACAAATAAATAAAATAAAATAAAACAAATAATAATTAAAGTAGTAAATAAATATAATATAATGAATGATAATTAAAATAATAAATAAAGTAAATACATAAAATATAAATAAATAATAAGTAGTAAATATAAATATAAAACAAAATAAAATAAAATAATGACAATAAAATAAAGATAAATCAATAAATAAAATAATGAAAATTAAATAAGATAAAAAATGTGGCGGCTCCAGGAGCCGCCACGTGTCGCTCCCATAAAAGTTAAAAATTAAATGTAAACAAAAAATAAAAAAGGAATAACAGAAGAAGTCAAATAACAAAGTGACCAACATGAAAGTTGCTCTCTCGATGAGATCTACAACTTTTGTGAAGGATCGAAAATTAAATTAAATCGTCTGTATAAAAAGTATTTTTGGGGGTATCCTACAGATATAAAATACTGCATTTTTTATCTTTTGCAGATTTTTTTTACATAAGATAAAAATCAAAATAAAATTAGAGAAAATATAAAATAAATATTTACATCTTAGCCTAATATTGTTTTTAATAATTAAGAAAATACAAAGATAAAATAAAGGGGTAGTTTGGTCAATATGTACAATATACAATAGGGGCCCAAAATCCAAGTTTCATATATGAACTCTGATTCTTTTGAACGTGCATTAATTCAAAAGTGAGTAGAGGTCCATAGGAGACTGTATGAAATAGATATTCACGTTTTAAGGTTCTCAAGTCTCAAACTAGGTTGTTTTATTGGTTATTTGTACAAGTTAGTATTTTTCTATTTTCCCTTTATTGATGTTGTTAATATATACACTATAGAGTTTATTTTATTCAATTCCGAGTTAGTGAAAGATCGATAAAAATTGGGGAAATATGGTAAATATACATGTGGCTTCTTATTTAATGCAAAAATGCATGCTAAAATGCAGATATTAATTCTAAGTGTATGAATGGTAATACTGAAAAATAAAGGGAGAAATGCAACTAATTACTTGAGAATGAAGCTCTATTTTCAACTTTTAGTGTGATGAATCACAGATTCATCAACCGACACTTAGCGAAACAGACCCCGCTAACAAAGTGTGTAATGTCCTTTTTACAAGAATTCTTGACTGACTAAACTGTTAAAATAAATCAAAACTATCTATGGTCCAAATGATGGTCTCCTCCAAAATCTTCTTCTCCTTTTCCAATGCTCTCCTATGGCTTGGTGAAGAATCAAGCCGCCTCCGCTTCACTTGGGTGCACCGATGCTACTAAGAATGACATCCTCGCTTATTTGGCCCTTGCAAGAAAAGGAAACAAAGAATGTGTAAGAGACACAGTTACATAAATATGAGCAAAAATAATATAGATAAATACAATGAATATGAACAATGGAATAAATGTAGGAAAATATAGACCGACAATAAGAAAAGGAAAATCAAGTATTTACGACCCGAGAATAGTAATCCAAAAGAAATACCTAACTACCCTCATCGTGCCTCCTTGCTAACGACACCATTTTGTTAAGCGATAATATCAGGGTTTTTATTTATAGGGAATTATTCACAAGTGTAGTTACATCCCAAAGAAGTGTCAAAACAACAATTATTAAATCTCAAACAAAAATAAAATATAAAAATGTAGTAAGAGAAATTGCTATTTAATTTAATTATATAGCTAACCGGATCGAAATCAAGGAGGCTACAAAGATCTCGAGGGTTATATTAAGCAATGAATAACCAAGGAAAAAACTAAGGAATTACTATGCACAATATGCTTGATTTTGTATTTTTTTTTATTTTACTATTTTTATGAATATAATTCAAAAAAATTTTTGGTTTTCTATTTTTCTATTTTTTATTTTTAATTTTGCAAAAGTTTTTTAATTTATAACAATGGAATATTAAAATAAAAATAAACAAAGAAAATAATGCACTCATTTTGGAATTTTTAACTTTAGCAAATATACACAAAAAATTTGACTAAAATTATTTTTAGATTTTTTTCATTTTTCTGATGTTTTAAAGAATTTTTTGAATTTATTTTAGATTTTAAAATAATTGAAAAATAGTGAATAAAGTAAACAGATTGCAGTGTGAATATTTTTGGATTTTTAAAATAACAAATGAGATCAAAAATAGATGAAATATATACAATATGAAAAATAAATTTTATATTTTCTAGAGAGATGTTTTATGATTTATTGGACTTTCAAAAGAATTTTTATGATTTTTTATTGTTATTTTTATGGTTTTATAAAATTTTTCTAGGTTTATAGATGATAAAAATAAGAAAATTTCGCAGAAATTAAACAAAATAAAATAAGAAAACATGATTTTTTTGTATTTTCGAAAAGGTTTTTATAATTTTCATTGAATTATTAATGCAAACATGACATTTTTATGAGGTTTTTGAATTTTATTAAATAATAAAATTAAAGAAAATGCGAAAAAAAATTATGGATTAAATATGAATGAAACAAGAAATGATATGATTTTTTGTTGAATTTTTAGAACCGTATTGATTTTTTTATTTGATTTAAAGAATGAAAAAATGTAGACTCAGAGGGTCTAATATGCAAATAAATAATATTTACAGACTGAATAATAACAAATAAGAAAAATGATGGGTAAATAATGTAAACTTTCTAAAAGGTCACGTGCCCAGGCACGTGTGCCCTGCTGGACTGGACATAATTATTAATAGACTATTTTTGAGGTCCAACCAGTAACAGAGAAACTTAACCTTTTACTGCAATTCACCCATAGAAAACACGTTCTGAGCACGCAAACGATTCAAATAGGACTCATTTGTAAATAAAATAAATACCAAGGCATAAAATGCAATTGTTCAAATTAAGATAGAATGACACGTGGCCTCGCAGGGACTTATTTACGAATAAAATAAAGATAGAGGGTGTGGATGAAAATATACCCTTAAAGTAACGTGGCGGCTCGGGCGGCTTGGATGTGTTGACAGTCTGATTGAACTACTGATGTCAAATCTGAGATGAATGACGTCTATCCAATCTGAGCTCTTGATCTATGGTTGAGTTTGGGGCTCAACGGATGGTCAGGATCGAATCTAAGGCATGTGTTCTTGATCGTGCGGTTGCGAGGTCCTCTGGAAGAACTGGGAAGCTTAAGGCATCCGATGAACTTTTATCAGCTACAACTACCTCGTCTGAGCTCTATCCCTCTTTCAATCGCACCCAGATGAAAGCTATCGAAGTTCAACGTCGATTGATAACATTAGATCTCCATGAAGCCACCAGATCGAGGATTTGGAATGTGGTGAACTATCTCTGCTCTAGGAACCTCATGCCCTTGATTCATTGTTGTTTA